>JAKUAO010000007.1:0-621043 GCA_030674735.1 Sungouiella pseudoflosculorum
TAGAGCTCCGATAGGTGCAGAAAAAACGGCCTGGTGCCTGAGCACAATCTCGTTGGAAAAGCCCGGAAAGTTTTTATCAACGTAATCAGCAGCCTGTCTGACAGTAGTGCTTTCAGCAAAGCTGAAAATTGCAGTCTTTTCGGTATGTTTGTATCCTCCTTTGACATAAACATAGGTGACATTAAGGACAAGACCGTTTTCGGTGGAAGACCCTTCATTGCAGTTTTGAAGCTCAATGTCGCCTTGCTCTGAATACTCAGGCAAAGTCAAAGGCTGGCTTTCCTCATCAATAACACCCATGAAGAATAGTTACCAGTTAATGGTGAGTATATTTGATCCCGATATCATGCCAATGTTTGGGGGTCGTGCAGGTGAGAATCTGCCAAATTGTGATGACGTATTTTTACGAAAGGGGAGTTTGATAAAAATAGAGGGAAAGGGAGACATTTCTACGAGAGTGAATCACTCAGATTGTATCTGCGAGTCTTTTTCTGGAGTTTTCGTCCATCTTGAGCTCGTTCGGCTTTTCCTATGTCCAAGAATTATGGGGCCTAGCTTCATCGTATCCTCTCGAAGTTTTACTTTCAACGATCTGACTCGAGTAATCGTGCATCCTCTCTAGACCACGAGCCACGTTAGGTTCAATCATACCACACGATCATCAACCCGGGGCTGTGCCCGGCTCTCTTCCAACCACTGAAATCGCTATTATGGACGGTTTCAAGCGGTACCCTCCCCTTGACTCCGGTAGCGAACACTCACTCATCAGCTCAGAAATACAATTACATAAATACCTCGAGGAAGATCATCCAACAATTAGACACTTTTGTTGATCACGATGGACGGGGTGCCTTCTAAGGGTGGCCCTTGCTCGAAGCCTGTTTGTGATTGTTGGTCGCCACTTTGGCTGGTTCCAGAGACTGGCGAGTCTCGCTCTTCACCGGTGGATCTTGCCAGTTTCATAATACCGTTGTAGACTGGGGCTTGGGGCAATGGGCTGATTTTGTGTTGAAACTTCGAAAATGTAGGTAGTTGTGCTACTCAGTACAAGAAAGAAGATCTGTGTGAATGAGCCGTGCACAAATTGACCCAGACATTTGGGTGCGAAAATGTGCAGCACCAAAGTTCCAGATTCACTTCTCCATTTCAAGCCAGTCGATAATTGCGTGCTACCTGTCCCAGCGTCTGTAACGTTACATTTTACAGGACTTCCAGTCCATGATGTTGTACGCTATATTGGATTATTTGAGAGTTTTGCGAAACTCGTGTAATGCTCTTTCAATCACTGGTGAAACTCTTACTACAAACCTCAGTCCAGTCAAGCAAATATGCGTGCAAGTGGTATCATCCTTCCATTATGATGAAAACGCATTTCAACCCCCAAAGGAACGTAGTGTGAGAATTTCCCGGCTCACTATAGGCGCTATAGGCGTTATAGTTGACCGATAAAACACTTCTCTAATGATACAGGCTGGTGAGCTGGGATCAGTTGGATGATAAACCTCGTGTGTGATCATGCCTCTGAAAATTTGTTTGTGATCTTCGTTATTCCGTTTAGCAGTCATCTTGTCCCGACAAAAAAGCGGGATTCCCCATGTTATGAACGACACATCATATGAATTCTTTAGTTCATATATCTCGGGTATAATGAACATCAGTCGAATGATCTTTTGATCGAATGAAGTCGCATCAGTCTGAAAACCTAAGGACTGAAGATCTGCGGACTGACCAACCCATCTCTCGTCCCACCAGCCCAAAAACTTTAAAGCTTCTAAGGGAATCGTTCTCCAGAGGTCGCATATCCAGGTGAGAAGAGCTCTCTTAAACTCATCTGCATTTCTGAAATCTCCTTGCTTCATACCGCAGCCACGGGCCATAAGATCAATGTCAAAAACGATGATTCGTCTGAGTTCGCATTGAAGTAGCCACAACCGTGGACCCATTACAGGTTCATATTGGCCACATAGGGTCGATGAAGAGGAATCCATCCCACGAGTACCGACATACGCTCCCCATCTCTGGTCAAACTCATCATAGGGGACAGACATTTTGTGAATATTTGAATTCAGACAGAATACATGCACCTGTTTTTATAGAGGCCCCGACATAGAGTGAATGACCGGCACTTGCATTAACCAGCATGTAAGAATAGTTTTATGTGCTATTACTTCTTCATCATTCTCGGTCACCTATAACTACCGTGAGCTAGGAAGTACCTACTGCATTTATACAAGAATATACCAGTAATACTGTTATTCCAGTCGGACTTAACTGAGGTCCAGCAAGGAATCGTAGATTCTTCAGAATAAACTCCTAGCCTTGATATGACTGGTCATTTGTTATAGTAGCGTGGATCAGGCCAAGAGCTTTTGCAGGACACAGCTATAGGACCAGCGTAAAACTCTGGGACTGGAAGTCCTGTAGAATGCAACGTTACAGACGTTGGGGCGCCTAAAATGGAGAAGTGAATCTGGATCTTTGGTACTGCATATCCCTGTTGCCGCGATCCTTTTGCACCCAAATACCTGGATTAATCACATATGTACAAAGCTCATTCACACATATCTTCTCACTTGTACCGAGTAGCACAACTACTTACATTTTCGAAGTTTTTACTTAAAATCAACCCATTGCCCCAAGACCGAGTCTACAACGGTGTTATGAATCAGCCAGGATCCAACGCTGAAGAGCGGGACTCGACAGGAAATTACCATGGGCAACCCTCTCCTGACGTAAACCCTGAAGAGCTCCTTCAAAGAAACGGCGAACAAGCACAGGTTGGCGACCTCTCTGAGGCTCCCTTTCCTTACGTAAACCCTAATGATCTCCTTCAAAGAAACGGCGAACAAGCACAGGTTGGCGACCTCTCTGAGACTCCCTTTCTTGAAGGAAATATCGGAGAGCTCCTTCAAAGAAACGGTGAACAAGCACAGGTTGGCGACCTCTCTGAGGCTCCCTTTCTGGAAGGAAATATCGGAGAGCTCCTTCAAAGAAACGGTGAACAAGCACAGGTTGGCGACCTCTCTGAGGCTCCCTTTCTGGAAGGAAATATCGGAGAGCTCCTTCAAAGAAACGGCGAACAAGCACAGGTTGGCGACCTCTCTGAGGCTCCCTTTCTTGAAGGAACTATCGAAGAGCTCCTTCAAAGAAACGGCGAACAAGCACAGGTTAGCGACCTCAATGACCTCTATGAGGTTCTCTTTCCTGACGTATACGTCGAAGAGTTCCTTCAAAGAAGCGACGAATAAGCACTGGTTAGCGACCTCTATGAGGCTCCTTCTCCTGACGGAAACTTCAGAAATCTCTATCAAAGAGATTTTAGAAGCGGCCAACAACCACAGGGTACCAACGTCAATGCGGCATCCTTGCAAATTCCAACATTGACATCCACCCAAAGCAACATCAAATGTTAGAGGTGAGGGATCGTACTTGAATACAACAGCATATTCGAGGCACGTAGCAAACCAGAGATAATAGTCGCCAGTTTTTCGCCTTTGACAATGAGCGTGTTTCTTTGCTGATAGTGCCACCGCTTAGATCTGTGATATAGAATTTAAAAGGTAAGATGGGTAGAATTCGTTTGTTCCTGGATTTCGATTGTTGCGGCCAAGTCGTTTTTGATAGTGGATTCACATATGGCAAAGGCAATGTGCAGGTTGGTCCGTACAAGAGTGTCTTACTTCGATGCATTCCAGACGGGTGGAAACCACCTGCCTGGATTGAGGAATGGGATGTGTGATCTTTGCACTTCAACGGTTTTCCTTAAGTCAATAGATTTATAGCTTTCCATTAAACAGCATGTTTAAAAAAAAAAAAAAATGCTACGGTCTTAATGCTGATTGTCCTGGCTGAGAGGATCTTGCTCAACAGCACACAAAATAGAAGATTGGGAATGCAAAGATTCAAAAAGTGAGCTGTTGCGTTGCATCATCTCTGAAGCAGGCGCAGGTTTGACTTGTCGTTTATTTCACGGTCCTGGAATTGATGTTTCAACAAGTAAGGGCATACTAGATTGTAGTATTTCGATTTCAATTCTTTCGAATAAAGCTCATGGGTTTATTCCATACTCTCGCACTTCTCACCCTCCTCTCGAAGCCTGATTTTCGACATAGTCGTCCGTACTGTAAATTAATAATGTTTTCGATACCCGCAGCACACCTTAGACGTGGCTCACAACTTCCAAGCCGCCTTCAAGAATTGATTCAACTGAACAATTCAGACAGTTTAGTGTCATATTACTAGTCAGAAGTGCAAAAACTGTATATCGAAAGCCCCGTTGCAATTGCATATTGGGAAATTCTCCGAATGCTAGTTTTAGGACGTCTAGTGTAACTACAGCTCGTCTCTCTCTGAGATAATATACCTCCCTTATGATGCAAAGCCGATGCGCCGGTTGTCTTCGGATGATACACCTCCCGAGTGATATAGCCTCTAATAGCTTCATGGTATCGAATTGTGGACCTGTACTTGCAGTTCCTATAACCAGGATACCCAATATTATGAACTCTAGATACCTTAGATTGTTCGACTCGTAAGTTTCTTGTGAGAAGAGAGTCAGCTTCATTTTTTCTCTTTGTTGGTTCGGGGATTGATTTCACCCAGGTGTCTCCAATATTCGTCCCAACTGCCCACAAACTCCATGGCCCCTCTCTGCTTAGTATTCCAGAGATCACAAATCCAGCTGAGAAGTGCTCCTTCAAACTACTCTTGAGTACTAAGATCTTCTCGCCTCATACCACAAGCACGGGCCACCCGACGAATGTCAAAGGAGCTAAAGCTGTTGTGATCAGACGCCACTTATAGAACGTATGGACTCATTCCAGGCTCATAAAATGTTTTAGCAGTAGTTGAACAATCACCAGGGATGAAATGATATTTTCTTTTAAGTTTTCTGATCGGGCGAGACCTGAACTAAAAGGTTTGAGTTTAGAAGAATACACGTACCTCTCTTTTATATAAGGCGAGGGATGATGATGACTGACCGACAAATGCATATATGCTTAAACTAAGAAGGTAAGAATAAATCAAGTTGCTATTATTTCCTCATCACTTTCGGTCACCTATAACTACCAACAGCTGGGTACAACCGACTGAATTTTGGCAACTACGCAGCAGAAGCAATTACCACCCAACAAGATACAACACCATCATGTTTGTCGTGATTTTCAGAAATTATTACTACCAGGATGCCTTCGAGCCATCGCCTTATTATGACCCTATAGGTCCCATCCATTATTGCTGGCCATCTTTGAGTGTCAGGATACGATACTGAGCCACATGGAGTATAACCAGTCTTATCCAACCGTTTCGCCTAGATTCAGCACCAGTTATGATGTGTTCGACTGGTCAGAATTCATGAAAAGGGTCAGCCATTCTGCCATTATAATGAAAACGCATTTCAACCCCCAAAGGAACGTAGTGTGAGAACTTCCCGGCTCACTATAGGCCCTATAGGCGTTATAGTCGACCGATAAAACACTTCTCTAATGATACAGGCTGGTGAGGTGGGATCAGTTGGACGATAAACCTCGTGTGTGATCATGCCTCTGAAAGAATGTTTGTGATCTTTGATATTCCCTTGAGCAGTCATCTTGTTCCGACAAAAAAGCGGGATTCCCCATGTTATGAACGACACATCATATGAATTCTTTAATTCATATATCTCGGGTATAATAAAGATTGGTTGAATGGTTGTTGGCGAGTTAGTCACATTAGTCCGCCGATCTTCAGTTCGAAAACCTAAGCACTGAAGATCTGCGGACAGACAGACCCATCTCTCTCCCCAACCGCCCACAAACTTCAAAGCTTCTATGGGAATCGTCCTCCAGAGTTCGCATATCCAGGTGAGAAGAGCTCTCCTAAACGCATCCGCATTTCCGAAATCTCCTTGCTTCATACCGCAGCCACGGGCCACAAGATCAATGTCAAAAACGATGATTCGTCTGAGTTCACATTGAACTGGAAACAACCGTGGACTCATTCCAGTTTCGTGTTGGCCTCTAAATGGAGTCGACGAAGAGGAATCCACCCCACGACTACCAACGA
Organism: Sungouiella pseudoflosculorum; assembly: GCA_030674735.1. NCBI lineage: Eukaryota > Fungi > Ascomycota > Pichiomycetes > Serinales > Metschnikowiaceae > Sungouiella > Sungouiella pseudoflosculorum. The sequence continues at coordinate 6,046 of JAKUAO010000007.1, forward strand.
ACATTCTCCATCTCAGGTCAAATTCATCATAGGGGACACGCATTTCGTGAATACTTTGAATTCAGATAGAATACATGCACCTGTTTTTATAGAGGTCCAGTCATAGAGTAAATGACCGGCACTTGCATAAACTAGCATAAACAAGTCTGTAAGTACAGTTTCATGCGCTATTCTTTCTTCATCATTCTCGGTCACCTGGTACTACCGTGATGTTGAGATTCCTAACCAAGTGCAGGAATGAAAGCAGAAGAATAGTCAAGTAGCCTACTGTATAAAGGAGGAACTGTGAATATTGAAGAAGAAGAGTAGCTTAGTTAATTAGTTAGTTCCCAAGGAAGGACCTGAAGTCCTCTCCTTTTATAATGAACTTCCAGTACTTGCCGAAGGCAAGGGGTTTCTTCAAGGGATATTGATTACCCCGCTAGGACTTGCACACGTCCCATTGCAAGATCCAAATTGGGTATCTCTCTGAGACATCCAAGACTTTGGAGGCAAGTAGTGTACATAGTTCAACACGTGAGCCGGGTACTACCTACTGCATTTCTACAAGAATACACCTGCAATGCCGTTATTTTAGTCGGGCATAAACTCCTAGCCTCTGTAAGGATGTATCAAATAAGTACAAAGCTCATTCACACATATCTTCTTTCTTGTACTGAGTAGCACAACTACTTACATTTTCGAAGTTTTTACTTAAAATCAACCCATTGCCCCAAGACCGAGTCTACAACGGTGTTATGAACCAGCCAGGATCCAACGCTGAAGAGCGGGACTCGACAGTCTCTGGAGACTTCATTCCGGTACCCTCTCAAGACCCAAACTTCGGAACCAGCGGTCAACCTCAAGCAGGTCAACCTCAAGCAGGTCAACCTCAAGCAGGTCAACCTCAAGCAGGTCAACCTCAAGCAGGTCAACCTCAAGCAGGTCAACCTCAAGCAGGTCAACTAGGTCAACCCCATGCGGTCTACGTCCACCTCAACCACGTTTCCCATGCGGTCAACCAGGTCAACCTCAACCAGGTTTCCCATGAGGTTTCCCATGCGGTCAACCTGTTCAACCAAGCGGTCTACGAGGTCAATCAAGCGGTCGACCAGGTCAATCAAGCGGTCAACCAGGTCAACCAAGCGGTCTACCAGGTCAACCTCAACCACGTTTCCCATGCGGTCAGCCAGGTCAACCTCAACCACGTTTCCCAAACGATCCACCAAGCGGTCTACCAGGTCAACCAAGTGCTCAACCATGTTTTCCGAGCGGTCAAACAGGTTTCCGAAGCGGTCAAGCAAGCCGTCTACCAGGTCAAGCAAGCGGCCTACCAGGTTTCCAAAGCGGTCAACCAAGCGGTCTACCAGGTCAACCAAAAAGTCTACCAGGTCAACCAAGCGGTCTACCAGGTCAACCTCGACCAGGTTTTCCAAGCGGTCTACCAGTTCAACCAAGCGGTCGACGAGGTCAACCAAGCGGTCGACGAGGTCAACCAAGCGGTCAAATACCCCGGATTATCTGGTTGATTCCGCCACTCTCTCTTGAAGCAAACTTCGGAACTAGCGGTTAAACTGGTTTAGCAGGCGGTCAAAAACAGCAGGTTACCAACTTCAATACGGCACCCTTGCAGATGCCAACATCGACATCCACCCAAAGCAACGAACGAATGTTAAGACCGGCAAGGAATCGTGCTACAACAGAACCACATATTCGAGGCACGTATCAAACCAGAGATACTAGTCGCCAGGTTTTCGCCTTTGACAATGAGCGTGTTTCTTTGCTGATAGTGCCACCGCTTAAATCTGTGATATGGAATTTAAAAGGTAAGATGGGTAGAATTCGTTTGTTGATTTTCGACATAGTCGTCCGATATGCCTAAACTGAAAAGGTAAGAATAGATCAAGGTGCTATTATTTGCTCATTACTTCCGGTCACCTATAATTACCAACAGCTGGGTACAACCGACTGAATTTTGGCAACTACGCAGCTGAAGCAATTACCACCCAACAAGATACAACACCATCATGTTTGTCGTAATTTTCAGAAATTATTACTACCGGGATGCCTTCGAGCCATTGACTTATTATAACCTATATGTAATGGTATTCTCCTTGCAAACTTATCAAAGTTGTATTGAATTCTTCAGGTATAAAGCTCCTGTCCTTTAAACAATGAGGACTGGTTTGCGGGTTTATATAGTTTGTGGTCAGCTAGTGTTCGTATCGTCTAGGGACTCGTTCGTTGGATTCATGAGGGGTCAGTCATGCTCTCCTCATTGGAGACTTGCGAGTCTTTGCGATATCTTGGGGCAATCAGGTCGAATCCTTGTATCGCTTGTCAGGGATTGGTCGATGGACGAGTCAGACCTGGTACAGCTTGTCAGGGATTGGTCGATAAGTCGGAATTGATCGATAAGACGGGATAGATCCCCGCATCGTAATCTTAGGTGATCTCCAGCGATTCGTGGGAGATTACCGTGTAATATAGGTAATCATAAGTCATAGCGGAGCAAGTAATTGGTCAGCTATGGTAGGAACAGCACTGAAAAATCAGAACTGGTAGTTTTGTAGAGAGTCTCTTTACACTATAGGTCCCATCCATTATTGCTGGCCATCTTTGAGTGTCAGGATACGATACTGAGCCACATGGAGTATAACCAATCTTATCCAACAATTTTGCCTAGATTCAGCACCAGTTATGATGTGTTCGACTGGTCAGAATTCATGAAAGGAGTCAGCCATTCTGCCATTATAATGGAAACGCATTTCAACGCCTAAACGAACCTAGTGCAAGAATTTCCCGGCTCACTATAGGCGCTATAGGCTTTATAGTTGACCGATAAAATACTTCTCTAATGATACAGGCCGGTGAGCTGGGTCCAGCTGAATGATAAACCTCGTGTGTGATCATGCCTCTGAAAATTTGTTTGTGATCTTCGTTATTCCGTTTAGCAGTCATCTTGTCCCGACAAAAAAGTGGGATTCCCCATGTTATGAACGACACATCATATGAATTCCCTAATTCATATATCTCGGGTATAATGAACATCAGTCGAATGATCGTTTGATCGAATGAAGTCACATCAGTCTGAAAACCTAAGGACTGACGATCTGCGGACTGAGCAGCCGATCTCTCGTCCCAACGCCCCAAAAACTTCAAAGCTTCTAAGGGAATCGTTCGCCAGAGGTCGCAAATCCAGGTGAGAAGAGCTCTCATGAACGCATCTGCGTTTCTGAAATCTCCTCGCTTCATACCGCAGCCACGGGCCACACGATCAAAGTCAAAAACGATGATTCTTCTGAGTTCACATTGAATTGAAAACAACCGTGGACCCATTACAGGTACGGATTGGTCACTATATGGAGTCGACGAAGAGGAATCCATCCTATGACTACCGACATACATTCTCCATCTCAGGTCAAACTCATCATGGGAGACAGACATTTTGTGAATATTTGAATTCAGACAGAATACATGCACCTCCTTTTATAGAGGTCCAGTCATAGAGCAAATGACCGGCACTTGCATTAACCAGCATGTAAGAATAGTTTTATGTGCTATTATTTCCTCCTCATTCTCGGTCACCTGGTACTACCGTGAGCTGGGTACTACCGACCGCATTTCTAAAACAATCAAAAGTCACAAATGGTTCAACCTCTGGCATTTATGAGGCTCATCAGCTTTGTTGTCTAGAATTTAATATAAGCGCTTCTGGAAAGAATCTTGAAAGACCTTGTTTGGACGAATTAGGGGCCATGGAAAGATAGTTTCCAACTTAGAAGGAACTTATCAACGTCGAGACTCGCTTTTGGCGAGATTGTATCGTCAATAAAGCTTCTTTTTATCTTTTCGAATGTGCTGTGCACATTCAGAATACTTTGAATCAATTGATTTTCCATCGGCACCCCGAGCATGATGTGCACTGTGATGGTAACCGCTACATTTGCTACCAAGCGTCATGCCCACAATTGCCATATCTAAATAAATTTATCTCCGTGTAACAACTAAATTGAAATGAAAAAGATAGTGATGATAAAAATAACGTAGACGAGACCCTGTGTCTGCTGTATGCGCCGTTGGTCAGCCATTCGTGCTTGCAACAAACAGCACGATACCTGCAAAGGCTAAGATTGCCAGGATTATAGAAACGCCAATCTTGATTTCTCTAGCGTTCTTCTTCTTGACCCAGTCAACATCGTTGGAAATCCACATTGTGCTTTTTGGAGCGAATAAGTCCGCCAATTTGCCGTCCTCCGAGGCGACCATCGTGATAATTTCCGGCCGTTTAGCTTGAGTACTACTGAAGGAAGCCCGTCCCGGATGGTGAGAAGAAGAAGAGTGAACGACTTCTCTAACCACGTATACGGCTTCTCTTTCCACGTACGCATCAAGAAAAACAGCCTCGTGTTCGAGATAAACATCTTTCGCAAAACCAGGAAATTTTCTATCCGCGTAGTCAGCTGCTTGTTTGACAGTGAAGCTGCTATCAAAGCTGATTACTGCGGTTTTTGTCTCGATTTTGTTACCCTTGACATATACGTAATTGACAATTAATGGCAAACCATTTTGGGTAGATGTCCCTTCATTGTAATTCTGAGACCCAATGTTTTCTTGCTCCGAATATTCAGGTAAATTCAAGAGTTGACTTCCCTCGTTTACGCCGCCCATAAAGAAATGAAAGGATCGTTATTGTCATATCTAATTAGGGAGTTACGTCAAGTCGAGTCGACCTGCAGGAATTGTCTGTCATTGCATACTGACGTGATTTTACGAAGCGAACCAGAAGATCTCATTACATCGAGCCTGGTAAAACACTTGCTCACCTTGAGTCACCGTGTCATCTATCTCAATTATCACTATTCTTGACATAAATCAAAATGAAGAGTTCAGCCTAATAATTCATGAGAGGGTCAATTCATTCTCGTATGGGGTAAAACATCATGTGCAAGTGGATTGATAAGAAAGTAGATTGATAAGAGAACTTTTTCACCAATCCCAAAAGAATCCCGAAAGCATAATATATATAATATTATTCAAAAAGACTAGCTACCAGTTCTTGTTTTCTAACGCCGTTCCTACCATATCACGTTGACGGAACGGCTTACCCCGATAAAACTGAAGGTCACTTAGTTCCCGTGTTTGATAAGGTTTTGAATTCCTTCCAATGGCACATAATTCATCGCCTCCTTGCTCCTGGACGAAAGTGCCTCTCTTTACAACAACCATTCTTTCTTGAGTCAAATTTTGATGGCATGCAGAAACTGGTCAATTGGATTTAGCTGTGGTTGCAGTCAGTGTCTCCGTCTCTGGTATGTTGCATATCGATTCCTCATCGCCATTCGCTTCCAATTCTTCATAAAAGCCTCGTAAGTCGCCAACAACAGGAAATGTACGCAGGGAGATAACCGTATCGTTTATGGTGCATATGTTGAGAGTAAGTTCGCTGTAGTTGGCGGAGGGAATCCACTGTTCATAAGTGTAATTGGTGGCGACACTGTCATACCACAGTAAATAGGACTCTTTCATGTCCTCTCCAATAATGTCGGCTAAACTCATGCCGGAAACAAATTCTAGAAAAGAAATATCGACTTTAGAAAGTCCAGAATGACGTGATTTATACAAGGGAGAGGTTAGGTGGCCCAAAACTTCTATTCCTTATTATGACATGTCTATACTCAGGCTTTTTATTTTTGACATGGCGCAAGATTTAGGGTGTCATGCACTTTTTTGTCCAAACAATCAAAGATTATATATCCTCGGAACAAAAAATGTGGAGAGCTGTTTTGCTAATGAGTAATTCACAAAGCCAAAAGACTGAATTAACTGCATTTGAAGTGAACTCGGAAATTTAATCACCTTCGTTGATGACCAAAATGAGTGCCAGGAGACACAAACCTTGAGCGAGACCATCAACAACAAATTCGTCACAGGTATTTCACTTGAAGGTCAATTAGATGGTTGCACTTATCAGTAGATAATGTCTTACTGATTGTCTATCATGAAATTTCTCGGATCGTTATGTCAAGTTGAGCTGACCTGCAGGTGTTGTTGCAAACTGACGTGATTTTACGAGGCAAACCAGGAGGAGAAGTTCATAAGAGAACTTTCTCCCCAAGCCCAAACCAATCTGTGATGCTAATTCAGCTTATTATGTAACGAATTAATTGAGAATGAACAACGCAACAACATGAACCAAAGTATGTGCTGTGTAACTGTCAAACCTCTGAAGTGAAATAGCAATTGATCAGCGAAACGACCGCGCACAAGCGGCGAAATGGCATATAAAATCCATCTAGCGGGTTTCGGTCCAGTTTTGGTTTCCATCAACACCGAGGTTTATCAGAAAATGCAATGCTAACAACGTAGAACATCTCAAGCATAACAAACGTAAAACACACCGAAATAAAAGCCGCGATTAAAATGGCATTCTTTCGTCACCAGTAAACATCGCTCGAGACCCACAGTCTGCTTCTTGGAGTGGAAAAATTCGACAATTTGCTATCAATTGAGACAATTATCAGATTCTCTCTTGAATCTGTCCCAAAAGCGCCGCGCAAGGTAGCCAGGGAAATTCCTATCAACATAGGCAGCTCCCTGCTCAACTGAACTATTGCCATCAAACAAAAATATGGCCGTTATCTCAAGCACCAACCACCAGGTGACAAGAATATAGGTGACAAATAGTGGTAGCCTATTTTCGGCGGAGGTACTCTCACTACAGAACTGAAAGTTCAAGATCCCCCTCTGAATACTCAGGTAAATTCATAGGCTGACTTTCCTTCTCGACGATGCCCATGATGAATAATTAGTGTTTCTCAATCGGCAAAACTCAGAGATGATAATGTAGATGATATTATTCTGGGTGCATCACCAAAGCACTTCTCGAACGTGGCTTGATTCGGCTTGAAAATCCTGCAACGGAAATATTGTGTCACAATTGGCTCTAACTATAAGAGAACAGAATAACAAGAAGGGACCACACTCACCTCATGGTTGGCGACGAGGCCACTTTTTCCTGCTGAAAGAAAGTTAACTTCTTTTACCGATCTTTGCACTCCGCAGACAACATGTGTCCCGAATCATATCGTGCTTACCGGAGGACACAAGAGATGAGCTACATTTATGTTACAGACCCTCTCCTTAGCAAGACTTCGTTGAATAATCTTCCCCTATTTAAGGATGTAAATGATAGCCACTACAGTCAACAGAGCCCCGGCAATAGAGGACCACACTATTTGCTGTATCCTCCGACTGGCTTTCTTGAAACAGTCAATGTCGTTCGATACCCACATCTCACTACCATCTCTGTAAAAATCTTCCAATTTCTCATTGAGCGAACCCACCATCGTTATCGGCTTATGAATTGCATCTCGGTAAAACACCACCCTTTGCTCGGGAACTAATGCTTCCAGGTCTCCAGGGTAGTTTCTTACTGCTAAATCGGCAGCTAGCCCAATCGGCATATCGCTTTTGAATCTGAAACTGGCAGTGTTTGAAGTAACCTTGTTGGATCCCAGCTTGACAATCATATAAGTCACATTAATCCTAATATTAGTACCAGAGTAAGTGTTCTCTAGGTCTTGTTGAGGTGTGAGCTCGACTCCGTGTTCCTCGTAAGGAGGCAAACCCACTGGCAGATAACCGTCAGTTAAACCCATTGCAAATGCAAGAAAAAAGAGTATCAAGACTTAATTACGGGTTGGCCGCTTCCAGTCATGGTGTGTACGTTGCACTGATAGTGTGATCTCTAATTCTTGCTCTGCAGGCCTGTTTTGCTCAGCCTTAGTGCCAGTTTTGATGACTTCCCGTAGGATATCAGGCATTTTAGATCGTTGGCTACCGAGATTTTAAATTACAATTTTTGGTTATCGCTTAATTCTCCTAGCAATTTCGAGGGCCCAGGCCAGACTGACATTGCATTAGCTTTCGGAAATCGCTTCGCACTGGTGAACGGTAATATCGGAGATTGCATAATATCCGCTTCCAACACTAATATTGTGGTTCCAACTATCGCGGAGATAGGCTTCGCTACGTTAAAGACATCTTAAGTCTGCGAATAAGAAGGTACTCTCTCGGTGCTGAAGTATATATTCATCCTTTGCAAGGTGAGATGGCTCTTCTCAACTATGAATCAGATGCGTGCTTGCCATTACAGTAGAGGTCAATGCTCAAACTCTATATTGAAGTTTGTGGTTAGCCGTGTAAACTTCAGTTAATCTCATGGTAATTGACTTACCTGTCAATAGAAACGTACTTTAATTGATGCTTTACGCTTTACAGCAACACTGACAAGTATAATATTTATTTGTGTACGGAAAACAAGAAAAGGAAAAACAAGCCAATCAGAGCACCGCCGAAAATAGCCAATACTTTCTGCTGTCTCTTTTGGCGGGCTTTCTTGAAACAGTCAGCATCGTTGGAAATCCACATCTCACCACCTTCTTGATAAAAGGCCAGCAAGTTTTCATCAAGCGAGCCCACCAATTGCTTTGGCTTACGTCTGGATGCCTGGAAAAACACGGCTATGTTCTCGAAAGTTAATGCTTCCAAATCTCCAGGAAAGTTGCGAATCGCCAAGTTAGCAGCCTCGCCAACCGATGTATCAGTTTTAAAGTTGAATACTGCTCGGTTAGGTGTGAAGTCGTGGGTATCGTCCTTTACAATGATGTAATTCACATTGAGCCTTAAAGTGTCGCCAAACGAACTGTTTTGGTGGAGCTCTTGCTCCAGATAAGCAGGCAAATCTAATGAGAGGTAATCCTTTGTTGAGCCCATTGTTAATGTTTGGAAATTGAAGGGGCGCACCAGATAAATAGTTGGTACTTATCTCTGACCCATGTATTGGCGATGTGCAGCAACTGTTGAGTGGCAACGCCATGAGCCGAATGGCACCAATATTAAGCGAGAGGATGTTATTTTAAGCGAGAGCACGTCATTTTCGACCAGGAGGCAAAAATTTACGAATAAGTTGGCAATGAAGTGCAACTCACGTCGATTATTTGCACAACATGAAGCAGAGTAGCTTATTTATCGGATGGTCAGGCGCCTCTCTGGCACGATGCGACAGCTGTGGATGAATGGCAACTATGATCACGCTTGTGGCATTACGGTGACTGAAAAAAAGGGCCTTGCTTGCCATTGGAGACGATAGGAAGTCAACTGTACAACCAATATGCTCGGATGATAAAGAACAGAAAGAGGTAACAGCGCCGCTTCTTCTCAAAAGAGAAGGAGAAGAAGAGCACTATTCTTGACATTGAGCGAATTTGATTCGTAATTGAAGGTGACTATAATCTCCGTCTCTATGTCCCCATCCATTGACTCATTCTCATCATTCTCATTTTTGTCAACATTCTCAACACCCAAGACTATAAAGAACAAAAATTTCAAAATCACAATTCTGAACGTTTGGAATTTACTTCGAAATGAATCAAATCCACAGCACATTTACAAAAAAACAAGAAGAAACCCATTTTCTTCCAATCAATTCGCCTAATCTCGGACTTCTGTTTTCTTCCCCTAATGCGCCCCAGTTTGCACCCAATTGGATATCACCAGCATCCACAGTGGCGCGCGATAACCTATAAAGGCCCGAATTGGTAGTCGGCACCGATAACACTTCAACCAGAAAGAAGTTTAGTGGAATCCGAAAAACCAAACAAACACCCCCAAAAAACAAACCAGAATCCAAAAAGTTCGTCTAGCTCACAATTCCAGCTAGTCACCACCCTCAATTTCCCCGTTTCTCAATTGCAATTAGTCACTCTTTAACCATGGCTGACGATAAACTTGTGCAACAATTGGCTGCTCTCTTGAAGGATGCCAGCGAGGATGACCTCCAAAAAATCCGGAAAACCATTCTCTCCGACAAGCCTTCCGTTGTGGCCGGCAAAAAAGAGTACGACGACGAGTACTTCGACGCTCATGCCAACGCATACATTAACTTCACCTACAAGAACCCCACCATCTACCACGTTGTGCGCAACTTCAGCAACCAATTGGAGAGCGCTGGGTTTCACTACTTGTCGGAGCAGGACTCCTGGGCTGATTTGAAGCCAGGAAAGTACTTTACCCACAGAAGTGGCTCCGCTTTGGTGGCATTCATTGTGGGGCCAGACTGGAAGCCAGAACGAGGCGTGGGCGTGATTGGCTCGCATGTGGACTCGTTGACGGTCACCTTGAAGCCCAACTCCACCAAGCAAGACGTGGACGGCTACGAGCTTCTTGGTGTGGCGCCGTATGCGGGCACCTTAAGCGATGTTTGGTGGGACAGAGACTTGGGCATTGGAGGACGTCTTCTTGTTCTGGACAAGAAGTCCGGCAAGATCCGGCCGCTTTTGGTCGACTCGACCCCCCACCCCGTGGCCAAGATCCCCACCTTGGCTCCACACTTTGGCACTCCGTCGCAAGGTCCATTCAACAAGGAAACGCAGGCCGTTCCAGTGGTGGGATTTTCCCAGGAGGAAGCCGATGAGCCCACCGAGAAGGAGAAGTCCGCTCCTTTGTACGGCAAGCACCCACTCAAGTTGTTGCGCTACATCTCCATTCTTGCTGGTGTGGCCGTGGAAGATATTGTCCAGTGGGACCTCCAGTTGTTCGACGTCCAGAAGGGTGTCCGGGGCGGCTTGCAGAAGGAGTTTGTGTTTGCACCACGTGTGGACGACCGTGTGTGCTCGTACGCTGCTATTTCGGCCTTGATCGAGGCGGATGCCCTGGGCCTGGTTGGTCTGGATGCGTTTTCCATTGTTGGGTTGTTCGACAACGAGGAGATCGGCTCCGCCACCAGACAGGGCATTAAGGGCCAGTTGATCGAAGCAGTGGTGCTGAGAGTCATCTCGTCCGACTACTTCGAGTCGGAGGCTGGAACTGTCCTGGACGAGAAGGTCACCTACGCCAACTCGATCATCTTGTCGGCGGACGTCAACCACTTGCTCAACCCCAACTTCTCCGGCGTATACTTGGAGCACCACAAGCCCATTCCAAACAAGGGAGTCACCATTTCCTTGGACCCCAACGGCCACATGGCCACCGACTCCATTGGGTTGGCTTTGGTGGAGGAGCTTGCCAGAAAGAACGAGGACCAAGTGCAATACTTCCAGATCAGGAACGACTCCCGGTCGGGTGGTACCATCGGACCCTCGATCTCGTTGCAAACCGGCGCCAGAACCATTGACTTGGGCATTCCTCAGTTGTCGATGCACCTGATCAGAGCTACTTTGGGAGCTAGAGACATCGGGTTGGGAGTCAAGTTTTTCTCGGGCTTTTTCGCCAATTGGCGCTCCACCTACGACCAGTACCAGGATCTCTAAGTTCGGTATTTGCTCCTGGTTATCTCACTTAACTGTCGTTCAGCTACACACTAGGTTTCGAGATCCAAAAATGTACCCCACACTATACATTTCCACACCGAAGAGGCCAACCGGCAATTGCAAACCAACCTTGTCGTTGGCCGAGGCCCAAAGTAGCCAAAACTCGTTCATAGCCAATTTTCCTCGCAATCCGTGCAAAACCTCCACCTCAGCCTTATTATCACCAACTGGTCACACCTACGGGAGTGTATACGCTCGGGGTTCATGATGTTTTTGGTTTTCTCGTCTTACCAACTCACCTTTACTTCCCACTTTTGAATCCAGCCATTGAATTCCATATTGAGTCATGAGTATGTTGCACGAGCACATCCCACTGCAGCGGCACATTTTGCTGGCGTGAACTCACGTTTGCTGGTGCCAATGGGCTATTGTGGCTCCATTCTAGAACCTCCGCACGAAATCACCATCCTTTGTTCCACATACTAACTTCAGCAGCGCCTCCTAAGAAGATGTCCTTGCAGGAGTTTATCTCCGACGAATGTATGTCCCGTTTTCTCCGAGGAATTGCCTGCCAATTCTTCTCCACTGCGATTCTGCTACTAACTACTTAGCTTACGGCGGCTCCTGGGCTGATGACGAGATCGATATTGCTTCCATCTCGGTGCCGATCGAGAAAAATAGGGGCTACTCGGGCTCTGCCGACCTGTATCGCTCGGGATACGGCGGGGGTGGCTACGGCTCCAGAGGGTCCAATTTCATGGACAATGGGCCACCATACATTGTCAAACTTGCCAACTTGCCAGTGACGTCCAACGACGATTTTGTGGAGGACCTCTTCCGCAGCAGGTACACCTCGTTTGTCAAGTTCAAGATTGTGTTTGATCCGTCGTCGCAGCCTCTAGAATCGGGGATTGTCAAGAAAATTGCATTTGTAGAGCTATCATCGTTCAGCGACCAGAGCAGGGTGCTCAAGTGGCATGACCTCTTCTACCGAGGCTCCCGGCGAGTTGTCATTGAAAGTGCAGACTTTCAGGATTTCAAAAATTGCATGTCTTTCAACCAGGAAAACGAACAGAAACTTCGAGACGTTGAACGCGAGTTTCTCGCGGGAAGAAATAGACATGGTTGGGCCGATGACCACGACAGAGGAACGCATGGTCATGGCCCCATGAATGGTGCCCACGGCCACCAGCTGCTGGGCTTTGGACGTGGTGCTCTTGCCGATAGAGCACCTCCGCCAAATCGAACAGACAACATGCCTGCTCTTGGAGGTCATCTGGCCTCCGAAGAGGCGGACGTTCCCAAGAAAATTGCTGTGGCCAGCCACCCCAAACCAAACCCGTTTGGCAACGCAAAGCCAGTTGATATTCTCTCCAAACAGCATGAAATTGAGAAGCAGCTCATCACCATCAATCATACCACCATCAAGACTGCTGGCACCATGGAACCTCCCAAGAGCACTAAAAAAAGTTCAGAGGGAAAATCAGCTGATGCCGCAAAGACCTCAACCCACAAGGAAGTCACTAACGGAGAGGTTTCTGCCACTGGTGCATCAACCAAGAAACCAGGCTTTGCCCCGGCCCCAATCCCAACGTCGGTGTATGGGCCAAAGCAGAGTTTGGCAGATATTCTTGCCAAGAACGACTCTGACCTAGCGCTTTCTCCCAAGCAAAGTGCCCGCAAGAGTGCAACGGCCACACCAAAGCCTCATGTGATCAAGCCAACCATTCTAAAGAAGAAACCAGCGGTGACTTCGTCTCCCACTCAGCACCATGTTGAACCCATTTTGCAGAGCGAAGAACATGAAGAAGCTGTCACGAGTGAGTCGGCTGCCACTGAATTAAACGGAGACTCTCCGCATGAAACTGCCGAGGTGAAAGATCCAAATGTGGACACACCTGTTGCGGCTTCTGTCGAGAAAACATCTTCCAAGGAGAGCATCAACGGCCAAGAGAAACCAAGTAAGCGCAGGGAGCTGAAGTCAAGAGAGCCAAGGGACTCAAAGGACTCCAAGGAGCCAAAGGTGACAAGAAAGCCAAAGCAACTGAGAGAAGAGTCTTCCCACGCGAGGGAACCAAAGGAGTTGCAAGGCTCTAGAGATTCTCGAAACCTGGCTGAGTCGAAGCCCCTGGAGGTGTCTTCCAACCACAGAGAAGGAAGGGGCCCAAGGGTGCAAAACCTGTCTCGAAGCACCCAGCCAAGAGAGCAGAGAGAGAAGAAGGCTCCTCGTGGGAAAGTTGTCGAGAAGAAGGAAGCTATTCCTAAGGAGCTTGTGAAGGATGACGAAGGAATCGACAAAAAGAGTAAACTTCAAAATCTTTCAGAGCGCAACAAGGCCTTTGCATCTTCTAACCGTCCTGATTTCAAAAAGCACTTAACGGAGATGACGAACGCAATGGAGAGAGAGCACAAAACCTCGAGAAGATCAAGAGGAGGTAAGAAATGGGAGAAGGGCGACGGGAAGCAAGACCACAAGTCTGAGCACAAGCCAGAGCACAAACCAGGAAATGGATCAAATGGTGACATCTCGCATCCCGAAACCCCTTCAGCCACTAAAACCGGTACCAAAGAACAGAGTGAACAGGAGTCGCGGGCCGAAAGTGGTTCCAGTGAGAGAGCCCATGTTAAGTCTGGCTCCTCGAAGTCTAGAGGAAAGCCTTTGGACAAGGGCCAAAAGAGCAGACGGAGCCCCGTCGGGAAAAGCCAATCTGGTGACGATGTTTCAAAGCCAGTCAAGACATCTGACGAGACATCTGCCAAAGGAGACTCTCACGAACCATCAGATTCAAGTAACCCTGTCAACGAGGGTTCGACCGTGAAGCCTGATGACCGCAGCCGCAGAGGAGGGTCCCGCGGGAGAGGTGGAAGAGGAAGAGGTGGAGCAAGGGGAGGACGTGGTCGGGGAAGAAGAGGAAGCTTGACCAATGGATCTAAACCTGAGACTTCCACCGAAAATGGAGCATAACAGGATCTCATTTAAGCATAATAATACTACAAGACGAATCCTTAAATTAATGTTTGATTTTGTAGCGAGTTACAAGATTCCACTGTCTCTCAAGGAATTCTCCAAAATCGTCTCTTTGACTGCTGCGAACACCAATTGAATATTGGAGGTGTCGGTGGCCTGGGTCACATGTGGGTAGATGTTCAATCCTGATCTGTTCACCTGGGTGAATCTCCACAAGATGTACTTGACTGCCTTATTAATGTTGTCTCCACCATTGTAGTCAGGGAAGTACTTTTCAAGCGGCGAGTACGGCAATTTGCTGGCGAAAACATCGATCTTGTTCAAGAACAAAACCACAGAGGTTCTCGAGAACCACCGAGAGTTCACAACAGAGTCGAATAGCGTCAACGATTCCTCCAATCTGTTCTGTGTGTTCTCCTCCAACAACACCTGGTCGTATTCGGAGAGTGCCACACAGAAGATGATAATTGTCACATTGTCGAAACAATGGATCCATTTTTTTCTTTCAGATCTCTGTCCACCCACATCAAACATATGGATATTCAAGCCTCCCATGGAGAAGCGGAAGTCGAAAATACCGGAGGTCTTCTTTCTGGTTCGTAAGATATCAGACTGAGAGGGAATATATTCGGGCAGAGCAATGCGCTCAATGTTGGACAAGAAGTAGTTGGTGGAGTCGATGAGGTAAAAGTCGCCCAGATGCACCTTCATGAAAGTTTTCACCTCTGGGAATTGGTACAATGCTTGGATTTTTTGGGCTATGCTGGGGTTGAAAACTTCCTCCGTACTCACGGCCAATTCGTAGTCCAAGATCTCGTTGGCGTCGTTGTAGCTCAAGATGTGGCTTCTCTCACCTACCGGCTCGCTCTCCAAGTCCGGTTCCACGTCCTGAGGGGCAATCAATTCAGGCTGTAGATCAATTATGGCATTGAGTAAGCTCTTAACACAGTCCAAGATGTTTTTGTACACAAACGGCTTATACTCGTAAGCCTCGGCCTCCGAGAAGCCGTTCTTGTGCAAAATCTTCATCTGCTTGACAATGGTGGACTTTCCACTCTCTCCTGAACCAAGCAAGAGAACCTTCAGCTCTTTGTCGAGCGTGTGGGCGATTTCCGTGGATTCCACCAGGTTGTTGGTGGCGAAGTTGCTGGATTGTTTCTCGTGCTCTTTGGAAGACGCCTCTTCGTTGGAAGAGTCTTGAGACCCATTCTGGGCGGGTTTTAGAGCGGTGGCCTGCGTTGGTGGTTTGGTCTCAGGCTGTAGCACCTGCTGCTGTTGCTGTGTCCGCTTGTCTTGCGTCACAGTGTTCTGCACTGGTGGCGCTTGCGGTTCTTTGGAGGAGCACAGTCCCATGATTAGGTCGGGTAAAAGTTGCTTCGGGGAAAATTAATGAGATCAAGCAGAAGTGACTTCGCTTGGTTGCACGCAGTCTCCAGCCGGTGAATTGAGCGTGCCCGGAATCTCGAATTGGAGAGTTGAATGACCCGAAGCTTAAAAGCGAATAGCGGAGAATTCAAATACAGCGGCCAATATGGGACGATGATGGAGGGATTTGTTGGTTCGCACCACCTGGTGCACGGGTGCCGCGTTCCAGATTCTGAATTTATAGTCAGCAACTCAGGTTTGTAAACCCGGTTGCATTAAGTTGCCGAGATGCAAATGGCCAGACTGAGGGCTAATCGTTGTTGTATTTTCGCGTAGACGGCAACCGCAACGAGTGGGATGCTGTCTTTTTTTTGTTTTGTTTTTTTTCCTTTTCGCTTTTGCTTTGGTCGCCACTTGGTTATTCTTTTGTATTGCTTACTTTTCCAATCTGCATGAGCCACTCACCCACGCTAGACATCCGGTTGTGGAGCCATTTCCTCATCGGGACCATCGTGGTTGTTTCCGCCAGTGACCTTCTCCCGAATTTCGGAGATTTCGGAATTACCACCATTAGCACCTGGTGCATTATTCTTTCCCAGCTCGTCAGCACTATTACTAGTCTCTGTATTGCTGGCGGCGGTCGCATCGGTGCGTGCGGCTGCGGTGGAGGCTGTAGGTATGCTGTCTAGAGTGACATCAGCTGAAGATGCATTCGGCCTAGTCTCCACACTTGTCGAACCGTTCGTCTGACTCTTGTCCCCCGACTCTTCCTCCCCGGCAGCAATAACTGCATCCAATTTGTCTGTTGCGTCAAAGGGGGTTTCTGAGAGCGAATGGCTTGTCGTTTCAGTAGAGTGGGGAGCCCGGGGTTGTGTGGGAGGCACCGATGACTCTCTGTTCTTTGGATTCTTGAGACTTTGCAATCGCTTGCGCTCCTCGCGCCGTCTCTTCTTCGTTTCGAACTCGTGCCATTCCCCTTCCAAAGTTTCCATGAACGTGAGAGGTTCTGGCTTGGGATCGGCTGTGAAATATGGATGCTGGAGTGCTTGTTCTGCAGTAAGTCTCTTCGAAGGCACGAGCTCTAATAGCTTCAGGGCAAGGTCAAATCCGTCTTTGCTCATGAGAGGCTCAAAATCAGACTGAAACCTGGACTTGATGTTGACGCGGGGCTTGAGCATCTCAAACCATGGCATGTTCTCAATATCCGGCCAATTCTCAATTGTGGGGGTACCCATAATCTCAAAAATGCTCTGGAGCTGGGAGATTTCCTCTGTGCCCTGGAATGTGGCGGACTTGGTGTAGAGTTCAATCAAGAGACATCCAACTCCCCAGATGTCCACCTCCCGGCCGTAGTCGGTTGACCCTAGAAGGAGCTCTGGAGGCCTATACCAAATAGTGATCACTCTGTTTGTGTAGTCTGGCTTATCGCCTTCAGCCAATACCTTCATTGTGCGAGCCAAACCAAAGTCAGCAATCTTCAACACACCTTTGGAATCCAACAAGATATTGGATCCCTTGATGTCACGATGAATCACCCGGCGAGAGTGAAGGTAGCTTAATCCTTCCATTAATTGCTTGAAGATTGTCTTACGATGGCCCTCTGTTAAGTTGAGATCGGGATGGGTAAGCAATCCGGTGAGATCGTGGTCCAAGTAGTCGAATATCATGTAGATTTGGTTATGCTCGACGGACATTTCCAAAAGCCCAACAATGTTTGGGTGGTCGAAGTTCTGGAGCAACTTGATTTCCCTGATGGCTGTGATGGGGAACCCTTCACGTTCACTCTCAAGTCGAAGCTTCTTGAGAGCGACATGCTCCCCAGTAAGCTCGTTCTTTGCTTTGTAGACCTTTCCATATGTTCCCTCTCCCACTTGCTGCACTCGTTGGTAGAGTTCAGACGATCTCATGCAATAAACCAGGTACAATTGGGATGGCTCGAGGCGAGGAGGTTTGCTTTTAACCGGCTGTTTCTTTTCCTTTATTTTGCGGTCAATTGGTTTCGGGCCTCTTGGTGCTCTATCCAATACGTCAACCTTCGAGCCGCCTGGCACGGACTTTTCAGGCACATTTCTGGCGTTGCCACTGTCCCGTGGGTTTCTTGGGTGCCTCGAATCTCTCTGGTCTCTTTGGTCGCGAGAATCCCTCGGACCGCGAGGGTCTCTCTGATCTCTGGAGTCTCTGGAGTCTCTCAAATCCCTTGACTCCCTTGGATCTCTCGAATCTCTGGAATCTCTTGAGTCCCTTGGATCCCTAGAATCTCTGGAGTCTCTTGGATCCCTAGAGTCTTTCGAGTCTCTGTAGCTCCTCGAGTCGTTGTAATCTCTCAGAGCTCGAATGTCGCGCGTACTTCTAGAATCTCTGGCGTCTCTTGCTTCCCATGAATGTCTGGAGTCGGTCGAGTCGGTTGCGTAGCTTCTTGTGTCTCTCGAATCTCTGGAATCCCTCGAGTCTCTTGTATCTCTTGCATCTCGAGAATCTCTCGAGTCTCTTGGGTCACGACGCTCTCTAGTATCGAAATCTCTTCGCTTGTTTGGCCCGTCGTAGCTCCTGTTGTCAGGATACAGCCTCTTGGATGGTCCGTCCCTGTAACCAGAGGGTCCCGAGGGCCTTTCCAGCGTCAGTTCCGCGTCAGCTTCGTTTCCACGCTGTTTCTCAATCAAGTTTGGCCGGTAATTATCTCGCTCCTTGTACCGCTTGGGAAGGGGCCCGTTGTAGTATGGCTTGGACCCAGAACCTTTCCAGTTACCTTTTGGACCCGGAGGCGCATTTCTTTGACCT
Organism: Sungouiella pseudoflosculorum; assembly: GCA_030674735.1. Taxonomy (NCBI): domain Eukaryota; kingdom Fungi; phylum Ascomycota; class Pichiomycetes; order Serinales; family Metschnikowiaceae; genus Sungouiella; species Sungouiella pseudoflosculorum. Next base: position 24,448 of record JAKUAO010000007.1, read on the forward strand.
TTAGGGCCCGCCGGAGGTCTGTATCTGTCGGACATTTCTTCTGTACCTGGAAACGAGATTACAGTTCGAGATGGGAAATGTCACCGCTGAAGCCGGATTTGAGACACTGGGTTTGGTGGTTCAAAAGTTAGCCATCTGCCCGCTGTGTGCAGTACGCACCAACCACCAGTCCACCAATTACCCGGACGGGGTCCAATGTTCGGTAACCTGGAGTATGGAGTCGAAGCTGACGATGTGAAGTGGAGGGGAGGCGGGAGAAAGAGAAGGCGGAGGAAAGCAAAATAAAAACAAAAACAAAAGAAACAAAGAAACTTTGCCTACGGGGTCAGCCAACGTCCAGGTGCCAGGGTTACGGAAGATCGGCCACAGCAGCAACAACCAAGAGCCACGGCGGCTAGCAAAACGGGGAAACAGAAAACCACAAAAAGACACCGTAAAGTGAAGACAAGAGCCACCACAAATAGTCACCACGCCATCCGCAGCGGTGATTGGAGATCCAAAATGTTCAAGTCGCAATCCAACAAGTGAGCAACGAGCACCGCACTTCAGCACTTCGGCACTTCGGGCCGCTTAAATAGTTTGTATCGGCAGCAGCAGCCGCAACCACCACTTCTCTCGATATTCCGGCGCCAACTTCACGATTTACAGGGTCAGTCACGGAAAGAACAACTGGCGTGTTGAAGTTGAAACATGCGCCACGATGCCTGCCGCAGGAACCAGGGAATCAGGTAACCAGGAGACGCACACGTGACCTGGCCCTAGAACGGCCCTGCTGAGCGTTGCATGTTGTCAAGTGTCCACATTCTCCGGAAGAAAAACGCACATGTGGCACAGTTAACAATGAAAGTGGCTGATGGAATTTCGAGTAGGAAGGGAGGTACCGGCCCCTGGTTGCCCTCCTGCAGACCAGAGAACCACAACCCCGGGTCTGGTTGTGTGCAGTACAAAACACCTACAACCACACGATAGTGAGGTGGGATCTCGCCGTTTACTACTTGTATTCTTTCAGTAACAGAAACAGATATTCGAGCAAATATGGTACGTGGGCGTGAAATGTTGGCCAATATGGCCCCGACTCAAGCACGTGACTAACTCATTTTCTAGGGAACGATCTCCAAAGCTGCACACATTGGATTTGACTTGGTTGTGGTTTCCGCCTTCTTGGCTGGAGTCCGCAGAAACAACGGATTGACGTATGTAAACTGACGAATCGACCCGTGGAATTGTGATACGGGCGTGGGAACATTTGTTTTTCGAGACTTGTCCTTTTTTGCCACTGTTCTGGTGCACTTTCTCGACACTTCAGTTCCATTTTCATTTCCATTTCCTACATTTTCCATTCGATTTCCACATTGCCGATTCCATTTCCCGTTTCGATTATTTGTTTGGATTTCCACTCCAATGACAATCGCCAAACGCTACTAACATCACAGCCTCGACACCGACAAGCTCGGCAACGAAACAGTCCTGTACTACACCAAAAAGTACTTGGACTTGGGTGAGAAAACCTTCGACTACACCGCCGCCTGGTTGGGATCGTCCGACTACTTCAAGCGCAAATAATATGTAGGGAATTATTAAACAAGTGAGTTCTGAAAAACTACTCGACCGTGACGGACTTGGCCAAGTTACGGGGGAAATCAACATCGATGCCACGGTTCACAGCCAACCAGTAGCTCATCAACTGCAAGGGAATCACATTCAACAATCCTTGCAAGCAGTCCACTGTCAATGGGACATGCAAAGTAGCATAAGCCTTGTCGCTCATGACGTCGTCACCTTCGTTACAGATGACAATTGGTCTACCATCTCTGGCGGTCACCTGCTCAATAGCAGACATCACCTTAGGGAACAACGAATCTCTGGTAGCAAAGGCAATGATTGGCAATTCGCCATCCACCAACGCCAAAACACCGTGCTTCAACTCACCAGCCAAAACACCTTCCGAATGCATGTAAGAGATTTCCTTGATCTTCAATGCTCCCTCCAAAGCGGTAGCAAACTGGAATCCACGACCCAACAACAACAACGACTTCTGCTTGTCCAAAAAGTTGTTACACAACTCCTTGATCTTGTCTTCCAAGAGCAAAACCTTCTTGATCTGCTGAGGAATGTTCTTCAAACCCTCAATGATCTCAATGTGACGGGCTCTCTTGGAAATGGAGTCGTTGGACAAGGAAAGGGCAATCATCACCAATGCAATGTATTGCGATGTGTAGGCCTTGGTGGAAGCAACACCAATTTCTGGACCGGCGTTGATGTGGACACCACAGTGGGTTTGTCTAGACATACTGGAACCAACCGAGTTAACAACACCAACAGTCAAAGCGCCTCTGTCCAAACAGTATTGCAAAGCCATCATGGAGTCGGCAGTTTCACCAGATTGAGAAACGAAAATGCATGTGTCGTCTCTGAACACTGGAGACTTTCTGTCCAAGAAGTCAGAAGCCAACTCCACAGAAACAGGAATGTCGGTCAACTCCTCGAAAATAGATCTGGTGGCCAAACAAGAGTGGTAAGAAGTTCCGCATGCAATCATGATGATTCTTCTACATCTTCTGACAGTTGGCAACCACGACTTCAAACCACCCAAGTTGACGGTGTTGTTTTCAAAGTCAACACGTCCTCTCATGGTGTTGAAAGTGGAGTCTGGCTGCTCGAAGATCTCCTTTTGCATAAAGTGCTTGTATGGACCCTTCATGATCTCGTTCAACTCCATCTCAAGAGTCTGAATAGCTCTGACGGTCGATTCACCGGCAGTAGACTTCTTGGCTCTGTGGATGTGCAACTCGCCGTCGTAAATGTGGGCAATGTCGTCATCCTCCAAGAACAACACCTTCTTGGTGTGCTGAACCACGGAAGCTGGGTCGGAAGACAAGAAGAACTCGACTGGCGAAGGAATACCATCGTCGGCAAAGAAAGCTCTGGACTGAGAGGTTCTCAAGTTAGACTCGGAACCGTTGACACCCAGGTGTGGGTTGGAGAGGTTGTCCTGGTTCTCTGGGAACTCAATGTCCACGAAATCAACCTTCAACTTCTTCTCGGTCTTGACACCAACCAACAATGGCGAACCCTTTCTGGTTCCGCAAACCTCGCCTGGGAAGTGGGTAGACTTCACAAGCAAACCGTAGGAACCCTCCAACTCGTACAACACCTCCTTGGTCAACTCGTTGAAGTCTCTGTGAATGCCAGCCTTCTCGTTGCTGTCGTAAATGTGCTTGAACAACTTGGCAATGCACTCAGTGTCGGTCTCAGACTCAAACTGGAAACCCTTGGAGAGCAATAACGTCTTCAACTCACGGTAGTTGGTGATGATACCATTGTGAACCACAATGAACTCACCAGTTGGGTCCAGTCGGTGAGGGTGACAGTTCAGGTATTCTGGCTGACCGTGGGTGGCCCATCTGGTGTGGGCAATTCCGACGTGGTTGTCGAAAACCTGGTCTCTGTCGATGTTCTGCTTAGCAATCTCCTCTCTCAAAATCTTGACTTTACCTGGAGTCTTGACGATGATGTTCTCGCCCTTTTCTTTGCCGTCCACGGCAATACCGGTGGAATCGTAACCTCTGTATTCCAATCTCAGGAGACCCTCAATGAGGTTGTCCATAATCTCGCCTCTGGAGCGATCCACCAAGAAGTTCACGTAACCAAAAATTCCACTGGCATGTTAGTATAAGACGGAAGCGGGACACAAAAACGGGAATACATACCACATAACGAAGAAGAAGCAGCGGGGCAGTCAGCTATTTGTGATAAAAAGTGGGTGAGGATTTATAGTTATTTGTCGAGAAAAAGACCGGAAGCTTGTGGAAGGTTGTGTTTTGCTCAATTACTTTTTGGCTATATATACCCAAATGGACTGGCCAATTTTTTCTGGAGACGCTGCACCTTCCCAATCAGGATGTCGCAGAACGGCCAGCGGAGTCTCCTCATACGTGGCATGTGGGGCAAAACAGAGTCTAGGATCGCCCAAATCTCCGGGAAACTGGCCGCACGTATTGTGGATGGCCCCTTCTATGAACCTATCCATTGTTTTCGCCAGGTCCGACCGACAATTCCCACAATGCTTGGACCCCTACCCGTAGGCACGACATTGTCGCACCCCTCATATTCGGTGAGGCCAGGCCATTACACCTCCCAATCGGGAATAATTGTAAATACACCGTGTCATTATTGTTCCTTACAGCGAGGCGCTGTTTCAAGTCACCACATGCGGACGCTTTTCTCCGGTGGTCATATGACCTAAGCCAGAATTTTACTCTGCAACTCGTTTCGCTAATTTGCAATTCGTCACAATTCGCCACCTGTCGAACCTTGGGATGTCTATTTTTGTAGCCTGGCCATCGAGCCCCAGGCGCTGTCTGCAGGCCACTGTTCTTTGAGTGGCAGGATTGCCCTGAATTCTGAGGCGGCCCCCCAGGTTGTCAACTGGGACGAGTCTACGTTCGGAAAAACTGATACCTGTTGCCGACTGTACCAGTGAGAAATGCGGCATCCACGCTCAACGGCCGCAGGCACGCTGTGTGCTAAAAATTGACATCGCATCCCCTTGCAGCACACACCGCAGATGCCAGTGCCGAGGTTTTGGGGCGGCAAACAGAAATAAGCGTAATTTTGTCAAACTAGGGCAGAGCACACCCGGACCTCCGCCACACAGTCACTGGTCAGTGGTGACCAGGTTTTTTTTTTCTTCTCTGGCAGAAACCTGCCACCCGTACACCAAGTGGTAGCTGTAACTACTGGAGTATGATGCACCCGTGCACCAGGGCCAATTACCTCCGCCATTTCCAGTTCCCCATCCTGCACAACCATCAAACCACCAGATGTTCAGCTTAACCAGAATCCAGTGCTGGCGACCCGTGGTCGCACAAGTACGGTGGAACTCTAAACTCGGACGCAAGCTCCAGGACTTGCAGGTGCCGGTGCCGAAAAACCCGGGCAAAAAACTCCCCAAACTGAACGTTCATCTCCGGCGATCCAACAAGAGAGATGCCAACCACACCGAGTCGGTCATCACCAGTTTGCTCACGAAATATAGCAGTCGGCAGGTGGAGCCCAGCGAATTGACCCAGTTTCTCCATCCGGTGACGTCAATCACCGTGGGTGAAGAGATCGATCTCGACAAGGTGGGGCAGATCTTGGAGAAAAACGGCCTCCACCACAGCATTGTGGTTGCAGATGAGGTGATCAACTGGCGCATTTCCGGTCAGGGCAGCGTGATGATTTTGGCCAACGGCACTGTTGTTGGGTGGAATCTTTCTGAGGACCAGATGATGAAGCTGTACGTACCCACGGTGATGGGTGCCGTGGCCGAACGGTACGAACCAGAAAGCGAAGAGATGGACTACGTGGAGATCCAGACTCCCACCGACGAGGAGAACGGGGCGTCGTTCATGCAAGGCGACGTGCTCGTGATCCAGGGCAAGAACGAGAACCAGAAGCTTTTGGAGATGGCTGCGTTTGCCATAGGCCTCCTGCGGTCCACCCGGCTCTCGATCCTTGAGGAGTCGCTCGAACGCCACATCCAGCTCTCGCGTGACAATAGCGAGGCCTTATCGAAAGGCCACCGACTTCAGACCAATGAGGCCGACATCCTCAAGTTGACCGGACGGCTTTTCCTCATTCGGGGCAAGCTCAACCTCTACTCGGAGCTCATCGAGACGCCCGACTTGTACTGGAGCGAACCCACCCTCGAGCGCATCTACGACTCGGTCAGTCGAAGACTAGATATCTCGCTGCGAATCGGAATCATGAACCGGAAGTTGGACTACACCACCGAGGAGCAGCGGGCGCTTCTCAGCGTTTTGAACGAGAAAAAGGGCACACGACTCGAATGGATCATCATCATTCTTATCATGGTGGAGGTGTGCTTCGAGACGTTTCACTTTGTCGAAAACCACCTGGCGACCCCGGCCACACCCGGCTCCGATCACTGATAGTGAAGACCCGACCACCACTAAGCCCGCCAGGATCGGGTCCCGATCGCGCGCCACGTGATCGACGGTCACGTGCCAGGCCCGCCTGGGGGTGCCCGATCTGCCAATCACAGCGGGCGCATCTTATCAGTGACAGCTGCGTGCAGGCGGCCCGTGACTCACGAGAATCATCCGTCAGCGGAAATTGCTGTTTAGCCCAAGAAGTCTTGGCGACGCTCCACTGGCCGGATTGCTTGGATTGCGATAAGCGACTATCGCAGGCGCCAGGGTCGCACATTGTTTCGGGGATACGGGGCTGCGGTTGGCGGAGGCGAGCGAAGCTTAACGTCAAACCCTGGCGTGCCTCGCCACAGGAACAGTCTGTGCAGCCATTGACAAGCAATGGAACAAACGTCACAAGGAAAAAAGATGTTCCTCAGGGCGTCCCAATCGAGCCAATAAAACATAGGACATCGCTGGCCCGCCGCCTGCACACAGCGGGTGTTATCGCCCAATCTCCATCAAATTAGCGTATGCCGCATCCTGCAGAGTTGCATGAGGCTGCTTCGTTTGCACCGTGATGGCATATTCTCCGGCACACAAGCCGGAATCTCATGGCCTTCAACGGTAGTTGAGATGCAAACAAGGTGGATTCGACTCTCATATGGGAAATCTATGCACAACCTCGGAATAGGCTGGGTGGGCTTTTTTTCTCTCCCTTCCGATTTCTTTTCTCGCTTCTATTTATCTTCTCCGCTTCGCTGCTCACCAACTTGCTTTGTTCAATTATTGCAAAATGGTTCTTCCGACTAGAAGACAGCTTTTTGCTGAGAATGAAAAATACAACGAGAGCTTTGTGCTCCTTTTCTCTATCGCATCGTCCATTATCTGGATCATGGTGCCCGGTTTGGCATTTCTATATTCTGGTTTGCTGAGAAGAAAGTCTGCACTTTCGGCGGTGTGGATTGTCATTGTGTCCTCGTTTGTGGGAATTTTCCAGTGGTACTTCTGGGGCTACTCGTTGGCCTTCTCCAAGTCCGGCAACTCCTTTATCGGTAACTTGTCGGCCTTTGGCTTCAAACATGTGGTGGGTGCTGCTAGTGAGGATGCCGAATATCCAGAGATTGCGTTTGCCATTTTCCAGATGCAATTTTTGTTGGTGACGTTGGCTATTTTGGCTGGTGCCTGTGTTGCCGAAAGAGGCCGTTTCTTGCCCGCCGTGGTGTTCCTCTTCTGCTGGGCAACGGTTGTGTACTGTCCTGTGGTGTACTGGATCTGGGGTGGAGGCTGGGCCTCGTCCTGGCACGGAGGAGCCTTGGACTATGCTGGAGGTGGACCTGTGGAGATTTTGTCCGGTGTTTCTGCCTTTGTCTACTCTGCGTTCTTGGGTAGAAGAAACGAGAACTTGATGATCAACTACAGACCACACAACATCTCCACCATCTTCTTGGGTACGTCTCTCTTGTACATGGGATGGTTGTTTTTCAACGGCTTCTCGTGTGCCAACGCCTCGGTCAAGGTGCCATACGCCATGTTGAACACCCACTTGTCGGGAGCATTCGGAGCCATCACTTGGTGTCTTTTGGATTTCCGTTTGGAGAACAAGTGGTCGATGGTGGCTGTGTGTTCCGGGTGTATTTCGGGATTGGTGGCTGCCACCCCAGCCTCGGGAGTGATCCCACTCTGGGCTTCGGTGGTGTTGGGTGTTGTGGCCGGTGTGGTGTGTAACTTCTCGACCAAGTTGAAGTACTTGTGCCGTGTTGACGACTCTCTTGATGTGTTGGCAGAGCACGGAATCGCTGGTGTTATCGGATTACTCTTCAATGCCATTTTCGGCTCCTCCACGGTGATTGGTTACGACAACGTCACCGACCACCTTGGTGGCTGGATCGACCACAACTGGAAGCAGTTGTACATCCAAATCGTCTACATTTTGGCCACTACCGCCTGGTCCGGTGTGGTGACCGCCATCTTGTGTTTCGTCATTGACAAGATTCCCGGCTTGAAGTTGAGAGTTGACTACAATGCCGAGGAGAGTGGAGTTGACGAGGACCAGATTGGTGAGTTCGCCTACGATTACGTGGAGGTCAGAAGAGACTTTTTGGACTGGGGAGTTCCTCTGGGCAAGCAGACAGAGGCCCCCAGCGTGGCCCCATCGATCCCAGAGAACCAGGTGTTCACTGCGGTGGGTGACAGTGCGTCATCTTCCAATGGCCACACCGCCACCGGAGAAAAACAGGATTAGTTACATTATTTTTAGAGCATTAAACGGAGAACATTACACTTCGCCGTAGGCTTCCACCACTAAAATCGTGCCAAAAGGTGACCAAACAGCCCACTGTCGAGGTGGCTAGTATCACGTGGTGGCCGGTACCGGGTGACGATCGCAACTGTAGGAGGAGGACGGCTGTGACCGGGCTGGGGACCGGTTCCGGCGCGGTCACGTGACACACCGGGATTCCACGCACGACGCACGACTATCGTGGGGGGCAGGTGATGGTGGCGCAACGGGGCTGCTGCTTGGGTTTGGAGCGGGAACAAAACGCACAGAAGACAGCGGTATCGATGTCTTGCTGCCGCGGAACGGTTTTCCTCGCAAAAAACCCAGGTTTCCATCGCAAATCCCCGCCTGATGGCCCCATTGCTCCCCACGTAGTGAGCCGGAATAGGCAACCTCCGGATGTGCGGACTGGCGGTGCCTGCAGGACAGAAGCCCCACCACGGCCTGAAAATTCTTCTTGACTCATACCTTCAGTTATAACCACAACGGAGCCGTTTTCTTTGCAAGAAACAAAGTTTTCTCAGCATTTCGCCCTTCAGTCTGCCTATCGCCATGCTTAAATGCGTTAGAACCCCAGCAGCCCGCTCCTATCTCCGGATGGGCGCTCGCTATGCCAATCAGATCAGAACCATCACCAAAACCAATGCTCAGTCGGCCACCATGACGCAAACAGCCGAGTCGAGAAGACCACAGCCTGCTCCTGCGTTCGACACCGATCCCGAAGAGCCAACCATCGTCCTGAAAAAGGCTGCCATGGATGACTCTTTCATCGGTTTGACCGGAGGTGAGATCTTCCACGAAATGATGCTCAGACACCAGGTCGACACTGTGTTTGGCTACGCCGGAGGCGCCATCTTGCCCGTTTTCGACGCCATCTACAACTCCGACAAGTTCAAGTTCGTGTTGCCCAGACACGAGCAGGGTGCTGGCCACATGGCCGAGGGATATGCCAGAGCTACTGGTAAGCCTGGTGTGGTGCTTGTCACCTCGGGTCCAGGTGCCACCAACGTTGTCACGCCCATGCAAGACGCCCTCATGGACGGTGTGCCTCTTGTGGTGTTCACTGGACAGGTTCCAACCACCTCGATCGGTACTGACTCTTTCCAGGAGGCCGATGTGATTGGTATCTCCAGACCATGCACGAAATGGAACGTGATGGTGAAGAACGTTGCCGAGTTGCCCAAGAGAATCAACGAGGCCTTTGAGATCGCCACCTCGGGCCGTCCTGGTCCCGTTTTGGTCGACTTGCCCAAGGATGTCACTGCCTCCATCTTGAGAGAGGCCATCCCAATCAACACCACCTTGCCTTCGAATGCCTTGTCGCAGATCACCAAGAGATTCACCACCAAGTTCACCACCGAGGCCATCGAGCGCTCGGCTGCTTTGCTTAATAAGGCCAAGAAGCCTATTCTTTATGTTGGAGCCGGTGTTCTCAATAGCAAAGAGGGACCAAAGCTCGTCAAGGAGTTGTCGGACAAGGCTCAGATCCCTGTCACCACCACCATCCAAGGTTTGGGAGCATACGACCAGAGAGACGAGAAGTCTTTGGACTTCTTGGGTATGCACGGTAACGCTGCTGCCAACACTGCCATCCAGAACGCCGACTTGATCGTGGCCTTGGGTGCCAGATTCGACGACAGAGTCACTCTTAACGTCAGCAAGTTTGCCCCAGTGGCCAGATTGGCTGCTCAGCAGGGCAAGGGTGGTATCATCCACTTTGAGATCTCGCCAAAGAACATCAACAAGGTCGTGGAGGCCACCGAGGCCATCGAGGGAGACGTGGCCAGAAACTTGGCCTCGTTCCTTCCGTTGGTCAAGGAGGTCAAGGAGAGAAAGGAGTGGATGGGCCAGGTCAAGCAGTGGAAGGAGCAATACCCATACGACTACATGAAGGAGACCCCAGGCTCCAAGATCAAGCCCCAGACCTTGATCAGAGAGATTGCCCGTCAATCCGAGACCTACGACAAGGAGGTGATTGTCACCACCGGTGTGGGCCAGCATCAGATGTGGGCTGCTCAGCATTTCACCTGGACCAAGCCCAGAACCTTCATCACCTCCGGTGGTTTGGGAACCATGGGTTTCGGTTTGCCTGCAGCCATTGGTGCCCAGATCGGTAAGCCCGACGCCATGGTCATTGACATTGACGGAGATGCCTCGTTCAACATGACTCTTATGGAGATGTCGTCTGCTGTTCAGGCCGGTGCTCCTGTCAAGGTCTGTGTGTTGAACAACGAAGAACAGGGTATGGTTACGCAGTGGCAGTCTCTCTTCTACGAGCACAGATACTCCCACACCCACCAGTCCAACCCCGACTTCATGAAGTTGGCTGAGTCCATGGGCATGAAGGGTATTCGTATCACCGACCAAGAACTGATGGTGAGCGGAGTCAAGGAGTTCTTGGACTGCACCGAGCCAGTGTTGTTGGAGGTTCACGTGGAGAAGAAGGTTCCTGTGTTGCCCATGGTGCCTGGAGGCAAGGGTTTGGACGAGTTTATTGTCTACGACGAAGAAGTTGAGAAGCAGGAGAAAGAGTTGAGAAGAGAGAGAACCGGAGGTAAGCACTAAACTGCGGCCACTATGCACCCCCGGCGGCTGCCGGGCGCCACCACCAGACCAAATACGGCGGTGTGTTTATTTCTCCGGAGTCGGCTGCCGCTGCTAACTCCGACCCACCTTCACTTCCACCGTATGTTATTTTCATAGCGATAAAATTCGACATTCCAGCATTGAAATCTGCACAGGCGCATAGGCGCATAGTCGCCGCAACCTGGAGTTTGGAGTCACTGCGTGCGTGGTCCTGCATACACCCGAATCATCCGATTATCCGAGGTGGGTTTTTTCCTGGGGTAACCAACTTGTATAAAAGGTTCCACTTCTCCGAGCCTCCACAACTCACACGCCAGTTGTTTATCTCATCTGGAAATATAGCTTCAACCCCCACAAGATCGGCGCTGGGACTCAGAATTCGGGTTTTTTCAGCAAGTTTTCGCCTTTTTCGCTTTCTCAGTTTTTGCTTCGGTTTCCAACTCGTTCACCATGGATGAATCCGACCCTCGACTAGAATCTGACAACAGAAAGCTAATCAGCACCACCACTGGCTGGCGAGTGTCGCAGGCATGTGATCGTTGTCGAATGAAGAAGATTCGCTGTGACGGCGCCACTCCCTGTGGGAAGTGTTCGCTGATTGGCTTTGAGTGTACAACCTCCGACAAACTCTCGAGACGGGCGTTCCCCAAGGGATACACCGCCAATTTGGAGAGGCGGATACGCGACTTGGAGGAGGAAAACATCTTGTTGAAGGCGCAAATGGACAAGGGCCAGGTGGGTGGGCCAAGCCAGCCTCCAATTGCCCACAAGGAGCCACTCAAAGTGCTCCAGGAGCACGAAAAACCACAGCCCAACGGCATCACCACGATGACCAACAACAACAACACGATTCACATCAACAACCCCATTGACCAGATCTTCAACTTGGACAAGAAGGGCGCCATCATTGGCAATGATAACTTGAACTTTGAATCGCAGTTCAACCACTTGCTCATCAACTTGAACTTGCCTTTCCTCAAGATCACAAATTCGCATAACTACCTCTTGAACGATCCGGACTCTTACTTGTACCATCCGTCCTACTCCAACTACAATGATTTCCATAATCGTGATCTTGACCTCATCTACAATCCATTGACGGTGAGCAGTCAGACTCGGAGTATGGGCCAGCAAATGAACAGCAAGTTGCCGCATGACATCTATGACTTGTTCATTAAGCTCATCAATAATTTCAAAAAATTGTTCAACTCGAAAAAAGAGTTGGACCACCAAATTGTGCAATTCTTTCTCAACTACAACACATTCATTCCAATTTTTGACTACAAGACTTTCATGGAAAGCTACGATGCTTTCCACACAATGTACCCATTCATGTTCACATACGATGATGCCACAATCAATGGCTTCAACATTTCCACGAATGACTACGAGGTGGTTAATGAGTACTTGATGGTTGTGATTCAAATTTATGCCATGATTCAAATGAATGATCCTTCGCTTAACATGAATTTATTGCTCAACCATTCTCATCCAAAATACTCCCACAAGTTCCGCAAAGACCGCACCGCTAACGAGTCTATCATTCAATCGTTGTACGACTTCCTTCCGTACCTCAATCCATTCCATGTGTCTATGAGTCAGCTTCAGACCTACTTGTTGTTCTTCTACTATTCGTTACTCACCAACAACAAAGAAAAGTCTCTCGTGCTTTCCTCAATGATCAATGCGTTCATTGGTATCTTGGGTATCAACTTGAACTCTAAAAACTTGTTTTTCAACGACTTGAGTTTAAACTTGCAGCAGAGAAGAGACCGTGTGAAGATTTTCTGGGGCTTTAAAGTGTTGCTTAAATGCTTCAACTTGAAATTTGGTTTCAAGCCTTCCATCAACACCACTGTGATCAATCCAGTGACGATTGAGCGTTACTTTAGACTCACTCCTGAGAAGCTCAGCACGCTTCTCGAGGTTTCGGAGGGATCTGAAGTTGATAGCCTTTTCATGACTTTGCTTAAACCCAGTGTTGAGTTTTTGAATCTCATGAACATTATCATTCCTTCCTCCTTCTCTCCAAACTACTACCAATATTTGAAGAGCGACAGAATCGCAGGAGGAAGCGACACATCAACACCACAGGGTCCTCATCACAAGAAGCATCATCCCAACAATCTTGACTGGATTTTGAATGATGATGATGGTGACGGAAATGACGGTAATTTGAATTACAACTATGCTCAGTTCTTGGCCATTGACAAGAATTTATCCAATTGGCGCTACTCTTTGAAAGACAAGCACATCGATTTGATGCCATTGCATACACAAATGGGACTTCCTGTCTTGTCAAGTGTGGGAGATAGCACCTTGTATCATCGTGTCACTTTTGAGGGAGATCATGCCTCAAGAAATGGAATTTCGGAGGAAGGAACTCTCAGCTTCATCAACACTGGAATTCCAGATATGCAAACTGCTGCGCAGTTAATGAAGATGCAGCTTAACTTTCATTATCTTTTGATTCGGTCGCTGAATTACTTAAACTTTGTGATTGACCGAGAACTCACTCAGAGCTACTACGTGAAGATTGCTAATATCTCTAGGGAAGTATTGGCATATTTCATCATCATCTTTGAACATGTCGGGCGCTCAGTGGAAGAGCCAAGCAGTTCAGCTGTCGATGCTGGAGTTAACTTCAATACGGGCCTCTTTGGCGACACGAAGAAGATGACTGTTGATGCACTCTCTAACGATATTGGACTTGATGTTGACGATGATGGATTTGTGATCAACGATTTCTCGGTGAAGCGCAGAAGAGTGCTGAGTGGTGGACCAAACCCAGCAAAAGAGCGTGTCAAGGAAATCCCGGCATCCCCTTTCAACGCCATGCTCAATGGTTTATCTTTGACCATAATCAACCTCAAGAAATCTATCGTCTTGCAAATGCTCTATTTGCTCATTTGCACGTTGAAAATTGCTAAGAAGGGCGGATCAATGAGCAGGGACACGGTAAGGGTGTTGAATAGAAGTATCTCGTTGTTTATTCTGATCTTCATCAATTACCAGCCAAACTCCAAGAAGTTTATGAAGACAAAGAAAGTCAAAGAGGATGACTTATTCCGCAAGATTATCAACGATGAGTTGAAGGACGATTTCCTCAAAGATAAAGCGGGCGAAGATTCGGATGATGAAGATGGAGATGCTGAGATCGATTGGGACGACGAAGACATGGATGAAGATTTGAAGTACTTGAAAACTTTGAAGTACATCAAGTACAAGACCAACCACTTGTTTGAGAAGTCCCAGGCTCAACGTTCGGTAAAGATGGAATCAGTCATTTCAGACGCAAAGCTGTCAACTCCAAGTTCGACTCCAATGATTGAGAAGAGCAAGATCGATTCAACTAATCACATCATTGGAACTGGTCTTGGCGTCCAACTTCCTCCGTTAATTCCACCGCTTGGATATACCGCTCAAGCTTCTCCTCCTCCATTTCCTCAAATGTCTCCTAATCTTCTTCCACGAGGCAGCTTGAGTAAGGCCCCAAATTTCGACGCTTACCTCGGAGACTCAAAGGAAGATCATGTCAAGAAAGAGAGACTTGCTGCGGACTTGATGAACATGAAAAACGGAAACCGTGGCATGTATCCTGGAGGATGGAATTATGGTCAGGGTGGTCCAACAGGCACACAGGGATCTGAATGAATGGAAACGTGCCTTACTATTTAATTACTCTATAAAAATTACTCAGGTCCATCAATGATACACTTCACTGCACCAGCACCGGAGCGAACCAAGTCGTAGGCCTTGATGGCGTCCTTGAAGGTGAAACGGTGAGTGATCAAAGCTTCAAAGTCAATTTGGGCATTCTCCTTGCCGTTCTTGTAGTTTTCATCCAAGATATCCACCGAAGTCTTGTAATCGCCGTAACCATAACGGAAAGATCCGTACAAGGTCAATTCCTTGGTGGCCAACTCTGTGATTGGGAACTTGACGTATCCACCGGCGTTTCCCACCTGGACAAACCGGCCTCCCACCTTCAAGGCAAGAACACCCTGTTGGATGCATGGCTCAGCACCGGTACATTCCAACACAACGTTTGGATGTTCCCCGGCAGGCAAGGCCTTGGAGAAAGGCTCGGAGCTGGTTCTGGAGTTGAAGGTGTGGGTTGCAGCGCCAATGTCCTTGGCCATCTGCAACTTGTTGTCGAAAACGTCAATGACGGTGACAGAGGCAGCACCAAACTTTCTGGCCACAGCGGCGGCAAGCAAGCCCACAGGGCCAGCGCCGAAAACAACCACATGGTCGCCAAATGTGACCTTAGCCAATCTGGAGGCGTGAACACCCACGGTCAATGGCTCAACCAAAGCACCCAACTCAAGAGAAACGTGGTCAGGCAACTTGACCAAGAAATCCTCGGGAGATTTGTACACCTTACACAAAGTACCTGGAGGGTTAGGCTCGCCCTCGGTGGAGTTTGGCGTGGCGGCGAAAACCATGTGAGGACACAAGTTGTAGTGTCCGCTCTTGTATTCGTCACTCAATCTGGAGGGCACACCGGGCTCAATGGCCACCTTATCGCCGACCTTCAAGGACGTCACGGCCGAGCCAATTGCCGTCACCACACCGGACGACTCGTGGCCCAACACCATGGGCTTTGTCAACACAAAGTCGCCGATTTTGCCGTGGGCATAGTAGTGGATGTCAGAGCCGCAGATTCCTGTCTTCTTCACGTCCACAAGCACATCGTGAGGCTCGGTAATCACCGGAGGTTCGTAGTTCTCGAAGGTGATGTCGTCGATTTTGTTGAGCACCAAGGATGGGTTGGACATTGGGAAAGAGCAGAGTACAATTGAGTGGAGAAAATCTGGGGGAATCGTCGATGGTATTTATAGAGAGTGCGGGGGTGGGGTGTGTACCGAATTGGGCAGGATTCCGCCGCTAATTAGTGCGACACTTAGTGCCGCATGATGGAGTGATGGGGAAGTGAGAAGAGTGAGAAAAGCGACAAGTTCGGGAAACACAGAGCAGATGCAAAATAAAACAAACTTGTTGGTTTTTCCCTGCAATTCTGGAAATTATCGACCAAAGTCGCCGATTTCCATAGTCCTTCTTTGCCGTGGAATTTCACTCCCGCTCCTTCTGGAAGTCTCGAGTCAGGCCACTTGACAGGGCTAACATGCCAAGGTGCACCCCAAACCCACCGAAGGAGATCTCCGGCCCGACGTCACCCCACCAATGTCCAGGATTGTTTGCGATAAGATTGCCCCGAGTCGGAAGTGGCGGAGGATCGGGTGGTTTATTATGGAGCCAAATTGCGAGACTAATTGGAAGATTTGGGTGCGACCAGGAATTATTGCGAAGTGTAGTGCAATGAGGGACAACCAGATAAGAGACAAACTCAAATTGGCTGAGAAAAATTAGTATGTTCGTCAATTTTTCAAGATATCAGAGGCAGTACAGCTACACTAAATGCCCAAATTATGTGGTCTTTCTTTTTGTTCTGACTTGGCTAGACCCAGAACGCTAGGAACTCTGTGCTCATTCACTCACATGAACCCCAACCTTCGCTGGGCCCGGATACAGGCTTTAGCCAAAAGTTCTGACTTGCTCTAGATGGAAGAACGGCATCAACGATGGAAGATTTCGAAAATGAAAGAATACGACCAAACCTCGGACATTTCGCCTGAAATTCTGCCTCAAACCTCTCGGCTGAAACTCTCGTCTAGGTGCACCTGAGCATTCGCAAGCGAAACAATAATTGCCTGGACAATTTTCGGACAGTTCTCTTGACACTACAATGGTCACTCTAACAAAAAAAAAAAAAAAAAAAAAGAAAAAAGAAAAAAGAATCCAGCTTAAAAAACCAATCCAGGTTCAGACTAGGATACCGGCAAAATACTCAACTGCTCAGCTCCAAGTATTTTGCTTCTACCCCAAATTTCCACTCGTGTCTACAGCTTGTGATTCAGCAAAGTCTGTGCTTTTGTTCAATATTTCCTTCCTATGTCTAATCCAAGTCCAAGTCTCCGCCATGTTTCTCGATGCTGCGATCCGGCTTTCCAATAAGCGTGGAAAGACTGCCCGAATGCCGCTCGAACTCGATCAGGCCGTCCTTTTCAATGATCTTCTCAAACGACTCTTCGAGCGACGAGCCATTAGTTTCGTCTGCCGAATCGATCTCTTCGTCAGTCTCCGAATCCACATCCGAAGTTTCTGGAGTGGTGGCCTCGCTGGCGAAATTCAGCAGCGCACTCTCGAAATGGAGTTCACCATCGTCCATCTCTGCCGCCATTTTGATTTTATGCTTTTCCAACTCTTCATTCAAGTAATCTGCTCCTCGTTGCAAGGCAACTGCGGTGATTTCCATGATCTTCTCCTTGTTGGCGAGGATGGCCACCGTACCTCCGAGGATAGCCCCGAAGGTGAGGGCAGTTTTCGTTGAAACTGCAAGAAAAAAGACCATTATTGGGTTTTGCCAGGGGCAACAAAGGTCAAAGGCAAAAGGTATGTGTCCGGAAGATCACGTGGATGATAAGGGAGATCAGCCTCCTCCTTCCCCACGAGAATAGGCGAGGGCGCATGCAGGATGCGAGTTGGGACTGGAACTTTCAGACGGTGGAAATCCGCCAATATTGGGTATTTGGGCAAAATTAGAGAAGTGGGCGGGATGTTACTCGTGAATGGAATACTTTATGTGCCCAAAATCTAGTATTTTCGATTTCGCCCTAATTTTCCCACTCAGGTCCATCTAGCCGCAATTATCCTTCAACAATTGGTTTCGTGGTCTAGTTGGTCATGGCATCTGCTTAACACGCAGAACGTCCCCAGTTCGATCCTGGGCGAAATCAGTTGCCTTTCTTTTTTGCATGTGATTTTGAGGGGAATGTCGCGGGCTCCCCGCCACGTGCCTGCTCAATGTCGCAACTTTTTTCCAGGCTTGCCAGACCGAGGCAGTCACTACGCCTTCAGCAACCACGTGACGAATGATGTCAGGTGGCTATGGCAGTCTGGACCTGGAATACGTTGCTTACATAAATCCTGCAAACTGATTTACCTGCCAGTGGGAACACCCCAGACTCCAAGTGTCAAGTCACTAGGTCAACCTTATCTTTTCGCGATAACGAAATAACCCGCCGGATAAAAAATTGGTGACCTAAGTCGCCCCGATTATCTGCAACAAATCGGAGAAATTGACAACTAGTTACGACGCGTGTGCAGGAGATGCACCTGGCTCCCCACATTTTTGTTTCTTCCACGCATTTCTTCCTGCAGCCACACTTTGACAATCTGTGAAAGGGGGCCAACTCCGCTCTCCGGACGTTCTCCTCTCTTACAAATTTCACATTTATAAATTAAGTTAATTCCACTGCAGTTCTTATTCATCAAATATTTTCAAATCTATTCAATTATGTCTGCTCCTTCCTCTTTCACCAAATTCGTCAACAACTTGAAGTCTCAGCTGAGCACCAACTTCACATCGGCCCCATCCAAGCCAATTGCCTCTACTGTGGATGATTCGGCGGTGGGAACAAAGGAACACCAACAAGCTCCTCCTCGTCGCTGGAGTTATGTGACTTACTTGAACGAGGGAACCTTGCATGGCGACGGCGACAATTTGATGCTCGGTTTGTAGTTCGGAACAACTGCGTATATGGATATTTTCTAGTGGGTTAATTTGGACTTCCGCGGCGCAGGAAGGTGGTGTCGAAAATTGCAAAGATAACGAATGTCGATCGTTAAATCATAGTATCTATAGTCAATTTACGTACCTGGGAAACCTTGTTCGAGTTTTTGTAGAACGCTTTTGGGCTGGCGGCCGACCTTTGCAGTTTCAATAAAATCGCAAATCGAGCTCGCTGGATCAATTTCATTGACAATTTCGAATAGACAGTCACCACTGGCACCTCGAATGCGTTCTGAAGCATGACAGCACGTCAACCAGCAGAGTCGATTCCAACACTTGCGTCGAAGATCGGCAGGGGTGGTGTGCCAAGTGCCGATGTACTGAAAAATTTTGACCGCAAGCTGAATTCGGGTGGCATCGTTCGTGTTGATGTGAAGGTTGTATGCCCTCACAAATAGTGCCGTGAAATTAAAACCGGTTGACGGCTCTATTCCGGAATCAAAGAGTTTGCCAAGGAAATTCAATGTCACAAGTAGCGTTTTCTTTGTTCGCTGGTTCAATTCGGACACCTTCACATCCGGCGGGGTTCGTAGAAGCCTCGTGAGGTGGAGAAGTAATTCTTCAGCTTCATCTGATTCGTGCGTGGCCGTCAAAACTTGGCGGAAAGATATGTTAATGATCAGATTGTTGCCGGTTAATGCCCCCGACGTGTGCACTATTCCGCTCCAGAACGACGTTCGAGACTCGTCATTTGCAAATCGCCTGTAAAAGTGCATCAAGTCGCCAAAGTAGGCATGGTAATCACTCATGTAAACGTCTCGATGTTCAGCGTAGCAGTCAATTTTCCTTATTTGGCAAAGAAGCAGAAATGCTTGGACTCGAAGCTTATCCATGGGCTCACCTGCCAACCTTAGAAGTTTGCACTCCAACTGGTGGCCCAAGCCACATGCGAAACCTTTGTTACCCTCAAGTAACTTCAAGCATGCGCCACGAATTTTCAGGCCAACATCTCCCTGATTGGTGAGAGTATAATCATCCAAGAGATCAAGTATAGTCTTGGAAAGTGCAGATTCAGAGTCATTCACCTCGAATAGATAATGCTCTGATGACAAAGATTTGATAATTTCTGATCTTGCATCAGCATCAACTCTGGTATTCGCCACAAGTTCCAAAATCGGATCAAGGCCGTTTTGAGATAAAAGATATGCGGTCGCTGTCTTGGCCAACGTGGCATTGCCATTTTTAAGATAATGGAAAATCTGGTCTGCACTGATGGACTGCAACTGTCTGCTTGTCACAAGCTCAAAATAGAGAGCAAATTCGTTCGCAAGTTCGTTTGTTGCTGTCAAGCGAGACATGGAAAGAATATTCGATTCTTGGAAAGGCAGAGTTTTGTTGTGCTTTTCCAAGCTTGAAATATACCAGTGAAGCAAACTCTCAGCCTTGCTGGCGCCATCGAAGTGATGGTCGAATTTGATCAGTGCAATTTCATTGCTGACGAGATCAATTTGATGGCCTGCCAACAACCCACTTGCAAGTAGCTCGGCTAGAGCATAGATAGACAAATAATCACCTTTCATGAGCTGCCCAATGATGGTATTGATGTATCTAGAAGAGTTGACTTCTGTGTTAGATTGGACAGTAGCCACAATCTTCGAGAAGTAACGACCACCAAGCTTACGCAAGGCAAACGGCATCTCTTCATTCGTAATCTCCTCCAAGAGCGGACTATAGAAGATATCATCCAGAATGCCAAGGCTTAGTAAATCAATGATCAAATTGTGTGCTTGGTCGCAGCTTGAAACTGATGATGAGTTGAAGAGCTCCACAAAATGCAAGGTTAATTCTCCGATTTTGTTACCATCTCTCGAAGGGAACACGGTCTTGAGGTATAAAGACCCGAATCTGCCAATAAACTCCTGAAGCACAGCAATTCCGCATCGGCGAAGCGTGAAATCTTCATCGAATATGATGACTCTCAAAATGTCGCCAAAAACCACGTTCCACAACTTGGGATAAGTCTTGCCCAATTCTTCGAATTCATTGCTCTTGAGCATTCTCATTACTGCCCAAGCACAAAAACATGCTGCATCACGAATATGGGAGCCCTGAACAAACAGAAACTTTCGCTTTGACAATGCACATGTAGAATGAAATACCGAGAGAATCGTGGGGACAAACCTGACTGACACGCTTTTCGAGAGTGCAAGAAACCCGAGAAAGAAAAGAACAGTGTGGTATCTTGCCACTGATAAGTTCTCCGAAGTAATCTCAAGAACTTCAATGAAACCTGATGTGGATGTGAGTTGTGGAAGTCGTAGCTGATCAATTACGAACCAAACAAGTTGATCAGCGTAGTTAGTAGCTTTGAGATTGAGATAAGAGACAATTCTGGCCAAGTTTTTGGCTGTGGCTTCTCGAAGATTAGCGTCGAACCGGTCACCGAAGGAACCCATTAGATCTTGGATGTAGTTGTTCACCACACAAGCCGCAATGGAGTAGTTGCCATTATTGACGGCAATTCTTGCAACTTTTGAAGAAACCTTGATCAAGTAAAGTACGTGAATGGAGGTAACCTGGGTGTTCGTGTTGTGCTTGAGTTGAGCGATGTCGTTTTGGATGATTTTGGAATGGATAATTTCCGCTAGCAGTTGGACATTAGATCCAGAGAAGCGTTTCAAGATCTGATTGAGCGCCATGAGGTGTCCAAGTTTAGAATTCAGAGCCATTGAACTCCACTCCAGCGATGCTGTCTCGACATAATCCAGAAGAATGTGGGAACTGTCGGGCCGAGTCAGCAAGTTTGCGAGACAAACCAGCGACATGAGCTGACACTTGGATGCATTGGCCTTCGTAGCCATGAATTGAAGTGCCAAACCGGCGATATCCTTCTCGAGGTTCGGTTTTATGGAACTGAGAGGGAAAGGCACTAACACGAGAGTGGAAAGCCAGAGCAAGTTGAGGTAGGCCTCAAAATCGGATATGTCATCAGAGCTGAGGACCGCCATGACTTTTTGGATGAGATAGACGTCGTTGGAGAAGTAGGTGCTCACCACCTTGTAGCCTCTCACTTTACATAGAACATAGACCAACTCGGCCAATTGCTCGCAAAGAACGCTGCTCTGCAGCTTCATGAGCATGTATATGGTGGATATTGTGTCCACATACCATTGCAACTGGGGATCTAGCAGTTTCGGCAACTGTTCAAACGCATCTATCTGGAGTTTGGTTCTTCGGAGAAGATCAAGTAATTTGGTGCGGTTTTCGTGGTTTTCCACGCCCAGTTTGAGAGAGAGAAGAAGTGTTTTCAAGTTGGCGTTGGCTTCATCTGCACGCAAGGCCCGAGGCTCGGCCCCATCCATGGAATCTGTGGTCAAGTGGGTCTGATCTAGAAATCACGTCTACATGCGAATCAGACAGGACAGGTAAATAGAGAGTCCGAGAATTAGCCGGAACTCGAGTGACGAAAACAAGAATCAGAATACAAAATACAAAATACAAAGAACAACATGGATTCGGAATCGTAAATACTGGTATCGTCTTCTATTTTTTATTTTTTCAAACAAAACCCATAGACTCACCTTCCAACTACTTTCTTCACTCCAACTCGAGAGTCCATATCCACCTGCACACAGCCCATATCTCACGGAGCTAAACATCTACAAAAACTCCAGGCTCCTGGTGTACGGGTGCACACTCTGAGGGTTTCCCAGAAAAAACTTCTACCAACAACGTTTCCACCAAACCTCAACCATGTCTTCCACGCCGATGGTGTACAGAATCACGCAGCTAAGATCCACGATCGGCATGCCTCCTCTTGTGCGCAAAAACATCGCCGCTTTGGGGTTGAAAAGAAGAAACCAGGTGGTGTACCAGACGGTTTCTGCCGCTACTGCTCACAGACTCAGGTTGGTCAAGGAGTTGGTGTCGATAGACTTGGTGAGTGCCGACCAGGTGGAGCAGCTGAAGGCTACCGACAAGCCGGCTTTCCCCGCTGGGTTTGCCAAGGTTGGTGAGTTGTGATGGGTTCTGAAGCTTCCACCACCAACACAGCACAGAGCCAGCGCAGCGCTTCTGCACTCATTTTGAGAGATCGAGACGATTTCTCCCACGCATGTACATACGGCAACGAATAGACGGTTATTATCTGAGACTTTTCTCGTAGCAATGGTGGTTTCGGAGCCTGGAGCCCACCTGTAGTTCTTGGGCTGGAGTGCACCAAAGGCAAAGTGCAACGTCACACCGGCGGGCCGTAACGATCAAGACCTACTCACCTTAACATCGACCATGTGGCCATATTGCCAGATCTTTCGCTGAATCTCCCCACATTGGACGGGTTTATTGGTATATTGGCACTGCACATAACATGGCCTCCGAGTCTAATACTCTGTAGTGACCAGACACCCCATAGGCCAATTCTGGGAACCAAACGCCGACATTCTGGCCCGTTCAGCCCATAATTTGCCCCCCACGCTGGACTTACCCAAAACTCGCCAAAATCCCCGTTTGGCAATCACAGCTCCATGATTGGGTTGGTGGGGCCATACCGCCTGCACACAAGCGCACCATCTCCATTGGCCAATGCCCGGATTTTAATAGCGAGTTTTTTCTCCATTTCAGTCACTGCAGTTTTCCAACTCCCAGTTCGTTCTAGTCAGGAAGCGTCCAGCGTCCGATTTTGCATATTCAAACCCTCGAAATCGTCTTCATCCGGCGTATTTTCCCCAAACAGTCTCGGACTTTCTGATTTTCCAATCTCCACTTGAAAAACACCAGTCATCAAAACAGTTCCCAAACAACCAGTCACCCACATCACCAAACACAATCCAATTCCCATCCACAGCCATGTATCTTCGCGCCACACAGAGAAACAGAGTCACGTCGTCGCTTTTTAGCTCCACGTTTGCCATTTGCTTCCTTCTTGTTGGAGCAAACTCCGTGCTTCCTTGTCCAGTGGACAGCGTTCATGGTAACGACGCCGTCATCGACGAAAGATTGAAGAGAAAGGAGAAGGACGAGAGCTAAATACGGTGACTCCACGTCAGAGGCGGATTCGTCCGAAGTTTTCCACTCTACATTCCCATTTTCAGGTAAGTTGACCTTTCCAATGCATTCACCACCCAGCCGGCGTGCGGGCCGGACATCATATACATATCACTCGAATCATGTATCATAGCATTGCACCTCGGTGCCCCACATCAATACAGAGAAACATCACAGAATCTTTCGTTGTAGCCAATCACAGTAGCAGAAATGGGGCCGACGGTCACGTGGCCGCCTGGTGGCCGCACCTTGACATCTGGAGTAGTTCGCAGTTATCGCGAATTGTCCAGGGTTTCGGGCTTAACGAGTCGAACACCGAAAGCACGAACCACCGATTTAATTTTTCTTATTTTGAGTTGCCAACTTCGCTCAAATCACATACTCTCTGCCTTTAGATTCACAAACCTACTTTCACCGTCACAGAAAACATCGGCCTCTTCACCTTCCCAATCGGGATGAACCATAAACACAGTTCCATCTAGGTTTCTGATAAGCACAGATCTTCTGCATCTGCCATTTTTCTTTAACCAATGTCTCTTGCACTTCCATACAGCTTCCCCAAGGCCCCTTCCGAAGAGCCTGATCCAAATCTCCCCAGAGAAGTTCAGGTGTCAAACAACTTGGAGATCGGCCGTCAATGGACCAAGGTGTCTCCGGTAGCAGTTTCTGAGCCTTATGTGAAAGTATACAGCAACAGCAACACCCCCGAGTCGATCGTGATACCTGTCAATGATCCACTAGATGACATCTTGGCAGCAAGCCACCGGGAGATCCTGGAATACTCGCTTGACTTGCCATATTCGCAGACGAAAACACATGATGTGCCCAAGATACCCCAGAAAAACGCTGCACCTCAGTTGCTCATCAGGAAAAGATCCAGAAAAGTGTTGGAGCTGGTGGAGCAGAGACTGTTGGATAACACCACCAATATTCCTGTGTTCTCTGGCATGAAGACACCCACCAGAAACTCGATCCGAATCCCATCGTCAACCAAGAAGCCAAAGGCAGGATTCCGTGAATCCACACCCACCTCCGATAGCAAGAACTTGTTACAACGCAAACTCAGTCTTCACAGAGCGGACCTCAAGGCGTTCGACATTGATGATGCTGACAAGTCCATTTATGACCCATTGGCATGTCATGCTGACAACATCATGAGAATGGCCATGGACTCGACTATGTTGGGATCGTTCTGCAACAACAGTTTTTCTTCTAACTTCTCCAACTTGGCGGAAGATTCGATCTTGGGAGGGAAATATCACGATATTTTATCTGAGTCGGAAAGAAGCATGACAGAGATGGGCCACAAAGCTCCTTCTTCATTACTTGCAAAGCAACGAGCACAGAAGATCGAGATCAGCGCTGAGGAGCTTGAAAATGCTGTGAATGGTTCTCTTCGCTAAGAATTCGACACCAAAATATCCTTTAGTTGCTGGCAATCTCGAATATCAATTCGGTCGTACTGTGATGCATCCGCTGCATCAACACCAACCAGGGGATCTTTGTTCAAGTCGTTTGCTACCCAGAACTGTTCCACCTCCTCCCTCGTTGGACCGAGCTGTTGGTTCTCCTGCAAGAAATTTAAAACAACTCTGCCCCGATCATCAAGGTGAGAAAACTTCTCGATCCTTCTTATGAGATGCATGCTAATTGATGTTGGAGATGAGTTTAAGTACTCATAAACATAGTACTCGAAAAGCAGATGGAATTTGGGTGTATGCATGCTTGAAAGTATGAGATGGACCATGTTAGCATGGGTCAATTTGATATTATGCACCCTCATTTGTTTGTATAGTTCAAGTCCAGTGAATCTTGCAGCTGGAGAATTGGAGATTGATTTTATGATGATGTCCACCAGGTCCCGAGAGAGCCATTCCGTAAAAAAGTCTGCGTTCACCAGCTTCAACGTTTGGAGAACAACGATCATCCCCGAAAAGTTCTGAAATTTGTTGATATGATTCAAAATGCAACTGATGAATATGTCAATAGTTCTTCGACTGGAAGAATTGCCCAAAAGAAAACGAATGTGACTCTCCACGAAATCATGCAACACATCGGTATTGAGGAGAGGATTGCCCAGGCTTGACTCGCTAAGGTTTTTGTTTGTTGTTTTGCGAGGAAGTTGACCAGGCTCGGTGTTCGTGCCCTCTTCGTTCATTTTTTCAATAAAATGATGCGTACCCTTCGCTTTCATTCTCGCCTTAGCGACATTTTGGTCCGATGCCTTGTATGTGTGGATCTTATGAGACACGGCATCAGAAATATCCTTGTAGGAGAGTTCGAACCCCGGGTTTTCTCTGGAAGTGAAGCTATTGATCACATCTAAGACTCGCTCCATTGATCTATCGTGTTCGCCCTGGCCAATACTGGACTCTTCAAAAAAGCAGTATGAATGTATGATGTCGACACAGAGCTCCTTACTAAGAGCTTTTTCACCTTTCAAGCTTTTGTGAATGTAGTGCCACTCTATGAGGTTCAATGTCAGCTCCACATCGCCGTGAAGAGCAAATGTATGCAAAATTTGGTATAATGTGGTCTCGCTAAGCGATCTGAAGGCGGGACTGAGAGATTCAATCTGAGTAACAATGTTTGTCACCACCACATCCTCGATCGCGAGGCGAGTATCCATTCCAGCCATGATCCACTGCTCATAAATGAGCTTGACGAGTTTGTAGTGGTTGAGCGAGAGAGCCAAGCCGAGATATTTCGACCAGTCGCTTGCACTAATAATATCGCTTCGAGATGCTTCTCCAACCACACCTAGCCATTTGGAGAGGTTGTTGCAATCTTGTACCGAGCACATGTATTCAAAGAGCCGTGCAAGTGGCAAAGAGGCCAATGCCTCACCCGTGTACTCGCTTCCCTCCAATGTGGCCAAGTATTTGTCCAAAAGATCTAAGGGCTTGTTGTATTGAAGCGAGTTTAAGAGAATGGACATGCACACACCAATGTACTGAGTCTCGAATCTCGATCCAAGGTGAAGCACTGTGATGCTCTCATACACAGCCTTGAGAGGAAGTAGCAATGTGAAGTCAGAGCTCTTCTCGAGCACCGTAAATACCAATTGGACTGCCCTGTCGTGTTGTTCATCTGAACACTTGAGACCAGCATCACCACACATTTCCTCGTATAGCTTGAGTGCAAGCATGGCATGGCTGGCGTCACCCAGAGCAGATATCAGCAGAAGTAGCAAAAGATAGAGCGTGGGCGTCCGGAACCGCAGCGACATGGGGTCCTGCTTGACTCTCTCTGCCAACTCAAACACTTTGTTATACTGTCTGGCACACACATTGATGAACATCATTTCCTCCACTTCGGCAGGAGTGCTATGCAATATTGGCGAGCCTGTGTTGTCTCGTAGCGTTTTTTCGTTTCTCCAAAGAAGTGATTTCGCCGATTTGACGTGTTTCTCGTTGAGATAAGGTAGGCACATCGGTAGAGAGATAGATTGGCCCACATTTTTGGATGCCAATGCCACCACTGAGTCTATAAATCGTTTCCGGCTCATTTTCAGTACATTATATGCTGCGTATGCCCGTGTTATATCCAATCTGAGCGATGA
Source organism: Sungouiella pseudoflosculorum (assembly GCA_030674735.1). Classification (NCBI taxonomy): domain Eukaryota; kingdom Fungi; phylum Ascomycota; class Pichiomycetes; order Serinales; family Metschnikowiaceae; genus Sungouiella; species Sungouiella pseudoflosculorum. Next base: position 51,411 of record JAKUAO010000007.1, read on the forward strand.
ATGTGGTGATGGTGTAGTACAAGTTCAGACATATAGAGTGCGATGTGGAGACGAACCTCACGTTTTCTCTAGTTTGTGAGTACCAGCAACCTTTGCAATTTCGGGAATTGTACTTCATTTTCCTTGCTTAACTTGACTCATATCCACAAAATGCTGCATTCCCAGATTTTCAAGCGGCTTCTAGCCACCAATCTGTCTGCTGGAAAGGCCCATTTCACCATCTTTGACCGAACCGCCAAGGTGATCCAGAGATCTCGTCTGCCAGCAACTTCTCCTGCAAAATCCAGAAAGGCCGAATATCTTCGTGACGAGGTGGCTATTCGCACGATCGAGCGGTTGGGGTTCATCACTCGTGACTTGGACACAGTGTTGGATCTTGGATCTCACTCTGGTAACTTTGTCAAGAACTTATGCATAGAGACGCCGGTTCCCGAGGGCGGAGACCGTGCAGATGAGCAGATTGTGGAGCAGCTCAACAACGATAAAAAGAACATTCGTGAGAAGATCCACGAATTGGTGATGGTGGACTCATCGGAGAAGATGCTCAACAGAGACATTGATGAGCCATTCAACAAGGAATTTCCGGGGAAGATCACTCGTGTTGTTGCTGACGAAGAGCTGTTCGACCACGAGGCACTCACCAAGCCTGGCCACTATGATGCTGTGATCTCCAATCTCTCATTGCACTGGATCAACGACTTGCCCAAGGTTTTGCTGAACATCTCCAAAGTGTTGAAGCCCGATGGTCTCTTCATGGGTACTATTTTCGGCGGAGACACCTTGTATGAGCTTCGTACTTCGCTCCAGCTCGCCGAATTGGAGCGCCGTGGAGGAATGTCTCCTCGTGTGTCGCCTTTAGTTCATTTGAATGACGTGGGGAGCTTATTGACCAAAGCCGGTTTCAGCATGCTTACTATCGACACCGAGGATATCGTGGTTGGTGGTTACCCTGATATTGTGGCGCTTTGCTCTGATTTGCAAGACATGGGAGAGCAAAACAGTTTGGTTTCTCGTGCCAACCATTTGCCCAAGGATGTTCTTCTCGCAGCCAACGAGATCTGCAAGACGCTTCACGGCGAAGTGGCTGAGGACGGAACGGTGACCATTCCAGCTACTTTCAATGTCATCTTTATGATCGGATGGAAAACCAGTGAGTCCCAGCCTCAACCTTTGGAGCGTGGTACTGGACAAGTTAGTCTTAAGGACGTGTTATAAGCTCGCTGATAAGACATCGCTTACGGAAGTGGCTCATTCTATTTCCATCTGTACATATAAATAACACCTCGGATAGGTTTTCACTGAACTTCAAGCCCTTTTGGGCCATCGCTGTCGTCTGCGCCTAGAGGTGATTCGATGCCTTCTTCTCCTTCCTTGCTTGGATCTTCCTGTGATTCTGGTTTAGGATCATTATTTGCAGACTGTATCTCTTCAGTCTCTGGCTGTTCCGTAAATAATGGGGTTGGAGAATTGGTGATGGTGTCCGCCATCTCCCATTGAGCCTTGTTTTCCTCATTGCACTCAGTATTAGACGTTGGAGGCCTTGTCATGGGAGGGTGAATGCGACCATTATATGGAACTTTCTCCTCGTGTGACGACAGACTCTTGATGACATCTACTGTTGGTGGTCTCTGTTCGTCAAAAGGAGAAGTAATCAAATCTAGCCCTGATAGCGAGGATAACGATAACGGTTTGTTGAGTTGAGCGGCGTTTGTATCGACTGAGTTGCCAGCTGATCGATTATACAAGATATTCCCAAAGACAAGCATTAGTGCCACAAGATTGGAAGAATGAACGGCTACGCTCAATCCAAAGGAAGCAGCACTTTTGTTGTAGATGGCGATTATGATCAAGTATATCGTTCTGAGCAATACGACCCAACTCAAAACGAAGCACTTCACTCTCCAATCAACCACAAACACCTGCAAAAGAGTTCTGAGCTCTAATAAAATGACCAGGAGACAAAGTAGGTGCAGCAAGATATTCAAAACGAATTTAGCCAGAGCCAGCAGAAAGCTCAACTGTGTAAGTCGACTACCTGGGTAGAGATTCCTGAGGGAGCTCATCGGTATCACTTCATGGTCCTGAGTATCGGCTTGACTATCATCTAATGTCATCCAGTCTCTCTGGAAGAGCCAGAACTTACGACTGGATGAAAGTGAGGTTTCGCTAGTTGCAGAGATCAAGTTCCCGGTAATAAGGTTGTACAATCCGTATTCAAAGTCAACATTTAAGGATTGCCAGGTGAGAAGAACTCTCGGTTCAACGTAAATCAGGGTTTCATTTGTTGCCAAAAATTTCGCCTCTTGTAATTCATAAATGGATACGAATTTGTGTTTTATGGCAGGATCCGTTGTGTTCAGATTCAAGTAGCGAACAACATCGAGAGGCTGGAGCTTTGAGTCTATAATAGGCTCGGATAGCGTAAGATAATACGTTATGAAGTAAACTCCTAGTTGCAACCAATACAAAGTGGTCATTGTCGTTGTCTGTGCAAATGAGTTTCCAGAAACGATATGTATGCTCGCCAATGCGAGGCTCAAGAAGTCGAACCAGCAGGGTGTTGAAACCACCAAAGCCAAAATACAAAATAAAGAGAAGGAGAGATCTTCAAAGGAACTGATTTCGAGGTCGATCCTAATATATTGAGACAAGTTGCAATTTGGCATGGCTCCAGTAACCCAATTTCTGATCTACATGGATATGAGGAAGGTGTTCCACCAAAACTCACTGAGCTCAAGTTTAACGGTGATAGACAACTCTTCGTATTTCAGACCACTTAGAAAATCGACTATCCCTTCTTCTTTTTTTTTTATCGCCTTTTATTTGGCTCCGTCTTCATGGTGTCTCAAATCACTCTGACTCAGTCTTCCTGCTTATTGCGCCTTATCAATCCCGCATTAGGATAAGATCAGTCAAGACATATTTTTCCCCAGAGACGATTAAGGCTATTTTCCGCCTAAACTAATCAAATTTCTACGGTCCAAATAAGTACAAAGTTAAATAAGAACTAGTTAAACCACGCCACCGTCGACGTAAATCCGCTTCTCTCTTCCTTGCCCCACCGGATTGCGGAACCAGTTTCCTTCCTCGGTATAGATACGGGTCCTGCGTGTGACCAAACCACACCCAATCTGTGTGGAGTAGTCTTGTGATTTCGGTTTCCAACTTTCTTTTCCTCTGTGGCAAAGAACTCGCAAGTTTGTGGCCAAAGAAAACAATCATGTCAAAGTACAAAAACTCCACGGTTGTCAAGGACGGCTTGGTGCACCAGCAGGTGAACTTGCCCAACTACACCTTGGATTCCTCGTTGGTGCTTTTGCCAGGAATAATCTATAATGTCACGTTTTCCCGATTCAAAGCTGCTGCTCTCCTTTCCAAATACCGGGAGCAGGCGAGCTCGCTCCCCATGGTGAAGAGTCTTTTGGCCGAATACGACTTTGATAACGCCGAAAGCGACACCGGGGTTCTCTCTCCAGGAGCAGTTGAAGGCGTTCGCCAGTTCTTCAACGTGGAGCGCCAGATCAGAACTCTGTCCGGATACAAGGAGTCGAATGCTCCGGTTGCTCCCTCGTCCGAATTTGACTGGATGTTGTTGTGTGTTTCACCAAATTTGACCAAAATTGTCGACCCAGAAGGTAAGTCGGCCAATGCTCTGGACGTGGTGACAGTGACCAGAATTGTGGGCGTCAGTGACGACTCATCCAACATCAAAATCACGTTGCAGGCACTTGTAAGGGCAGTTAAGGAGCCATCTTTCAGGCCAAAGAAGGCGAACGAGGTTCTAGTTCATGTGAAATGGAATGACTCACTTCTGGACTTGTCTGTTCATGTCCGCAAGACCAAGGCTGTTGCCTCAGTGTTGTTCTCGCTGATTGATAAGTTCGTTGAGGAGTACAAGCGTGTCCTTGCCGCAAAGGATAAGACAAACGATCTTCTAACTTTGAATCCATTGGCAAATGCTCTCTTCTTGCAATTAGCAGGAACAAAGGACTTTGCCCAAGCCTACGCCAGCTTGCAGAAGATTGTTTCGAACCTCAATGACTCTGAAGTTGGAACTCCTCGCGGATTTCTGAGAATCATCGACTTAACCACGGCTATTGTTCCGTTCCCCAACCACGAAAAGTTGAAATTGCTCAACATCACTGAGCTCCGCGGCCGTGTTTCTGAGATCAATGGCTTGGTTGAGAAAATGACCCATGTGTTTGAGACCATCAATGAGAGCAACCAGATTATGAATCACTGGTTCTTCAATGAAGCCTCAAACATGCAGAAGGCCAATGTGGTGGCTAATCAGTTGAAGTCCATCAGGATTGTCTTGGAAGGTTTAACCAACAACCTGAAAACACCATCCAATCAGAAACAACTCGTGAGACGTGGAAACAACACACTTGGGCCCGGACCAAGAAGATCCCGAGATGACTTTTCTGGTGGTGCTGATGATGATGGAGACGATGACGATCTTCGTATCATTACTGACTTCATTCGCAACAAATTACCGAAAGTCTCTTCGCTCTCTGATGATAGCAAGCGTTTGATCGTGAAGGATTTCAAGAGAGTCAAGTCTGGTAACCCTGGAAACGCAGACTTCCATGTCATCAGAAATTACTTGGAGATTGTTTCTGATTTGCCATGGGATAAGTTTGTCTCAAAATTCAAATCTAATAAGGATATTGATCTTGTTGAGGCTCGGCGCCAGCTCGATGAAGACCATTACGGTCTTGATAATGTGAAAACAAGATTGATTCAGTACCTTGTTGTCTTGAAGCTCTTGGGTTCGAACGCAGACAAGGAGTACGAGAAGTTGGGGATTTTGGAGGCAAAGAAGAAAAAAGAACTTGAAGCACAGAAGGAGAACAGAAAGTTCAAGAGGGAGTCCACCAATGGCGAAGCGATAATCATTCCAAACAATGATGAAAGTCGCTCGTCAAAAGAACAAGCTGAAGAGCAGATCAAGAGGTCCTCAAAATTGACTGACATTGAGAAGGAAATTGAGGTCAAGTCACTCCTTGCAGCAAAGAACAACAAGTCTCCGATCATCATGTTGGCTGGTCCTCCTGGTGTGGGAAAAACATCCTTGGCCAAATCTATTGCTAGCACTCTCGGAAGAAGCTTCCAGAGAGTGTCTTTGGGTGGTGTGAAGGATGAATCCGAGATTCGTGGTCACAGAAGAACGTATGTTGGTGCCATGCCCGGAACAATTGTTCAAGCATTGAGAAAGGCTCGGTCAATGAATCCTGTCATCTTGCTAGACGAGATTGACAAGATCATTGGAGGAAACAGCTCTGCAAATAAGTTCAATGGAGACCCTGCAGCAGCTTTGTTGGAGGTTTTGGATCCTGAGCAGAACAACCTGTTCATGGATCACTACCTCGGTTTCCCTATCGACTTGTCTCAAGTGATCTTTATTTGCACAGCCAATGATCCATACAATTTGTCAAGACCTTTGCTTGACAGATTGGAGATGATTGAGCTTGGTGCCTATGACTACAATGAGAAGCTTGTCATTGGTCAGAAATACTTATTACCAAGACAATTGAAGAGAAATGGATTCCCAGACGACAGCTTGGTCTTCATTGATGATGACGTCATGAAGAAGGTCATTCTCGATTACACTCGAGAGGCGGGTGTTCGTACATTGGAAAGGAAACTTGGTACAGTGTGCCGTTTCAAGGCTGTTGAATACTCGGAGAGCTTGGCTGATCCAAAGATTGTTTATCAGCCCAAGGTGGAGGTATATGACTTGGCGCAGTATTTGGGACTCCCACTTCCAACTTTGAGCAGTGAGATTGTCGATTTGCCAATTCTTTCGAGTCGCTACGGTGTGGTGAATGGATTGTCATACAATGGCGATGGTTCTGGCTCTGTGTTGATTTTCGAGAGTATCGGGTTTAACAATGACAAGGGTGGGTCTTTGCAGATGACCGGACGCCTTGGAGAAGTTTTGATGGAGAGTGCAAAGATTGGTGCAACCTTCATCAAAAACACCTTGTACAAGAGATTGTTGAACTTGGACAATACCGACGCTCTCATCGAGAAGTTCAACAACTTGGAGATCCACATGCACGTTCCAAGTGGAGCCGTTCTGAAGGATGGACCATCCGCTGGTATTACGATGGCACTTCTGTTCCTCTCGTTGCTCTTGGAAAAGCCCGTCCCACTGGACATTGCAATGACCGGCGAAATCACGTTGCGGGGGTTGGTGCTTCCAATTGGGGGCTTGAGAGAGAAGATGCTTGGGGCCCATTTGACAGGCCACGTCAGGAAGATCATTGTTCCCCGGGAAAACAGAAGAGATATCATCGAAGAGTTTGTGCACAAGATCAACGATCCTCGCCGGTTGAACGAGCTTTTGAAAGACAATGCTCGAGGAAGCGATTACACGGATACCTCGCCCGAGGACTACTTTACCGAGAAGTACGGAGTGACGGTTGTCTACGCTAAAGAGTTTTGGGATGTGATACGCAACGTTTGGGGCGATGAGCTTTTGGAGAATGTGGAGCAGGCACGGTTGGCCGAGTACCATTTGTAATGAAGGAATGAATTACCGACAGCTGCCAGTAGGAGCCGTAGCACCGATGTACAGGCCCAACTATTCACGACAGCAAATAAATTGCACATCGTGCGACCTCGAGAATTGTCTCAGTTCGCAGGTTTAAGGTTGGGCTACAGGCACAGTTATTTACAGGCTGAGCATTCTATATTTCACTGGAAACGTGGTGAGACCAGACCCCACAGCCACCAGTTGCAACTGGGTTTTTAAGTATGCAAATCTTCGAGTAAAGACGAGTATGTGATAATTTAAGAACCTCCACTGAATTAAATCTTAATTTCGTTGTCTCTGGAACGGGGGTTTATCCCTGTTGTTTGAGCCTTGTGGTTTCCTCCCCTGTATGAGAGGGCCAATGTCAAAATGTATAATTATCTCCGCAGGTGGCGGCCGCTACATTGGCTAAAGAGACGAAAAGCAAGAGAATGAAAGGAAAAGTTCCAAGCGAAAACCTCAATTTCCAATTTCCATTCAGTAATCTGAATCTGTACTTTCCGAAACCAAGACTTAAAATTTCCCTGGGCCTACCCCGGTTGGCCTGGTGCGTTTTTCTTAGTATTCACTATTGCTCGCACCTAATCACCTAATCACCTGCACCGGACCGACTCGCAGAAGCCACCTGTTGAGAGTAGCACCCCGACATTTCGTGCAAAAGTAGACCGATTTCGCCCGGGAAAATCGGCAATCCATTCTCGCAGCGTCTAGTACCGATATCTGACCCTAAAACTCCACTATCCACGCTTTTTTCCCGTGATTCTCCCCACCAGTAGCTGGCGACTCCCTGCAGTACAGGGCACGCATGCACACAACACGCGCGCACTTTTCTTTTTTTCGCGGTCTGATCCAAGCTGTTTTTTTTTTTTTTTTGGTGTAGTGAGGCTTATACTTCCGACTCCTTCGTTGTATTGATCCACTCGTTTGGCCCGGCAAACTCCCAGGAGACTTTTTTTTGGTTTTCCCATACATAAAACCTCATTTTCGCTCGCGCGCCTTGCTGCTCAGCTCCCCCACTCGCTCCTCCGCTCCGCTAGTGCCGCCGCTTTCTTCCCCATACTCGCATCGCCAAAAGGACAATGAATGTTTTTCTTGTGTTCTTGGTCCTAGTGGCCCAGGCATGGGCCAAGCGGTCGCTCTCGGCAACTTCGTTGGTTACGTGCATGGATAACTCCCAGATATCGCCTTCTTACTTCAACGTCACTTTCGATCCAGACAACAGATCCTTAAAGTATAATCTTGACTTGACCACCGACATCTCGGCCAACGTCACGGCCCATGTCCAGATCTACGCCTACGGCTTTGTCATCATCGAGCAGAACATCGACATGTGCTCCTTGGGCTGGAAGCAGTTCTGTCCGCTCTATCCGGGCTCGTTGCAGATTGAGTCTATTGAGTACATCTCCAAGTCCTACGTCGACAGAATCCCCGGCATCGCCTACCAGGTGCCCGACATCGACGCCGTGGTCAAGGTGAACGTCTACGACAAAAACTCCGGCGAGAGATTGTCGTGTCTCCAGTCTTCCTTCACCAACGGAAGATCTGTCTCCCAAACAGGTATCAAGTGGGCCACCGCCTGTATCGCTGGCCTTGGTTTGCTTATTGCCGCCTTGTTGTCCACTTTCGGCAACTCCAACGCTGCTTCCCATGTGTCCACCAACGCCGTGTCCTTGTTCTTGTACTTCCAGTCCGTGGTGGTTGTCTCCATGCAACACGTGGACAGAGTCCCTCCCATCGCCTCGGCATGGTCGGAGAACTTGGCGTGGTCCATGGGTTTGATCGAGGTCAAGTTCATGCAGAAGATCTTCCGCTGGTATATCCAAAGTACCGGAGGAACCCCTGCGGTGTACTTCCTTGGTTCCACCAAGCAGATCTTGGTTCAAAGAGCAAAGCGAGTCTTACAAGGCTTGCATGAATTCGTGCAGAACGAGTACAGAATTCTTCCCGGAACCAAGCGTTCTCTTGACTTTTCTTTAAGCTCCAATCTGAACTTGATTGTCCTCAGAGGAATCAAGAGAATCGGTTACAACTCTCACATTGAGCCCACCTCCATTGTGGTGACTGGATTCACTTTCTTCGTGCTCTGTGGTTTCGTTTTGGTTGTTGCCATCTACTTGGTGAAGCTGGCCACCGTGCTCCTCATCAGAATGAAGAAAGTCAATCCAAATAGACTCAGCCACTTCAGAAAGTCTTCCTCGACAATTGTCAAGGGTTCTTTGTTGAGATACGTCTATATTGGTTTCACCCAGGTGGTGATTCTCTCCTTGTGGGAATTCACCCAGCGCGATTCTCCTGCTGTCATCGTCATCGCTATCATTGCGCTTTTGATGTCACTTGGAGTGCTCGGATACTCATTCTGGAACACCCACAAGGTTGCCAAGCTTTCTAAGGCCAAGTACAACAACCCGGCTGCATTGTTGTACGGTGACTCCAAAGTATTGCACAAATTTGGCTTCTGCTACACCATGTTCCACGCTGCAAAGTATTGGTTTGGTATCGTGTTGATCGGATACGCTCTTCTCAAGGGTATTTTCATCGGTTTGTGCCAGGGCTCGGGTAAGGTCTCCACCATTGTTCTTTTCATCATTGACTTGGCCTACATGATTTACTTGTTCATCCAAAAGCCATACATGAACAAGTCTACCAACATCCTCAACTACTGTATGGCAGTGGTTATTACTATTAATTCTTTCTTGTTTATCTTTTTTTCGGACGTCTTCGGACAAGCAGCACCAGTTGGATCCATCATGGGATGGGTCTTCTTCATCTTGAACGCTGCATTTTCTCTTGTCCTTTTGATCATGATCATTGTTTTGATCTTCTTGGCAGTTTTGTCCAAGAACCCTGATGCTAGATTCGCTCCAGCCAAGGATGACAGAACTTCTTTCCAAAGAAAGTCATCTATCAAACACCACCAGTCTGAGAAGAGTTTGAACACTCAGGCTAACGCACAGAATGAGTTGTTTGCTTTGGGTGCTGCTGCACAAGAGCATCAGGAAAACTGGGAGTCCGAAATGTACAAGCTCAACGACTCTTCGGCAAACTTGAACCCTGCTGACTCTCACGAGGACATCCTGAACCCACTTATTGACGACACCGAAAAAATTAGTGAGACGGACAAGTTCCCTCATCCCGATGTCGAGGTGTCCTCCGAAGATGATGAGGGCAAGACCTTTGGCGAAAAGCTCAAAAGCAAAATCAATCGGACCTTCTCCACAAAATCCAAATCATCTCCTGCAAAGGACAAGTATGTTACTCGTATGAGTGATACCTTGAGTGATGATACAGTCGGAAACCTTCCACTTTCCCCGGATAAGTCGCTCTTAAACCACAAGCGGGATAATTCCGTTATGTCAGAGTCTGCTTACTCCAACTACTCGAATGCTAATCCCACGGGAAAAAAGGACTTCGTTTAAGCGATTATGGTGTCATAACACCTTTGTATATTAGCCTAATGCATATTGTGATCAGAAAGACTTTTCATCCCATAGCTTCTGCAACTTCCCAATGGTCGGCAAATTCGGTATGTCTTTGAATTGGGCAGCTACATCAACGGGTGCTTTGGTCCGTCTTGAAATTGGAGTTTCCAGAAGAAGGAGATTCGTGGTTCCTTTCGCTAGCTTTTGGCTCTGTGCTAGAATTTTTGCTATGATGGCTCTCTCTCGTTGACTGTAATTGTACATCTCCTCGACATTTACTTCCAGTCTAGTCAATTGACCTAGAATCAGACTGAAGTGTGTCTTATTCTCCCATTTTGTTGGTGTTCTAAGACAAGGAGTGAAGTGATTGAATGTGGTTGGGTTCAGACTACTACCATACCAATGACCTCTTGGATCATCAGCTATCAAGATGCCAACATTCTCGAATTGGTCAATATGGCATGTGCCACTGTTCCTGGTTTCACAAGCAAAGATATTACCCACAAATGTGATGGGAAGAAAGAATCTCAAATTCAGACTAGCATAGAGCCTCCTTCTCGCCAATTTGTAACATGTTCTAATTGGTCGAACAATTTCAGTATCAATTGAATCTCTCGAATTTGGATTTCCATATTTGAATAGATTTGCAAGTTTCTTCCCAAAAATGGGGGCGAGAGCCAGTGTCGTTGGTTTGTTTAGGCTTTGTGTCCCGAAAGTCGAAACTTTGGGGTCATTCGTTTCAAAGCAGAGTTCGTGGTTGAAGAAGGAACCTGTGGAATCAATCTCAAAACTTTTGAGTCGAGAAATCTTTCCGTTCTTGCATTTACAAAGCATGATGTGGTGGGTTCGTTTCAATGGGTACAAGGATACACTATCAACCTGAAATACTCGAAACCCCGAGAAATCTCCGAGGGAGGAGCAGAATTGACTATTGACCACTGCAATAGTGAAAAGTACTGCTACTACCGAGGCAAATCTCATCAATCGAGAATTTGTGTGTGGTTGTGGCAAGGTTTATCGAAAGACGTGGAGAGCTTACGTTGAGTGCTGTTGATGCAACATATACTGACGAAGATGCGAAACTCAAGTCACCTGCGTCTCAAAGTTCTCTGCATCAACAGTCTTAAATAGGTGATAAATAGTATCGACATGTTGTGGTTTGGCTTTTTTCAGATAAATTTGACAACCTGGATGGCACTTACCTTGCCAGAGTACTTGGCTGCGAAAAGCACACAGTAATGCCCGAAGCTTGTCTACACCAATAATTATCCAGATGCTCTCCAAACACACCTACTAATGAAATACCGTGTTATTTCTACCTAGCAGTCGAGTCTGCCTTAATAATCCAAATTTTTGCTGAAAAACGACACCATGAAATTGCCCACCAAATAATCTTGAGAGTCTAACAGTTCGAGACCAATCGTATAATCAGCAACACTCTAACAGTGAAGAAAAAAAATTTTCTTGATAAGCAAACGCCCACCGCAAGCTCATCTTTAAGCATCCCAATTCTCATCCCCTCCTAAATTCATGTTAGCATCCCCATTATCTTCCCATTCAACCTCCACCATTACTTGGGATGTACAGGTGCACTCACCTTGTTAAAAAATTGCGATGAGATGCCTCTCACCAAACCCATCTTTCTCCATGGATTCCACACAGCAGCTGAATAAGCCGCATCGTGGTAATGATGGTAAGAAACCCACGGCCAAGAAAAAGCTTCACCTGAATGGCCAGAACGCAAAAGCGTTTGCTGTGGCTGCACCACGGAAGCTTGAAAGACAGGCCAGAAGATCTCATGATGTGAATGAGAAGCGACTCCATGTGCCCATGGTGGACAGAACGCCGGATGACGATCCTCCTCCAGTCATTGTGGCCATTGTGGGTCCTCCTGGAACTGGAAAAACCACATTGATCAAATCGCTCATCAAGAAGTTGACCAAGACATCCATCACCGAAGTCAAGGGACCAATCACCGTGGTGAGTGGAAAAAGAAGAAGACTTACATTTATCGAGGTCAACAACGACTTGAACTCCATGGTGGATGCCGCCAAGATCGCCGATTTGGTGCTTTTGCTCATTGACGGAAACTTTGGTTTGGAGATGGAAACCATGGAATTCTTGAACATCGCCCAGCATCACGGTATGCCCCGTGTGTTGGGTGTGGCCACACACTTGGACTTATTCAAGAGTCAAAGCACCTTGCGTACCTCGAAAAAGAGATTGAAACATCGTTTCTGGACCGAAGTGTACCAGGGAGCCAAGTTGTTCTACCTCTCGGGAGTTCTCAACGGCAGATATCCAGACAGAGAAGTTCTCAACTTGTGTCGTTTCATTTCGGTGATGAAGTTCCGTCCTTTGAAGTGGAGAAACGAGCATCCATACTTGTTGGCTGACAGAGTCACTGACTTGACCCATCCACAGACGATAGCTGAAAATCCAAAGTGCGACCGTAAAGTTGCCATCTACGGATACTTGCATGGTACCCCAATGCCATCCTCGGATGCTCATTTCCATATTGCTGGTGTTGGCGATTACCACGTTCAATCAGTGGAGAAATTGCCTGATCCATGTCCAACTCCATACTTTGAGCAAAAGTTGGATGAGCTCGAGAGAGAAAGAGCCAAGGCTGCAGCTGAGGCCGGTGAGGAAATTGCACAACCTAGAAGAAGAAGAAGAAAGAGACTTGAGGACAAGCAGAAAATCATCTACGCTCCAATGTCTGATGTTGGAGGTGTGTTGGTTGACAGAGATGCAGTGTACATTGATGTTGGAGATAAGCAATCGTTCGTGCCTGGCGAAGAGCAAGGTGAAGGAGAGAAACTTGTCACCGACTTGCAAGATGTTCAAAAGACAATGTACGAGCGTTTTGCCGAAGGTCCTGGTTTGAAATTGTTCTCCAACTCTGCCGAGATTGACCGTGAGGAAGGTTCTGGTCTGGACGACGAGGAAGAGCTTCAAGGCTTGCTCGAAGAGGAGAAGGAGCGTGACAACAAGGGAAGAGTTGGTATGCGTAAGCCCAGAATCTACGGAAAGTCTATCCTGGAAGATACCGAGTTCGACAACTTGCCTGATGAGGAGGAGGGAGAAGATGACTTCGACGGTGAGCCAGAGCCAGAGATGGTTGACATTGACTTCGGTAGCAATGCTGATGCTTCCAAGTTGGAATATGTCGAGGATTCGTCCTTGTCCTCTGATGAAGAAGACTATGCAGCCATGGCTTCCAAATTGAAGGGATCTGTTCAGCGCAAATGGAACATTAACAAGTTGATGTACTTGGACAACATTGAGCCCAGCGAAGTCGTCAGACGTTGGAAACAACAATTTGTTGAAGATGAAGAAGAGTCTGATATCGAGGAAGATGATGACGATTTCTTCAAGAAAAGAGATACCTCGCTGGTCGACGAAGATTTGGATACCTTCATTCCATCCTACCCTAGCATCGAAAAGCTTCGAGAGAAATTCGACTCGTCGAAGGTTGAGGATAGCGACGACGAGTATGAGAATGGTTACAAGATTCTTAAGGAGAGACTTCTTGCGGCACCTAAGCTCACCGATGACAACAAAGAAGGTGAAGAAAATGCTGCAGAGGGAGATGACGATGACGAAGTTTACGGAGACTTTGAAGACTTGGAAGAAGGCGAAGGCGACGGCGATGATGGTGAAGATTTTGGTGACGATGACGACGAAAACGGAGACGATTTCGCTGATTTCGAAGCTGAGGAGCAGGCCGAGGAAGAGCCTGAGGATGAAAACCTCACCGTTGACGAAAAGCGTGAAAAGAACGCTGCCAAAAAAGCCAAGCTCAAGATGCAATTTGAAGAAGAAGAAGATAGAGAGTTCGGTGCTGACGATCCCGAGGGAGACACTGAAGCCGACACATGGTACGAGTTCCAGAAAAATAAGATGGCCAAGCAGTTGGAGATCAACAAGGCTGAGTTCGACGAGATGGACCCCGAAACCAGACTTAAGGTTGAGGGTTACCGTGCGGGATCTTATGTCAAGATTGTGTTTGAGCAACTTCCTTGCGAGTTCATTGAGAACTTGCAGCCTGAGTACCCTATTGTGTTGGGTGGTCTCCTTCCAACCGAGTCGAGATTCGGTGTGATGAACGTCAGAATCAGAAGACACCGTTGGCACAAGAAGATCCTCAAGTCGCTGGATCCATTGATCTTGTCTCTCGGATGGAGAAGATTCCAGACCATTCCCATCTACACCACTTCGGACTCTCGTACTCGTAACAGAATGTTGAAGTACACTCCAGAGCACGCATACTGTTTTGCATCCTTCTATGGTCCATTGGTTGCACCAAACACCACATTTGTTGGATTCAATATTGTGGATCAGACATCCACCACCGGATCGTTCAGAATCGCAGCCACTGGTATTGTTGAAGACTTGAACTCGTCGGTGGAGATTGTCAAGAAGTTGAAATTGGTGGGTCACCCATACAAGATTTTCAGAAACACTGCTTTCATCAAGGATATGTTTTCCAACTCCTTGGAGGTGGCCAAGTTTGAAGGTGCTTCCATCAGAACCGTTTCTGGTATTCGAGGAGAAATCAAGAGAGCCTTGTCCAAACCTGAAGGTTACTTCCGTGCTACTTTCGAGGATAAGATTCTCATGTCCGACACCATTTTCTTGAAGACATGGTACCCGGTGAAGATCAAGAAGTTCTACAACCCTGTCACATCGCTTTTGCTCAACAAGCACCAGGAATGGAAGGGTATGAGACTCACGGGACAGGTGAGAGCTGCGCAAAACATTGCCACGCCGCTTGAAAAGGACAGTGCTTACAAGAAAATTGAAAGAGAGGAGAGAAGATTCAACCCATTAAAGGTTCCAAAGTCTATCCAGAAAGACTTGCCTTTCAAGTCGCAGATCAAGCAGATGAAGCCTCAGAAGAAGCAGGGCTACTTGGCCAAGCGTGCCGTGGTTGTGGACGGAGAAGAGAAAAAAATGAGAGACTTGGTCAACAAGATCAACACGCTCAAGAGAGACAAGGAGAACAAGCGGAAGGCCAAGAAGAACGACAAGTTCCAGGACCGGTTGAAGGAGTTGGCCAAGAAGGAAGAGTCGAAGAAGGAAAAGGAAAGAGAACGCAAAAAGGAGTACTTCTCCAGAGAAGGCAAGAAAAGAAACTTGGACCAGAGCGAGGGCAATGCCGCTGCGTTCGGAGCCAAGAGAAGACGTTAAATATCAGCATTATAGAACCATTTCGGCTTGTTGTAGAACCCATCTATCATGGACTACGAGTATGGCACTGTTAACGCATAGACCCCTGCAGCAACGGGATGACGTTTGCTACAGAACAAAATTGCCCAATTGACGTGAATGCATCGCCGAGACAATAGGTGAGGAATTTTCCCGATTTCGGTATGTTTGCCTGGTCCGACCGTTGCCAACTGACATTTCACACGAGAATGCACCATTCAACTTGGCCGAGGAACCACATCCGGAATCTGCTCGGAAAAATACCTTCAAAAATACTCACATCGCACGAGACTGGATCCGGAGTCTAGGCCACGCAAAATTGGCGGGTTTGGCTGGTTTTCAATCGTAGAAAACTAAAATTTAGTGACACTAGCCACCAGCCGCAGCCGCCAATTCTCTGTTTACATGCTCCAACCATCACAAATCATGCCCGGGCTCAGGCCCAGTAAACCCGGGGTCTGTGTTCCTGCAGGCAGACGGAAGAACCCAGGACCCGCCTAACTGGTAGCAAAGCACCAACTTGGTTGATCCCACCTCGAATTTTCTTTTAACAGTAGTGGCGAGTTTTGATCGGATCAACTTCCCATTGTGTTCAATTTGTGTTCTGCGTGTGCTGCTGACTGAACTCTCCCCCACACTTCGGACTTCTCACAGTGGTTGGAAAGTAGTGATAATTGACCCATTTTTCTCGAATGGCCCACTCGGACACCGTGGCGGCCACAATGTCGCCCTACACGAACAAGTACGTGTCAGATATACCGTTGAAGCGTCCCGCCGAGACGTTTGTCGACGATCAGAGCACGATCGAGGAGGTGCTGATGCCTGACCTCGAGTTTGATCTTTCCAACCGGATCAAAGACATCAACAGGCTCCACGTCTTCCATGCAATTGCAATCTTCAACGTCATGCTCAACGACTTGATTCTCTTGGCGGGCAACAAGGAATTGTTTGCCAAATTCCGCTCGGAACGACTCCACACCTACCAAGTCGACTTGAGCGAGGTGGAGAAGGAACTCTCCGAGACGAAAACGGGTTTCCATGACGACGACTTACCCCTTCCGTTGGACACGCCGCGTGAGCCTTCGATGGCTGACTACCAGTTTGAGCTGGCTGTTCCCTTGGTAGACTCCACCATTGGGTTGTCACCTCCACTTGAGTTCCACGAGCTGGAGTCTGCGCTCGACCTTTGCACACCCTCGTCGTTGGATGCCGATGAACTGGTGTTGGACTTGGCCGGCGACGCCCCCGAGTGTCCCGGAGCCTTCATCTCCACCGAATCGCTCATCCAGACCACCTCATTCGACGTTCTTGCCGACCCCATCACCGCCCACAGCATGGAGCGGTTGAAGAAGGAGGTGGCATATCACATGGCTCCCAAGATCAAACAGCAGGCCGACCATCTCTTGAAATGCTTTGGATTGGTCAAGGCTCCTCCCATCACCATTGAACAGTTTCTTCTTCGGATCAAAACCTACTCACCGCTGGTGTCGGTTTCGGTGTACATCCACAGCGCATACATGCTCTTCAAGCTCTGTGTGCTTTTGGACGTGATGGAGTTGACTCCACTCAATGTGTATCGCTTCATTTTGGCTCTGATTCGGTGTCTGACCAAGAAATTGGAGGACATTTATCAGAAGCAGAAGAGCTTTGCTACTGTGGGTGGCGTGGCCCTCAAGGACTTGTGCAAGATCGAGGTGAGCTTTCTCTACTTGTTGAACTTCAAGTTGGTGGTGAGCGAGTACATTCTCAACCATTTCCTCACCCGGGACTTTTTGGCATTGCGGGCATTTTGCAAGGAGCACTTCCCCGATGCCAGTCACCAGTAGAATATTCATGACACGAACAGATACGATCCCTACATATTTGCATAATACAATAACTACCAACAAACAAAGAGATGGTAAAACCAAAAAAAAGAATGCGATTTCTGTGGATCGAACACAGGACCTCCAGATCTTCAGTCTGACGCTCTCCCAACTGAGCTAAAACCGCAGAACAACCCATGCCGGGACTCGAACCCGGAATCTTTTGATTAGAAGTCAAATGCGCTAACCATTACGCCACACAGGCTTGATCTGTTTGATGAAAAGGGCTTGGTTCGACATGAGTACGGATTTTCACGTCCTGAATCCTGCAGACAAGTGAAAAAAGTGAAGTGGACGATAAGATAAATGCTCCGCACAGAAATCGCACCACGATCCTGGGCCTGGTGCCCTGGCCTCACCTGAGTAAATTTCCCTCAGTGGGCCCAGTCCAATTTCAGGTGGTGTTCATGGAACATTCATTTCGTCATTGATATGCACTGGCAATCTTGATAACGTCGTCAATCCAATCGGAGACCGTTAATGCACCACTTTCCGCATTTCCACAAAAATCGAGTTGATAAAACGTGCTTGTTCGTTGAAATAGACATTTCTTTTTCTTTTCAGGTTTCTTATATAAATTTTGAGACATTTTCTATAATTTTCCTACCTAATTAACGTTAGACAATAAAAAAGATACAATTCAACAAACATTGGATTGTATCGAGAATGTTATTGAGAATTATCACCCTAGCAGCATGTCTGCTCACGTTGTGCTTAGCGCTGACGATTCCGTACCCGTTGAACGATGTATTTAGCAACAGCAATTTCACTGATAATGAGATTTGTTATATTAGACTTTACGGAGTGACAATTTTAGATGGTGAGTCACGAAAGGCATATGGCCTCAAGCAAGACTACAACACAAGATCGACCGGTTTACTTTGGCAAGAGGGGTTCGAGGGGCTAAAGGGCGACAGGCTGACTTTCAGATGGGTGCTCGCCAACAGTGACTTACATGAGTATGATGACAGCAGAGATTATTGCGAGGAGTTGACGGCAGCAATAACCAGAAAGGCAAAGTGGATCAAACTGCAGCTAGAGAGCGGCAGAAACAGCTGTGTTAAACGTGGTGTGACCAAGCGAGGGAGAACATTCGACGAATTAGTTGACTGTGAAGAGACTAAGTGTGCACATTCAAACGCATGTTTAGCTAAGGACGAGTGGTGTTCTAATTTTCTCCTTGCTAACTAATCAAAGTTGTATGGAATTCTTCAGGTGTAAAGCTCATATCCTTCGAACAATGAGGTTAGTTTGTTGTGAGCTAGTGTTCTTATCGTCTAGAGAATCGTTCGTTGGATTCCTGAAGGGTCAGTCATGCTCTGCTTATCGGATACTCGCGAGTCTTTGCGATATCTTGAGGCAATCAGATCAAACCCTAGTACAACTTGTCAGGGATTGGTCGATTAGGCGGGATTGATACCAGCATCGTAGACTTCGGTGATCTCCGGTAATTCGTCGGAGATTCCATCCCATATCGGTATTGATAAGTCATAGCGGAGCAAATAATTGGTCAGCTATGGTGGAACAGCGCTGAAGAATCAGAACTGGTAGTTTTGTAGACAGTCTCTTTACAAAATACGATCCAGAAGAAAACTCCATTATCAATAGCAACCACCTCGATAAATATTTATTTATGGTCAGGAAAATTCATGGACTACGACGAGACAGGTGGAGGGCCAGTCCTAGGGACACCCTTCCCACACTTGATGAAAGACTGATAAAAGGTTGGTGCCATGTTTTGACACACAATACGTCTAACTCTTACAAAGGAGAGGTTGACTTAACAAGTTCAATGATGAAAAACATCCAACTCCAACCAAGAGTCAAGATGTGCAACAGACAGGTTTACGAGGTTTTACCATTTCCTCATCTCCAGTTGTATAGGCGAAACCAATTAGAAACAAATATACAATAAACGTTAAAAAAAAAAAATCGCTGGGTGCCTAACGGCTATATGGCGGTGGCTGGGCCGGGGAACCTGCCCGCAACGCGCATTGACTCTGACGTAAATCTGTCCCGAAAAAAACAAACTTGAAATTTTGCAATTTTTGCGGTTCCGTCCTCTCGATGAGCAAACGGCTCAAGCATGGCGTCGAAATACGGAACGAGGTGCCCTCATTTGGAGCAAGTGACGAAATTTGTTAACCTTCCATGCTGCCAAGGTTTCCTTGGTGATGGCGAGATGATTTGCCCTGTAGAATTAAGAGCAGGGTCCAGCCGTTGCAAATCCCACACCCAATCTACAGAACAATGCACTAATCACTCCCCCCACTTAATTCCTCGACAATGAAGATTGACCAATTAGTATCAATGAGCCAACATTGGCGGGATAGGCACCATTGATCCATGCAACCATGCCAATCATTACCTGCGGCGTATGTGCCGGTCGCTTGCAGTTCTTACCACCCAAGGTGGCGATGATGGTTGCTTTGGAGAGTTCCATTCAGCCGTATTGACCCCAACTTCGGTTCGTAACCGGGGGGGGTACGATGGTTGGAATATCAAGTCCGATTATTGCAGGCCGCAATCGGAGGAGTTATCGATGACGGAAGTGCAATGTGGCCCCCAATGCCAAACTAGGCGGTGAGAATTTCGAACAGATTGCAAGTTAGAGTAGTGGAATTTGGCGTGGAGGTGCGGCACGCCGGGGAAAATATTGGGGGTTACGGTGAGAGGCCCGATTGCGAAAGGCGCAAAATTCGGGGGGACCTAAAAATGGCGGCGGATGGTATCGCCCGTCGCGGACAGCTTGCACCCAAAATGCCCCACTAGCAAGGAAAATAATTAAAATGATCGATCGATGGATCCCCACATCGGGAGGGTTGGCGGGGCAACTCAACGTTGCTGGATAGGCGAGAAATTCAAGGCAAATAGAGTAATTCGCCAAAGAAAGGAACTGATAAGTCATCCACGGATAGTCTGGGGCCAGAGAGGGGTGGGTTGGATTGCTTCATGCACGAGTCGGGCGTTTAGGTCTAGCCCCATGTATCGGACGGCCTTTTATGCCAGCGAAGCCTGCAACTATCGAGGTCCTCCTGCCTAATTAGGAAAGAAGGGTTGAGCTGGCGAGCCGGACCGGACGGTTTTTCATGCACGTTCATGCGCTCCTCGGACCTAACTTGTCACCTCCGCCACTGAACTCCACTCCCGCACAGGGTGGGGGCACCTATCCGAATTACACGCAGGCCATTCCCGTCGCTGTCTCCCACGACTCGATACAGATATACCCAGACTCAGACGGGCCCTTCGACACGGGAAAATCGGTACAAACTACAAGGAACCCCAGCCACCGGCCCAATCCTCAAGTCCTTGGAAACTTAACTGCAAACCGCCCAGACAGCACAGGGCGCTCTCTTGGGGTATGAGGTCAGTGTCCTGCAGCCAGCGCGAAGGCTCTATTGTCTGCGTCAGCTCCGTTTTCCACAGTTCCCCAGATTTCTTTTTTTGTCCTTGACCACCGTTCCCCATATCTAGCCGGAGTCTGCACACCAAGTCTATATATACCGCCAGATATTCCACTACAACTCCACCAAACCATTTACCTCGTCTTGTCCCCAGCAAAAAATTCACCCCACCTAACCTCTTTCGCATTCCCTTTCCAGCCACTCCTCACGTGCCCACTCTCCCATGTCATACACGGCCACCGCAACCAGAGGTATCGCTCCCACCAGCTTGAACCTTAACATATTCAGCCACCCACCTTCTCGGCCGGCAGTCCACACTCCTTCCCACATGGCGGAGAGGAGATCGGCGAAGACCCCTTCGTCGGTGCTCACCGATGATGAGGATATCTTTTCGCTCGACATGGTCACCATGGACATGGACTTTGACCAGGCGTACCTGATGTACACGCTGATGCAGCAGAAGAACGCCTTGATGGGGATCGAGCAGCTCCAGGCTGCCCAGCACATGAACACGGCGCTCGCCATGCAGCTGCTCCCCCAGCAACAGGCGCAACACCCCCAGAACCACCTTCACCCACAGCACCAACAGCACCAGCAGGCGCTCCACCAGACCCAGCTTCACCGCCAGCACCACCACTCGTTACCGGAACTCCAGACCGGATCGGTCTCGGGGCTCCACCCTGGCAGCAGCTCGCAGACGGGCACCCACACGCCCATGAACGGCGTTCCGCTGCTTTCCGGTGAGTTGAACGGGTTCTACCCTGGGCTCAACGGCTCCACCACGCCTTTTGGCCAGTCTGCTTACGAAAAGAGCACCGACGAGATGGACCAGTTCTTTTCCAACACCGAGTCGAACGCGTTGGAGAAGTTTCTCGACCGGTTGGCGCTGCTGAACTCGCTGGACCCTCTCGAGGCTTACCAGCACACTCAGCCCAAGATGTCGCCCATGTTCGACTTACATACCATGGGCGCTCACGAGCAACACACGGCGGTGCAGCGGGACATTCCTGACCGCATCAAAAAGGAGATCACCGATGCCTTCAAGCACCCACCCGTGCAAAGTCTCAAGAGCTTCGGCGATGCTTCGCCCTTGAATACCCAACTCCGTACTCCTATGGACTCGCGCCAGTCGTCGGCCCACAACACCAGCAAGAGGGCATATGTTGAGCAGCTGCCCCCAATGTCGCCGCTGCTGAAGAAGAAGAGAAAGCAGACCAAGCCACTTCTTTCGTTGGAGCAGAAGAGGTTGAACCACTCGCACAGCGAACAAAAGAGACGGTTACTCTGCAAGGAGGCATACGAGCGGTGTTTGCGCCTCATCACCAACGTGGAAGACTACAAGAACGACTTGGTTTCTGCGTCGGCGGTGACATCTTCCAAGAAAAAGTCCAAGAGAAAGCAGATCAACAAGGAAGGCTTGCCTAACTTGTCGAAGCACACTGCCTTGTGCAAGATCAGCGACGAGATTGAGAAGATCAACGGCAAAAACAAGCAGTTGCGGGCATTGCTCGACTCTGGTAATGGGTTTAGATGAAGGTTCAATTCTGGTTAATATTTATTTGATACACGATTAACGCTAGTACACTGGACGTAGACCACCAACGACAGCTGGGCGCCAATTTGGGCGTAGTCCCCATCGGACCAAATCGGGAACACCACCACGCCTCATACCAATGGATGGTAATGGTTAGTGCTCGGTTTTCACTGACATATTCCACCAACAACCTCAACTTGGACCCAGAATTTTCAAAAAGTAAAGCTTATATAGACTTGCAATCGATTTCCAGCCGCTTCTAGCCGCTCTTTTGACTATACATTATTTTCTGATTTTCTGATTGTCTCTTCCATGCCTGCAACTTGCTCGTGCCTCTAATTCTGTTCCTCCACCTTTATACGCGACTTGTAACTCTCGATACTTGATCTTCACCATGCCAGCAAGCAAGTCGCTGACTCCTATCCCGCTGGGATCCGATCATCCGGCTCACAATCTAAACATTGGCGATGCCGAAGATATTCAGACTCTCCTCAAGTTGGCCCCAGTCAAGTTGCCCAACCGAGCTACTGTTGAGTCGCTCATCCAAAATTACCCGAAAGATAAAAGATGGACGTCATTCCGGGAGGATTTCCGCTACATTTACGTGATGAACTGGATGTACCAGTGCAGAGGATACATCAAGTTGGCGTCTGAACACTTTGATGCCGACTTGTTTGAGATTGAGTTGTTCGAGTTGGTGCATCCTCCACCAGTGGACGACCTAGCCTTGTTGGTCAACAAGACGAAGTTAGCGTTGTTGTCGAAGGTGCACGGCAAGAAAGTCACGTCGTTGGCTTCTTTCGAGCCGCTCTTTCGCATATACTTTGGCACTGGGACTCCGTTGGGTGGTAGCGACGACGAAGAAGACTCTACCGAGGTGGACCAGTCCGCGTATCCAAGATACGATGACCTATACATCGACGAGAAGATTGAGATTCTCTACTTGTTAATGACAGAGGTGTCTCAGTATCCTGATTTCAGAGATTTTATCGACAAGAACAAGTTCACGCCTGACCAGTTGCGGACTCCTCTGATATACTCGCATTCCGTCAAGAAAAACGGCCACGGAGAGGACTACATCTTGGCCTTCGATAACACTGCCTTGTATAAGCGGCTGGTTGTTGCTCCGGAGTTGAATGTGCCCAAGAAGCGTAAATTGGCTCCACAATGGCCCGAAGAAGAGTATGGCGCCGAGAAATTCGATTCGGAGTCCATTGAGTTTGAATTAATCTTCAACGACATCTACGGACTCAATACGTTCATCAAGTCGTTGCTCCACAACAAGAAGAACAAAAAGAATAAGATGATACTTGACGTGGTACAGCTGCGCCCGTTTGTGGCTAATGTGCTTTCCTACGATATCAGGAAGCGCAAGATTCTCTCCCACAGAAGAAAAGACTTTGAGATGGCACGGTTGTTGGCAACCCGGAAGCGGTCCTCCCGTCTAGAGGCCAAAGAGAAGCAGAGACACTTGGAGGAGCAAGAGAGGAAGATCAAAGAGATGGAGGAACTACAGTATGCTGCCAACCGCCGTCGGTCACAACGAGCTCGCCACCAAATGCAATCCAAGATGAAAATGGACTACACAGCCGGCCTTTCACGAGAGGAGAGGCTCAACTTGCGTATGCAGAAAGTGGAGGACTCTGCCACCACTTCTATCGCCGCCACTCCCGCATTGAGTGACGCAGAAAACGCAGAAACCAATACAATTTTGGTATTGGAGGACGATGTAAAGACTGATCCAATTGCTGGTGCTGAAGTTCCTGTGCTGGACGCTCCTCAGGTTAATGCAATTATTCATAGTCAACCACCACAGCCCTCCTCGGCAGATTCCATCAGTGAAAGGTTCATTACAACTCCAGTTGCTATTTCTGGTCATTCTGAGGCTTTTCCCCCATATTCGGGAGCTCCACAGGCTCCCTCCACTGAAATTACCGAATTTCCTGATACAACGCGAATTGCATATTCCGAGCCACAGCTTCAGATCTCACATCCTGTCATCAGTTCGGGCATTGAACCAATCCCAGTGCCCGCTTTCTCCCCAATTGTTGTTCAGAGTACCGCTCCTAGTCCCATTACTGACCAGGCTACAATTTGGGCCCCAAAATCGGATGAGATTGAAAAGACTTCCGATGTCAATTTTCCCCAGAATAATGACTAATCGTTGTTATACGAAGGATAATCTAGGTTGGTGACACACGGATAGAGCCTTACAGGACATATATAAATATAATAGGAACAATCCGCTGTATTTTCATTGGCTGTATTTCGCAATGGCTTTTGAAGTCCCTTACTATTCTGTGATTTTTGTGAGTAGGCTTCACAATTTGGACGCTGCTCAGCAAGCACATTACGATGCCACTTCAGACAGGATGGCCGAATTGGCTAGAGATGAGGATGGATACCTTGGCGATGATTCTGTGAGAGATAGCACTCGAACTGGAATTACAGTTTCCTACTGGAAAGATTTGGAAAGTATCAAAAGATGGAAACTCAACACTGAGCACACCATTGCTAGAAACCAGCGAAAGCAATTCTACGAGAAATATGAGGTGAAAATTGCATTAGTCGAGCGGGAGTACTCATTCTCTCTGCCGTCACCATAACATGCATCTATGTAGTGAATCTGTCGTTTAATTACAAATTCAATTCATTCAAAATTTGGCTGGCCAATGTCTTGTAGTTCCAAGTGTTACCAAGAGTTTTCTTGAATTGGACACCATACAATCCAACGAGGGGAACCTTCACGATATTAATTTCGAACTTCAATGGTGTTTTCCTTGCCGTTGAACTTTCGTGCTCGTCTCCTGTCTCCAATGATGTACTTGGGGATCTTTGATGAGCCCTTTGCTCAATTCTCGAGGAAATCAACATGTCACTGCCCCCACCGACCATAATGCCGCTGAGAGAGTCAACCGATTCATTGTCTGCCAATTGTTGCAACTGTGCGCGTGTTTCCTCATCTAAATCCTCGTCATCGAAATCGGCAGCAGCTAAAAGCAGGCGGTTGAGCTTGGCAGCCGCAGGAGTGTTGGGCGGCATCAACGTCTGAGATCCATTCTTCTTTCTGTAAGAATGCAAGATGGATTGCCCAATGGAAAACTTGCGTCTGTGAGAACTGCTCATAGAATTGGAAGAGCGATGACCCTTCGATGGTGGAGATAACAAATTAGAGTTCATGCCACTCACGTTTGTGTTCACCTTGAGAGAATGGTGTCTCTCAAGGTGTTTAGAACTCTGTTGTGGAGTTGCATATTCTGGCAAGCGCAGATCGCCATCATGTTCCGGGGTGCTGGTTCCATCGTGGTGCACATTGGAGGAATCTTTGTCCCTCCGCAACGACTCGGAGGATGATTTGAATGCGTCACCATAAAGTCGCTTCTCTTCGCTGTTTTCATCCAGTCTGTATTCATCAATAATGGTGCTTGCAGTGGGGGTGACTTCCCCAGAAGAAACAGCAGTTGTTAATGAAGGTGAGTGAACACATACGAAGCCACCCTTCACTTCCTGAAACTTGACTCCCAATTTCGTCAAAACATGGATAATGTTGTACCGAATAACTGGCAATGGCTTTGTGGAGGTTGTTTGAACACTGAAGAAACCTTTCAAGAAAAGAGTCTTTGGATACTCGATAGAAGGCATGCTGTTGCGTCTTGCCCTATTGAATTGCTCAATGATCTGGTCCTCGGACAAATTAGGAATCTGATGATGATCAACTTCATCAAGTGTGACATCATCAAATAGAGCGTCCAGTTTACGTCCGCTATTAGAATTGACAACTTCGTCGCTGTTTTGAGATGCCATGCTATTAGCCAACGCAGGGTGGTTGGTAGTGTTGCCTCTGTAGTAAGCAGAGTCTTTCCTGATATGACCTCCGACAGATTTTGCCCTTGCCGTTGGATGGAGCTTCTTGACCTCAAGCGCCTGAGATTTTTCTGGTTTTGTGTCTTCAGGACCCGGAGCATTTGCTCCAGGGATTTGGCTTGTGTTGATGTTCGGTAATGGAGGCAAATACTCCACGGGAATGAATCCATGGAATTTGTTACCAGACGTGGATGAAGAGCGTGAATGACTTTTGTAGCTTGGAGTGGTCTCTGTTGCTTTCCCAACTGGCTTCTGCTGCTTCGAGAGCGGATCATTGTCGAGGTTGATTCTAGATGCACTTGACTTCTCCTTGGCGGTGACCTTCATGCTGACACCACGACGAACCATTGGATCCTTCAATCTAGAACTTGAAGAATTCTGAGGCAGTAATTTTGAAGGAGAGTCATTAAGAGAGATCTTTGGAGCACCGGAATGGACAGATTCATCACCGATCGAGTCTCTCTTTGGAGTGCCATTCTTAGATGGTGAAGGACTGCTAGTTCGGGTCGATCTTTTGGTGGACAACTTTCTAAGCAAAGAGTTGAAGCCAAGAGATTTCCCAGCATTTGGATCCAAAGTCTCCGGGATATTCGGACTATGAGGGCTTTGAGGTAAGATTTGCTGCTGAATTGATTGGCTTTCTTCCTCAGCCACTGGCGATTGCGATTTTCTGTTCAATGAACTTGGAATAGCAGAAGTATGGGCCTGCTCTGGGAACTGCAAAGTTGGCACTTGTGGAGGAGTCTTCGTGGCAAGAGGAGTTGGAGCGAAGCCCGCGCGGAATGGATTCTCGCGACGCTCTTCTCCCCTAGTCTGTTCCACTGGAGGCTTGGAAGGAGACGCAGCTTGTCCAATAGGCTTGGAAAGGGGATCAACTGACAATGGTGGAGGCGAAGCCGGAGGAAGTTTCTTCGGAGGGGCGGCAAGCAACGCCTGAGACGAGCTTCTAGCAGATGCATCCTCTGATTGTTGGCGCATTTGAGCCTCGAGTGCCTCTTCCTTGGCTGCTTTACGCTTGCGCATCTCGTCCACCAAATAATAGATGGAAATTAACGGATGGAAACCACAGGTTGGATCCGGAAGTTGCTGCAGTGGCGAGTATGAACGACCCAGCTTCATTGCCTTGTACCAGTTCTCCGAGCACATCTGGTATTCCGCACTCGTTATGAGATTAGTCAATTCTTCAGATACGAGTGGAGCCAGACCAAGATCGAAGGAAGCAATAGTTTGGATGATTTCAGGATTCAATGGCAACGTGAGTGGTGTTCTTTTTGGCATGTAATTTGGAACAGGATACTCGTAGCCTTTGTTCATCCACGGGTGTTGAATAACCTCCAGGAGTGTAGCTCTTCTGCTGGGATCAACCACAAGCATGCGAGACAAGAGAGACACGCACTCTTTAGAAATGAATGAAGGGTATTCGACGTGACCCTTTTTAATTTTCTCATGCAAAACCGAAACAACAGGATCGTCGAAAGGAACCTTTCCGCAAACCAAAACGTACAAAACCACACCAAATGACCACACATCAACTTCAGGTCCAGTATATGGTTTGGCACTTAACAATTCTGGAGCGGCAAAATACAACGACCCACAGTATGTCTTGAGTAGGCTTTTTGGCATGTACAAGTTTGACAAGCCAAAATCAATGATTTTGATATCTCCCTTCAGATTGATCATAATGTTTTCAATTTTCAAATCTCGATGCACGACATTGTTGCGGTGACAATAATCGAGGGCCAGCGCAATACCTCTGGCGAACTTGCGGGCATATTTCTCATTAAGAGATCCGTGTGAGACAATGTAGTCGAGCAATTGTCCACCCTCAACATACTCGAAAAGCATGTAATAGTGATTAGTCATGGGCACCATCTCATAAAGACGGCAGATATGCGGATGAAAAAGGAGACGGCCCAACGCACCCTCACGGATGGTACGCTTATCACGGGCTACTTCTTTCTCAAACTCCTTCTGGCGCTGAGCAGCCTCCTCTGTCGACTTCAAGGGAGGGTCATTAGCATGAGCTCTCTGGAAGAGCTTTGCAGCTCGTGGGACGATCTTGACGGCACATTTCTCACTGGTCACATTGTGTCTAGCCAACTTGACCTTACCCATGGATCCAGCACCAACAGTACGGATGAAGTCCCAGTCTCCGATCGACTTCCGGTGGAACTGCTGCTGTTGTTGCTGTGGATTCAGATGCTGTGACAGCTTGTGGTGGGAGCTGTTGCTGGTGTGACTAGCTCCGTGGCTGGAGGAGTGGCCCTGCTGTTGAGAATGCTGAGAAGACTGGTGGTGTTGATGGCTGGAAGCATGCGCAGTTTGGCTTGGTGGAGCGGGAGCCGGCTGCTTCGGTCCGAGGTTGGCCGGCGGTAACAACTCCTTCTCTCTAGTGGCCACCCGCGTGTAGCTTGGGGTGCGAGAGTGTGACTTCCCTCCAGAGCCTTCGCCCACGTCTGTGCGAGAATTCTTCATGGAATTCGACACCGATCTGAGCATGCGAGGGGTGGCCGGTTGGCCGGGTGACAGCGAATATGCCTGCTGGGGCGGGCGGGAGTTTGGATTGTCCATCGGCGCCAGTTTGTCGATAGAATGAAATGGCAAATATGGCCAGTTTAGATATGACCAGTTTGGTGATCAAGATTAAGCCAATGGAGTCTGGAATTGCGGGATAATGCGGAATGGCAGACGCTGTGACAAGAGGTAACTCAGGCTCCGATTTCACAGCTGATAAACCTGCTCGGTGGCGGTTGTAGTGCCAGCGGCGGCGGTGTTGCTATACAGTGGACAATGCTGGTGAATCCGGGGAACACCAGGGAGCCAACTATTGGAAAGGACGACAACGCCAGAGTTCAGTGGGTATACAGCCGTAGACCTGGACACTGCGAGGATGTAAGGATGCCAATGGCTGAATGTCGCTGGTATAAGCGTGAGTTTTGGTCGAAAATGGGAGTTGTCTAGGGAGCCCAGTTTTTTTTTTGGCTTCGCACGTTACTGTCAGGGGTCCAACCGTGGGGCTTATGACAAGGGTGCAACCAGGCAGACAGAAGCAGTAAATGACGGCGAAAAACGGGGCGCAATGACCTTTGGGCAGCAGAGCAGTGGAAAAGTTCGAGCAAATTTTACTTTTGGGGTTGGCATGTATTTTTATGGCTGGTGAACAGCTTTGAGTAATGTGCGAGAAGTATAGATATGAGATAATTTTATAAAATGCGAGCGAACATTGCACTTGATAGCCAGCACAGGTGAAATTCGAAACGAAACATGAAATTGGGTGAGCACACCAAAATTCGTAATTCTGGATTCTATCTCGCTCTTAGTTCAATGCACCATTCTTTATCTTCAGGAACGGCGATTGATGTGTTCCTCGGTGAAGATCTTGATAAACCAGAATAGGAACACTGTGCGAATGGGGCAGACAATAGTGGAGTGGAGATTTGGCCCAATTCAGAAGTTTCTGATGCAAGGGCCCCGACGTAATTGACAACAGGGTTCCGGGAACTCCGTGGTGGTTAGTGGGCCAAATGTACGGCTTTTTCACAAAAGGGTTTAGAGTTATCATTTCTCAGTGCCGATCCAGACCGGGGTATAATGGGTCCCCACAAATTAGTGAAATCTAGAGAATCCATCAATTAATAAAACTTTACTGAGCAGTTCATGAGAGAAGATTCAGATTAGACCGTTTGAACAATCTCTCCCGAGGTGTCTACGCTTGGACAACGCTTTGTATGTATATTTAGCAAGTCTAGTGCTTGTGGTGCTTCAAGTGAGACTGGTACTCCCAGGTGTAACCAGCAAGAATGATGAAGATAGCAAGGTGAACCAATGGCTTACCGGAGGCGTTGTCACCGTCGAAGTAAGCAGCCTTGTACTTGCCCCATGGGGTGGTTGGCTTCTTAGCAGCTGGAGCTGGGCCAGTTGGCAACTTCTGGTAGAAGGAGACAACCTCAGCCATTCTCTTGGCGTTAGGGTTGGATCCAAGGTTCTGGACGTTAGTATATGAGTTTGTAGGGTCGAGTCGGCCGATTCGGGTGGTGGATGCTGGGCTGAAAATTTGTCTCCGGGATGAAAAGCTTGAGCTGAAAACGGATGGAGGGGACCTTGGAACAGGGAAAATGGAATGTAGTAGGAAGGAATGAACTTTTGGGGAGCTGGATGAGCTTCGGAATCGCTCTTGTGCTGGATTGGCGTGGATATTTGGCACTCTGGGTGATCCATTCTTGAATGGAGAATACTGGCCACACAATGGACATTTCAAGGCAAAAACAGCACGCTGGAACAGACTGACGCCACATATCATGTCTCGCATTCATTACCGACGGATTTCGGCAGGTCAACACCTCTTCATAGGGGTAGGCGTGCTGGCAGCGGTTGGCCACGAATCTTCGGATCTAGCTCATGAAATTCAGCCGGGGGCGGACTCAAATTGGCAGGAGAAACATACCTTGGCAGAAGCAATCTTGGGTGGGATCAAAGTAGACAATTGTCTTCTGATGACGAACGACATGATGAGTATGGCTGTTCAGAATGAGTTGTAGGTGTTTTTCGGACAGTCGGTTTTTTCCCGTGGCCACCACGACTTCTCATTCGCTGGTATGTGTGCAGGACGCTACAGTGTCAGACCTGGCAACTGGTCCACGAGAAAGGTAATGTAGGCTAGAGTTGGAAAGAGAAGAGAGGTGGTTTTCGATAATTGATGTGGGGAATATCGGTTTATGTCTGCGATTCTGAAGTTTCATCCAGAGTGCAACCAGAAACGTCGGCATAACCTTCTTTATCACGTGACACCATAGTTACGGTGGCAGGCTCCGTCGTCGGCGACGAGCCCAATATAGACTTCAATCGTGGCTTATGGTAATTCAGGTGTTGTTTGTGGTGTGAGAAGAGTCCGGTTTGGGTTTTGGGGATATTCTCTGCATGTGTCGTCACAATCTTGTGCCCAGCTTCTTGCCAGACAGAACAGCACCAGAAGTAATATAGAGCATCAGTCCGGCTCTTGCCCATTGGACCACTTTTGTTCCTTCGGTATTCGTCCTCTCTTCATTCGGGAATCCCCCGCTACACTCTTGTCGAGCCATTATCCATTATATTAATACACATCTAGTTTTCGCTAATGTACAACACTGTTTGTTAGTAAAGATCCAGAACCATACGGCTGGACGCCGCAATCAAACACACATACCGTTGTTTCCTCTGATGAAAACATCGCCAAATGCCCTGCCTGCCACCTCGTTCACGTATTCTTTGGCAGACTCCAACACCACGTTCATGTATCCATCGATACTCTGCAAATTGCCCTGGTACAGGACGCCGTTGTGAAGTCTCACCACGACCGAGCTGCCGATGATGGAGCTGAGAAACTTTGTAGGGTCGGTTTTCTGAACGTCGGCCATCTTTGCTGGATCGACTCTTTATGGTGGGTAGTTTTTTCCTATTGGGAGGCTGTCGTGCGCGCACCAGAGTTTGGGTGGGCCTAGGCGGAGTAGGCTTGACAATTCCGGGCAAAATCGGCCAGTTATGACTAGGCAAAGAGATTTGGTGGTTGAATTGGGTATATCTTATCTGAAATCCCGTTTCGTTCACGGTTGCATTGTGTGGGCGCCAGAGTGAAACGTGAAGGAAAAGGTGCTCAATACTACTGGCCGAGAACGTGATTTTCGTCCCTGGAGACAATTCTTGCCATTGGCAGACGGAAACAGCGCCAAAGTTCTCGACGTGAATCTATAGCCCGTCAAGAAATTACTATCGCCCTAAAAAAAATGAAAATGCCCCGTATCCTCCTGGCTATCAGTCCCCAACCTAATCTGGAGTGGCACCGCACGTGACCAATGTTTACGCGAGCCTGCCGTCAACGAAAAAGTACAAAAGGACACCACCGCCACTTTTCTTCTGTGACCCTATAGTAGAATTCGCAACTATGGACAAGCTCAAGGATGTATGTACCAATTGAATGCAGTGGGTCAATGGGGGCTTACCAGCCAAATTTGGCGACTCGAACGGATCCCGTCGCCCCCGGATCACCCTCAATTAAGGGGCCACCATACTAACAATCACAGAAAATCAACAGTTTGAAGTTGGATGCCGAGAAGTGGCAGGAGAAGTCGGACGAGTTGGCCGACCGCATAAAGGAGTTGGAGCAGGAGAACATGGACAAGGACCACCAGATCCAGGCCTTGACCAGAAAGAACCAGGTTTTGGAGGAGCAGGTTGAGAAGTTGGAGACCGACATTGAGGGAGTCAAGGAGACTGCCGACCAGTCGCACTCGTTGAAGACCTCCAACGAGAACTACACCAAGAAGAACCAGGTGTTGGAGGAGGAGTTGGAGGAGGCCGACAAGAACTTGAAGGAGACCACCGCCAAGTTGAGAGACACCGACATCAAGGCAGAGCAATTGGAGCGTAAGGTTGCCTCGTTGGAGTCCGAGAAGGACGAGTTGGACAAGAAGTACGAGGAGTTGACCGAGAAGTACAACGCCGCCAAGGCTGAGTTGGACGAGATCAGCCAGCAGTTGGAGGCTATTTAGGATGTGCTCGCTATACGGCCCGAGCTTAATTGATACCGAAGTGAAACGAACGGTGCACGGTACCACACCGGTGTAGGCTCTGTATACCGAGGGAATCGGTCATTTTGACCACTAAAGACCAAGAGACCAAGAGACCATCCACGAAAACCTACCGACCACCGACCACAAGTCTATTGTTCTCAGTGCGCACGATCTAAGATCTCCAGTTCTGCGAGATAGTAGCCACCAAGACCCATCCCAAACAGGCCACCCTCGAAGCCAACCCTTCACCACTAAAACCGCATTTTCTTCCTTTAAGTCATTCTCTCTCGCCTACGCACATGCGCCTCGTCCCTCCTGCCCCACCCTTCAAGTTGTGCCTGAACAATTAGCGGGGCGCCTCGCTTGCCTGTATCGACGGGTCTCGAAACCATCAGACTTCAACTCCCACCAAGACCCTGGGCCACAAATATTCCCGCCGTTTGCAGTGACCGTTTACACCTCCAAATGCCTCTTTTCGAGCGCCTCAGGCACCGGTTTTC
Source organism: Sungouiella pseudoflosculorum (assembly GCA_030674735.1). NCBI lineage: Eukaryota > Fungi > Ascomycota > Pichiomycetes > Serinales > Metschnikowiaceae > Sungouiella > Sungouiella pseudoflosculorum. Next base: position 84,297 of record JAKUAO010000007.1, read on the forward strand.
CCTGACTCCGCTTGTGGCCCACCACATCGAGGAAAGCTACTCGTCACTCCGAAGAACTCGAGATGTCGAGCCCGACCCTTACAGTGCCGAGGCCCTCGACGACCTCCTGGAGTTGAATCTGGGCCGTGCCAGTATCCAGATCGAGCCCGTGGCGCTGTTGGAGCACGAGGCGTCGTTTTTGCCCGTGCAACAGAACTTCTACGATCCGGGCGAACGTATCCCCAGCTACGAGCTGTCCCAGGAGCAGCACCGCCTCCACACCCGGGCCCGGCCCTCCGTGGCGTCCACGAGCCCCACACCGGTCGAGGTGGGGCCAGCCATCGTCACCACCACCAACTTCCGTGGCCATTTCGCCGACACAAGACTCCGGCCTCGAGATCGAGACAGAGACAGACTGGCGTCCGGGCCGGGCCGGAGCGGCAAACGGTCGCTCAAGACGCTCGGGCTCAAGTTCTTGAACGCCCGCCAGCACATTCTCTTGGCCTTGTGCCGCGACGTGTCGCTTGTTCCGTGCATCATGGGCCTCTTCCAGTCGTGGTGGGTGCTGATGTTCCGGGTGCCCATGCGGGCAGACACCCTGGCGCAGGTGACCAGCGCCCGAATTCTGGAGCACTTTCTCACCGGCGTGTGGTGCATTGTGGCCGGCTACTTGCTGCATTCGGTGCTCGATGGCCTCATGGTGCGCTGGATAGTCACCTACTCCACCACCGGGGCCATCGTGCGGATGCTCTCGATGTCAGCCATTCTAATAGCCATCGAGCAGTACCTAGTAGCGGCGTTTCTGGCCGAGGGCTTCACTTACGGCCTCCACACCTGGATCTTGATCTCGTGTGCTCTAACCATGCTCTACATTGTCCAGAACTTCGTCACGTCCAACATCGACTTGAAGGGCAAGCGCCGCGCTCGTTTCTTTGACTTGTACAACATTGTGGTGTTCGCTGTGGTTCCCGTTGGGTTGGCCAGCTTCATCACCATGATTGGGGTGTTGAGATCGTTACTCATTTTGCGGATGGATATCGAGCAGCACAAGCAACTCATCAGCTGAAATGGAAGATGATCCAACCTCGTCTTTCTTACCCTCAGATTTCCATTCTTCATCATCGTCGGATCTCGCGTCCAAGGTCACTTTGGCCTCAAGCATCTTCCATTCATTCTTCCATTCCGCACTTCTGCTTGAATGGCTGCAACCACTAATACCTACCCCCAAAGGCTGTCAAGACTACTACTACCATATACATCGAGTCCAGCCAATTCTGGGCGATGAGGCTACATCCTCTCGCCATTCTGCACAGTTTCATTCTTTCACATTTAATTCCACATATTAATCTCGCTCCTACCAGTCCACTAGTCTGTACATGAATTTCTCACTGAGAAAAAAAATCAACCACTCGTACTAGTTTCCACATCCACTATGGGCGTCCATATCTTTGGTAAGGCTATCAAGCACAACGCTCTCGTGAGAATAGGGTTGGCCAAAAGAATCTTTGGTGTGGGTTACAAAACCGCCCAGGAGATCTGCGCCAAAGTCGGCATCTATCCAAGAATGAGAATGAACCAGTTGAACGAACCTCAGATCATGGCCATCAACAAGGAGTTGTCGGACTTGACGATCGAGGGACACTTGAAGCAGCAGATTTTGGAGAACATCCAGCAGAAGAGAGCCATTGGTTCCTACGCTGGTGGCAGACACGCTGCTGGCTTGCCAGTTCGTGGACAGAGAACTAGAAACAACGCATCTATCGCCAAGAGATTGAACAGACTCGATAGAAAGTTGTAAGGAGGTGAAAATTTTACTTGTATATATAATGCAGAGCTAACGGAATTGGTGTAGATGACAACGGGGTGCGTCGAGTGCCAGGTTGAGTGAGAAGTACTATCAAAGGTGATATACCCAGGATGTGAATTGTGTCTATGTAATGCAAATTTAACCAAACAACTGGATGGAGTCCTGTCCGGCCACAAGCTCGTCTTCCTCGTCGTCGCTGTGCTCATCCTCGTCCTCCTTCATGTTCACCTTCTGGCCCAAGAGCGAGGCAAAGAACTCGTCAATCTGGTCGTCGGCCCACTTCAACGAGTTACGAGGCGTCTCGAAGTTGGCAATCGGCTCCTGAACGTGGTACCGAAGCTTACGGCCCTTCGAGGCCTTGTTGTCCACATTCTTCTTCAACTTGGTGGAGGCAGCTCCTCTCAATGCAAACTGGAGTCCAGAGGTTGGGTCGTTCGACTGAATCTTCTTGTCGACCAAGTCGTTAAGCAACACTCTGTAGAAATCCTCGTCATCGAAGATCAGATCCAACTCTTGCACGTTAAGCGATCTGCTTTGAACCGCAGCCTTGGGGATATCGGCATCCTCATCTTCTTGTTCGTTGTCTTCTGCCTTGGCATGTTTCTCTTGGTAACGCTTGTAACCCAAAGGCTCAACCTGTCGTCTGTTAAGTTTCGTACGTTTGATGAGTCTGTCCATGTCGGAGAGATTATTCATGACCTGCTGCTCAGCAGACTGGTTCAAGGCTTTGAATTTGCTTGCGTTCATGGCACTGGATCCAGAGGAGTTCTGGATCTTGGCCAGCCACTTCGTCAACACAGATGCTCTGTACTTGTTCAAGATGTCATCGTAAAAGTGTGTAGTGGCCAAGTATTGCTCTAGCGATCTCTTCTTGGGCTGCTTCTCCACAGGCTCGTTCACAACCTTCTCTTTGGTATACAACTGGGACCGCAACTGGAAAATGGTATCGAGAAGCTCGTAACATTGGTCGGTAGCCTTCTTCAAGTATTTGGAAGTGTGCTCGGTCTGCAAGTCCTCGGCCTCAAGGGTCTCTTCATCCACAGGTAGCAAGTTGGAGTTGGCAATGGCCTTTTGGATCTTCAATCTGGAGTCGATGACGGAGTCGAAGAGCTTGTGCTGCTGCAAGACAGCGTAACCCTTGAGTGCATCTTGACTGGCTGCCTGAGAAAGTCTGCTGACAATGTGGCCCCGCTCCTTGGCGATCATGGCCTTGATGCGTTCTCTCTTGATATCGGCATCTTCTTCGCTCTCGGCCTCACTCTCGGCCTCGCTTTCAAGTCCTTGATCGCTCTCATCTTCACTGTCGCTGTTTGCTCTGAGCGAAGCTCCTGAATCGCTGTCGGCGGCAATCTCGTTGTCTTCTTCATCTTCTTCACTTTCCTCATCTTGCTCTTCTTGGTCGTCCCCGCTTTCTTCGTTGGCATCCTCGTACAAGGACTTTCTGTCGGTGACCTTACCGGTGTATTTTTTGTCCACCACGATTCTGTCGTTCTGTTTTCTCAACTTAGACTTGGGCATCGAAACATAGTGCTCGTTTCTCAACTCAGAATCAGACTCTCCCAGAGACATCCCATCGGAGCCGTCTTGGGCAAACGGATCCATCTCACTGTTTTCAATGTCAAAGTCATTCTGCGGCTTGTTGAGCTCGGCAATCTGCTCGGCCAAAGATTTTTTGCCCATGATGGTTGGTGATGGTTTCAGTCTCATCTCAAAAAATACTTAGCACTGGTAAGCCACCTGATTACGTAAGCACTTATATCAGCACAACCTGGGGACCATATATAGTAGGACAATATCTAAAGACTAACAGAGATAAGAATGCAATAATTCTTTTTTTTTTCTCTTTTTCTCGTATCTCTGGTTTCTCCCCTTACTAGCTTACACCTACCTTCATGACTCTAAAGTTCAGCTTCACATTACTTTTCTAAACATTATCGTCCTAGCTAACCTCTCCAAACCTGAAATGTCCTTTGGCTTCAGCATGCTTGCTGGCCCCCATTTCACCCACAAGCACCTCGTAACAGTCGAGACATCTGACCCGGAATGTTGTCGTGTTCGTGGAGTAGTTCCCTTTCTGTAGCAACCTCACCAACTTCTCACTGGCATCTAAAATCTCTGGCTCATGGGCCGTCCAATTGCCCTGATCGTACGTCTTTGTCTCTGTCAATTGTGGGTTGGTTGCAAAACAGTCGTAATGGATACCCGAGTATACAACCACAATGAACTTCTCGGGCTTGGATGTCTCGTCTTGGAACACCATTCTGTTACCCAGCTCTACGTCGAAGCAGTTGATCCGAACCCCGAGAAACTCGGCCAAAATGCCCAACTCGATGGCTCCACCCCACGACTCGCTTTTCTCGATCCACTTGCAGTACTCCGAGATGGGCCGGCCCAACACTACCTCGTCAAACTTGTGGGGATTGCTTCTAATGGTTTCCGCAACAATGTGACGAAGATTCAATTCAGGCCACTTGTACTTGCCCGTCAACGCATACAGAACAGCATTGAAGAGACAGGCATTATCGTCAGGCACATTCCGAAGAAGAAGGTATTGGTCTAATTGGGGAATGTGGACATTGGCGATCTTGGAATCTGGGGTAGAAGAAGCTGGAGGTTTGGAGGCCGATACCGGCGCTGATTGCTGTTTTTGTCCTGTTTCTCCAATAATCTGGTCGTTGGGACGAATGCCTGCCTCGATCAACGTTACATTGGAAGTTGCATCCACTGTTTTTGCCGGGAATCCAAATCTATAAGTGAGTATATGGACATTTTCGAGCGGAGTTCCTGGAAAGCTCGCTGCGAGCTCCAGAATCGTGGTAGATTCGTCCACGGTCACCACGGCCGAAGTGGCTCCCGCCTTGATTTTCAACTTCATGTTATTCAATCTCGGTGGAGTTGATGGTTATTATTGTAGTAGATCTTGATAGTGGAGAGCAAGCATCCATACCTCCCAAATCTACGGTTATCGCCACTAATGGTGATATATTGCTAGTATACAAGTGGTTGACGAAATGCAGATTTGATAAATGGTGGCAAATTGCCACCCGGCATGACCAGGTACGTTTGGCCACTTCAGATGTCGTTATTGCATGTGGAGATGTGGTAAAGCAAGACACCTTCCGGTTTTGAGCAAGCAGAACCCAAGGTGTGCTTAGTATGGTAAATTTATAGGCAGCTTTTGCGAGTTCCTCTGTCGCAATGCCATAGAAACAATGTCTGTTGTGTGCTGAATGGCCACGACCGGAGATGAACAATTGTCGTGACAGAAGGCCAAGTGAACTAGTGACAAATGCACTCCGACGACTGCTTGATCAATGCTTGATCATCCGACGGCCGTCTAAGCCGTCTAATCGGTCATCTCAACCTCGTTACTCTGAAGAGTCTTCTCCTCGGTTTGCTCGACTTCGCCAGATGGAACACCGGTGATAATAGCGTCCAAAGTGTCCTTCTTCTCGCTCTTGATGGCGTCCAACTCGGCCTTGTTGTCCTGCTTATACTCCTCGACCTTCTTGTACTTCTCCACATCATCCAAGAACTTCTGGACATTGTAACCAGCACATGCCTCGCTTTCTAGTGGGGTGTACGGCCTCTGTTTGAGGGTCTTGACTCTTCTCTTGTGGACTTTTCCCTTGGTGTGACGGTCCAAACTGATCTGGTTCTCGAAGTATTTGGCACATTCCACACAGTAATACTGGCCCAATCCGGGCTTGGTTTCATCCAATGGTTGGTTTTTCAATGCTCTCACGGACTCGGTGGTGGCGAGGTCGTTGTAGACGAGATCAAGGTCTCTAGTTCTTCTCTTGGTCTTATATCTCTTGACACTGTATCTTCCCATTTTGCTTTTGTGTGGGTTTTACCTTACAGAAAGACGAATCCTAGTTGATCTTATCGATGCGATGAGCATAGATTTCTACTGCACTGCAGACAATAGCTGGACCGCCTATGCAACTGGGACAGCCAAACTCGAATTACCGGGGGAAACCGAATCAGGATTGGCAATTAAACAAAACTTCGAAGTTTATGCTCTTTTCCACAGATCCAGAATGGTCAAAATCAAGTAGGTGTACCTCGTAGTCGGTGCAACCAGTGAAAGCACATTTTCTACAGCACAGAACCGGCAAATTTCCGAGTTAGGTAACACAACTCGAGCTATTCCGCTCTTATTCTTTCAAATTCCAAACCCAAGCCAATTAGCCCGTTTTGGTGGTGAATAATACCAATGTTCTAGGGTGGGTACCGGACAGTCACACTGGCACACGTGACGAGTACCCAGGTGAGCCCCAGGACACCTGCTTGTATGCACGCCGCCACACTGGTGCTACTGCGGGAGAAAAAATTTACACACTTCGCCTCAGAATTTTTCTTACCAGACATAGTTCCCAAAAGGTATGTTCCAACGCCCTTGGATATCGTGGAGGAGACAAGTTTATGTGATTGCGTCGATGTTCCGGCTATGCTAAGCACGAAAACGCCGAAGTTTGCAACGAAATCGGTGGAGTTTTGGCTGAGTTGGTGAAATTTCTGCTCAGTCAGCATCACCAACGAAACCACCACACGCAAAACATGGCTCACGCAACCAAGCGAAGAATCCCATAATGTTCAGAATCCCCAAGTTGCCACCCAGGACCCAGAAAGTTTTTTTCTGGCTTGGTTTCTTGCATGTTGCGGATGTGCATCCACATTACTAAGCACTATATAAGTGCACTTTGCTCCTCCCAGAAAAAAATTCTCAGCTCCATACTAACTTCCTTCAGACACCATGGCTAGAAGACCAGCTAGATGTTACAGATACTGTAAGAACAAGCCTTACCCAAAGTCCAGATACAACAGAGCTGTCCCAGACGCTAAGCTTAGAATCTACGACTTGGGTAGAAAGAAGGCCGCTGTCGATGAGTTCCCATTGTGTGTTCACTTGGTCTCTAACGAGTGTGAGCAGTTGTCCTCCGAGGCTTTGGAAGCCGCCCGTATTTGTGCCAACAAGTACATCACCACCCAGTCTGGTAGAGACTCTTTCCACTTGAGAATCAGAGTCCACCCATTCCACGTCTTGAGAATCAACAAGATGTTGTCGTGTGCCGGTGCTGATAGATTGCAGCAGGGTATGAGAGGTGCTTGGGGTAAGCCACACGGTTTGGCTGCTAGAGTTGACATTGGTCAAATTCTTATGTCTGCCAGAACCAAGGACAACAACAAGGACGTCGTCATTGAGGGTTTGAGAAGAGCCAGATACAAGTTCCCAGGTCAGCAGAAGATCATTATCTCCAAGAAGTGGGGTTTCACTCCTCTTGACAGAGACCAGTACGTCGCCAAGAAGAACAGAGGTGAGGTTAAGGACGACGGTGCCTACGTCAAGTTCTTGTCCAGAAAGGGTAAGTTGGCCGAGAACTTGGCCCAGTTCCCAAACTACCAGTACGAGGTTTAAGCAATGTATAGGTAATCGACCGATCTTGTTTCCATTTTAGGAGTAGAGTCTAAAGTGTAAAAGCATGTCGTCATCTGGACAATGGATCGACAGGTAATTTGCTCCGATTTTCTTTTTATTCTTTGTTTCCGCTGCCTTTTCCTTGTTGTATGTTCCTATTTCTACTCTTTACTCAATGGATTTTGCCCTCTCATCTCCTCAACCTCTTCTCTATTTTTTTAGACATACTCATGTCATATGCTGTAGGTGGGTGCGCAGGATTCCGGCAATACACAATGTGGATCTTCGATGAAGTGCCGATCGTTCCCGTAATATTCCATTATTAGCATGACCACCACGTCAAGCGGTTTGAGCCCCTAAAACCGAAGAAAACGATGCTAGTGAAAACTTATAGACTTGTCTTTTATCGGGCGTCCCACCAAATCTCACAAACTCCGAGATTATGGGACCTAGCCGTCCGCGTTTTGACATTTAGGCCGCACACTGTGGGTGACAAAAAAAACGCCCACCCACGTTGAACGCGAAAATATAAATATCGCGGTGTGTCCACTTGGTAACAAATTCCTCTCAGTTATACCTCCACGCAATATGTCCTTTTCCCACAAAGAAAACCCTAAGACTTTGGTTTTGTTCGATGTCGACGGAACCTTGACCCCAGCCAGATTGGTCGTTTCCGACGAGATGAAGCAGACCTTGCAGGCCTTGAGAAAGAAGGTTGTCATTGGTTTCGTTGGTGGTTCTGACCTCTCCAAGCAGGTGGAGCAGCTCGGTGACACCGTGTTGCAGGACTTCGACTACTGCTTCTCCGAGAACGGTTTGACCGCCTACAAGTTGGGTAAGGAGCTCGCTTCCCAGTCGTTCATCCTGTGGATTGGTGACGAGAAGTACAACAAGCTTGTCAAGTTCATCTTGCGTTACTTGGCTGACATCGACATCCCAGTCAGAAGAGGTACCTTCATCGAGTTCAGAAACGGTATGATCAACGTCTCCCCTGTCGGAAGAAACGCCTCCACCCAGGAGCGTAACGAGTTCGAGAAGTTCGACTTGGAGAACAAGATCAGAGAGAAGCTTGTGGCTGCTTTGAAGGAGAACTTCGCCGACTACGGCTTGACCTACTCCATCGGTGGCCAGATCTCCTTTGACGTTTTCCCAACCGGTTGGGACAAGACCTACTGCTTGCAGCATGTTGAGGATGAGGGATTCGAGGAGATTCACTTCTTCGGTGACAAGTCTTACAAGGGTGGTAACGACTACGAGATTTACACCGACTCTAGAACTATCGGTCACGCTGTTAAGGAGCCTGCCGACACCATCAAGATCTTGAAGGAGTTGTTTGACTTGTAATTATAGACTATTTACAGAATCCACAAGTCGCTATGTAAACCTCGCTTGTAGACTCATTTCCGGCGGTAGAATATCGCTGACGAGTTGTCTCCGGCAACCATGACTTGCTCCACTGGCTTCTTCCCCACAGTGCCGTCCAAGAGCTGGAGTCTGCTGGTGGTTTGGTCATTGAGCTTTCTGGCCAATTTCCGTCTGGCCTTGAATGACGAGTCCTCAAGGTCCGATGGCTCCACGAGCTTGGGCAAGCCGATTGGTTTGGAGCTCTTCACGGTCTTTCCGTTTCCGAACTGTCCAAATTCATTCTCACCAAACACCAACACGTCCTTCGATCCCGCATTGTCCAATGTGATGAAAACGTGGTCGTTACCGGCAGTTAAGTCCTTAATTTTGACGTTCACCGTGCTGTTGTTCTGTTCGTCGTACTCGGTCAACCCAACGAGCGACTTTAACACTCTGGGCGACGAACTGGCATGAATATACCGAGAAACACCCAACTGGCCCTTGATTCCGCTTCCAAAACTAACAATCAAGTCCTGGTTTTTGTCTGAGTCGTTCTCGTGCTCGTAGCTCAAACGAAGGAATGCCGTCAGGTCAGCAGCATAGGCTTCCTTGACGTAGATGGTGCCTTCTGCTGCTCTATCTGGCAAGCTGAATTTCACGATATTCTTCAAGGACTGAGTGGTGAATGCCAACTTAGGCACTTGCTGAACGTCATTGGTCGAGTTGACTTCACGTCCACATTGTCCACTGGAGTTGTCTCCCCAAGTCCAGACATTTCCGTTAGAATCACAGGCAACATTGAAGTTCTTACCAGCAGCCACCGAGGTAAACGTTCTTGGTCTGACGTACTTGCTGTCCTTTAATGCAACAACTTCGTTGTTGAGGTTGGTTAACTCAAATGGAGTGTTGACAACGAATTGCTTGTTGTCGGAGTAGGGAGAGTATTGGGGAAGACCAAACTGACCCAAGTTGAGAGGGGAGGAGTTTGTTATGACCTCAAACACTCTACCCTTGGATGACAAAATGAGCAAGTGGCTCTCTCCAGCGGCCAAAGTCTTGACTTTCTCTCCACGGCGGAAATCAGCGAACTTGATTGTCTCCACTGAGTATGAAGCACCTGAAGATCTGAACCAGCCACTAGACAGTTGAGCATCGCCGGCGACCTTTCCGCCGACGTAGATCTCATTGAGCTTGTTGCTCAAGTAGTAGAATTTGTCATTGGAGATAACCACCGATGCCACCTTGTGTGGCAAGTCGACCTGAACTGCACGGCCAAGTTTCTTCGAATAGTGGAACACTTTACCCGAGTCGTCCACGGCAATGAGATAATCCTTGGCCACCAAAACGTCATTGAAGTACTTGCCGTCCAATCCTGGAATCCGCAGAGGCAAGTTTCCGTTTCCTGTTCCAAAAACGTAGACTCCACTGGTTGTAGTTGAGTCTTGCAAGTTGGCAATAAACTCTGGGGTCATCTCGGCTGCCAAACGCTCTACCATATTTTCAGAGCTCTTCAAATTGCCCTTGGGGTCGTTGAGGTCCTGAACTTTGGAGTCATCAATGTCGAAGTAGACCTTACTTCTATACAACTGGGTGAGATACTTGTAGTTCATCACTCCCAGATATATGGCGAGAATAGCAGCAAGAGCGGCCATACCAGCGGCCATACCTTTGATCCGCTCCATGGTCTCCCATCTGGCATTCTTTTTCTCCTGTTCAGCCTGGAATTCCTGTTGGATCAAGTGCATTTGGAACTTGTACTCTGCAGAGTTGGGCCGGAGTCCCTCGAGACGAGGGTGATTCAGGAGATCGAGCTGTGGCGCGTCAAAACCGTTGTTTTCGGGCACCACTCTCTCCTTGTTGACTCGTTCAGATTTGGCCAGGTCCACGGCGGCGCCAAACAGAAACTCTTTCTTTTGCTTGTTGAACTCGTTAATGGAGCTGTACTTGTCGGAAAAATGGCGAACAAACAGCGGAATTTGGACACGATGACGAGCGTGCAACCCCAGTTGGAGCTGCACCACTCGGAATGTTCTGGTCACAGTTCTGGCGAAAGTCATCGTGGGATGGCTTATTATTTGGTCACTGACTATAGGGCAATAGATATTCTGGGGTGTGTGCAGTACAAACACTCTCAAGGTTTGTTTCCTCGATAAGACAGAATGACACTATCGTCTATTACTACTTCACCATAGTTTCAAGTGCACAAACTAATTGAGTACACAAACGGCTAGCTGCTTTCAACTTCACACTCTCTGTTTCAATTATTTGCAAATTTTCCTAATCCAGTACAGTGAACCAGGGCAATCATGTGGAAGTTTGGGGTATACATCCAGAAGAGAGCGCTTGGCTCCATCACAAAGTTTGACACGAAGAAGTTCGTGCGACTGTTGCAAGAACAAGGCGGTTTTTCTCAGCAGCAGGCAGAGGCTGCGGTGGTGATTGTCAACAAGGCAGTGAACGACGGTATCAGCCAAATAGCCAAGAACTTGGTGGCTAAGGAGACGCTCAACTCGGTGGCGTACCAGCAGAAAGTTAATTTCGCCAAGTTGAAAGGAGAACTTCAGACCATGGACAAGTCCGAGTTCACCAACTTGAAGAAAGAGCAGGAGGAGCTCCGCACAAACTTGACCAACTTGCTGAATCGGCTCAAGGAGGAGATCACCAAGAACCTGGCGGGGGTGCGACTCGACTTGAACTTGGAGAAGGGCCGTATAAGAGAGGAGAGTTCCATTCACGAGCTGAAGATCGAGGACACCTACACCCGGATTGAAGAGGAGATTGCTAATATGCAAATGCAAATCAAGTCGGTGAAAACACAGGTGATGCAGTGGTTGATTGGAGTGAGTTCAGGTACGGCTGCGCTCATGCTTGCGTTTGTTCGGTTCTTTGGGTGAATCATGGGAGCACCTATTCCTAATGGTGGGTTCCAGTCTTAAAAGTTACAGGTTACATAGGGTAGACACGAATCCATAGCTTTTGGAGTTTGTTTGGTTAAGCACTGTTCGCTCTCTTCTCTTTGGTTGATGTTCACAATCAAATCTCCTCGGTTCTTCTGTTTTATGTTTCTCCCTGTCTATCTCTCATTCTTTCCATGCCGTTCACTTGAACTCACTTCTTTGAAATAGAGTTTCACTTCTACTTTAATCTTTACTTCAGTTTTCCACTTCATCACATTTTGTTTTCCACATGCTCGCTTCCTTGACATTTCCTCTAACTCCTCGCCTCTTTGCCTTTTCACTTTCAATTCTTCAGTCTCCAATTCTTCAGTTCTCCAATTATTCAACTATTCTTCAGTTCTCCAATTATTCAACTCTCCGATACTTCAATTGTTCGCCTCTTCCTAATTTCAGTTTCTTTGCTTCTTCATTTTCTCTCCTCTGACTTTTAAACATTTTCTAACTTTTTCCCATCTTTCACTTCACTTCATTTATCACTCGCTCCTCTTGCATTCTCACTTCAGATCACATTGCTCTCGTTCCTCGTTCACTATTTTACACTACATTTAAATTTGCATTCTACTAATTTAATTGACCCTTCAACCCAATTCCTCCTTCTTCTCTCTTTTCTTTCCAATTCATTTACACCCTCACAATTCCACTTCCCCGTCACTACCCAAGTTCCCCACCGGCTCGGCACTACTGGTGGTCGCGAATGTTTACCCCAGCAACTTTTCCCCGTTTCCTCACGTGTCCAACAACTCACTGATTTTCCATCCCCAGATCACCACTGAACCGGGATGAACTCGCTATATAACCACGGGGTCAAGCAGACCCAGATCCTCACGCGGGACTTGGCGTTGCTAGAAAAAAACTTGAGCACGTCGCCCATGTCGCTCCAGGGCACCATCACAACCTCGCTCACTGCATTCAAAAAGACAATCAAGGAATACAACGACTTGGTGCGCCAGAGCAACGTGACGGAGGAGAAGCACCAGGCGCGGTTGCAGAAGTTCAACCAGGACTTGGACCTGTTCTCGTCCAAGTTCGACTCGTTGCGGCACCAGAGAGAGGTGCAATTGCAGGCTGACTCTCACCAGGAATTGATGGGGAGGCGACATGCCACCACCTCGGACAACCCATACGACGAGAACCAGGCGGCCAACCAAGCGCCGCTCCAGCAGCTGTTGTCGTACCTGGAGGGCCTCTACAAGGAGAAACAGTCGCTCTCACGTGGCAGTCAGCAGCTCGACCAGATCTTGGAGATGGGCCAATCTGCATTTGAAGACTTGGTGGAGCAGAACCAGACGCTACAGAGGTTGGGCCAGACGTTCGAGCAGAGTTTGCTTACGTTGGGGGTGAGCCAGGGCACCATTCGTCGGGTGGAGCGCCGGGCCAAGCAAGATAAGTGGCTTTTCTGGGGCGGAGTGATTTTGTTGTTCGTGCTCTGCTTCTTCATCATCAGATGGTTTCACTGAGGAGCAGAGGGGAACCGCAGCCCCTGATTGCTCGATTAAGGTACCAATCTGGGGAAATCCCATGCACGAGCCAAGAATCGACTTGGCCCACCGCCTTGATCCAGGTCCGTGCCTAGACTATCGAATCCGGGCCTGCACTGATAATTGGCTCCCCCACCGTACGAGGCTTAAGTATGTAAGGCGCGGGAATAGCACGGGACCGGAGTCGATTGTTGCACTATATCAGCACGTTTTGAATACATGAAGCATTTGGCATAATTCGCCGTTTTCACACCCCGACCCCAATTGTCGCCACCCTCAGATCTGGGAAAGTTGCCCCGGTAGGTTTCTCTGATTTGGTTCCCGATACGACGTCGCTTATGTTGTCAACGGTATGGGTGCGCAAGGGCGAAATCTGGATCCACCCCACTTTTGGCCAACGAGCCCGGTAACCGAAACTTCCAGAAGAGGCAAGCTTCAACTGATGGATTTCGGGCGGTGCCCCACTGTTTCACTCATCGTCCCTGCCTAATCGGGATAATTGCACGAAGCTCACCGGAGGTGATGAAGGCTACCCTATTGCCTAATTGGGAAATATGACAGTGGCTGCGAAATCCAACATTGCCCAAACGGGACATGACGTTGAACTCAATCACCGTCGGTCATATATAAACCTGGCGGTCCAACTTCGGGGAAGATTGTCAAATAAAAAAACAACAACCCTCATCCTCTCCTTCTGCAGCTTGCCCCCACTGTTTGCGGCCTTTCCTTATACCCAGTTCGATAAAAGTGCCATCATCGGGAAGATCAGAGTTTCTCCATCTCGACTCGACTCCCACCATTTGCAATGCAACTCAGACTTCTCGTTGTGGCGGCGTTGGCTGCTGCGTTGCCCATCAACGAAAAACAAAATGAAAAACGTGACGATGTGGTCGTGATGACCACCACCAAGGGCGTGGGTTGGGCCCAGCTCTTCGGACAAACAACCACTGCTCCCACAGTTGCTGCCGTGTCGGTGGCAGCAACAACACCCGCTGCTGCTGTGGTGGCCAATACCCCGGCAACTGCCACGGCTACCACTGCCGCCGCCGCCACCGCCGCAACTGCTGCATCCTCGACGTCGAATGGCTTCCTCTCGTCGCTCATGAATCTTTTTGGTGGAAGTGGCTCCTCGCTGACCACAACCACGGCTGCCACAACCACACCCGCTACGACGACGGCGACGGCCACTAAATCTTCCGGAGGCTGGCTCTCCAATCTCTTGCTGGGATTCCTTGGAGGATCGGGCTCGTCGTCAGCAAAGACAACTGCTGCCACATCAGCTGCTGCCGTTGCTCCCTCTGTTGCAGTATCGGCAAGCTCCGCTGCTTCCTCTTCCAAGGGCTTGCTTTCGGGACTTTTGGGTAGTAAATCCGGAAGTGCCTCGTCTTCGGTAGAACAGCCCGGTTTCACAGGTCTCGTCGAGGTGTCTGGAGCCGGAACCTCTCTGGGAACAGGCGATGAGTCTGACCTGAGTGCGTCGGTCGCCCTGGACTCTGAGGTGGCCAAGGTGGCTGCTTACGCTGAAAACGGTGCTGGAATCACCTACTCCCCATACACCAAGTCCGGACAGTGTAAGCTGGCCAGCCAGGTTGCTCTGGACATTAAGATGCTCCGGGCGTACAAGTTGATCAGATTGTACTCGGTCGACTGCTCAGGTATCCAGAATGTGGTGAGCGCCTTGTCGCTGCTGCAGAAGTTGTTCCTCGGAGTGTGGGACATTGACAACTTGGACAACGACTTGCCATCTTTGGCAAAGCAGGTTCTCACGGGTTCTAGAGGCTGGTCCGCCGTGCACACTGTCTCCATTGGAAACGAGTTGGTCAACGCCGGCACCAAGACTGTGGCTCAGATCAAGACTGCCGTGTCTAATGCTAGATCCTGGTTCAAGAGCAACGCTTCCGGCTACTCGGGCTACATCGTCTCTGTTGACACCTTGGCTGCTGTGATGGCAGACTCGTCCATGTGCGACATCAGTGACTACTTGGCGGTGAACTGCCACCCATACTTCAGTGGAATCGAGGCTCTGACTTCGGGTACCTGGTTAAAGGCTCAGGTGCAAAGCTTGCAGAGCCACTGCAACAACGGAAAGACGATTCTCATTACGGAGAGTGGATGGCCCACATACGGCAACACGGTGGGCCAGGCGGTGCCATCACAGCAAAACCAGTACTTGTCGGTGAAGAGTTTGGCCAATGTCATGGGCAGCCAAGTGATTATGTTCACCACCTTCAACGACTACTGGAAGTCTCCCGGCTCATGGAACGTTGAGCAGCATTGGGGAGTCTACGGAGACCCACTGGCATAAATTTTTGTATTTGTAATGAAAAAGGATGTATTTTAGTACTGACATGTAGAACTGGCCTTAGAACAAACCAAGGTTGCGAGTATGCACATTTGTATGGAACCAGCGAAGTTGGCAGGAAACACCAAAATGGCGACATAAATAGAAAAATTTCAAAAACGTCGCCCCAAAACCACAGCAATGAACAAACTTTCAAAAACGAAAATTCTCACACTAACTAAATCAGAACTTTCCCCATCTAAAGCCACCAATCTCAATTCACTCAAAATCTGCTTTTCGCATCCAGAGGAAACCACAACCAAGCCAATACAACCACCTGCACACAAAGCACATCCTGTGTATGGCTCCTCCCACTGTATTCGCAAAACACCAAACAATTTTCTACCATAACCACCGCCATGTCGGAACGAGACCTCAAGAAGTTGGCCACGCGGCTCAACAATCTCTTCGAGAGCATCTACACCCTTACAAACCGTGCAGGTACCGTCATCTACGGCGACTTCCAGAAGCTTCCACCCAGATCGGGAACTGACTACTACAAGTACATTACTCGTCCCATTTCCCTTCACACCGTGGGCAGAAACATCAAGCGACTCTCGTACAAGGACGGACAGACGTTTGTAAACGACCTTGCCCAAATCACCTGGAATGCCCGCCACTACAACGAGCCTGGCTCCGAGATTTACGAGAATGCCCTTTTGTTGGACAAGTTCATCAAGGATACGGTGGTGCCCAAGCTAGCGGCCGACCCCCGCGTGCCAAACCACGCCCTGGTGCACTATCCGGACCTCGGACCGTTGGACGAGTACGGAAGCGGCCGTTTCGACGAGGATGGGGCCACGGCCAGTCCATACTTGAAGAACGAAGACTACGACGACGACGACAGCTCGATGTTGGGCTACGGCCACCTCAACTCGAAGTCGATGCTGACGCCACCCAAGCCTGCGGAAGGCGGTGTGAGAAGAGGAAGACCTCCTATTATCGACAAACCGTACGAGTCGAGAATCAAGTCGATCTTGAAACTCTTCAAGAAGATTAGACACCCCGAGGATGAGTCGCACATCTTGACGGCCCACTTTGAGAAGTTGCCTGACAAGTCGCTTCCCGGCTACTACGACATGGTCGTGAACCCAATCAGCTTGAACGAAATCAGAACAAAGGTGCGTTCGAGAAAATATAACGATGTGCAGCAATTCTTGGATGACCTCTCGCTCATGATAAGCAACGCCAAGCTCTACTACTCTGCAAACCCGGAAATGACAAACGAAATTGTTCTCTTCGAAAAGCAGGCCGAGACCATCATCGAGAAAGAAATGACTCGTCCTGAGAAGGATTTCATTGTTGCCACAGCCTCCGGTTCCGATGGCTTGAAGACTCCATTGGACCTGGTCACTGTGCATACCCACACATACAAAGTCGGCGACTGGGTGCTTATTCGTAACCCTAACGATGCCAACAAGCCAATCTGTGGTCAGATCTTTAGATTGTGGTCCACTGACGGAGTCCAGTACACCAATGTGTGCTGGTACATACGACCCGAGCAGACCGTGCACCGGGTTGACCGTTTGTTCTACGTGAACGAGGTTTGCAAGACCGGTGAGTACCGTGATCACTTGGCGGAGGATATCATTGCCCCATGCTACGTCATCTTCTTGACTCACTACCAGAAGGGTGACATTCCTCCAAACTTGCTTCCTGAAGGTACCGAGTGGTTTATTTGTGAGTTCCGTTACAACGCAAACACATATCAGTTCAACCGTATCAGAACTTGGAAAGCATGTTTGCCTGATGAGATCCGTCATGTCGACCAACCAATTGTGCCAATCAACGAGCCAAGAAAGCTTATCAAATACGACTCGCCACTCAAACAGCTACTCCCACCTGATGCTCATGACGATATGGCAATGAACGGACCAACCCCAGGTCCTAATGCCAATGGGCCTCCAGTCGTTGGTGCGGTGTACAAGAAGCCACCTTATTACAATGATGAGTTGGGCCAGTGCTCCACTTCTCCCAACGTCACGCCGGCGCACGAGTACGACGATTTGGCCTCGGGACGTAAGGCCTACATTTTCACACCAGTGTCTCAGTTGAAGAGTGTCACAGGACTGGGTATCTACTCGTCATCGGGAACTCGCTCTGTTCCACTCTCATACATTCCAGGCCAGAACGACGAACCAGCACTCACCGCATCGTCTTCCTACGACAACCTTTCCTACAAGCCATACCCACAGATTCAGTCACAGAGCAAAAATCCCTACGGAATCTCCAAGCAAGCCTACCCACCAGGTACGTCATACAAGCCATACCCAGTGAAGCCATATGGAAGAGAGTTGTCACCAAGCGCTAGTATGCGTGGTACTCCTCCAGCAACGTACAAACCGCCATCGGGTACGTACCATACGTCTACATCAATCTACTCGAGTGTTCTCCCCGGAGGAGTGGTGTCGTATGTGGAGAAAGACGAAGAGGAAGGCGAGGACAATGGTTTGTCTGAATTGAGCGAGCTGTTAATTTCATCTGGCAAGAGCACCGTGTGGTTCAGAGCTCCACCTGTGATGATCAGTGCCAGAGTGTCTACTCCTGTGGGACACTCTGCAAAGTACTTGGCATGGAAACTCAAAAAGGCCCAGCGGCAAAAGTAAAGCAACTGGATACGACAACACATGACACAGCCCAGTATACTAGATAGAAAACTTTGACGACATTAATTAGCAATGTAGGTGAAGCAGGTGAATCCCAGATCCAGAATGTCACCAGAGGTCCCACGGCGAAATGCAGGATATCAGTGATAAGTGTTGAGAAACAACTGATCACCTCAAGCACATATTACGCCAGCATCTGAACGAGGGGTCTAATCGTTTGTTTCAGCATCTACTTGGCTTTAAGTTCCCTAATAATTTGCATTTCATCATGACTCCACAACTCGCGGAGTTCCAAGAATGTCTCCAGCGACTGAAACGAATAGTGGCACTTGTGGGAGCTGGACTCTCGGCATCTTCGGGCCTTCCGACGTTCAGAGGATCACAGGGGCTCTGGAAGAATTTCAACATGATTGATTTGGCCACTCCCGATGCGTTTTACATCGATCCAGGCCTAGTGTGGCAGTTTTACCTGTGGAGACGACATCAGGCACTTTCAGCATTACCCAACGACGGACACAAGGCGTTGGCCAAACTCGCTCAGGACAAGAGCAGGAAATTCATCACCATCACGCAAAATGTGGATGGGCTTCTGGCGAGAGCGGACCATCCTCCCAAAAGTTTGTATGAGATTCACGGCTCACTCTTCCAGTTGAGATGCACAAGCTTCACTTGCACGTTTGTGGACCGTTGCAACACCGACGACCCATTGACACCGGCGTTGGCAACAACCAATGAGTTTGAAAGCTCGGCAACCTCTGCCGTCCAAAGCAACGATGATCTAACGGACAATGAGCAGACATCACCACAGTTCACCCCAATCAAGGAATTGAGCGCAGAGGAGCTCCCCAAATGTCCAGTGTGCAAATCGCTCATGCGGCCTGGTGTTGTGTGGTTTGGCGAGTCGCTTCCATTGCGAGTTCTCGACGGGATCGACAACTTTCTTGAGTCGGGCCCGGTGGATTTGATCTTGGTGATTGGCACTTCAGGCACAGTGTACCCGGCCAATAGCTACGTGGATTTGGTGAAGCTGCGAGGTGGATACGTTGCCATCTTCAATACGGACGTTGAGCAGGATGTGTTAGACGGAAAGGTGGAAAGGACGTGGGGGTTCCAGGGCGACGCAGCCGAATGGCTTCCTCGAGCACTAGAGGAGGTTATAGGAAGGGTTTGAAAGGGATTTCTCGACAATGAGGCTGAATGTGGAAACCATTCCGCCTGGGTTCCAATTGTTCCGCCAACATCAGAGGAATTTACCGCCCGGCACCCGTTCCTGGAATTTGGTCTAAACGAAGCATTGGCCAGAGATCTAATTGCCCACTAATTTCAGGTTCACTCGGTCACCGCTCGTCGGGTAAAATCGAGGTGGAGTCTACTTCGTGCCACTTGAGTGGAATAAGCTTACGAGAGACACGTTGCCTATCTCGGGCGACTTAGCCCATTGAGCGGATTGGTCAACATGGAGGTTGATATCGATGAAATTTCAAGTGGCATTTGGGTCAAGGCTTGTAGTACAACTCTAAATCTACATAAGGGGTCAATGAAATTAGCATTTCGCAAATTTGGCCTACCACAGCCATGGTTCCGAGACCTAAAGGGCCACAGTTGGGCAGGTTATGACCCGAGCCAGTATCTTCGTAAGATTAGCCCTGGACCGCGGATTCGCAGATATGAAGGGATTGACGCGGCCTATGCGTGTGGTCCGGCACCCTGACTGCGTTTGGCAGGTTTCTATGGAGGACGGGCTTTTCGAGTGCACACCTCGAAATCCCCACAATCCGAGCTCACGGAGACATCTACAGTGGTTGGAGGGGACAGGTTAAGGGACAGTTTAAGGGAGGATTGATTAGAACGTTTCTTCATAAAAATTTATCTATAAACAGGCTCTTCCAAGTCCGAGCGCCCGCGCTGAGCTAAAGCCATGTCACCAACTTCAAACGTGCATCGTTTCTCGCCATGAGGAATAGATGTGCTTCTCGAGTAAGGCCCTAGGGGTACTGTCGATAGACTTGCAATTGATTTTTTCCGTTGCGGAGACAGTTTCCCGCGATAGAAGGGATTACCCACATAGGTTGCAACCGTGTTGCGGCGTTCCCCGCGACGCCCTGCAAGCTTTGGGGTTAGCAGCAGCGCCAGAAGCAGTCTCTGCATTCTTAATTGGTGAGAAAGGAGAGCATCCGGCGACACCACAAGCCCGCGTCCCGACTCCAGGTGCAGCGAGTAGCTCCTGTGCATCGGGGGTTGGTGGGCGTACCCTGAAGCTGGGGGACCGTCCAATGGGGCAGAATGAATAATGCTATTGTAGCTGCGAGTGCTAAAGGAGTCGCAAGGTGTCAAGCCCACCGCAGATGCAAACTCCTCCACTTGCGTCAACGAGACGCACTCGTAGCCGTCAGTGAATGACGTGGATGTAGTGGTGTGGCCAAGAGATGGACCCAAGCTTTCGGAGCTGGTGGTTAAGGTGTCGATACATGCGGTGGATACGGACTCACTGCCACACTCACTGTCCTCGCTGATGTCCAAGTACGGTACGGATGGCTGGGACAACCGGAACTTCAACAACTCAGCATCGCGCCGTACCTCATCACCAGCCATTTCCTTGTGGCTGAGAAGCGGAGACGAGAGCGTGAGCAGGCTGTTGGTGGTGATTGCCAGCGACGCAAGCTTATCGGTCATCTGGTGGTAACATTCTAAGTAGCGGGCATCAAACTCGTCCAACGCATCCTCAAGATTGTGCACCTCCATCACGTCTTAGCGATCGATAAATGGGGCACCAAGATATCGATAGTGAAACACTCCAAAGAGCCCAGAGGTGGGGGCGAGGTCGGCGGACTATATATTCAGTGTCCACAATCGTCTATGCCAATGAAACGACTTCCGGAAAAAAAAAAAAAAATGCCAAAGGGAAAAGTATAGCCGGCCACAGCCCAATTTGGTTATATGACTGGCGCCCACTACGCAGGCGCACTCTCCAATTGGACCCGTCACCGCACGAATGTCTCCTGCCAATCTGTAAACCTTCCCAAAACAATCCGATGTCTGCGCGGCCCGATTCCATATTCCGACCAGGCGACTTCTCCGCATGCACATCTTGGCTGCAAGGGCTAGAGCCTAGGATCCCGAACAAATAGTACAGATTCCATAGGAAACCGTCACCAACCACGTCTCTTCAGACGGTCTGTGGAGAAGCCGGACCATCTAACGATCGTAAAATCAGATTGGTCCCAGCCGGATTGCTTTTTTCCTTGAAAGGTTTTTGCTTTTTCATGTCTTTTTTTCGTCCTTTTTTTTTTTTTTTTTTACTTGTCTCGATTGCTACGACTTGTGTATTGTCCTACCTCCAAATCCGCCAAGCATGGCACCCAGACTAAAATTCAGGGTAACACCACGCTATCTGCATGTTCCACCGCATAGGCGCGTAAGTAGTGGTGGCTTCATTATGTCGGGGGTTGCTGGGCCCCACTCAATAACGGTGATAATTTCCGAGATTTGTCTCCAGACGCGTAACTGTGCCCACCTCCATACAGGTAGACAGTATGGGCCATGGGGTGCCGTTTTGCCAGCTGGGCATGCTGAGATCTTCCCTCCCTCCCACACGCCCTCCACGCTCGGCCAGGAGACTCAATTACGTCTCTTGCCGGGCAGTGATTTGTGTTGTCCGGGCAAAAGTGGTGGTGGCTAGAGTTTTCATCCCGAAATATGTGGGGCGACACTATCTTACATGTAATCGCACTAATGCAGGCAGTGCCGTCACTTTGTAGTATTGCGCACAATTTACTTTTTTTTTTTTTGTCCAGCTGTCACCAGTTGTTAGTGCATATTGCCATGCCATCTGGCCAGATTGAACCACTTCGGGTCAATTCCGACCCAAGATTCGACTTCAAAGCCAGAAACTTGAACCTTTCGCTCGTAACTCCCGACGTCAGCCTCAAATTGGAGCTTTCCAACCAACACCGACACAGCTTCCGACCGATTGATGTCTAAGCACTAGCACAGAGCCCCACCGACACTAGCCCCTAATCATTGTAGCGACGCCGAAGCTTATTTCCGCCTGTCTCCGATGCGCCCGCTTCCAAATTGTGGGTGGTTTTGATAATCTCCAGCCCCACTGTTCATGTACATAATCCCGCCTCACCACCACCAGTAAACGAGATTCTTGCGTCATGGGCCACTACATGTCGGGAGGAATGGGGTTGCTGTCAATGCACAGTACAACTCTGGGATCAGCAGCATTCCGGGGTGCGAATGCTCGGTCGATCCCTGAGTGGTTGGACTGGCAGTACCGATATCACCTTAAAAATGAACAAACGATTTAGCCCACCATACATATGCTTGGTAGCCAGGTTTTTTTTCCACTCTTGCTGGATACGACCAACCACCTTTGGGTGTCAGGTCGTAGCCCTGTCCCGGTCTCAAAATTTCAATTGGCCGAACGTTCTTTATGTAGGGTCGCCATTAACTGGATCTGCATTACTGGAGGCCATTCCGTCTTGTTCGCCATTCTACTAATTTGCGCCCCTTTTAGATGATTGCACTTCTACCTGTGAAGCACAAAGCCACAGCTGCAAGCCACTCGGGCATTTTTTTATCGAATTTTCGCTAATTGCCCCGCAGCTTGCATTGTTGTCAATGATACGCCGGTGGTGCTCAGTAGCTTATATTTATTTTTCGTTTCGCAAGGCGGAACTGTTGGATAGGAGACAGGAGTTAGACAGGGCTGAAGAATTTTTCCGTTTCTTGATGGTTTCCCCTACATCCCCTGTAATTGGCATCTCTGTTTCGAAACCAGCTCGTTTCCGCACCTATCGCATCAGCTAAAATTCGCCACACGCAATTCACTCATGCGATCGTTTCACTCTGCATAATCAATAGTCTGTTGGGTCTGCATCAATCACCAATTCCGAAGGTGGTCCAATTAGTGGAACTACCGACATTCAAATCCTTCCATGGACTCGTGAACAAAGGTGGTTGAAGTCGATCTTCGATTCCATCCACTGCAGAACGATTATCACCAGGAAGCGAAGAAAATATTCTGAAACAGGGTTAGAAGCCATGGAAGCCAGCTTTCCTGGCTCACTTCTTCATCGAGATGAACCATGAGCCACGAGGAAACAAGATTACCTTGTGAAACTCCAAGAGAATTCCTATTCTCATTGATTGTGTCTCAGAATTGCCGACCATCATTGCATGCTGGTGCTTCCGCCTCTACGACGATCTGCCGTAATTGGGCTGCCTGCCACAACCGAGTCGGTTTTATTAGCTACATGATGATCCTTGAGAGCGAGATCGGTACATTGGAGCCTCCCTTCAAGGGATGCCAGTAGAAGGAGATCAAGAAGCCACTGTCGACCTGTTGTGGAACGCATCTGTAGAATTGAGCCTAAGAACTGTTTCACCTATATCGACGTAAATTAGTGTTCAGGGTCCTTTTTACCTCGGTACTACATGATTCGACAAACTCATTTGCCGGGATTGTTTAATGATCATGCCAGTTTGGTCAATGCGCTGGTTCGACCATTCCTGCTCCGAACTTGATTTTGGTACGATCATGGAAGAAGGATTAAGGAGCCGATATACATAATTATCTACCGGATCGGGCGAGTTGAAGCAGTAATGTCGCCCAGCGTTCCCCTCAAGTAATATTCTCTACTGATACACAGAAAAGCTGTTTTGGAGCTTACGGAGCGTGAATGCTCGTATGATCTGATTTCGCTGAAAGATCAGTCACTTGGCACGTCAAGATTGGCGAGGGCGATCACATGACGGAGATAAAGACACTCCGGGAAATAAGCCCTCATGATCAATTTTGACGATACAAGATGAAAAGAAACGGCTATTATGATAAAGAATAGCAAAGTATTGTATTTGTGAAAAAAGAATCTCATGTTTTGGAGTGCTTACTGTTGCTGGAGACCGCATGTTGGACTCTCCAATACGGGAAATTACGAAAAATACGAGCATGCATCTTGTTGCCCCCAGCTACTGGATTTAGTCGATGGAGCAGTTAGCAGGAGACACTCACCAGATTGGACAGGTCGATTTGGGGGACGTTATTGCCACTAAAATTGCCTCCATGACAAGGAGCCGGAATTGAGAAGCTATTTTACCCTGATTACGTTCTTATGAGATTTGAACGGAATGAACCAGACTATGAAACGAGAGTGAGATTTGAGCGGCTCGAGTTTTGCCGATTTTGCCGAGTTTTGCCGAGTTTTACCGAGTTTGGCAGGATTCGAAGTCTGGGAGGGAAGAAATTGATATACCTCAAAGTCGTCCAAAAATAGTCTAGGCGAGTTCAAATTGAATAACATAGAACTTGTGGACTGACTCCAGCTATTAAAGACATAAAATAAGGAAGTTTGCTGAATTACCTAATTGGGACCTACAATTCAGCTGGTATACTGAACTAGCCATTATCTCATTCATCAGCATCCGATATAGTGTAATGGCTATCACGGTTCGCTCTCACCGAGCAGATCGGGGTTCGATTCCCCGTATCGGAGTTTTATTTTTTGTTTCCCCACCTCTTATCATGCCCCTATCAAACTAAGTCCATTTTGAAACTTTTTAAGACCAATGACATACACACTTTCATTGTTGGGCATATATGCACGGCAGATCGCTTCGGATATACTCTTTAATTGCGAATTGATCACATGGTGGCCTGCATGAACCTATTATTACTCGCATGATCGGTTACAGAATCGCTTATAATAGTCCGAAACCTCGAAGTTCGAGGCTCTACGTTTTGAACCGTGTGAAGGAAAGGGGATGAAGTGGAAAAAGTAGCAACATAGATGAAAGGGAAACAACTTCAACTGCTCTGATTATTCCCCGAGATCTTCAGAGTGCCCAGAGTCGGCAAATTGTTCAGCCAATCGGCAAATTTATGCCGCACTCCTGGTCGTATTTTTTAATTTTCCGTGACATAAGGTATTTTTTTTTCCCACAGTCTGATTTCGGAATGACATCAGGGGGGCTACAAACGTATCTCCAATTTTAACCGAGAAGGTGGCCCCAACCTAGACCACACTACACTCGGGTGTAATTATATGCAACAACCGTTTAATTATTTTCTGGTTGACAATGTTATCTCGGAAAAATTTCTGCCAGGAGGGCGGGGGTACCCCACCGCCTCGATTGTTATATTGTTGATTTAGACTTTTGTTTGGCGTATAACACCCATTTAATCCAACGTCATGTAGTTCAAACCTCCGCCTGTGCAGAAACGGATATGCAAGAACCCCAGCCTTAGCTCTGGTTTGCCCAAATTCAGTTGCTAGACACTCCCTGCTGCGGGTTAGAGCCGCGCTTCATAATTTTACCGAATCGCTTGTTGAACGCAGGACAAGCAGCCCAGGGCAGGCCATGGCACATCTTAATATTGGAGAGATGTGGGACGGGACTGTCAGTCAAGCATATATATCGCCGGGATTGCCACTTGTGGGATCGCCAAGTTGGCTTTTGGTTTCATTGGGCACATCAGACATCATTTTTGCATTTGCGAGCTCAATTCCGGTTTGACACATTCATCTCCACAATGTCGGCATTCATGATGTTGGCGACCACGCCCGAGCAAATGAATTACAAGAAGCCGCAAAAACCGACCAAGAGCGGCTCCAGGGCCTCGTCGAGGGCCTCATCGGTGGCCCCATCCAAAAATTCATTGGAGGCTGCATCCATCAACACAACCTTGAATCAGCGGCGGACGACAGCCTCCTCCAGTGCAAAGTCCACTCACACCGTTAACAGCATGAAGTCATCGGGAGCCAAAATGGTGTATGACCCGTGCACCCTTCGGTATGTCAAAGTGGGAGAGGTGATGACGCACTTTCAGCAGAAGGATAACGAGTTTCAGGACCTCGTGGCTCGGTTCAAAAAGAGCGACCGGTTCCCCGCAAACAACGAGTCGCTCAACAGCGCGATGTTTCCGGCCGGAACCCACTCGCCACGTTTCACGTTAAATGACATTGAACAATTGCGGTACTGCTACTTCCAGGAGTTTGAGCCCGATGCCGGTGTTGTTCAGGCCAAATTGCAAACCTCCACACCAAAGTATGCGGTGTCGGTGGCCAACAATGCCCAGTTGGTGAGCAAAGAGGTTAGGCAATACTACAACAAGCTCAAAACCAAAAACAATGCCCGCAAGCACTACGTGGTGGCCATGGACTACCAGGACTTCCGCGATGGCATGGTGCTGAACAAGTCGCGCATCAGAGCCGTGCTTCACCAGGACTCGTTTTGGACCGATGTGTTCCAGGACATCAAGTATGAGCTGGGCACCGCCAACTACTTTGAGTGGCTCCCCACCAAGCCGGTTGTGCAGAAGTTTGTGCTTGATCTTGTCGATCACGTCCTCTACGACCTCCATTGTTTCACGTGCAAAATCTCCGGCTTTGACCTCCACACTTTGAACGCCGACGAGGTGCACGAGCTCAACAAGCGGCACTATTTTTTTTTCGGGGCGTACGGAGTGGCGGGGCTCACGGTGCTCAAGCGGGCGCTCACCGACAATTTTGTTGACCGCATGCATCTCCACTCCGACGCTGGCACTGACGACATTCGCATGCTCTTAAAGGTTTTGATTGGCAGTGTGTGCGACAACCTCAAGATCCACTACTATGGGCGCGGCGAGGCGGTTTTGCTGCTACTCGGGGAGTTTCTCAGTGCAATGGGCGATGTTTTGTGGGAGGCCCGACTCATGACGTCGCGCGAGCGGTTTGCATCCTTATCGAGCGAGGA
This sequence comes from Sungouiella pseudoflosculorum, assembly GCA_030674735.1. NCBI lineage: Eukaryota > Fungi > Ascomycota > Pichiomycetes > Serinales > Metschnikowiaceae > Sungouiella > Sungouiella pseudoflosculorum. The sequence continues at coordinate 110,970 of JAKUAO010000007.1, forward strand.
ATCGCAAACAAGCTCTGTTTTCGAGGCCGAAATGGTGTCGCTAGCCAGCGACGGTTTGGAGCCGGGCGACTGTGACGACGTTCCTGCACAGGCTGCCGACAACAAGAAAAAGCGAGGATTTCTTCGCCGTATGCTCAAATAGAGCCAGGGGACGGAAGGCCGCGGGCCGCACGGAACAGGGGTCCACGGATTTGGGCACCATGGGAGGATATCACAAGGCAAAAAGATGAAAAAGATAGCAAATTGTAGAAAGTGCTGGCAACAGCCACAACTGCCGCAACTGCCCGCAACTGCCCGAACAGCCCAAACAGCCCAAACAGCCACACCCATGCAAACATCGGTTTGTGCCGCATTTTTGGTTGGTTGGCCACCTCCTCCAGTGTCCCAATCCGCTGGCTCCTGTTTATGGTGACAAGCCAGGGCTGCATTGGGCCCGGTGCGATTTGGTGCGATTGTAGATCAACACTCCTGCTTGGAGCCGGTGGGGGCCCCACCCCATTGTTCTGGCGAGAGAGAAATAATTGCAACCAGAAGTGACAAGTCGATGGTGCCAGGGTCCCCGACCACTCTGCGCGACCTCAACGCAACGGGTAACTAAAATTGGGCGTGGCCAACGGCAACTGTAGGAGATGCTATTTATGTAACTCATGTCAACACCAGTTTGCATAGTTGCCGCAATGACCCAATATACAGATAATGTAACCTGGGCCTTATATAATTTCAAGATTCCATCGCCCCTGAGTCGGTATTTCGTGATTCAACTGCTCGCCATGCTTCCTCCCGCATCCAATGACAAGACCCTCATGAAGGAGCACGCATACTACGAGCGAGCCGTCATAGACCCCTCGTTGCACACTCCGTGGACGTCGGGGGCTGAATCGGTGGCAGCAGCTGCGGTGGGAGCCGTGGTTGGGTTTGCCTTGTACAAGGTGGCTATCGCGTGCTATGTGCGGTGGCGCAAACTGTCAAAGAGCCTGATTTTGCCCGAACATGCCGTGTGAGATCGCTCACCATTGTTCCCAATTTTTTCCCCTGCTTCCTTCGCTCCCGGTGCCGGTTTTTTCGGCGCCTTTGGAATTTTCGACTCCACCAAGGACTGACCCGTCCATCGCATCCTCCATTCGTCATTTCGCATCTTCACTTCCCTTGCATCACACCTCCTAATTTATCCGGCAATCCTCCCCCGCGGAGTACTTAATACATCTACTATCATCGGATCCAAAACTGGCTTGTAGTCCCTTGTAGCGGCGCTAGTGACGCGCCTTCACTTGTAGATTGGCCATCTCGAGGTCCCAAATGTTCCAGTCGTACCACACAATCGGTGGGAACACCGTGCACAAGTGCCAGAGCGCATGGGCATCCACCAACTGGGCCCACGGCTCAAAGTCCGCCATTTCTAGGGTGGCGGCGCCCAAGAGGAACACGTTGAGCGCCACGGGGATAAGCGGAATGTACTTGGTTTTGGAGAGACCCACGAGGTTGAGCTTGCTGAGAATCCTCGTCTCGTACGGCAACAAGTGGATGGAGTTGTTGTAGAAATGGGGCCGGCGAAGATACACCCGGCGCACCGAGAACGAGTGGGCGATCCACAACACCAGCGCCATCACTCCAACCAAAACGTTGAATCTCATGTTGTAGGTGTAGTCCCATGCCCAGTACAACCGGGCGTAGTGACCAAGAAGCACGAGGCACAAGACAAGCAGAAACAACCTCCGGACCGGAGCCTTGTCGCGGCGATAGAGCAGAAACTTGCGAATGACAATGGCGTTGAAGTTGGCGGCGATGATGGCGCCGGCGCCGACGTAGTCGAGCGTCTCGGTCATGGGAAAGTCTCTGATGTGGAAGATGGTGCTGAAGAACCACCCGGTGACCGACACCACGAGGAGCACCAAGTAGTGCCACAACATGGTGGAGCGGTCGTCATTGCGGAACTCGGTGTTCTTGTAGTGGCGCCGCACCTTGAGGTAGTTGCGGTAGTTGACGTAGAAGTTGGCCATGGAGAACACTGTCGAGAACAATTCCGTGATGCCAAACATCCGTCTGAAGGGCCATTTTCCGTAGAATTGCACCATGGGAAGCCCGGCGGCCATGCGCAGCCGCGTCACAATCTGCTGGCACTTGTAGCGGCAGTCCAGCACGCAATCCCACTGAAACAAGCCGCCAGCTACCCAGTTGACTGAGTCCCGGGCATATTTGGTGGAGGCGGGGTCCAGACACAGGGCCTGGCAGTCCGGCACACACGCAACGAACTCCGGAAGTGTATCGCCGAGCGACGCTAGGGCCGCCACGAAAAAACTGGCGAAAACGGCGATCTTCATTGGGATGGCCTGCTCGATGGTTGTAGGCAGACGTGTTGATAGTGGGGAGGTTCGGGTGCTGGGCCTGGGAGACACATCCGTGCCTCCGGGGAACAGAAAAACCCAGAGTGCTTGACAGAGTATCTCGCACGTGACCGGACGTCATGTGACGGAACCCCAACGAGGGCGAGTGCAATTCCGAGTCGGAGAAACACACTTGATCGTCCATTGTGGACCAAATCGTGGCGGGCTATTTGGTCCGCCGGGAATGACATTCTCTGGTACGCCCTGAAACGGCTATGCAGCCAGGCATCTCATTTCGGCCTTACGGGCACCTTATCGAGCTCCAATTCAGGCAAATACTCCTCCAGGCGGAAGCGGAAATGTCATTCACACTGTATGCAGGAGCAATATCTTGTTTCCACCGGGATAAGGAAGATGTGGAGGTGGATAGATCGACACAAGGTCCCTGGCCGTCAGTGGAGAGTGGGGCCCACGTTTCACACGTCACGCCGTCACCCCAGGTCCAGTCTGCCCGTCCATGACGCAACATCCGTCCCCAATCGTGACCTTGCATGGTTTGCGACAATGTAACCATGCCCCCGGTTCGTCGGACACACTCCGCGAGATTCTGGGCCTGACAATGCCAGATTCCCCTCAGAAATTCCAGTTGCTAATTCCATGTACGGGTTTGTCTCCTGGAGGGGACGATAAGATTAATGTTCCGCACAGCAATCGCACCACGATACCGGGCCTGGTGCCCTGGCCTCACCTGAGCAAATTTACCCCCGGTGGGCCCAGTCGAATTTCAGGTAGTGCTCATGGAACCTTCGTTTCGTCATTGATATGCAATGGCAATCTTGATAACGTCGTCAACCCAGTCGGAGACCGTGGGCTCCAAGAAGAATTGGGGATTCTCTCCTGCAGATGCCCCGCCAGGCAATCTGTTCTGTGCAGACAAATAGCCAGTGGTGCGAACAACTGCAGGGTAATGGCTATGTCCGGCCCCTCATTCGTCGCCTTTGGTTGTCTACTTCAGCCATACAGATCCCGGCCGTTAGGAAAAAAAACATGGCAAAAATAAAAATATTCTTCCACTGGAATCCATCCATGATGTAATAGTCACCGGGCCCTGATCTTGCACCCAGTGGCTGTCAACCTTGTGGATGAAACGAGCAAACCACCAAAACTTGAGCCTGCGCAGCAGCAATTGATTGACGATCAATGCCACTTTACCTATTTGTTGTTGTGCCTTGGAGAGGAGAAGGAGAATATAGTTTTTTTTTTTTTTTTTTTTTTTTTTTTTTTTTTTTTTTTTTTTTTTTTTTTTTTTGCACATGCGGCGATGAGCATCAAGGTCCACTTTTTCCACACTAGATAGTCAAAAACTCAACCAGTGAAACTATGGCGACCGTGATCCCCCCACCGTCGAAAAAACAGAGAAAAGAGGCCCAGCAGGTCCGTGACGTCAACGTCATTCCTGACGACCTCCCGAATGTGCTCATAAAGTTCCAGGCCGCCGACACCGGAGACTCGGTTGGTGGGTCGATTCGTGTTCCTGGAGGAATCACAGAAAAGCAGTTGGAGGAGCTTTTGAACCAGCTCAATGGAGAAAAAGACGACCCAGTCCCATACAGCTTCTCGCTTCTCAACACGAAAGATGGAGAAACCGATCCCCAGCTTGTGGACATCAGAGACAACCTCTACCTGTCGGTATTGAAGCCTGGCATCAAAAACACCGAAGACTTCATGACCATCGTGTATACGCCGCGGGCCGTGTTCAAGGTGAAGGCCGTGACGCGGTCCAGTGCTGCCATTGCCGGCCACGGCTCTACCATCTTGTGCTGTCTGTTTGCTCCCAACGACTCTGGCCGTATGTGCTCGGGAGCCGGCGACTCCACGGCCCGGATCTGGGACTGTAACACACACACGCCGTTCAAGACTCTCTCTGGCCACACCAACTGGGTGTTGTGCGTGAGCTACTCGCCATGCGGCACCATGATCGCCACAGGATCCATGGACAACACCATCAGGCTATGGGACGCCGCCACGGGCGCTGCTCTCGGCAACCCGCTTTTGGGCCACAGCAAATGGATCTCCATTTTGACGTGGGAGCCGCTCCACTTGGTCAAGGTGGGCGAACTGCCCCGCTTGGGCTCGGGTTCCAAGGACGGAACCGTCAAGGTTTGGGACACCACCAGAAGAGTGTGCATGGCCACCATGAGCGGACACACCAACGCCGTGTCGTGTGTCAAGTGGTCGGGATCGAACATCTTGTATAGTGCATCCCACGACAAGACCATCAGAGCCTGGGACATGGCTGCTGGCGGAAAGTGCATCCAGACTTTGAAGAGCCACGCTCACTGGGTCAACCACTTGTCGATTTCCACCGACTACGTCTTGCGTAAGGGAGGATTCTCGCACAAGTCGTCGCGTTCGTCTGCCAAGGCCGACGGCGCCGAGCTCCGCAAGTTGGCCTTGGAGCAGTACGAGAAGGTGGCCCGTCTCAACGGCCAGATCTCCGAGCGTTTGGTCACCGCCTCCGACGACTTCACCATGTACTTCTGGGAGCCGCTCCGGTCGTCCAAGCCCGTGTGCCGTATGACCGGCCACCAGAAGTTGGTCAACCACGTTCTGTTTTCGCCAGACGGCCGCTACATTGTGTCTGCTTCTTTCGACAACTCCATCAAGCTCTGGGACGGAATCAAGGGCACGTTCATCGGCACGTTCCGTGGCCACGTTGCCCCCGTCTACCAGACCGCATGGTCTGCCGACAGCAGACTTTTGGTCAGTTGTTCCAAGGATACTACGTTGAAAGTGTGGGACGTACGTACTCGCAAGCTTAGCGTCGACTTGCCAGGCCACGCCGACGAGGTTTTCGCGGTGGACTGGAGCATGGACGGAAAGAAGGTTGCATCGGGAAGTAAGGACAAGATGGTGCGGATCTGGTCCAGTTAATTGCACGCAAAAACCTAGCCGAAGTTTCTGGTTTTTTCTGCCAGTAGTAGATTTGGGTGCAAGTTAGCCACCAGAAATGTTGCGACCGCACTGGCGCCCATGCAGGAGGTCGGCCCGGGTACCGTGGCTAGATGCCAATAGATACGGAGCATAAATACGATAAAATTAGCTGACGATCGTGTAGTGAGGCTACAGCCGTGGGCAATTGACTGGGTTTCGAGAAATTTGCCCCTTTTTCCTCGGAGTTTCTGTCTTTTCTCGGTCACTCGTTCGCCCCAGCTCCGCCCTTTTGGCCCGCACACGACCCGCACATACTGCACTAGTAAATCCAACTCCACCATTATCTCCCTCTCGAACCCAATTCCGCCCCAGTTAGAATCGCCACCATGGCCATAGTCAAAAGAGGCGGCCGTACCAAGGCCAAGCAGCAGGCGGCACCTGCCAAGTCCGGAATCAAAAAGGCCGAATTCGACCTCACCAAGAAGAAAGAGGTGGGAGTGTCTGACTTGACGTTGTTGTCCAAGATTACCGACGACGCCATCAACGATAACTTGCATAAGCGGTTCATGAACGGAACCATCTACACCTACATTGGCCATGTGTTGATCTCCGTCAACCCGTTCCAGGATTTGGGCATCTACACCCAGCAGACGTTAAATATGTACAAGGGCAAGAACCGGTTGGAAGTTCCGCCCCATGTGTTTGCAATTGCCGAGTCCATGTACTACAACTTGAAGTCGTACGGCGAAAATCAGTGTGTGATCATTTCCGGTGAGTCCGGTGCCGGTAAAACTGAGGCCGCAAAGCAAATCATGCAATACATTGCCAATGTTTCCGTCGACGACAAGATCGACACCACTCAGAATGCGGGCGGAATCACAAAGATCAAGGACATGGTGTTGGCCACAAACCCGTTGTTGGAGTCGTTTGGATGTGCCAAGACCTTGAGAAACAACAACTCCTCCCGGCACGGAAAGTACCTTGAGATCTACTTCAACCCCCAGACTCACCAGCCCCACGCCGCTCACATCACCAACTATTTGTTGGAGAAGCAGAGAGTGGTGCAGCAGATCACCAACGAGAGAAACTTCCACATTTTCTACCAATTCACCAAACATTGCCCTCCTCAGTACCAGCAACTGTTTGGTATCCAGGGCCCGGAAACCTACATCTACACTTCGGCTGCCCAGTGTATCAGCGCCGATGGAATTGACGACAGCAAGGACTTCTCCGAGACTTTAAATGCTATGCAGATTATTGGCTTGTCCCAGCCTGAGCAAGATAGCATTTTCCGGATGTTGGCTACAATCTTGTGGATTGGAAACATCTCTTTTGTCGAGGACGAGAGTGGAAACGCGGCCATTCGTGACGAGGGAGTCACTAACTTTGTGGCCTACCTCTTGGAAGTGAGTCCGGAGATCTTGAAGAAATCTATCGTCGAAAGAATCATAGAAACTTCTCACGGAATGCGCAGAGGATCCACTTACCACGTCCCATTGAACATCGTACAGGCGACTGCTGTTCGTGATGCGTTGGCTAAAGGTATCTACAGCAATCTCTTCGACTGGATTGTCGAGAGAGTGAATGCATCTTTAAAAGAAGCTACAAGCCAATTCGAAAAGAAGTCCATCGGTATCTTGGATATTTATGGATTCGAAATTTTTGAACACAATTCCTTCGAGCAAATTTGCATCAATTACGTCAACGAGAAATTGCAGCAGATTTTCATTCAATTGACCTTGAAAGCTGAACAGGAAGAATATGTTCAGGAGCAAATCCAATGGACACCAATCGAATACTTTAACAACAAGGTGGTGTGCGACTTGATCGAAGCCACGAGGCCACAACCAGGTTTGTTTGCTGCTTTGAACGATTCCATCAAGACTGCCCACGCCGATTCTGACGCTGCTGACCAAGTCTTTGCTCAGAGATTGAGCATGGTGGGTGCAAGCAACCGTCATTTCGAAGATCGTCGTGGTAAGTTCATTATTAAGCATTATGCTGGTGATGTGACCTACGAGGTTTCGGGCATGACTGACAAGAACAAAGATAGCATGTTGCGTGACTTGTTAGAACTTTTGTCAACATCTGCAAATTCCTTTGTGACACAGTCTTTGTTCCCACCAAACCTTTTGTCTTCGGTGACCGATTCTAAAAAGAGACCCGAGACTGCCTCTGACAAGATCAAGAGAAGTGCAAATCTTTTGGTGGACACTTTGTCTCAATGTCAACCTTCTTACATCAGAACGATCAAACCAAATCAAACCAAAAGGCCAAAAGAATACGACAACCAGCAGGTGTTACATCAGATCAAATATTTGGGTTTGAAGGAGAATGTTCGTATCAGAAGAGCTGGTTTCGCTTATCGTACAACCTTTGACAAATTTGTGCAAAGATTCTATTTATTGTCCCCTGCAACTGGTTATGCCGGTGACTATATCTGGCATGGCGACGATATTACTGCGGTCAAGGAGATTTTACGCAGTTGTCATATTCCACCATCTGAATACCAGTTGGGTACTACTAAGGTCTTCATCAAGACTCCCGAAACTTTATTCGCATTAGAGGACATGAGAGATAAGTATTGGCACAATATGGCCGCTCGTATCCAAAGAGCATGGAGAAGATACATCAAGAGAAAGGATGATGCAGCCAAGGTTATCCAGACTGCTTGGAGAAACAAGAAACACGGTAACAAGTTTGAGCAATTCCGAGACGAAGGTAATGCTTTGTTGCAAGGAAGAAAAGAAAGAAGAAGAATGTCTCTTCTTGGCTGTCGCTCTTACATGGGAGACTACCTTGGGTGCAATGACTCAACCGGTTATGGAAGATTCATTGTCAGTCAGACTGGAATTAACGAGCCAGTAAATTTCTCCGCTAAGGGCGAGATTCTTCTCCACAAGTTCGGTAGATCTTCCAAGAGATTACCTAGAACATTCATTTTGACTAGAACGAATTTGTATGTTGTCGCTGATGTCTTGGTGGAAAAGAGATTGCAACTTCAGAAAGAATTCACTGTGCCAATCGGAAGTGTCAGTTATGTTGGCTTGTCGACTTTCCAGGATAATTGGCTCGCAATTTCTTTGCATGCTCCTACACCCACAACTCCGGACCTTTTAATCAACTTGGATTTCAAGACGGAATTGGTTGCTCATTTGAAGAGACTCAACAGAGGGTTGACTATCAAAATTGGACCAACCATTGATTACCAGAAGAAACCTGGAAAATTCCACAGTGTCAAGTTTATTCACGGGGCTGCACCAAAGAACAGCGACGTCTACAAATCCGGTACTGTCACTGTGGCTCAGGGATTACCTCCTAATAGTGTAAACCCTAAGCGTCCTCGTGGAAAGTCAAGCGCTGTCGATTACAGTAAGTACTACAACAGAGGTGCTAACAGAAGAGCAGGAGGCTACTCAGCACCTACGCCAGTCGCTAGACAATCTGGAAACGTCCAACAGCCATCATATGGCCAACCACTGCAGCAATCCTTCGGGCAACCACAGATTGCACAACCACAGATTGCACAGCCACAGGTTCAACAGCCACAAAGAACTCAACGGAAGGTTCCACCACCAGCTCCTGTCCAACAACGTCAGCAACAGCCTGTGGTTCAGCAGCCTGTCGTTCAGCAACCTGTTGTTCAGCAACCAGCTGCCCAGCAGCAACTTAAACCAACACCTCCGAGACCAGTGAAGAAGTCTCCAGCTCCAGCTCCACCAGCTAAGAAAACAGCACCACCTCCACCACCATCTTTGGCGGTTGCCAAACCAAAGCATCCGACTTACAAGGTTCTTTTCGATTATGATGGTAGTGTGAGTGGATCTGTTCCTCTTGTAAAGGATGATGTTGTTTATGTGGTGAGTGTGAACGATAAGTGGGGTCTTGTAAAGGATATCAAAGAGACCCGTGAAGGATGGGCACCAATGGATTACATGAAGGAGATCGATCCACCAGCCAACCTTTTTGGAGGAGCCAAAAATGCTCCTCCACCGCCTCCACCTCCAACTGCTGTGTCTAACACCTCAAGTGTGACGCCCGCAGCTCAACAAACCAACAATGGTGGCCTTGGTAACGGTCTTGCCGATGCATTGAAGGCCAAGAAAAATGAGGAAGTCTCCTTGGCCGGTTCGTTGGCTGATGCCCTCAAAAAGAGAAAGGGTGTTACCCGAGACGATAGCGACAACGATGAAGATGACGATGATGACTGGTGATGATTTGCTAAATTACACTCATTTATCAATAGTTATATCTAGTATAATGACTTAAACAATACTTACTCATTATAAACCCTTCTCACCACTCACCTGGGTACTTAATACCCTTCTTAGGCAAGTAAGGGCATGCATTAGCATCACAACCAGTGTTGATAACTTCAGTTGCCCACCAACTGTAGTTGTCTCCAGCACCAGTGTAGGTGATACAGAAGAAGACAAGAACTGCAGCGATTGCGGTTCCGCAGTCCAATGCCACGGCCGTGACCAAGTTGTACTTTCTCCACCAAGCATTTCTGTACTTGTGGATGTAGTAGTTGAAAATTGAAATCATAAGGAACCACGAGCCGAACTGAAGACCCGTAGAAGTTGGGATTTTACCAGCACCACTGATAAGCAAAGTTGGGTTGAGAGACCGGATGTACTTCGACTTAGTGTTGTACTTCTTCAACACAATAATGGCCAAAGTGAGCACGACACCAACCAAGAAGAACCAAAGAATCCAACTGTAACGGCCACCATATGAGAAAACGTGGTCACCAAACAAACCCCAGACCAAATGCTGGTTGAATTGGGTTCTGGTTCTCCGACAGGTCATGTTGTTCTTAGCAGTAAGGGTACAGACATCGTCGATGTGGTTCAACAAGTAAACGGTGACACCAGCGTTAAGAAGAGAGGCCCAAATACCAGCGACACAAAGAACAACCATGGTGATAATAGGTGGGCACTTAAGGTAGTGACCCAACTTGGCACCTTGAGACATGTGCTCGGCGTGCTGAAGAGTACCAAAACCGAAAATCATGAAGTACATGACAGCCATAGGCTTACCGTGGAACCAGAAAGCACCAACCAAGTTGAAGAATGCTTGCAAGTTCAACACAATGGTACTCTTGGCCTCAACAAGACACAATGGAACGAAAAGCAAGCCACCGAAAATGAGAGCCACGAAGAGTCCACCAATGTTAAGCTGGGTCTCTCTGTTCCAACCTTCAACGAACAAGATGGCCAAAGCGAGACCAAGGAGACCACCAGCAAAGTACCAGATAGCAGGGACTCTTCTGTACTTCAAGATCATGTGGGAGTGGATATCCACCTTCATTCTCATCAATGGCTGGATCACCAGGTCCTTGAAGTTGACAATAAGAACAACCATCATCGAGGCAAATGCAGCAAGAGACAATGCAGTGTTCATAAGGAATCCAAGAGGAAGCATCACAGGAGAGTACTTGCCGTACTTGGTCATGTCAAGTCTGAACTTGCTGTCCACCACCTTCGAAGAGTTATAAGAAGTTCCGTTGGTGTTGTAGATGAGGTTTGTCATGATAGGCATGTGGGCGACCTGCCATTTGTTCGTGTAGTAGAGACCAGGCATCACAACCCAGACCCAGAAAACAAAAGAGAGGAAGACAGTGGCACCATGGGCAAATGGAACTGTGAGAGGGTTGGAAAGGGTCGAGATATTAGTCCAGTCGAGACCGAGTGGAAGAAGAGCCAAACCATTGCTTGTTCCGAACACTTGTCCCACGACTGCGTTATCTGGAGCTGCCCAAGTGATGAAAGCTCCAATGTTGGCAATGAATGGGAGGATGAAGTCCGAGAAGAAGTACCACACAAATGAAACGGCAAAGAAGATGTAAAAGTAGTGAAGACGAGAGATCTTCCAGCCTGGAACGTATGGGTTTTCTCTGGAGTGCAAAGTCTTCATCAAGGCACACGAACTCAAAATTCCGGGCCAAACCACGTCGGGGTTTTGCACGAGAATAGGAAGTGTAATACCACACCACGACCAGGAAATGAGGAAAGAGGCAATGTTGAAAAGAGCAGCTCTTCCCACACCGTAGTTTCTGTCGAAGAACTTAAGTTGTTCAGCGATGACTTGGTTGACAAGACGAGTCGAGGTGACAGTGTTGGTGAACATGAAGATCAACGAGTGCTCCTTGATGTTGAAAGGAGCTGGGTTGAGATGCACGGTGAACTTGCCATAGCCAATCTTCCAGTTGGGCACCACATAGTGCCAGGCAACACCAATAGGAAATGCCAAAAGCTGAGCAACAATACCTCCAATCAAGATACTGGGCCAACGCAAGGTGAAGAAAGCGTCCACACCTCCAAGCAACGAACTCAACAAGAATGACAAAACCCACATTCTCAAGGTGTTGGCAGGCATGTCGAGGTCGTCCTCGGTAAGAACAACTTCTTTGATATCGTCATCGTTGAATTCGTACTCAGTTTCAGCAGAACTGGTGTCGTTGAATTCTTCTTCCTTGGTGGTATCTTCCTTCTTTTCGTTCAAGTCGGTTCTTGCGAGATGGACTGGAGAAGAAGAGAAAAGCCAGTCATACAAGTGCTGCTTCTTTGATATGGTAGGTTGATGAGTGGACCCCGCAGTGGAGGCCAGAGCCGATTCGTCTTTCAGCATTAGCGATGAAGAGTTTAAAGCAGAATCAGGTGGGGGAATCATGGGGTTAATATAGTCGAGATTCAAGTGGGACTCATGCGGCTGGATACACCCACCGTTTCTTTTCTGGGTGAGAAATGTACCGCCGATCAATTATAGACAGTGTGGTTCATCCGGGTCGGGTATCCTGTCTACAGGGTGTCAAAGGAAGGGCTCATGCCAGGATTCGCTTGGCACCCGCGCTTTCTTCTCTTGACGGATTTATGACATGACAGGCTCGTGCATTGAGAGGCCAGTGCACACTGGCTACAATGGCACGGCTGGACTGGGGTTTTCCTGGTGGTTAAGGTCGGAGACTAAAGTAGGGAGTTGATCGACAGCTGACTCAGCCGCATCCGGAATAAGGCTTTACTCATCTCTTCGTTCCACAAAGTCGGGGAACATCCAACGTATGACAACGCATGACGCATGGTGGGTTATAATATTTTTTTGATGTGATGAATCTGATAGTTCTCGGCCTGCAGGAAAGAACCAGACACAAACTGACCTTCCCCATTCGCACTTAGCTCCGGACGGGGTGTCTTTCAGGTTTCCCGTGAGAGTGTGGTCTTGCCAAGGACCATGGTAGCCAACAAATTGTCGGCAGAAATTAAAAGAAACCTCATCATCACGGCAAACACAGATTAGCCGGATTTTACGACAGAAATTTCCAGGAATAGTGCCATTTCTTGGTCGTAGCCCTGTCCTATTCGGGAAACAGCTCGCTTTTCCGCCAGAGAAGCAGTAACAAATGGTGTCGATCGCGAAAGCATCTGGTTGCGAGCACCGTAAAAGACTGGGTTTCGGAACGGAGACGTGCATAAATCCTCTGGAATAGCCGGGTCCCGGCCCGGCGGTCGCGCAGGGCATCGCTCTTCCAGGTGTCATGACGTGCAGCTCCACCTGGCCAGGCCACAAACTGCTACTGGTTTACAAACGCAAACTAAGAGGGGATTAATCGAGTGGTGCCAATTAATTACGATGATGCCTTGCTCCAAGGAGGTAGAAAAAAAAAGTATCAAACCACTCTAATCAGGTGAGCTGGTTTTTTCCGTTTTGTCAGGCCGCAGGTCATGGCTTTAAAAAAAGTATCTGCGGCGCTCCACGGTAAAAAATAATATCACGTCCTGACGTCCCGCTTTCTCCCGATTGGTAGGAGTTGTATTTCTCTACGCTGTCGAGGTTCAATCTATGATCGGCTTGCTCGATTGTCAAGAATAATACTCCGGAACATCTGCAAGCAAACCTGCTCTCTGCAAGCAAAACTGTTTTTCTCTAGGGACGTTGGTGGTGAAAATACCCGTAGTCGAGGCTTTGATGGATAAGATACTGTTACTCAGGTATTAGTAAACTACGGTGCTCCCAGCAACCAGCGCCGTGCATATGTCCCGGGAGAACGAAAACGCCGTGACGACTAAAACTAAGTTGCGTGGTTGGTGCTCCCAACTGGGTCCCCAGTCGGACTAAACTCGGTAACTCATTCGGTAACTCACTCGGAAACTCATTCGGTAATCACCTCGCGAATCAGCTCCACCACAATGTGGCTTTTCAGCGGAGATCACCGAAATTCGGGTATTGCCATGCTAGAAGGGCCTGGAGAGGTGTGGCATGTGAATGGCCCTTTGTTCAGTAGAGAGAACACACCACTCGATTTGTAAAGACGATGTTTTCTCAATTTGGCTCGTAAACTCTAGGTGGTGAGCCGCACATTCTCAAGTTTGGAATCAGCCTAGATCAGATATGCCAGATTACATGCAAATTTTGTCGGTGCCCGTAAATGCATTACATTAGTGCTTGTTTTTGGCGACATTTTTACCTTGAAATTGTGGTCATATGCTTCCAGAGAAGCCGGAATACACTGCACTTAACCCAAAATCGCAGTGGGTGCAACTCCGACACCACCCTCCAGGGTCTCGCCCCATTTGAGTGAAGACTACTATTTTTATAAGTTGCAACTTTATTCCGATCTCCACATCATTGACGTTTCTATTTGCATCATTTCTATTTTTTGGTCGTGTCTCTGTCGAACTTGCCCATTGCAGCCAAATTGCACACACTCTTCCATGTTATCACCTACCCAGATCAACTCCTGTATATGTCACCTCCACCCTCCAACAGTACTATCTCCATTTACTCTAGCACCTCATGTCCAAACAGAAACGAAACTCGCTATTGGCGGGCCATTCGAGGTCAGCGCATACCACTTCGGCCAAAGATGAGATTCTATCGATGAAATACTCCATGGACAAGCCATATTTGCCCGTATACCCATTGGATGACAAACTCCACCCAAAAACCTATCCGGACTATGTGCCGTGGGAGGAGGATGATACAATGAAGGAAAAGCTTAAAAATTCGGGCTACCTCAACAAGGGCTACTTCGAGAGCCCGCTGGTCTCCAACGAGTACTTCTCTGCCCGCAATTTGATCCAGGAAACCATCTTTTCATCGTCTCAGAACTGCACCACCATTCTCAAGGAGCTCTCGCAGCACTTGACCAGAGCCTACAAGTCTCGAAACGACGTGATCAACAAAATTTCCTACGCATCCAACAACTTCAAGATCCCTCCGCGAGTCACTCTCACCGCAGCCAAGAAAGAGGCATGGCTTAAGGATTTGGCCGACCAAGATGTGCCATTGCTGGTTGTAGCGGCCAAGAATCCTCACGGAATCAGAAACAAGGTCCTTGTTGATAGCATGTGCAATTACAGCGTCCCTATATCCAGAGCCATTTGGTTTACCAAGTGTTCTCTCCATAGCGAGTTGGTCTTGTTGCGCAGGAAGTACCTGGCCAAACAAAATGCGCCACAACAGGGGTCTGTGCTCAATCTCCCATCAATTGATGTTTTTGAGGGCCGCTGGTTACAAGAGTGGACCCAGCAGGTGGCAGACTACGTGTTCAAGTTCTCCAAAGAAATGCCTAACATCGGTTCCTCTGACAGAAAAGGCCCTTACCAGGCCAAATTGAGCTACTTGCTTTCGTACATTCTGGCATTGTACATGGAGCATCTCATCGATAGGCTCTTCTTCTTGACGTGCATCATCAAGTTGTTGCGCCTTGACTTGCCATTCGAAACATCTGATCTCGCTCTCCTACTAGATTTGTCCAAGGCTGAGGAGGGAGAGGAGAAGATCATCAAGGAACTATTAAAGAATCGATCTGTTAATTACGGCCAGATCCTTGTCGCCTTGACATTGATCACAATGTTTTGGAAGGATATCTTGAAGGAGGACTTCCTCTGCAAGTATCTCAGTGAATCCCTCCTCCTCAACTACTTTCTCATCGACAAGCTCCCCACATTGTCGAGAAAGACTTCAAACACACTCTCTGCATCAAACATTTTGCCAGAAAAGATTAAAGGAGACTTGCTTCAGCTCATTGCAACCTCTGTCATCAATCTCTTCAAGCACAACACTAATGTGTTCATCGTTCCCAATTATTGGGTCCTTATAGGCGATGTCTTGTATCAAGTTTTGATAAGAGACGAGACAACTACCGACCCAGTTCAGGACGAGAACCTCCAGAAGGTGCTTCAGCTCATCAACTTCAGAAACGAAAGTCTTATGCTCAACATGAAGTACCTTGTCAGAGATGACCAGACGGAGTCATTTACACCAGCTGATAACCTGAAAAACTCGCTTCTAGATGCTAATTATCAATCTGCAACGGCCAAGCTGAAGTCCCAAAGAGTCGAGGAAGCAGAACACACTTACATCAATCGAGCAACAGACGACAATTTGAAATTTGTGGAACAGCTCGATAAGCTCAAGTTCAACAATGGTCTTACCGCATTATTGAAGCCAAGACACCCCAACCAGGACTCGGATTCCTGGAAGAGCAAATTAAAGATTGTCGTGTACTGGTGCGTTACAGCAAGCAGAGACATGGGCCCTTCTTCCGAGAAGATTTTAATCGTTTGCAATTACTTGAAGCGTAAGGTGTTGCAAACTTTGACAACAAGAGGAAGCTCGCACCTCAAAGCAGAATTCGAAAATGAGCTTCTCGAAAGTATTTTCAGTTTATCACAAGAGCCAGTGGAAAACTTGGTAATGTACAACCTATATGTTCTTATCAATGAGCTCTACCAGTTGAAGATCATTTCCATCTCGTCATACTTGCGGAAAATCATTGCGTGTGGAGTGTTCTATACTACTTCTCATGATGAAGAGAATTCGTCACAGCTTCCAACTGATCCCCTGATTCGATTTCATTTGTCTATCTTACAGAACTTACCCGTCTTGAATAACAGACAGTGTGATCACATCTTGAAGAAATGGACTCCCGAGGGCTTCAATTTTCTCGACAACTTCACGAAGGGTACTGTGATCATCCAAGAAAACATATTGGACCGATTAGTAACCAACTCGTTCGGTCCAGAATTCGACGAGAACTTGGAGAGGATACGGGATTTAAATGTGGGAGTCAAATTCTTATTGGTCAACTGGCTAACATCTCAGATCAACAAGACGATTTCTAACTCCCCAAAGCTTATCCACATCACGCCCTCAACGATTGCATACATTTATCTGTTCTATTCGATCACTGACAACTTGACGGTTTTCTTTAAGGTATTTGTCAAATTCATCTTGAATAATGAGAATAAGGTGCTCATATTTTACTTGGAGACTCTTCATTTCATCTCCAAATTGATCAATCATCACTACGATTTGGTCAATTTCATTGCTAGCAACAGTTATGAAGCGGTTCCTTGGGCTTTCAAGCTCTTCAAGCTTGTTATTTCCAATTACAAGGACCTTCTGTCTCGGGAAACCGATATCTATGGATTCAAGAAGGTCTGGCACTCGATTGAGAAGTCGATCGAGAAGGCGGCGAATCCCGATAAACTACTGGGCAATAACAAGAGTGGTCTTGATAAGTTGCTATACGACAAAGAGTCTGTGGAGTCACCGCTTAAGATTTCTACGCATGCAACACGCCAGAATGACTCTTACTCTGTTGAAGCTTTCAAGACCGATCTTGACTCTTTGCTCGCATTCCCTGAACTGACTTTGTCTGTGGAGGAATTGAATGACAGTTTCAACGAAATTAAATCTTTGGACCATCAGCTCAAGGTTGATCAATTTGTGGATGCTTCACTTTCTGAACAAGTTTTGCCTCTCATCTTCGAAGATTGGACCAAGCAACTGGACCAATTAACTGAAAGTCAGGACTTGATTTTTTTCAAACTTTTTGAGAATGCTAGAAGACACTTGAAACACACTAGCACTGTCCCCTTGACAGAGCGCATCCAAGCTTACGTTTCGAAAGCTCTCCTTGAGACTCAAGATGTCTTGCCAGTCGGTGTCTTGCTTGCTAAGCTTCTCACGTATGAGGTGATTCTGATTTACGAGCTATATGGGACATTGCGTGGCATACAAGACACTAGGACAGAGTGGCTTATTGAAGCTTTCACATTCGGCTCGGATCAATTGTTTGATAAGTTATTCAACTTTCAAGGCTTGCTCTTGAAGAATATCATTAGCGAGCATACGCGCAAACATTGTGATGAAGTGTTGACATACCTGCTCCAGAAATTGAAGATCGAGGGAATGAACGCCAGTGATGGCTTATTTGCTCGTAACAAAACTGTTGTACTTGGAGTTGTTCGAGATGCCCTCATCTTCAATCGGAAATGGGCAATGCATTTCCTCCTGAGTCAGCTAGAATCCAAAGATCTGATACTGATATGCGATCAGTTGTTACCGTCTTGTTTTGCAGTGAAAGATCTGAATGACATGGCAAACCTCGCCAAGGCGTCCAATGAGTTTTCATTGCCTGTGGTCCAGACCTTGTTGAAAATCATTACCTGCGAGATGGGCGACCCCGAAAAGGTTCAGTCTTTGGCCAGCACAATCCTTGATAACGTACATTTCCTGTTTGGACCATACAATTCTTATTTTGGCGAGTTGTTCATCTACTTGGATTGGGCGTATAAATTGCAGATTTTCAAGTTCTTGGAAAAGATATTCCTTACTCAGATCCAGTTTGATCAAGTTTGGGATTTCGAAAATGCCATGGTAACAGAGGACGTGCAATATGTTTCTCTCAGATTGAATCAGGAAGGGATCGAGTTGATACCTATCTTCAAGGACTTCTTCAAAAAGTTTTCAGTATCGTCGTACGACAAATTGGATACTCCGCCTGAGTTGTTCCATGATCTTTCGAACTTTTTGGTCAATTTGTTGCAACTACTCAACAATCAAGCGGCATCCCATCTGGACGACCGAAGCATACATGATGCGATTTCCATTTTCTTGAGGCTTCTCATCATCCACAAATCTTCCCTCACTGCAGCTTTGGCACAGGAAGACTCTGTGAACTTTGTGTTTCTCAAGAACCTTGTGACGCTCCTCAATTCTTCATTTTTGGCTAACGGCCAGGAAAAGCTTCGGATCTTGCTCTACGACCTCCTCTTGCTTATGAAAAGCTCGCTCACTCAAGTTCTCAATGTAACTCGTGACGAGACCCTCATTGGCACATCTCCGGCACCAACCACCCATGCTACTCACAGTCCGCCCGCCAACCTCGAAGACAAGAGGGAAGTTGGCGGCGATCTTCCTGATAACGATGGAGATTATGGTGGAACGGCGTTGGCTACAATGTCGGCGATTCTCAACTTGCCAGAGCCTATAAATACGATGCCGTTCAGAGAATCAGCCACCCACGAAGACGAAAACGTTATTGTTTTCGGCGAGGACGAGCTCGAACACGACGGAGATGTGAATATTGTCAACCAAAGTGGTTTGGTGCTTAAGCACACCAGGCGCGACTCTATGACGTTTCCTCCATTCGTGGCACAGAACAACCACCCCACGTTGCCATTTGCAGTGAAAAGCTTGAAACTCATTGAAGACACAACCAATGCTCTCAATGACGGATGCATCAATCTTTCGCTATTTGATGCCTACACCACCGAAGAAAACCCATTATAAGGTCCCGGTGGGCCCGGGCCAATTCAGGTTGCCTGCAGGTAACAGGCACAAGTGTCAATGTACAGTTTCTTACCGAGACTCACATCTAGTGGTTATCGACTTGTTGGTGCATCTGTATTGATAGGTAATTTTGCTCGCGTTTGGCTATTAACTTGATAACGTGCATATGTTGCGAGCTGCACAATGCCTTCGAACTTTACGCCTTCGCAAGGCCTCCTTTCCCCAATGAACGACGACGTTCGAAGATCCCCAACTTTGGACGGAAGACCCACGGACGACGCCATGACAGGACGAGTACCCGATTTATCGTTTTTGAGTGCTAATTTCTCTTCAGAGTCGTTGGATAATCCCAGCGGCGACTCCCCCAGCACTCCCAAGAGGAATTCCTTCGGGAACTGGGCAAATACACCAGTTCCGTTCTCAAACAGGCGATACTCCATGAACAACAGTACGCCGACTTTGGCGCTGTCGCCTGTGGGCCAGCCGTCAAATTCGCAGAAACAGCGAGCAAACTCCAACGACAAGTCTAGAGTGAGGCCGCGTTCTATGCTCGTTTCTGATACCATGAACTCCGCAATCTGGGAAGACTCAGACGGACCCCCACAGGCTGACGTTAGCGCCAACAATCGCCATTCGCTCTACTTTGGCTCGAATGTCATGCCACTTGCTCCACCAGCAGACCCACATGGCTCGAGGTCAAGATCTCGTTCGCCTGCGAGATCCACCTCACCAATCAGGAAATCAAACATGTCTCCATACAGAAAAAGGACCAGCTCCCCTACCAAAGAGCCATTCAACTTCAAACTGCAAGATCTTTTGATGTCTCACAGCAACTCATCAAACCTGTCTTTGGTGGTCAAACCAGCGCACAGAAAAGGTCACAGGTACAAGCATTCGTCCGTCTCGATGAACTTGTTTCAGGAGCCTGTTCCTATAGCTGATGCCAATCTCCAGCCCGACCTCATACCTGACCTGTACCCCATTCCAAACCTCAAGGAATCATTCACAAGTGCGGGCTCCTCGCAGAAGATGAAGCTTTTACTATCAGTGGCTCATTGTGCGGCTTCGATACTTGTTTTCATTTTCGGTGTGAAGTTTCACCAGCCCACATTTTCCACCTTGGCCCATCTTGTCTTTTATGACAGTTTGGGTTCATTGGTGGTGGCATGTGTGGACATTGCTTCCAATTTTGAGGTCTGGAACAAGTCATCCATTGCCTATCCCTTTGGATTGGGTAGGCTTGAAGTTCTTACGGGATTTGCATTGAGTGCATCACTGGTGATGGTTGGGTGCGATCTCGTGAGCCACTTCGTTGAGGAGTTGGTGGTTACCTTCGTGGCATCTGCTTCCGAAGAAACAATAGAACATGGGGCGCATCACATTCATGGATCGAGCGAGGAATCCGTTAACTGGATTCTTTACGAGATTGTCTTATTCTTTGTCATTGGAATTACCTGGATAACCTCCAAGATTATCTATGATGGTGGAAACATCTCGAAAATGATGTCGGAAACCGATACATCCACACAGGGCAAACTTGCAAAGGGAAGATCGGGTGGAATCTTGAATGATGCGCAGAATGAGCAGTCTCCGCTTTTGACGCTGATAACAAATGTTTTTCGGGTGTTGGTTCAAAACCCAATCCGAATGCTCACCTTGGCATACTCCATTTTCCTTGTTTTCATTCCGCTAATGTCCCAATCATCCGACGAAGGAAGTGGGTTTGACATTGGAGAGATGTCAACCTTGGTGGTTGCATCGACGCTCATCTATGCTGGCTGGAATCTTGTGAAGACGTTGGGTGGAATCTTGTTGATCTCATTCCCATACTCCGAATATGACTACAATGTGCTTCAAGCATCCATCACCGACCACATCCTTCATCTCTCGAGCTTCAAAAACACATGTTCTATCGAGAACTTGTTCCTCACGAAGGCCAACTACCGTCTCTATATTGGTGGTGCAACGGTGTCGATGAAGGGCGGCAGCGCCGATGATGAGTCACGGCTCCTATTTGAAATTAACCGGATTTTCGAGCAATCGATTATGAAATTCGACAAGGACAGCCGGATCGAAACCACAATCAGTGTGAATAGAGTCTGAGTCGTTCTTGACTCATACAGGCGGCCCCTTCCCAATCGGGTAATCGGTTAGTCATTAGCGCGGTTCGAAAAATTTTCATTATCTATTTAACTACATATAAAGAGGGTTCTTTGACAATTTCCACTTGATCATGAGCATAAATTACTTGAAAATGCAGCGTATTGCCCACAGCAACCTCACCCGTCACCTCTCCACATCCGCCAAGCTGCTCAGCAGTTTTGTTGCTAAGCCAGATGCTGACTCCACCTCAGTGACCGGAAAGTTCATTGATGATATCACCAAGCCTTACACTGTGACGACCTATGCTCGTCCTAACATGGTGATGACCCGTGGAAAAGGTTCGTACTTGTACGATCTTGAGGACCGTGAGTATGTTGACTTCACTGCTGGTATCGCAGTTACTTGCTTGGGCCACAGTAACGAGGAAGTGTCCAAGATCATTGCCAAGCAGTCGCAGACCTTGATGCACTGTTCCAACCTCTACTACAACATGCCTGCTGGAGAATTGGCCAACAAGCTTGTGGCCAAAACCTTGGATGCTGGAGGAATGGCTGCTGCCCAGAGAGTATTCTTGTGCAACTCCGGTACCGAGGCCAACGAAGCAGCATTGAAGTTTGCCAGAAAGTATGCTAAGAGCAAGAATGCAGAGAAGACCGAGATCATTGCTTTCGAGAACGGGTTCCACGGCCGGACCATGGGTGCGTTGTCTGTCACTGCCAACCCCAAATACCAAGCTCCATTTGCTCCGTTGATTCCTGGAATCCACACTGCGCAGCCTAACGACATTGAGAGCGTGAAGAGCGTCATCAGCAAGGATAAGACTGCTGCTGTCATCATTGAGCCCATCCAAGGTGAGGGAGGTGTCAATGCTCTTGACGAGTCCTTCTTGGTGGAGTTGAAGAAGCTCTGTGACGAGAACGACGTGGTGCTCATTTTCGACGAGATCCAGTGTGGTTTGGGCCGTACTGGCCAGTTGTGGGCTCATTGTGCCTTGCCAAAGGAGGCTCACCCAGACATTGTCACCATGGCCAAGGCCTTGGGTAACGGATTCCCTATTGGTGCAGTGATGATCAGCGACAAGATCGAGCAGACTTTGCAGGTGGGAGACCACGGTACCACCTACGGAGGCAACCCATTGGGTTCTTCTGTGGGATCCTACGTTGTGGACCAGGTCAGCGATGCCGAGTTCTTGAAGCAAGTTCAGGCCACCAGTGACTACTTTGTCAAGTCGTTGCAGTCCATTGCCGACAAGCACCCCGAGCAAATCGAAAAAGTCAAGGGTAAGGGTCTCTTGTTGGGATTGCAGTTCAAGCCAGATGTGGACCTCAATGCCATTGTTCTCAAGTGCAGAGAGTACGGTTTGCTTGTGATCACCGCTGGAGGCAACGTTATCCGTCTTGTTCCTGCGCTCAACATTCCTCAGGAGGCCACTGACAAGGGATTGGAGATTTTGGGCAGAGCCATCGACGAGGCTTTGGTTTAGGTTAGCAAGACCACCTTAATTTATATACTGAGCCAATGCATAGCTGGCTAATAGCGAACATTTCATTTCTTTAAGTCAAGAGCCACGCGGTTGTGGCAGATCAGAAGCCAGCTGTGCATGTCTGATCTTTAATGTAGACAATTTTATTATTTTACTCCAGCGATCTTTTCCGGCTGTAGTTGCACATTTAAGTTTCGCTAATCTTTCGTGAGCATTTATCCCAAAATCGCGAATTGTTCTTTCTCATCACAATAGATCACCACCAATGCCAGCATAAGTGGGAGATAAAACAACAGGAAAAAAACCAAAAACACAACTTGCCCAACCAAATTATCCACTACAATACCTCCACGCTCCTCCAACATTAATTACCCTTCAAATAACCCTTATCTACCCCCCATTCCTGTTCTCCCCATAAAACACGGTGTGCCAGGAGGTACGGGTGCACGACTCTGGGTGTCCAGTAAACGCTTCATCCAATCAATCTCCCATTTATTTTCTCTTATGACGGTATCCTTCCTGATACCAACGCTGGACCTAGATTACTGTCTCGAGCAGTTGCTCGAGCACAAGCCGCCGCGGATTTTACCAGAAGAAACCATCCAGCAGCTATGTCACCAGCTCAAAACAGAGCTACTTTCGGTCCCTAATATAATGACACTCCAGTCGCCGTGTACGTTGGTGGGTGACATTCACGGTCAGTACCATGATCTTCTCGAGATCTTCCAGATTGGTGGGGCGCCTCCCACCACCAACTACGTATTTCTAGGCGACTACGTTGACCGAGGCTATTATTCCGTGGAGACGATATCGCTTTTGATAGCGTTGAAGCTCCGGTACCCCAACCGGGTGTTTCTTATCCGAGGCAACCACGAATCCCGCACCATTACCACCAACTACGGCTTTTACACGGAGGTGCTCAACAAATACAACGGCTCGCTCAAGGTGTGGAACTACATCACCGACTTGTTCGACTTCTTACCCTTGGGGGCCACCATCGACGGTAAGATCTTTGCTACGCACGGGGGCCTCTCTCCGTCTTGCCAGCAGCTCGACCAGATCCGAGCCATCGACCGCTTCAAAGAGGTTCCCCACGACGGAATTATGGCAGACCTAGTTTGGTCCGATCCGGACCCGGAGATCATGGACTTCAAGCTCTCGCCCAGAGGCGCCGGCTACTTGTTCGGATACGATGTGATGCGCAAGTTCTGCCACGACAACGACTTGGACCAGCTCGTGCGGGCCCACCAGCTATGCAACGAGGGCTACGTCAGCTACTGGCAAGGCATGTGTCTCACCATCTGGTCGGCGCCCAACTACTGCTACCGGTGCGGAAACCGTGCAAGCGTTCTAGAAATCGCCCACTCCAACTACGACTCCAAGAACCCCGGCAAAAACGCCCAGGGTGTGTTCCCTGGCCAGTACTGTAATGTGTTTGAGGCATCGCCAGAGAACGACCAGGACACCAGCGAGGGCAAAAGCGTCAATGGCATCAACAGCGGCGGAGTGACGAAGGACGTATTCAGCGCGTATTTCAACGGCCGGGCCCAGCTGCGCCAGATCGAGTACTTTCTTTGATGGGTGGGTTTATTTCTTGGGTGTGTTAGTAGGTTTTTATATTTATAGGTAATTGTACATAAGCGGCGTTGGCCACTACAAAGCGACCAAGTAGCCTTAGCATTCAGCCGTAGTAGAGCTCGAAGTTGAACCCGTCGTGCACTTCGTAGTCGTCCAAGCTGATGTGGTCCTTGTATACTTGGTGGCCCTTTTTCAACACCAACTTCTCGTAGGAAGTGCCGACCTGGAGCGAGATTATCTTCTTTAGGTCGCCTATGGTGTCTGAGGGCAAGCACTTGACTTTGATTTTCTTGCCTACACGGTCGTTCGCCAGCACCTCGATCATGTTAGTAGTATCAGTGATGAGATTGCGAAAATGCAAGAGGCACACCTTATCGTCAGAAAAGAGAGGTAGGAGCGACAGGTGACGGTTGTGTTGATTGTTATAAATTTACAATGGCTACGTGATCAACAAATCAAGAGAAGAAAATTGGAGTCAGTGAAATTAGAGAGGGAGAAAAATCACGCACCACCGAATTGTCTGGTTATTATAAAGTTGCCAGTCAGAGGTGCGGCCAGTGCCGTTTAACCTCGCAACTCCAGCAAACATCCAACGGTTTGTACTTTGCGTTGCCATGTGTAGTTGGGAAAACGTGTGTTTCATTCCGTCAAATTTGTTGATTTGTTCATTTGTGGTTGCTACTTTCGCAATATGACCTGATTTCGTGGTTTCATGATTTCGGATCTTTCGTCTTGCTCGACTTTCTGCCCCATACCTTGTCTGGCCTACATCTGGGAGTGCACTTGGCCCACCGTCTGCCAGTGACATCCACCTTCTGCTATTGTCTATTATTATGTCACCCAGACAGGAATGTAACGTGGCGGCCAGCTTCTCCAGACCTAGATTTTTGCCCCACATTGATCGCCGCTCGTGGAGAAATCTACACTGAGACAAGTCTGGGCCGATCTTCCGATAGAAAAAAATTCCTTTCGCCTGATGCGGATCCCCAGTTCCGTGCCTAAAACACCATCCAACAAAACACAGACCCTTGCTCTTCACACCAAAAACAGAAATCGGTATTTACTCCACCCATCTCGTAGATCTGCTGCAGCCACAATCGTCCATACTCCAACTTGTCAGCCATTGTCTATTGTCAAAACTAGAACCCAGGTCATCAGCGTCCTGCAGCCAAACCGGGTCTTTTCTTTATCGTCCAGATACAAATCTGGCCTTCGCAGCCTCGAAATTTCCGACACCAAATCCTTGCTAGATAGGTGTATTCGTGGCTTTTATAATTGTGGGTTTCTCCGTGCTGGTGTTTGCGTTTCGTGTGTTCTTGTCACGCCGTTTTCGTCTCCAAATTCTCGCTCCCCCACATAGTGATGTCCATGAGGTGTGATTTGTGGTCTGTTATCTCCAACTTCTGAGTCATCTGCATTCATGGCCTCCCTTCTACCGCCGGCGCCAACCGTTGCCAACATCACAACCCCGAATTTCCCGGGCGAGTACGTCATCGTCTCCAATGTGTCGCAAATTCTGGGCATTTTGTCCTTGATGGTGTGGCTCTTTGCCCAGCTTCCCCAGGTGCTTGAGAACTACGTTAACCATTCGGTGGACGGTGTCTCTCCCACGTTCTTGACGTGCTGGATCAGCGGCGACGCAACAAACTTGGTCGGCTGCATTCTCTCGCGGGCGTTGCCCTTCCAGATCTGTTTGGCGGCCTACTACTGCTTCATCGACTTGATCTTGTCGCTCCAGTTCTGGTACTACACCAGGGTTTACCCTCGCCAGAAAGTCCACCACAACATGCTCCAGAGTCCCAATATGATGCGGCCCGTGCTTCTGCGTGGAAGCACCCACAATGTCCATCACTCTCGGACAAACAGGTTCGAGACTCCAGCGCATCATCTGCTTCATTCTCCCATCAGAAACTCGTCCCGCAGAGGCAGCCGGCCCAAACGCAAGAGCTTGTTCATGAAACTCCTCTCGACCTCGATTTTGGGCTCGTCGGTGGGTAAGGCCAACGCCATGCCTGTCGATAGTGTAAC
The DNA here is from genome assembly GCA_030674735.1 of Sungouiella pseudoflosculorum. NCBI lineage: Eukaryota > Fungi > Ascomycota > Pichiomycetes > Serinales > Metschnikowiaceae > Sungouiella > Sungouiella pseudoflosculorum. The sequence continues at coordinate 137,001 of JAKUAO010000007.1, forward strand.
ATCAGACACTCCTTCCAACCTCGTCAAGTTCAGAACGGCTCTCACCGCTGTGGGTGTGATCTTGCAACAATTGGAGTCTAAGGTCCTCCTGGCGAACTATAATGCTGCGTTGGTCGGCAAAATTTGCGGCTGGATAAGTTCCGTTCTCTATCTTTCGTCCAGATCTCCCCAGATTTGGAAGAACTACAAGAGCAAGGCCACCAAGGGCATCTCGCCTTACTTGTTCTTGTTTGCCATGATTGGCAACACTTTCTACAGTATCTCTATTTTGAGTGACTTATACCTCTTGCGTCAGTACGATCTGCACTTGGGAGATACCAATTTTGATGATGTGCTCTTCGCTCAATTGCCATTTATCATTGGAAGTGCCGGAACAGTCTTATTTGATTCGATTCTCTTGTTCCAGTTCTGGTACTACCAGCCAGAATCAGAGCATATCCCGCCGGTCGACGATGATGCCTTCGGATTCAATCTGCATTTCAATGCTTCGACATTTCACCACAGTCCTCAGAGGAAGACTCAAGCCAAGCGTCAGCAACAATCTTCGTTCAAACATTTCACGAAGCCTGATTGGTATACCAACAACTACTCGCACGAATTAGATGATAACGAAGATTTCTCCGGTCATTATAACTATGCGGTGCAGAGATATGGTGCAACCAGCAATGGCCATACTGACTCTGGGTACGCAGCCCGAGCTCAAGCAGAAAGATCACAACCGGAAGAAGTTTCTTCTTTCCGCAACTCGGCTTTCAATATCCCGCCTCCGCCGCATTATATCTCCTCATCTTCATCGCATAGTCACCACATCATGCATAATAAGGGCCGGAAAGGATTATCTGCCACTTTTGGTGCCATAGCTCGGTCATTCTCGCAATCTTCGTCGATGCTCAGATCGCCGTCCATGTCTTCCACTCACAGTGGATCGGGAGCTGCATCGCCAATGGCAAATACGTCTTTGCTTCCTTCACTTGTGGGCACCTACTCTTCCGTTTCCAAAAAAATGTTAAACGACTCAAAAATCCCGTTTCTGCCTAGTGACTTCCTTAACAACGATTTCATTCCTCGCAGCGGTTGAGCAAACCTTAATACATATTACATCACATTGACCAAACTCGTCTTGTATATCCTATAGACGATTTATTTCTTGACTCTCCATGCACTTGGCGGAAGTGTCTGCAAGTAGCTGGTCTTCCGTTTGACCCAAAACCAGATGAATATGCCCGCCGTAAGGCAAATGGCACTTGTGTAAAAGTAACCATCTCTGATGATAAGCACTCTGCCTTTCTCAGCCAAACAAGCTTGTTTTTGACCCTCATCAAGGATTTGGTACACTGCGTCGGGCATGTGGCACTCGGCAACGGTGAACCTATCAATCAAGTAGAATATGATCAACCTGGGCCAAGTGCCTCCATAATTTGATAACGTGTTCAACGTAGTCATGTAAGTTCCTCCTATAGCAGGGTCAGCAATCTTTGTGTGGAATGCGCAGAGCGAAACGAATTGAATAGTTGACATGAATGATCCTAGCAAATGTTGCACGATGATGACAAGAAACACCTTCAACGGAACTTGGCCATTCTCGACCTTGGGGAAGAAGAGCAAAATGAGATGTGCCCACAAGGCAGCGACCAAGCGTCCTGCCATACCGAAGAGCCAGGGCCGCAATGGGCTTTTACCAGAGGACCAACGACCAGCGTAGTAGCCAAAGACCATTTCGAATGGGAAATCAATGAGAACAGTGATGGAGAGGTCTTCTTTGGATAAGCCCTTTTCCAACAACTTCAAGTTTGTTGCAGCCTCGTTGACCTGGAATCCAAGCTTGGCGAAGAGGAGAATCACCACAAATGTCTGAACATTGGGGAGTTTCAACACCTGGATCATCGAATGGTACACATGCTTCAAGTCATGAAAGTATTTCATGGTGGTTTCCGTTGGCCGGTTGTGGTGATCCTCGTCCTTGTAGTGGCTTGTAGCGAGCTTGTCGTATCCTTTTCCACGCAAATGTGGAGGATACTCTGGAATGAAGTACATTATGGCGGTGACAATGAGGAACATCCACCCCCAAAACGAGAGGTACGACCCCAAATTGAACAAGCCCTCGTCAATGGGGACCTTCCGCAAGTATCTATTGGCAAAGTCTGGCGAACTCAAGGCGAGAAAGACGGTGAAACTCAGAAAGTATCCACAGTTCATGCCGATGGTCTGCGCCGTGGAAGCAAACGGCAAGCTTTCGGGAGAAAGACACGTCAATGCCCAGCCATCCACGGCAATATCCTGGGTGGCACAGAGAAACACCAAGAGAAAGAAGCACACTGTGATCCGGGTCAAGTACTGGTTGGGATCATCCATGAGCGCATTGATCACGCTGCCCAAGTAGAGAAGCGTGAATCCCGACACGGTCTGCACGGGAAGAATCCATGACTTGCGTCGTCCGATCCTTCTGCTGTAGATAGCATCGACTATGGGCGACCACAAGAGCTTCAATGAGTATGGGTAAGAAGCCAACGAAAAGATGCCCACTTTCGAATACGACACTTTTCCCTTCAAGATAAACGGAACAGATCCAAATGCAAGCCCAACCGGCACGCCTTGAAGCGTATACAACACAATTAGCACGATGAAGTTCAACAAGTCTTTCCTCGGAAGTTTTGCGGGGCCAGACGAGGCTGTTGAGGTTGAGGGAGCAGACACAGAAGTGGGGAGCAAACCGTCGTTTTCCTCGTTGAATGCCGCATGGTTGACGATGGCGTCATGATTGTGTGGAGGCGCCAGTTTCTCGTTGTAGTAGTTGTCGCTGGGCAGACTCGATCCACGCTTATGAACATTCATGGTGGGGGAGTCAGAGTGGGGGAGCCGACGCGGAGGGGAAGCGCAATTGTGTCAAATATCGACAATTTCGGTTTCTAGAATGGAGAAGTGGCGGGCAAAGATCACAAACTGCTTAAAATAGCCATTGATCTCAAGTCTGAATTGTCCAGCTGTTAAGTTAACGCGACCTGGAGGTGAAGCGTACTGCACACTGCCGGACTACCACGGTTGCACTTTGTTCTAAGTTAGAGGAGACATGGCTGGAGGAGCCATTGGGAAGAGCCATTGACAATATTCGTCGCTGTATCGGGGGTGTATTCTATACCAGGCTTCCTATTTACAAGCCCAACACTTTTCTGGAGGCTCTCAACACGACTTCGGCGTCTGGGAAAGCAAAGTCCTCCAACTCCTTGGCGTATGGGGTTGGCACTTCGCAACCGGTGACTCTCTCCACTGGAGCGTCCAAGTAGTCGAAGCCCTCGGACTCCATGATCTGGGCACAAATCTCGGATCCAACACCGAAGGCTGGGAAACCGTACTCAACAGTGACCAAGTGGTTGGTCTTCTTGACAGACTCAACAATGGCTGGCACGTCCAATGGCTTGATGGATCTCAAGTTAAGGACCTCGGCCTTGACACCGTAATCCTTCTCCAAGATCTCAGCAGCCTCGAGACAGTGCTTGACGGATCTGGTGTGAGAGACCAAAGTGATGTCGGAACCTTCTCTCTCGATCTTGGCCTTACCGAATGGGATGACGAAGTCTGTGGAAAGAGCCTCCTCGGAAACCTCGAAGGACTCACCGTAAGCAATCTCGTTCTCCAAGAAAACGGTTGGGTTAGGGTCTCTGATGGCAGCCTTCAACAAACCTCTGTAATCCTCAGCAGAGTATGGAGAGACGACCTTCAAACCTGGGATGGAACCGTACCAGGCAGCGTAACACTGGGAATGCTGGGCGGCCACACCGGCGGCGGCACCGTTTGGACCTCTGAAGGTAATGTTACATGGCTGAATACCACCAGACATGTACAAAGTCTTGGCAGCGGAGTTGATGATGTGGTCAATCGATTGCATGGCGAAGTTGAAAGTCATGAACTCACACACTGGCTTCAAGCCGGCCAATGCAGCACCCACGGTCAAACCGGTGAAACCCATCTCGGTGATTGGGGTGTCGATAATTCTTCTCTCGCCGAAACGGTCGAGCAAGCCTCTGGAGACTTTGTAAGCACCATTGTATTGGGCAACCTCCTCACCCATGAGGAAGACATCGTCGTCTCTGTCCAACTCCTCAGCCAATGCCGAGTTGATGGCATCTCTGACAGTCATGGTTTGTGGACCGGAAGCGGCCGAGGCCATTCTCATGGCACCGGCAACGTTGGCTCTGGCAGCCATCATGGAGGTCTTGGCGACGCTAGACAATTTAGACATGGCTGTTGATGGAGAAATGTGGTGAGAAAGTGGATTGATATACCAGGACGGAACGATGAGGACCGGGGGGTTCGCGCGCGGAGGTACAGCTCCGGGGAGGCACGGGTGCGGGGCCCAGATTGGTGCTGGTGGGAAACGACAAGCCAAAGACGGGAGGATGTTGTTGTTGAACGGCCAAATGTTGTGTAGTTGTGAAGCCTGAAGTGGTTAGAGTGTGAATTTTGAGCCACAAGGGTGTTTGGATGTCGGTGTTTTGGTGTTACTCGAGGTCTCTTGTTGACGACGGTGAGTAGGTGTCCGGGTGGCTGCGAAAACAGCATCAAGACAGGAACCCAAAGCAAACGCACCCAAAGCAAACGCAACAAATGACCCGTAATTTGGAGGGAATCGCATGGAAATGGCAACTGTTTTAGAATTTGCCCATTAGAGTGCGAATTTGAAATTCCCATTCTCTCATTATTGTTTTTCGCATCTAAGTCGGTCCTCCCATCGTGTTTGCTATGTGAGGTTTTCGAGCAACCTGAGCAACCCGCACTCCCGGGGCAAGTTGGGATGGGAGGAACTTACAACGAAACTGAGGGATCTTAAAGCCAACAAAAAACAGTAGGAATTCTCAAATCGAATTTGCTGCTGCGTTTACCGCGCTTTGAGCAATTCAGGTATTTTTTGTCTAGGAAAACCCCGTTGCTTTCGAGTCGGCGGCTATCGTGTTAGCACCCTTTGTTGGGCGGCAAGTTTCGAAACAAAAGAAGAGTTGGTCCATAGAGTCTCAGATCTTCGGGTCAACTCGCAATATTTGTAGTTTCATATCGATGATTAGGGTCTCTGGTAAAGTGAGTATGGATACACCAAGGTTCCTCAACATGTGTTCTTGAGTTTAGACGGCTACACCACGATAACGAGGCTTCATCAACAGGTACAGTTGGAGTAGGAAAATATCTGCTGATCTGTGTGTGGAATTCTTTATCCACCAATTATGTGCTCAAGAAATTTTTAGCACTCACCTATTTCTTTACAACATCAACTTTGAGAGATTCGGTGGTTTTTGGTTATCTCACTGTTTTGGCTGTTTTCGCTGTTTCGCATTCGCAAATCTCAAATCACAAATCTGGCTATCTTCAGTTTCGCATCCGCCTCTGATGCTCCACCTACATCTAATGTCCCAAAATTGCACCCAAAAACTTGTCCCAACCATCCGCGATCGTTCTAGATCTCGCCGGCATAGAGGGGCAGATTCCACCGCCACATCGGTGCTATCGTTCGCCCCCTCATGCCTAAACGAGCCCAACATCGACGTTATCTTATCGAAAACCGCGCATGGCCAACATAGGCGAACTGGTTCTCCAAAACTTGTTCGCCAAACGCCCCGTTGAATTTCGCTCGCCAAAGCCTTCCCTCCCGGCGCTACCGGGAACCCAAAGGCCATCCAGCCATTCTTCCCCCTCCCCATTCACTGAGTCACTCCCGAGCCACCCCGGGCAGATCCCGTGGCTTCTCCCCTCCTTCAGCCCCACATCCGTACACCGGGTCACCCCAACATATATAGACCATGATGGAACTTGTTTCTTGCAAACCACCATGCTTAAGACGTTAACATACTCTGTGGCCAGACAGGTCCCCAGAGCTGCAATTGCTCCGCGTCCACGCGCCACAACGTTCGCCAGACTTTTCACCCAACAAACTTCCAACCTACAAGCAGGTTCTGCTGAACCTTCTGAAGCTGCCGATGCCGCTGCAACCGTCATCTCAGACAAGAGAGATATCCACAACCTTGGCCACAGCGCCACTTGGTTAGACGCTTTGACCGAACGTGACAAGCAATTGGCTGATGGAAGAATCTTGGATTCCTACAGCTACATGAACCCGAAGACCACAGATGTTATCGAGAAGACTCGCCTGGAGTCGTTCTCTTTCCTTGAGCTTCCGTTCAAAGACGACAAGTGGCTCTGTGACGCATACATCAACGCCTTTGGCCGGTTGAGAGCTGGTCAATTGTTCCAGGACTTGGACGCCTTGGCTGGTAGAATCGCCTACCGTCACTGTGCTCCAGCTGAACCCATGAACGTCACTGCTTCTGTGGACAGAATCTACATGGTGAAGAAGGTCGACGAAATCCAGAACTACAACTTTATCTTGGCTGGTAGTGTCACTTGGACAGGAAGATCCTCCATGGAGATCACTGTCAAGGGATATGCATTCGAGGACCTGGTGCCCGAGGAGATCTCTGAGGAGACTTTGCCAAACGAAAATGTGTTCTTGACCGCCAACTTCACCTTTGTTGCCAGAAACCCATTGACACACAAATCTTTTGCAATCAACAGATTGCTTCCAGTCACCCAGCAAGAATGGTTGGACTACAGAAGAGCAGAGTCATTCAACGCCAAGAAGAAGCTTGCAGCAAAGGACAAGTCTATCATTGAGCCAACCGATGAAGAAAACAGACTCGTTTACGACATGTGGAAGGACTCTAGACACTTGACTCCAAACCACAAGAACACCAAGTTCATGAAGGACACCACCGTGACCTCCACTTTGTTCATGCAGCCACAGTTCAGAAACAGACACTCTTACATGATTTTTGGTGGTTACCTTTTGAGACAATCCTTTGAGTTGGCATACTGTGCTAGTGCTGCCTTCTCCTCTGCCGGTCCCAGATTTGTTTCGTTGGACTCCACCACTTTCAAGGCACCAGTTCCGGTTGGTTCTGTCTTGTCCATGACTGCCTCAGTCTCCTACACTGAACATCTCCACGACAACAGCGATCCTGAAAAGGGCAATGACTCGCCATTCAACCTCAAGGCTACCAACAAGATCGTGGACAACCCCGAAGCATTCTTGCTGGAGCCTGGTACTCTCGTTCAGGTTAAGGTTGACACCAAGATCAGAGACTTGGACTCCACTGAGTCCAGAGAATCTGGTTGTTTCATCTACTCCTTCTTCGTTCCTAAGAACAGCTATGCTGATGACTCCAGTCGCTTCTCCTCTGTGGTTCCTCAAACTTACTCTGAGATGATGGAGTATGTTGAAGGTAGAAGAAGAGCTCAAGACACTGCCAACTACGTGGCAACTTTGCCCAAGTGAATTTTATAGATGGAAGCAGTTAATTATCAAGTTTTTTTAAATTGATTTCAAATTATTATCGTAAAAGTACATGGGTATTAATATGCAAATGTCCAGTTTAACCAAACTCCGGGACCTACTCAATCGCTGTCTCCATCATGAAATTGCGCTGTTTCTCCAGCATGTGCAATGTTCTGGTGATGGGCGGCATCTCGTAGACTCCCCTTTCTTGTAAATTCAACCAATTTTGCTTTGTTGCCTCTTTTACCATCAAGGTTTGCAGCGGCTTCTGATAAGTTCGAGTATATCGAGGTTCGGGATTGATTCTTGTGATAAAGATCATTGATATTGTTCTTTGGGGTAAGTTCGTTGTTGTGAAGGAAAGTCTCTGAATTTGGGGATTCATGCAACCCCTCATGAGACCGTCTCCATTCAACTCTGCCCATTGAGTCCTTCACAGGCTCGAAATCTTCTTCAAAGGAAGGGTTTGACTCAGCATCAGTCTCCGAGCTGGTACTTTTAGCACCCTCGTTGAGAAACTTGGCCATTAAGTTGTAGTTAGAAGATTCGTTGGTGGTGTTGTAAAACGTGTTGTTGCTGTCGTCTTCCTCGTCAATGTTGTTAAGGTTGGAAACAGGGCGAAGAGTCTTTGGACCTGGTGATGTGTTGTCTGAGCGAAGATCGGTAACGTTACCATCACTGTCAAGTCTCTGGATATTAGCAGAGGATGTGTCACGAATCAACGACAGACTCAGGTTGAGAATATTGCCCATTGACTGGTTGGAGTTGCGGGCCGAGTTCTCATCCACAAGTCTGACCGAGAACAATTGCTCAGTGTTGACGGTGTCCAACGAGAGCTGAGAGGTGTGTCTCTGCAGCTTGATGAAGCTCTGTTTAATGGCGTTAGAATCTGAGGTGTCATTTGCACGCCAGGACTTGACTGGTTTCTCCGAGGCATCGAAGTAGCAGCTGTCATTTTCAGAGTCAACATGGGTCAAACTCGACAGCGTTGAAGCATTGTCGTCATCGAGTTTCAATGCATTCAAGGCACCGAGCTGTCTGGCCCGCTCAGCGTGGTCGTCCATATCGTAAGTAACTCCAAAGCCTGGACCTGTGAGCTCAGGCTCAGCTTGCGAAGACTTCTCGGAATCAGTATCCTTACTCTTTCTGCGACGGCAGCAGCAGAGCAAAATGAGCAACAAGGCCACAAGAAGAGCGAAAGCGGGAAGCCCAATGGCCAATCCAAGCACGAGCTTCTTGTGGTTGCTAGAGGACGATTTGCTCTGGCTGGCTGCAGAAGAAGAAGAGGCAGATGACGAGGAGCTGGAAGTCGAGGTAGCCCGCGAAGACGAAGACGACGAGGAAGAAGACGAGGTGGTGGATTTGGCGTCAATCCCAACCACGTTGAAAGAGCGAGACTCTGAGTCGAAGTCGGACTCGGCGTTCACTGTCACCTTGAGCGAATCGAAGTCGTCTGGGGTCATTCCAGACAACGTCATGTTCAGCGAGTGGTAGGTCAACCACGACGAGTTGACCGATACCGAGACGTCAGTGTTGTTGTAGTCCGTGAAGTACGACCGCAACAATTGTTGCTGGAAGTACTCACCTCGCGTGGCATTGACTTCAGGAATCAGGCTCACGGTGAACACTGACCCCAAGCTGTCGAACGCATAGGGCAAGGAAACCTGGTTTCCGTAAACATCCCGCACCACCACCGTGAAGTTGTCGGAGGCTGTAGAGTTAGGGAAGGTGCCTGACAACGAGTAGTTAGACTTGTCGAACGAGATGTAGCTAGGAATGTCATCCACAGCCACGCTGGAGATGTTCTCTGCGGCGATCAAAGAGTCGTCGAGGTACACGGACGAGAGTACCGGCACGGTGTAGTCGAACTTCGAGTTGTAAGTGCCATTGACCTTGATGGTCTCGTTGAGCAGAGTGCTGAGCAGGTGCCCACCAACCACCAAGTAGAAGATCCCCTCGGCACCGGCGTAGCCCGCATAGTCTGAGGCAATGAAGCTGAAGCCGTACAGAATTGACGGAGCAATTGACGACGTCACGTAGGGCACGGTTCCGGAAAACGTGTAGGAGGACGAGTCGAAGCGGATCCAGTTGGGGAGCGACGTGCGGTCACTGCTGCGGCCGTAGTAGGAGGAGATGGCCCGCGAGGCGTCCAGGTTCTCGGTGAACACCAGCAGGTCGAACTGGAGCGAGAAGTGCTGGCCCTCACGCACCACGAGCCCGTTGACTCCGTTGGTGTCGCCAAACTTGGCGATCTGGGTGAACATCACGTCGTCGCTGGAGAGGCGCAAGCCGGAGCTGGTGGACACCATCATGGAGTAGGTGTTGGCGATGGAGGAGCCGTCGGCGGAGTCTGTGCCGTTGAGCGAGATGGAGAACTCGCCCACGTCTGAGGAAGTTGGAGTACCGGTGAAAGTCCGGGATTGCAGGTCGAACGCTAGCCACAGCGGCAAGTTCGAGGCGGCGTAGGCAACGGAGCCGTTGGAGCTGGAGCGGTAGGTGATTTCTGCCAACGTGAACAGGTAGGCGTGGTCCACGCGGGCCACATTGGGGAGCTGCTCGTTCATGGGCCATCCCACATAGACGGCCCATACGGGCGCCAGGAGAAGGAGCCACCAGAGCATGACGGCGACGAATGGGTGAAGGAACGAAAGAAAGGAGCGGACAGCGAACGAAAACGTCGGAAAGTTTGCGGAAAGAAGAAAAGGAGTGGTTGGTGTCAGAAGGTAATGGTGATGGAGGACCATAAATGTTTTGGCGCGGTGCAGGGCCGAACCGTGGAGTCGCGGCGCGAGCTGAGACAGAAACATCTGGCAGGGGGTGGGGCCAGGAGCGACCGAGGAGACAAGAGAGGCAGAAGTTTTTGGGTTTGGGAGAGGAAAATTGCGGACTAAAACACAGCAATGAGACGTTGGCACCGCCACTTTTGGCATAAAATCATCAAATGTATTTTTTCTCCGTTGCAACTTGTCGTTATGGCAGACGTTGTCTCTGATGGAAGGTTTTCTCATTAGGCCCTAATTTGGGGCCAAGAGTGCGGTGCGGCGCGGTTTGTTGACGTGGCCAGGCGCGAAAGTTGTTCGCGGCCCCATTCTTCAGTGCCCGGAGGCCCAATACGGCCCTGGACAATAGCGACGCGGACGGCGATTTGGGGCCCGTGGACACCCGCGGTGGCTGTCGTTTGGGTGAGGCTGACAGGAGGCGTGGAATGGCCATTTATCGGATTGGGAAGGCGGCGTGGATGAGACAAATTGGGCAGTGTTTGAGATTTGGTGACATAGACTGGTGCGAGGCGTAAACTGGTGCGAATTGGTGCGAGACTCCACGCCGCACTGAAACCAGTTGGGGCCAGGCTGCGACACTCTGGGGCCTCATTTCTTAATTTCTCTGTTGTTGTTTTTTCAGTTGTTGTTTTTCATTTGTTGTTTTTTATTTGTTGACTGGCGAAACAAATAACAAACTATCGGATATCTCGGGCTCTGGGCGTGCGATTCTTGCTATTTCTGTAATTTCACCTTCAATTTCATCTCTCCATTGTTCCGTATTGGTGTTTATGGTTGGGCTTCTCCACAGTTCGCATTTTGTTCCAAATTCGAGAACCAATCTTCCAACACTCTGGCTTGGGCATTGACCACGCTAAAAAATCCAGTTTTGATGTGTATTCAACCAGAACAAAGCAAACGGGCATAATGTGTGTTGCCTGTGTTTTCGGCCCAACTCAGACGTTTTTGTCCTCCGTAGTCCTCTTCACCGGGCTCTCACCTGCCTCTACACCAATCAACAGAGCCAGTCACTAGTCCATCTGGTCTCTTCAATCTCATTCATTAACCGAAATTGCTCTCGAACTCGCCTCCACCAAACTCACCTTTCTCGAACAACCCTCTCTTATTGCTCTCTCTTCTCTCTTATCTCTGCTCTCTCTTATCTCTGCTCTCTCTCCTCTCTGTTCTCATTGTCCTCTCCCCACCTATCGCCTACAGCTTCCTCCTCATTACATCTATTACTGTCTAGTCCATCTAGGCACGTAGTATACCGCCACAGCCCCGGCGTATCCAAACATCAACCCCACCAACTTCTCCGCCAACAGGTGGAAGTACATGTTTGTCATGAGAAGCATAAACCACCACAACGCAAGAAGCAAAATCACAGCCACCTGCGGCGTGGTCCGCACAACATCAACAACTCTCTCCAACACGCTCTTGCTCGATGCCCGCACGCTCAATTGCAATCTGCGCACGAACACGGCCCAGCCTTGCCAGAAAGGCTTGATCTCGTGGAACAAGTAGAGCGACGAATGCACAAGCAAAAACACATGTCCCAGCGGGTCGTGGCCGCCGGCCCATGTGCCCCGCAACCGACGGCATGTCGACGACGAAACCTGGCGAGACTCGAACGCTCCGTCGATTTCCTGGAAAAGCGAAACGAGCTCTCCGCCAAACAGCGTCACGCGGTCTCCAGCAACATTGGCGCACTTTCCACCCGTGAGCAAGAACACCTTGTCCATGATCGGTAGCCCAAAGAACCACTGGGTGAAGAAGATCCACCACACAGTGGCCGCAACATACCTCACCACGGCCCGGGCCAAAAGCCGGGAGTCGGGCTTGCGGGCCAATTCCACGGCGTAGAACAACACAATGACCAAGGTGGTCCATGCCCAGCCCTTCTTCACAAACCACTGGTTGAAGATGTTGCCCTTGTCGTTGTAATAGTTGTACACTTCCTCTTTCTGAGAGACGAGGTGGAGAATCTTGCCCACGGCGAAGTTGACAAGAAACGACGCGAGGTAAACCACCTCGGAGAGTGTGCACCGCCACTTGTCGAGCAAAGTGAGCGACTTTTGCACTTTGCCCATGTGTCGGTCGTATATGGCTTGGTTGTTCATGATGGCAACTAGTTGGACATTTGGGGTCCTGTGCAGTAGGTGGAGTTGTAGGATGGAGGAACAGAATGTGGAGGAAAATGGAGGATGGGAAATGGGAAATGGGGAATGAAAATGGGGAAACTTTGGTGAATCGTGGAAAGAAAAGGGGGAAAGTAATAATTGAGAGCAGATTTTTCGATTTTCGTTTCCGATTGTCTGTTCTCGTTTTTCTCTTTTCTTTAAGTTGCTTGTCTGAAGTGTACTCTCATACTGCGAGTTTTCTCAGTCTCACTGTTAAACTCTCAGTCTTCCTCACTCTTAGTCTCACTCTTAGTCTCACTCTCAGATTCTCACTCTTATCACTCAAATAGTCTGATTGCCTGTCATAGTTTCAGTTTTTACTCTCACATTCACTTCTTCATTTCGCATTTCCCGTTTCTCACTTTGTTCTTCGGAACTTAAGATTACCCCATACATTTCCATCTGGTTAATTCTTCCCATATCCTCTTATTCAATTCTCACACTTCTCACTATTCCAATTACTCCCAGTATCCTCAAATCTCTCGTTTCTTCTCTTCAGACTTCTCATGGTTTGCTCAGAACTAACTTGTCTCCTCCACATTGATAGCAGGCGTTTCTTTCTTTACGCTTGCGGCGGAGCCGTTGATCTTGACCTCGTCACTCTTCTCGTTATTCTCACTCTTGTCGTCTTTCTCTTCTCCCGGCGCAAAAAGCTCGTCCAGATTCTGCCACCGCTTCACCATATCGTTCATTAACGTGTTGATCAACTCCGGATTCACAATGCTCTTGCGAAACTCTTCGTTCTGCAAAAGTGTCAAGATGTGGAGACAGTTCGGGTACACCACGTACTTGGCATACTTGGGCTCCTTCCAGTAGTTCAAATAACTGAGATAGTTGATGAACGCCGGATCAGATAGGTAGTCGTTCTGCGCCAAGAAGTTCACGTATTGGATGTTGGCCAACGACTGAACAAACTCAAGCTCCACTTCCCACCTCGTGGGGAGCTCATCTGGTTCTGCCATTATTGATAGATGCTGATTTTGTTGGGAGATGAATCTTCCAATGCTAATGCCGCGGTTTTGGCCCCGTTTATGTCTCGAACTCTAAGAAGTTACTGGTTCTGGTTCTTAACATTTTCTGGACTGAGTGCACACCACATACAATCCAAACAAACTACAACTTCTTCATCCAGTCACATTGGATTCCAGTTAAATTCTACATATTGATATCGAGAAGCGTCACAATGTCTCGCCAGGCCGCTTTGGAAAAAGAATTGAACCAGCTAAAAGGGCTTAACAACATGGCTGACCAACTACTAGAAACAGTCAAGAAAACACAACAAAACATCGCCACGTCAAAGAAGGCCACCGACAGCACGTCTGCTCTCCTTGAGAGCTGGATCAAAATCTTGAATCAGACGAAATTCGTGGGTGACGTGCTTGAGGATCCCGCATGGACTGGTCCAGAACCAGACTCGGAAAATGCTCAGGCTATGGATAACGAAGAGGCCGAGCTAAATGCTGAGCTTCGGGCGCTAGAAAAGGAAAACTCCAATTTGCACGACAAGCTCGACTCGTTGGGGTCGCTGCCAGGGCCGAAAAGAGCCAGGAGATGATGGGTACATACAATACAAGGCGGGGCATGAATGGACATAAATACACTAGATTAGGATACAAATTACTTGAAAATACTGGTGATCAAGTCTCCCGAGTCGACCGAGTCTCCTTCCTTAATCTCAAGATCGCCCACCTTTCCGCTGACTGGAGCACTGATCACCATCTCCATCTTCATGGCGCTCAAAACTGCCACTGGGTCTCCCTTCTTGACCTCTTGATCCTTCTTCACTCTCACCTCAACAACAACACCGGCCATTGGGGCACCGACGTCATTTGGCTGAGTGGCCTTAGGTCTAGTCTTGGTCTCGATCGAGATGGTCTTGTCGTCGATGGTGACAGATCTCATCTCACCGTTCAACTCGAAGAACACCTCACGAGTACCCTTTTGTTTGGAGATCTCTCCGACTGCCAACAACTTGATGATCAAGGTCTTACCCTGCTCAATGTCAACAACAATTTCCTCGCTGACCTCCAATGGCTTCAAGAAGTAACGAGTTGGCAACACGGACAAGTCTCCGTACTTCTCAACAATGTCACGGTAAGCCTCGTACACCTTAGGGTACATGACATAAGAAGCAATGTCACACTCGGTGATGTTGTCTCCGTAACGAGAAGTCAATTCCTGCTTAACCTGGGCAAAGTCAACAGGTGCCAAGGTCAAACCAGGTCTCTTGTCCAACTTTGGTCTCTTGTTGCCCAACATGTTGGTTCTCAATGGCTCTGGGAAGCCACCGTGTGGAGTACCCATCAATCCCTCCATGAAGTCCAAGACGGAATCAGGAAAGTCCAACTCCGGTGCCAACTTAAGAACGTCTTCTTCCGACAAGTTGTTGGAAACCATGAACTGGGCCAAGTCACCAACAACCTTAGAGGTTGGAGTGACCTTGACGACATCTCCCAAGAGTTTGTTGGCAACCTTGTATTTCTCCTTGGTCAACAACCATTTCTCACCCAATCCCAATTGCTGAGCCTGGAAGAGCAAGTTGGTCAATTGACCACCAGGAATTTCGTGCTGGTACACTTCTGGATCAGGACCCTTCAAGTCGGCCTCGAAACAAGAGTAAAGCAATCTCATTTGAGCCCAGTAGTTGTCCAACTCTCTGACCAAATCCTCGCTCAATCCGTGGTTCACTTCACCTTCGAAAGAGGCAAGCAAAGCACTGATCGATGGCTGCGAGGTCATACCAGACATAGCGTTCGATGCGGCATCCACAACATCGGCACCGGCCTTAGCAGCAGCGTCCATACTGGCAACACCTGTACCAGCAGAGTCGTGAGTGTGAACATGGATTGGCAAGTCTGGGTACTTGGCTCTGATGGATCCAACCAAGAGAGCGGCAGCCTTTGGCTTCATGGTACCCGCCATGTCCTTGATACCCAAGAAATGAGTACCCATCTCAACAATCTTGTCAACAACCTCCAAGTAGTAATTCAAGTCATACTTCTTGCCAGATTGCAACATGTCACCAGAGTAACAAACGGTGGCTTCGACCACACCACCAGCTTTCTTGACAGCGTCAACACCGACCTTCAATTGCTCCAAATCGTTAAGAGCGTCAAAGACTCTGAAGATATCAACACCGTTGTCCTTGGCTTGCTTGACGAATTGGTCAATTGCGTTGTCTGGCAAAGACGAGTAAGCAACACCGTTGGCACCTCTCAACAACATCTGGAATGGAATGTTAGGAACCAAGGCTCTCAACTTTCTCACACGGGCCCATGGGTCTTCGTAAAGGAATCTCATAGAGACGTCGAAGGTGGCACCACCCCAACACTCCAAGGAGAAAGCACCGTTCAAGGCGAAGGCAGTGGTACGAGCAATGTTAAGCAAGTCAATAGTACGGACACGAGTAGCCAACAAGGACTGGTGAGCATCTCTCCAGGTGGTGTCGGTAATCAAAGTACCATTGAATTGTCTAACCTGCTTGGCGAATTTTTCTGGACCCTGTTCCACAAGGATCTGTCTCCAGCCTCTTGGAGTTTCAGGGCCATCAACAGTAATAGCTTCTCCAGTCTTTGGGTCGTGCAACACTGGAATCAAAGCCTCAGTGTTGAGCTTAGGCAAGCCAACTTGACCCTTGATGGAAGAGCCATTGACAGCCAAGTCACCAAGATAGTTCAACAACTTGGTGGCTCTGTTTTGAGAGCTGATCATCTGGAACAACGATGGAGTGTCATCGATGAAGGTGGTCCAACAGTTACCCCTGATGAAGGTTTCATTGGTAAGCATAGCCAACAAGAAAGGAATGTTGGTCTTGACACCTCTGATTCTGAACTCAATCAAGGCTCTCAACATTTTTCTTCTGGCAATCTCGTATGTGGATCCTGAACAACTGCACTTCACCAACATGGAGTCGTAGTGAGGAGAGATGACGGCACCAGCGAAACCGTTACCACCGTCCAATCTCACACCATTACCACCGGCAGAACGGTAGACTTCGATCTTACCAGTATCTGGCTGGAAGTTCTTGGCAGGGTCTTCAGTGGTGATTCTGCACTGAATGGCAAAACCACGGGTGGTGATCTTGTCTTGGAGCAAGCCCAATTGTTGCAAAGATGCACCAGCAGCGATTTGAATCTGGGCAGCGACAATGTCGACACCAGTAATTTCCTCTGTGATAGTGTGCTCGACCTGGATTCTTGGGTTAATCTCGATAAAGTAGTGTCTGTCTTGCTCATCCACAAGAAACTCAGCAGTACCAGCGTTTCTGTAGTTAGCAGAACGAGCCAATTTGACAGCATCGGTCAAGATGGCGTCTCTGACGCTCTTTGGCAAGTTCTTGGCTGGAGCAATCTCGATAACCTTTTGGTGTCTTCTTTGAACGGAACAGTCTCTCTCGAACAAGTGAATAACGTTTCCGTAGTTATCAGCAAGCAATTGCACTTCAATGTGCTTTGGCTTGTCCAAGAAACGCTCAATGAAACAGGTACCGTTGCCAAAGGCAGTCAATGCCTCAGACTTGGCTCTGTTGAAGGCGTCCTCAATGCTGTCGCCTTCTCTAACAACTCTCATACCACGGCCACCACCACCAAATGCGGCTTTGATGATGACAGGATATCCATACTTCTCAACGAAGGCCTTAGCCTCGTCAGTGGTGTCAATTGGACCTGGGGTACCTGGAACAACAGGAACATTGTTCTCCAATGCCAAAGTTCTGGCGGACACCTTATCTCCGACTGAATCGATGGTCTTGTAAGATGGACCGATCCATGCGATACCAGCTTCTTCGACCTTACGAGCAAAGGTGGAGTTCTCAGAAAGGAAACCATAACCAGGGTGGATCATGTTGACGTCATGCTTCTTTGCAATATCGATAATCTCATCGATTTGCAAGTAGGCTTGCACTGGAGAGAACTGGCCCTTCTTGCCGATGACATAGGACTCGTCAGCCTTCAATCTGTGCATGGACAATCTGTCCTCGTGAGCGTAGATAGCAACAGTCTGCATCGACAATTCGTGGGCGGTTCTGAAGATTCTGATGGGGATCTCACCACGGTTAGCCACAAGAATCTTGTTCATGGGGCCTAACACGGTGGAATCCCGTCTCATTTGGTTGATTTTCACAGCTTCTGAAGCAGTGGGTGCGAGAAAAGACATGGCACTCAATACTTGAAAAGAAGGTGAACGATAGAAGTTCGGGGGGGATAAAAATGTGCTGATTGATAAGACTCTCCCGAGAACTGCAGAAAGCTCTGTCTAGTTTGTTGCCTGTATAATGGGGGGCTTGGAGACCAGTAACCTTTGGAAGCGGGGCTGGTAAGCAAGGGGCAGGTGGGGAGTGAAGCACTAGAAGTCGGCGAGAAAAAAAAAGCTCAAAAACAGAGAACCAACGGAAGCGTGGAGAAGGTGGTGGGGGAAATGTGCCGTTTAAATATTTTTCGTCCCAGTCACCAAGAAGTGAATAATCAAGCGTTTTTTTCATAACCGTGCGACGGGCCATCTGCAGGAGGCTAAGCTCAAGGAAGTTGAACCCCGAGCACACATTACACCTATTGACAGCCTCGGGTCAATGGAGAAAGCTCAGGATGCTCCGGGATGGTGTGTCAGGTCACAATCGGTTAAAAGTGCGTTGTTAGACATGCTCAAACTGGTGTTTTCGCCCTGATGTGTAGGTGGGCCATTTAAGTCCGGTGGCTCACATGAGCATAAATTGGTGCGCAATAGGCTATTGGGCGATTTGCGACCATCACCTTTCGCATTTCTGTAGCCACCACTTTAACATACGATTCGGGTGGCAAATGTTCTGGAGGACTTGGTTTGAACTACGACGACTGCAGTTGCAAGGTCGGCCATCTCGTGATGTTTGGGACTCGAAACACCCCTCCAATGGAGAGGGGCCGACAGCGGTCCGGAGTGGAAGCGTCGGAGTTTTGAGTCATAGAAAGTCCGACGCTCACTTGCAGGAACTGAATCATCGCCGGCACATACGCACTATTCTTGTAGAGCGGGCTATCTTGATTGGTGCGATTATCTGGATGGAGATGACGTACTCACATTGCTCCGGTGCTGGAGACGACCCAGAATTTGGGCGGCGAGAGCGGAGTTGGCGGGGCAGTGAATTCCAGGGTCTGTGCAGTCAGGATGGCTTTGGAGTAACTGCAAAAAAACACAAACAAAAGAATAACGGCGGCTAAGGTGAGAATCCCCTGAGAACAGTAGACTACCCAGGCAAAAAGCAAAAGGAAAAGACAAGGATTAGTAGACTGAAAGCGTACACTAACCGGCGTTGAGGAGTAAGTGACCAGAAAAATGCAAGCTATCTTCACCAGCATAGTGAGTTAGCAAGAAGCAGCGATGGAACAGAAGACGAACAAAACAGCAGGAAGCAAAGCAAAAACCACGAAACCGAATCATAATGACAACATGGCAGCCAAAGAGGACCAAAACTGTCCACAAAAGCGGTTCCTACTAAAATTTTCCCTTCCTAGCAAATCTTGACCGAACTGGAACATACCATACTGAGCCGCTACGGAAAGTTGACTGGATTCTGACCGACACTAAGCGTTACAAAAAAAAAATAACCGAATTTTACAGTTGCGACGATTCGTCAGCAAGTTTCGCAGTTGCCTTCCAAAGTCGACAAGCATACGAGCACCATTACTCAAAAATTACAACATGTGGGCTGCCGCCGAAGGAAAATTTGCAATAAATTGCGAGGTGAGGAGCGCTACAGACTATTGGCGCCGATTTCGAAAAACGAAGTCAGGGCAGACTTCGATGCACAATCGCGCGAAAGTCCAATCTCAGACCAATGGAGAAAGGTTTTGGGGAAGAGTGGAGCCGATTTTTTGCTAGCGCGAAAATCGGAAAACGTGGAACCCAAAACCCAGGCCCCGACACCCGTCCAGGCTGGCGGCAAGAAAATACTACCTCCAGGGTAAATGGCGATAAGCGACATGCCCCGACGGGCAAATCGGAACCAGGCGATAGTCCCAAAAATTCGCCTCCGGTGATCCCGCTCCCCTCATCTGTGGTTGCAAGGTGTGGTGGATCCAGGATCCGTATCTCCTGATAGAATCACGTTACTGCGCGCGCACTTTCACAGTCGGCGTTAGCCTGAGCACAGGCCATCTGAAAATTTCTAAGCCGTGCGATATATAAAGGCACCGGATGCCCATATGCGAAATTAATTTCGTCAATAACCACTATGATTAGAGCCTTTTCTACCTCTGCTGTTTCTGCTTTCAAGAAGGAATCCGTGCAACAATTTAACAACGTGGTCAAGGCTGCTGCTTCTCCTAAGAAGTGGCAGCCAACCACCGGCAACTCGTTCAGATCATTCGCCGAGTACAGATTGAAGGTGGTGAACCAGTCGCCATTGAGAATCAGATCTCTCAACAAGAAGAGCAACTAGACACTGCGCTGGTCACAGTTGCCTCTACGCTAAAATTACTACTCCTCGGTTCAATTCTTCACGACGTTACGTACGCTTCAAAAATGATAATTTGGTTTTCAAGACTGTGTAGAATGCGTCATCGCTAGTTAGTGGCTAGAGATTGCGCACCCATCCTCGGACATTAAAATGCGACAACGGAGCAGCGGATAGACAGCAACCCCGCGGTGCCGCTAGGCCCGATTCCCCGTTTTGTTAGGGAACTAACCTCCGAATCAATTGTTGGTTATACTACATTGTTTTTCTTCATTTGTCATCAATAATTTTTTTTTGTCATGACTTCTTTTTTTTGCTTGTGCAAAATTGATTTTGTGAACGCTGCTGCACTCGCCACAGGTCGCCCTTTTGCTGTGTTGCAAATATGGTGATTTTTAGCGGGTAGGCTTGGTGCAAAAGACTGGAATCGCACCACTATTTTCTCTCCAGGCGTCGCTATTTTCTAGGCCGCGGTGCACTGTCATATTTGACATGATAGCCTGCACTCTAGGCGTGGGGGACACTGTAATAGAGTTGCATTGACCACACTAGCCGCACTGATCTACTTGGTGTTGCACTGTTCGCTACTAGAGACTGTTGCACCCCAACATGCTAGGGTAAACCCACAGTTGAAATCACCGATGATCACGTAAACTTTCCACACGCTCGGCTTAAAATGAGCCGCCCGTTGCCGTTTCATCAAAACCGTTGCTCCATCACTACTATCAGTTGTATGCACGAAAGGAATCATGGTGACTCCACTACACATGGGCGGACAATTGTCAAAATCAGTCCGCCCTTCTCCCAGAAAGGCAGTGAAGGTTCGGATCGAGGAACTCGGTTCACGAACCGCAGTGCCACTCTGATCCGTTGCGGTGGAGAAACCTGCTAAGGCCCAGTGGGCCATTCCCCAAGACAAATCCCACGTGACATGGCGTGGGTAGCAGGCCTCAACCGAACCGACCACGTGACATGGCACCATCGATCCTCCAGATAATGTATTAGGATGTATGGGTGCAGCGCTCTAATGCTGCTATCAGTTCGTACATTCTCCTGTACTTGGCTAGGATTGATGGTAATCCATAGGTGTGGTCAGACACCACAGTTGAAAGTATTGGCGGTGCAGAATCTTATTCCCTAACGTGTGCGAGTCGTGACATATATATTACCTGGGTCATCTGGTGTGCACGGTTGATGCCAATTAAGTTGCAATCTTGACCCCCATAACCTTAATCTCCAACTATGCCAGAGACATCGGCAGCTTTAATAGACCAGTTGGTCTACATCGATAACTTCATCAACAGCGGAACAGGAGACACCCCCAACTTGGATATGGATGGACAGCTTTCCTTGGATTTAGCCGCATTCGCCGACGATCTGTTCATCTTCCCTGACGAAGAGAAGTCGAACCGACCTGACGACAACAGAGACGACAACAACAACAACGATAAGAGAGACCACGACTTAGCCAACACCGACACGTTCAACCACCACTGGCTCCACCACGACGATCTCTCCTCGGGTCACGATAACCACTCTACTCGCAAGCCAGACGGAAGTCGAGCACTAGCGAGTATCAACGAAAGCACGAAACTAGCAAAGTTGAACCGCACAAACCACTACGCCACGCACTCGCCGCCGCTCGAGCGTCGTGAGCTTTTCGACGAGTCAAACCCTGCTATCAAGGGGGATATCCCTGACTTGTCCAATCTCCCCAAATTCCCGGTGCCTCCAGGGGCCAAGTCGTCGCTTCAACAGGCTGGACTCTCGCAGAATCAGATCGACTTGCTCTCGGCCCTCATAGCTCAACATCAAAGCTCGTTGGGTAATGAGATCCCGGGCTCCAGCAGCTCACTCCATCACTCCAACAGTGACTCGCACCCACAGCTCCCATTCGCTAATGCACCCACGCTAGCCTCCAGTTCCCGTGTGCATGTTGATTCTCTAATACAGACGCAGCTCGACCCAGCTGCGCTTCTTGAGAGAAGAAACTCCAACGGGATTGCCCAGAGCGTAGACAGCCCTGGCAGCTTGTACAGCTCCGGTTACAGCAGTGGCGCCAACTCGATGCTCTCCACCCCACAAATATCTTCTAGAGGAAGTATTAGCTTGGGGAGTTCGGGACTGAACCCGACCGACATGGATAAGAGGAAACGCAACACTGCGGCCAGTGCCCGGTTCCGCATCAAGAAGAAGCTCAAAGAGAAGGAGATGGAGACCAAGATTGATCAGCTCGACGAGATGATCAAGAACTTTGAGCTCAAAATTAACGAATTGGAGATGGAAAACCGTCTTCTCAAAAATCTTATCATAGAGAAAGGCAACCGCAACTCCGATCAGGAATTGAAGTTGTTGAAGGAAAGAATCCGGCTCCAGAAGTGAGGATTCGCCCAAAAAATATAGTTCACGTTCTTCACGCTAGCTTGTAGTTCATGTATCATTGCCGGTTGGTTCTAGTCTATAAGGCATTCTATAAAGTTCCAGCCACACCATGCGTTCCAATCCGACGGTTTACTCCAGGTCGTGGTCGTTGCTTGACCGGCGAAACCGGAGCTTTTTCATGGTCTTCCAACCAGAGTAGTCCTTGATGTTGTCCACGAGCGATCCGATGGATGAACCTCGCGACGAGGTTCTCGTGGAGATGGTGCCCGCCAGCGCCGTTCGGCTGCGAGGCAGGTCCAGCACCAGGTCGGTGCCGGTGACGGAGTGGGTGTGAACCCCCACCGCATCTTTGCTTTGCTCAAGCTCGTCGAGTGCCTTGTCCCACTGGGCACTGAGTTGCGAGGGCCGGTGTTCCAGGTGCAGAAACAGCGAACGGGGCACGTTTTCGAACACCACGGCGTAGTTGTTGGAGCGGTCGCCGCCGGAGGTCTTGAACTCGGGCGGCACGATCTCCAGGCGGCGGCGGCGGGTGGTGCGGTCGTTGGTGGACTCGCGAGTGTAGTTGACGAACTCGTTGAACGAGTCCAAGAGAAGCTCGTAGATGAGGCTGCGGATGTGCAAGAGCTCCTTGTGGGGCGGGATCACCTCCTCGTGGAGGTTGCGGCGGATCTGGTACGAGACGTTCACCTCTTTGATGGCGTCGGGTCGCAAGAACACCCGGAAGATCACCAGCCACTGGTGGTTGAGGCGGTCGTGGTCGCGGATGGAGTCGTCGCAGAAGTCCTTGGCGGACGCTGCATGGTGGGAGTTCTGGAGAAAGCGGTCGAGTTCCACAACAAACTCCAAGTTCTCCATGCAATGGGAGTTGGAGAGAAAGTGCACAAACGATCCCCGGTTGTACGGTCCACAGTCGGTCAAGTGGGTGTGAGGACTGATGATCTCGTCAAGGGTGGGGATGGTGTATTGTCTGGGGAAGCCAAAAGATTCCATAGGGGTGTTGGGTGCGTCCAGTAGTCGACGATCACCAGAAGAAAAGTGGTGGAGGGCCAAATTATCCGGAATTTCCTGCCCTATTATCGGACTAAAAAATCGCTGGACACTGCGCAGCGTTATCGATGCACAACATCCGTCCTGCAACTATGCCAGTCAACGGTTTATGTACGCTGCACTAGTCCACACAGGCCCATTTAGCTTTCTCCACTGGTTTGCGGCCTGGGTCTCACCACTGGCACCATGGGGCCGCGCACCAGCCACCTCCACCGCCCGCACTTGCACCGCCACATGCTGCCTCACCCTCTCCACCACCAAGTTGTTCCTCAGATGTCTGCCGTCGATGGTTCTGACTATGGCGGCAGTTGCAGCGCCTGAGTGCCCCAGCCCGGCTAAAGTTGCGGGCTCCGGCACCTTCGGGTTACAGGCCCTGGCTGGGTCACAGTTTTGCCAGTTGTGAGCCAACTTCTGGTGTTGGCCCCACAATTGGGGGCGCCACATCCAGGCCACTACGGTTTCGCACTGAGACCCAGTGGTGACTGGGCCCACCCGGTGTCTCAGGTGCGGTGACCGATCGCAGTTAGACCACCGGTAATTTTTTATTATTTGGCTCCCACTTGTGGCCTTGTGACGATCGTCGTGGTGGTGTCCTGCTTGGTTGGCCCCAGGGTCTCTGCCCCCACCCTGTAGGTTTTGGCCCCAGTGACTGGCAATTTGTCGTATGAGAAGGCCGGTGCCGGTGCGACTTGCACACCCCACGTTGTTAATTGCCCACGCAGTCTGCCCTTCCTACAGATTTGCTGTAGTGCGGTTTGTTGAAGCATGTGGGCCCATTGGTGGGTTTCTGGACCATAGACGTCTGTGACAGACATCCGAAGGTTGCCGGCGGTGGTTCTGGAAGCGCAGAGCCTGGAAATTGCAGATGGGAAATTGGGAAATGGGACGCGGGTGCCTGAAAACTGGAATCTGGCAACTGGAAATTGGTGGACCGCGAGAGTGTGGAAATCTCCAATATCTCACTTCTGTCCCGATTCTCCAGCTTCTCCAATCTCCTAACTCCACCCATTGTCGGCCCTGGCGGAGACCGCTGCTACCCTCGTATCGGCGCCAGCCTTACTCTACTTTCTACTCGTAACGACATCGCTAGTGTCTCGTGCCTCCAGTCTCCTACACAATTTGCATGGTGCCGTGTATTACTATTCCTTGAGGCTCTTGACGTTGGTCGAGATGGCATGGTACACAAGGACCAACGCCACCGACACAAAGCCAAACGTCAAAACCACCGTGTTCAAGTCTTCGTCTGTGATCATCGTGGTGTTTGGAGTTCGTGTAAACTTTCGTCGAAGTAGCTTCTCGCGCCGTGTGCAGGCCCAGCCTCCGGCCGTATATTCATTTGGTGACTCGTAGTGGACTTTGTTGTCGGTGCATGGTTGGGGCTGTTGTCGGTGCAACGGTGCTGCCCGAATCGGGGTATCCTGTAATTTGGGGAACTTGCAACTTTGTTCTATTTCCTACTACTCCTGCCCATGGCTGTGCCCCACCCCAGCCTCACTAGGCTGAGTGCTATCAAAGCTGCGATTGGAGCTATCGTCTATCGTGAAAGTGTGGTGGCCACCGAGCTTATCTGGGCTGTGTAATTGGTGGTTCGCCACCGTTGGGTCCTGCTATCTACTGCCCTTATCTCTCGGTGCTGATTATGCTGTTCCTGCCTGTGGGGCCCATCACCTCTGATAAAGCGGAGACACTCTCGTCACAGGCAAGCCACACCGAGGGGTCGGATGTGTGGGGTATGTACGATCCTGTCATTCCTCTACGGTGGTCCTGTTCATTCTCACCCCTGACATTTCTTTTGCATTGTCACTAAAATGCATTCTCCGTCTTGGTCAATCTCGGTTGGGTACACCGATACCAATTGGTCCACCCCTCCTGAATCCCGGTTATCGCAAAGTGACGTATCTCCAGCCACATATTTACACAACGGCTGCTGGATATCTCTCCTCCCCTTAACCGTAAATAGAATATACCCAATAATTGGGATCTGGGGTGGCCTCCCATTCTTCTCGGAGGCACGGGTGTGTGGTGGTCTATCATCGCCATTCTTATCATTTTCGATCCACATGTCTCCTTCGTCACTCGAGGAGATCCTCTATCGGACGCTCATGAATTCTCCGACATTCCATCACTGGGTGCGGAGAATTCATGCTCGCATCAACAAAATTCCCTTGGAGGAGCAGCCCATCGAGATGGGCAGGACGGTATATCTGGAGGATTACCAACCCACCACTTTGCATAAAATCAATGCTGCCCGAATCATTTTCTGGGACGAGCTCAAAAAATCCTTTACGTTTAGGTCCTAATGTCCGTTGAAGACGCCTGTATTACTATATACCGAGAATCAATGCTAATGATGAATATGAACTGTGCCGTTTGACTGTCTGTAGCCTCACACAATCTGATGCTTGCTGACCTTCTTGAATCCTGTGCGGTTGATGAGAGTCACGTCGTCTTGCAAAACCGTGACGACGTCATTGTTCGAGTCGTGCAAGAAGCTGTCCGCCACCACTGTCTGGTCGTAACGTAAGATCTTGTACGCTGGCTCTCTCTTCCAGTTCTTTGCAATGTTGGTCAACGACCACAACACCACGTACGGACCAGTGGACGTGACAATATTGGTCTCGTTGGATGTCAACAGCGAGTTGAACACGGCCTTGGTGAAACTCAACCCTTGGTTGTTGCTAGCTAGCGAAAGCTGGGTGACATGCTCGGGACGGAGGGCCAATCTCTTTGGAACCGGCTTCTTGTCGGCGTCGAAATACTTCTCAAATCCAAGATGACCTGCGTTCTTCTGGCCCTTGCCAACCTTCAAGTCTATAAGAAGCAAGTAGGTCTTACATGTTGCCAACAACCAACGACCATCTCTCGAAACGTCGAGATGAATGAACGGCTCACCAAGGGAGGGTAAAGCTGTTTTGGCATTGAGTCCAAACCGATCGTAAAGACGAATGGTTCCATCGTTCAGTCCAACAGCAACATAACCTTGATCCGTCACTGTCATCATCTCAAATCCATTCCGCTTGGTCTTGTATGCCTTGAACGTGTTGTCCTTCACAATCTTCTTTCCACTGAGTCTTGGATCGATGTGGAACAAACTGTTCGCAGAAAGACCATTCAATACTTGTTCATTGGTAAGTCCAGCAAACTTTTTGAGCGGAGCGAACGAAGCAAGCTGCTCTTTATCATCAGCATCCCATGCCTCCACAATCTGACCACGTCCCAAATCCATTTTGTAGATCTTTGTATCGGATGGGTCATCTTTCGTTAGGAGCAAGGTATTATCTCTTTGAGTAAGCATAGTCTTTTTGGCAACAAGCTCCTTGCCATCGAGATCCTTCAATCCGGTGATTTCGGTCTGGAAACCAAGTCCTCCATCGTCTCTCTTGTAAACACCCAAACTATCACCTCTGGAAACGTAGGACCGATCGTTGGCTTGACCAACTGCAAGAGCACTGTTCTTGAAGCGGGATCCCAAAAACTTCAGCTCCTCCTTCTCCTCAGCGTCGTCGTCATATTCATCTTCACTGTCAGTTGACACGAAGAGAGTACGAGTTCTCGACTTCTTGGTCTGGATCTTGTCCTGAATAATCTTGGTGATGACTTCCTCGTCATCGTCCAGAGGAGGCTCAACATCCTCAAACTCGTCGGAGCAGATCTCGCTGGAAGAATCGCTGACATCGAGCTTACCAAATGCATCAGCAATGAAGTCCATATTCTCTATCTGGTCCTCCTTTCCCCCGGCAACAAGTGCAGAGTACATGGCCTTGAAGAAGAAATTCTGGAACTCGTTAAGATCCTTGATGTTTGCAAACTTCAACATCAATGAGTATGCGGAGCCTTGCTCCACCGTCTCTCCAGATTCGTCAACGATGTCGCTGAAGCAATTGAAGATGAAAACAGAATGCTCGTGAGAAAACACAGGGTTCATTTGCTGGGTCAAGGGGAAGCAGAATGAATAGTTCTCAGTCTTGCTGACCAATGAGTATCCTCGGTTCTTAACATTGGCAATGGTGGCAGTTATGGCTGGAGTGATAAGCTGAAACGAATCCGTCTCTGGGCTGATAGACACGCAACTCGGCCTTGCCAGAATAGAGGTCCTCGCTATCGATGTGAAGTCTCTTGACGAAAAGATGGTTTGGCGTGCTCAGGGCATCGGAAAACCGATCTTGCTCCTCGTCGTCCTCCTCATCCTCGTCGTCATCTTCTTCGTCTCCGTATCGGTATTGGATGTTGCGCAAGCTGTTCAATCCTGCCAAGGTCACGCCCTGGTCCTCGCGGTCAGTGGCCGGGTCGTAAATGAACTCCGAGAGCTCGTCTTGCTCCACGCCCACCGATGGTTTCTGGTACTTCAGCTCATACAAGCACCGGTATAAAGAGGCCATGAAGTGGTCCACCTCGTGGTACTTGATGTCCTCGTCCACGACAAATTCAAACACATCGCCGGGATCACCGTTCACATCCTTCCACGCAATGACTCTAGTGCCATCGTCCTTGGTGTGGACTCTCACTTTCAAGTCGGGAGCCAAAAAGAACACTCTCTCGTCAGTGTTGCCAGCATCGAGGGAACTTCCCTCGTTATCGTCGTCCTCGTCGGCCTCGTCGTTCGATTGCGAGCTGACCTCGCCTTCCTGGTACGCTCTGATCACCACCAATTGGTAGAGGTACAGGGTTGTGGTTTGTTTAATTGATATGAATGCATCGTTGTAGAGGCACTCGAGGGCGCCCTTGGGCAGCGAAGGCAGTCGGGCCAAAAAGAGTTTTCCCGACGGAATCAGCGCCACGTCATCGATCGCCGATGCACGGATGAACTTCTTTAGGAAATTCATGGCAAATGAATCGAGTAGATATGAGTTGGTGACTCCTGGGTCAGTGCAGGAGAGGTTTATCTAATGGGTCCCTGTGAAGGATATCAGTGGGAACCACAGCTAGAGATGAAAGTAGCGATTTTGAAGGCCTTATTTCGTTTTTTAAGAGTCAAGAGTAAAGAAGTGGACTCTGCGATTTTCGAAAAAGGCTTTTCGCGGAATGAAAACGTTTTCTCTATTTTTTGAAGGCGATTCGTGGTCACTCACTTTTGCCAGTAGTGAGGCGAGTCTGCGAAAAACCAAATACTGAGGCATATGAGAACCAGACCAGAAACAGAAATAGTACACTACAAAGGGCCAAAGAACACGAAAAAAAAACAAAAAACAAAGCAAAATCGACAATTTAGAAACCCAAAAGTCCTAAACCGCCTTCTATTAGTGAAACCTTCACAAATCGCACCAAAAGCCCCAAAACTCCAGAATCCACATTCTCAGGTTTGGATCGGTCTTCTCATCTTCCTGCACTGCGATGATTTTTATACCAAAACCACATCTTTCTATGTGGCAAGTTCTCCGTCAGCGCTGGGTGCCATCCTTGGCCAGGCAATGCAGATGGAACTCGTCCAAGAACTCGTCTGAGGCCAAATTCAAGGAACGGCTTCTCCGGGCCGAGGCCGAGCTGGCCAAGAAGATGCCCGAGTGGGAAAAGAGAGAAGAGACGCTACGAAAGCGGTATGGCGCCTGGAACCCGACCCGCAAGTTGTCTCGCCAGCAAATCACCGATATCCGAGAGCTCAAGCAGCAGTGGCCGCAGATGAAGACCAAGCATTTGGCCGACCACTTCAGCATCAACCCAGAGAGCATTCGACGCATTCTCAAGTCCAAGTGGACGCCCTCGGAGGAGGAGTTGGAGAGCCTCAACCAGCGAGCCGAGCGAAGAAAGTTCCAGAGCCAGGAACGCCGTCTCCAGGCCGCTGCCTCGGCGAAACCCACCGTTGCACACCAGAAAAGACCTACTTACAAGAAGTACGGGCAAAAGCCGGACCCCAGAGCCGGGAAAAACGGGAAAAATGGGAAGCACGGGAGAAAGCCGTTCACCGTGGGCGTTGGCGACCTTATAGACTAAACGTGCTCCCGTCGTTTCCCCCATGTACATAGCTAATGACTAACGATACCATCTTCACCAGACCTGCACCAGTACCTCAGCCGAGGTTCATAGTTTCCCCACAGACTACTTTGTTCTTTCCGAACTGCCAGCCAATTCTCGAAATACCGGCTAGAATTACGACGAAAGCGACCAGAACGAGACAGAATTTCACTTGAAACTCCAAGAAATCACAAACAATCACCGCATACTCAATATGGCCGTGCCAGTGCTTACAATTCCCGAATCAGCGTTCGATCCGTCCGCCTACACGCCAGGAAGCAGAAAGCAGTCTCAGCTCCTTCGGTACCTTCTATCGTTGACTCGTGGGTCGGCGGGGCTTTTGATTTTGGCCTATGTCGTCGGACTTTTCGCGTTCAAGCCGCTCATGGAGCTCACCGTCACCCAGAGATTGGACTTTCTCGAGGCATGCCGAGGCAAGTTGAGAGACTTGTACTTGAACCTCATTGGCCGGGTCAGCTACATTCCCATCGTGGCCATCAATCGCAACGACGGCTCGGGCAAGCTCTACGCAGACTCGGTTTGCCAGACCCAGGACTTGCACAAGCAGCAACAAGAACAGACCCTGGAGGTTTTGGGGCTTGGAGCGGTCCACCTGAAGTTGTCGAAGCTCTCGCTGGCGTTGAAGCAGTGCCACAGCTACCTGGTGTCGGAAATGCCCCACTACAAGGTTGTGGATTTCCTCCTCAAGGACTTCAGACAGAAAACAGACATGGTGTATTTCAACCACAGAGAGCTTTTTTTGGCCAAAGACGAGTCTAAGGGTGCCAAGGGTAGTAAGAGTCCCAACGGACGCAATTTGGCCCAGGAGATCAAAACCAGCATCCGGAGCACCAAGGGCATGTACATGAGTGGTCAGGTGTAGATGGTGAGAGTCCAAACACTGCAATACGAGGCGAAATTTACAGATGAAAACAAACTTTCGAGACAAGACGCGGAGTTTTGGACCAATCTAAATACTAATTTATTCAACATTATCCCCGCAAGTCGCTGTTGTATCGGTGTAGCTCTCTCTAAGTTTCTAAGTAGTGTGGTTTCCGTGCAGGCCTCACCACCATCAGTGCACCTGTGAATCAAGAATCAACGACCACCCTTCACCACAGAAAAGAAAGATGCCGCCCAAAATACAAATCAGCGACGACGAGCTCGAGGACAATGCCGAGGAAGTTTTTGGCTCGGAATCCGAGGAGTTGAGCGATGTGGAGCTCGACGATGATGACGACGAAGACGCCCAAGACGACGAAGACGAGGACGAAGAGGAGGACGAGGACGCCAACGGCGAAACCGATGAGTTCGGCTTGGAAGAGCCTTACCAGCCCGAAGAAAATACCGCGAGCCGCCCGCTGCGGGGCAGCAGGCCGTCTCGAGAAGTCAGAAAGAGACAGTTGACTTTCTACGACGAGGATGATTTCATGGACAGCGAGGAGGACGCGGCGCCACCGCCCGCAAAGAAAGTTTCGGTGAAATTGAAGATCCCACGGCGGTCAGCTGCGAGCGTGGAGCCACCTAGTGACAAGGAGTCTGAGTATAAGCCTGATGTTCTGAGAATGACGGAGAGACAGCGGGCCAAACTCGAGGAGGACCAGTCGGAAAAGTACGAGGAGCTGACGTTTGCCAAGATGGACGAGCAGCTTCTTGCGCTCAACCGGAAAACCCAGAAGAAGAAGGAGACGGCCGAGCAGATGGCATTGAGAAAGGCCGAAAATGCCCGGCGCAGAGCCCACTACAAGACCAAGCAGTTGGAGGAGGAGAAGCGTGACACCTTGAACAAGTTGCTCAAGCGCAGAGCCACCAAGACCCGTGAGAAGGCCGTGGACGACGGTCTGGACTCGAAGCAGACTCTCAAGCCTCGCCGTCCGACCCTAGAACACCCTGCGCTCTCGCGGTGGGTGTGTAAGCCTGAGAGCTCTGTTTTGGGAATTGCTGAATAAACTTACTGGTATTTCATGGCTCAATGAATTGTGCAGATCTGTCGGAGTCTCAACGGTCTACAATGGTCAAAAGTGACAATACAGAGCAAGACGGGCCGGAAGGAGAAAAATTCTAGAACCTGAGCTGTGTATGGACCTAATTGGGTGTTTGCGATCCCAGAATTAAAATTCCACAAGCATTAGCGTCCAATTGGCGCATTGTCTTACTTGGTGGTGGCATCATGCGACGATTGACCCAAAATCACTCGTACCAATGAAATTGACAGATGTGGCAAGGAACTACAGAAGAAAAAAGGTTGCAAAAACACAAAGAAACATTAAAGTGCCTTCCAAAAAGGCGCCAGATTGTACCCCTGCAGCTTTCACACGGAGTCATGGCCGAAACTTAGTCTAGTGACTAGACATCCATTTCTTCGTCATAAGTTTCCTCAGTCGCACCTTTCACACAAGCGACGCCATCCACACACACCGTACATGAGGCCTGGCATAAGTGCTTTTCCGTCCAGAACTCAAAGTCAGCATGGCTGAGACGTCTCGAAACTGGGAATCTTATTCGTGCAAACACTGCGGCTCGAGCACTTCCAGCTGCGGGCATTTTTTTCGTTGTGCTACCCTGGGAACCTAAAATGGGCCGCATTGGTGGTGCAGGTTGGCCAACCACAACGGACTTCTAACTATACCCGAGGGAGAAATAGTGAAGCCACTCCGAAAGTGTCGCATGAACGGCCAACAACGGAAAAGGAAAAAAAAAAAAGCAGAAACTCCACGGCATTGACCACCAAATATAAAAAATTAATCTCTTGCCATTTCCCAAATTCCCATTTCTCTACTGTCTCCTTGCAAAAAACTTCTCCTCACTTTTAGCTAATTTACTATCACACTGTTTATCAAGTGGGGCCCGCCTCCTACGCAGGCGACACTGCGTACACTCCAGTTTTCGAGTTATTCATCGCCAATCTCCCTAGCCAAGGTGAAAGTGATTTTTGCAGAAAAAAACATTTCGTCAGTTATAAACTTTGTGGAGCCCGGAACCTTAGACCGTTCTTAATTTATCCGGCCAACTTGACAATGCGCATGGCCTAGCAACCCTCGAAATTTATTCCTGTTTCCACTAGCCTCTCCAGTTTTCCTCCGGCTAACTAAGTTTCGACGTTTCCATTCTCGTCTGTGATCCGATTGCCGTAGCTGGCTGTGTTCACCTTCGACGCTTCAACTTGCAAATTTGCGCTTGCGCAGAAAATCCCCACTGTTTCACCGATATCCATTGTTCCAACGAACAGAGAGTATCGTGAGTGCAACATCCACGCCAAACCAACCGCTGTGAGGGCATTTTGACCCACAATCATGAATTCTCAACAGCAGCAACAGCAGGGCCGAAGTCTACTGCTGGGCCCGCTCAACCAGCTGTCTTTTTCCAATGTTCAACAGTATCCTCAACGCATGGCCAACCCCATGGGTCCTGGCCAAAACCAACAGCAAATGATGTCTGGACAGGGCGTTCCCCAGCAGCTGCCGCAGATGGGAAGAAACCAGCGGCCGCCCATGCTGAGAAACCAGCTGTATGTCCCCAGCCAATCGGCGCTGCTGACTCCCAACTCCAAAATGGGCTACAGTCCAGCTGCCCACCCCGACAAGAAGCCACACTCGGGATCCAACTCGCATGGCCACCCGACGCCGCTCATGGTGCAGCAAAACGCACCCAACCAGTTCAAAATGCCCAACACCGGCATGATGCAAGGCCCAAAGCCACAGCCGGGCCAAATGGGCCAGCCAGGCCAGCAACAACCGGGGCAACAACAACAAACACAGCAACAACTACTGCAGCCGGGAAGCTTGAACGGACATCTGGACGGGTCTCAGAACTCACCCTCGGTGAACGGAGCCCAGAACCCAAATGGTACCTCGGCACCAACCAGCGGTGGACCCGGCAGTCAGGCGGTCGCTACCAAGAACAACGGCGCCACATTGGCTGCTCAGAACGAAATCAACGCTAAAATCTTCAAGAGAAACCTTGGCAATGCCGGAGTGATGAGAATTCTCGATCTAATCGACAATGTGTCCAACGAGCCCCACGAGAAGCTCTCCACACTTGAGTTCTGGACTCGCTTTGTCCAGAGCTACTTCGCTCCCAATGCGGTGATGCAGTTCACGCCTGCTGTCATTTCTGCCACCAATGGCGATGGTCATGCCGATAGCTTTCTTCACAATGGCCCCAGCCGTCTGTATGAACTTGACGTTCTCACGGCACCTCGCTTTCTTGTGGCCAGCATACTATCGCAGAATCTGACCGAGCACCAAGTGTCGTTGCCGGGGATCAAGTCTCAGGTGATGAACAACGGTTCCGTGCTTATTGCGTCACGGATTAATATTCAATTCATCTACGCCGATGGCTCCATTGGCAGTGTGCAAGGAACCTGCCGCATTTCTCTAAACAAGGACTACCGCATTGACTGGATCGACTGTCGCTGCATGAGCTATCAATCTTCCATCACCATAAACTCCCTTGAAAAACAATGGCTGCAGCACCAGACCTCCGACGACAAGCTCGACGCCTTGGGAGGTAATGGCAAGAGCACTTTCATCGACAGGCTACGGGAAAGTGCCCAGTCGGTCAAGACCAGCTCCAACTCTGGAATCCACGACACCGCCATGCGGATCTTGCAAATTGGTGATATCATGACCTACCTCAAGCCATTGATGTCGTTTTCGTTGACCAATGGAATTAACCTGCCTGTCAAGGCTCTTGAGGGATACATGACTGCCAGTTCGGGAGCCCACATCCACAGGCTAAGTGCCGCCAGCACCGTGAATGGAGCTGTATCCAGCCCTTCTCCGCTCACTTCATCTCAAGACGAACCCAAAAATATCTTGAAGAAGCGACGGCTTTCTGGGTCCGTGGTGAACAGTCCTCTGAACCCGGACAGCAGAAGAAACTAAGAAGCAAAATTATTTAGAAACGAGTGGTGGAGGACCGTACAGTGTATCACTATCGAGCTTCACAAGCCGAAATAAAAGAAAAGAAAAATGAATGTATGTAATTGTAGTTTGCATGTCTGGTTGGTAGCTTATCATCTTGCACAGATCGCGATCCAAGATTCACATCTACCTACTTATATTTTATGGATGAAACCGAATCCGAACCTAGTTTCCGGTCAAAGCTTGAGCTTCCTCTAGCTGAGCTCATCCGTCCAACTACTCTACTGAACTATATTGGCCAGCGCCACCTCATCAACGACGAAAATGGTGCCATTTCCAACTTTCTCTGGATGGGGTACATTCCATCCATGATCCTCTATGGACCACCTGGAGTGGGCAAAACTACGCTAGCTCACATAATGGCGCAGCATGTGGGCTATGTATTTCTAGAGCTTTCAGCCACCAATGCTACTGTGGCCGAATTGAGAGAGTTATCGAGTGAAATTCGAGGAGAGAACACTAAGCGCACTCGAATGGGCAACCCAAGACTAAGGGTGGTGGTCTTTATTGACGAGATCCACCGTTTCTCGAAGATTCAGCAGGATTTCTTGCTTCCGTTTATAGAGGCAGGCGATTTCGTGTTCATTGGTGCAACAACAGTGGACCCTCAGAAGAGAATCCGCCGTGCTATACTCTCACGATGCCAATTGTTTCAGCTCCAGCCCTTGTCCAGCGACGACGTAGTGACAGTGCTTCGCAAAGCTGCGTTGTACGAGAATATTCGGAGAAAAATGAGTGCAAACCTACGATTCATCTCGTACGAAGAAGGCTCGTTTGAAGTAGTGGCAGACTATTCCAATGGCGACACTCGTACCGCCATCAACTTCATTGAGTTAATAAGCTCGTGGTACAATAAGCCAGAATGTCTTATTTCGAACCTGAACGACCCAATCGTGGTGGGAGCACACGAAGTTGATGCTGCTGTGAAGTCGCTCACTAAAGCTCGATTGGGACTACGCCATTACCACAACATACCACTCTTTCAGCAATTGTTTGACGCCATGAACGGTGTCCTATCGTATGAACACACCATGGAAGAACCAGAAAAACTGTTAGTCCAATTGAAGCATCTGGATGAGTCCTTCGTGGTCTCCATCAATATCCGAGCTGCTCAAGAGGCACTACTTGACGTGGATGAAATTCACCAGGGGAAAATCATTGGTGCTCTTGACGTCTCTGACAACCTGGTTGAACAGAATTGGGCAGAACATATTGAGTTTTCGGATGATAGTGATGTTGAACTGGGGCAGGTCTATTCAGATACAGAAACTGATACACAGCTTCCCCTGTTTGGACGAGCGTCTGTCCCGACATTCAGATCCACCTCTGCTATTCACACTCTTCTTCTCTTATTGAGCAGAGGCGAGTCTGAGTTCATGGTTCTAAAGCAGATCTTACTCTTTGTGTGTCTTTATGTTCTGCCCGAGTTTGGCGAGCTCCCAAAAATAATGGCGGTGGTGAAAACCATGAGGTCATCCACGGCAAATCCGACTATAACTTTGAGTAATTGTGTCGAGCGATTGTCTGGGATCCCAAAATGCTTCAGGCCATCCATTGTCAAGGCAATACGTCAGATGAAAAACTATTTATCAAGAGGAAAAATACCAGATAAGAAGACAACAGAACTAAAAGAGCTTACAGTTTTTTACGATACAGAGTTGGAAAATACCTTGCTCAATGCTCCACTGGATGGTGCTCAAGTAAGCGAGGAAACTCCAGATGCTTTCAAGTTTTCTGTTGTTGACGAGACTTCGCCTGGTGAAGACTACTCGTTTGGTTGGCAGGCCAACACAACTTTTGATATATAATGACATTTGCCGATGCTACAATTTGCCGTATACTTGTTATGACATTGCTACAAAGCAACTATAGTACAATTTGACTAGAAAATGCAAGTTTCAACTAATGCCAATCAGACACTGCACGAATTAGTGAGCAGGAGTCTCTGACTCATCGTCATCATGGTCACCATCTAAGGCGGCGAAGATGTTGGATGCCATCGAGTCGGTTCTCTTGGAATTTTCCCTTGGAGACATGGTGGAGGCATTCATGCTAGTATCTGGAGTGGGTCTGTTGGATTGGGATCTTGGAACAGAAGTGAATCCTCTGGAGTCCTTAGTTGGAGCTCTAGACTCCTTCTTGTTTCCCCAAGAAGAACCACCTCTGGTGGAGTTAGATCTGGAATCTCCACCTCCGTAGTTCCCGCTGTTGTAGTTACCCTTGTTTTGTCTTCTCTTCTCAGCCTGAGCTCTGCTGTCTTCAATTCTCTTCAACTCAGCCTCATTATGAATCTCCTTGATTGTCTTTGGACCAGACTCCTGCTTCATGGCCTTCCAGTTAGTCTTACGCAAATCTTGCAAGTCCATCAACATGAACTTGATTCTCGAACTGAGCTTGCAGTTGTCCAAAATCTGCTGGATGTTGTCATAAATCATGTTCAATGCAGCCTTGTTTCTATCAGATGTCTCGAATCTTGGTCCGACAGTCTTAATCAATTGTGCCAAGTTCTCCAAAGAGTCCTCAGATGGATCAACAACATTCTTGGATTGATCTCTCAAACAATGCAAGATAACTTGATCGTTCAACATGTTCAAGATATACAAGTTACCAATGAACTTGACCAAACCAAGACCTCTTCTCTTAGCAGCAGCCATAGCATAATATTCGTCAGACATCATCTCAGGTTCCAATGGAGAACCGTCAGCGTTAGTAGGAAGCTTGTCGACCCATCCCTTCTCGTATTCAACTTGACAAGTGGCCAACAAAAGTCTTCTTGCCAAGTCACCAGCAGCAGCTGGTTCGCCGGTCTTGGTCAATGTGTTAACATCCTTGACTTCTTCTGGAATCTCCTTCAACATCTTGGCACAGAACTGAGCGTAGACAGAAGACCAGTAAGGCTCATCACAAGCCTTGGCGAAAGTCAATGAAATAACCTGCTTAATGGTCTTAGCATCCTCCTCCCAACGAGATTGCTTGGCAATATTCAACAAGTCTTCCGTAATTGGCTCGAACATTTCCAAAGTCAACTTGTTCAAAGCAGACTTCACCTTTCTCTCGATGTCCTCGGTCTCGAGAATGATCGATCCATCAGGTGCGGTCTTAACCTCCTCAGTCTTTGTTCTCGATCTTGGAACCCATCTGTTAGCGGATGGAACCAATGGCTTGACATCCTCAGCAGGCTTGTCGTCTTCCTTGTCCTTACCTCTCTTGGATTGGTTTCTGTTTCTGAGAGATCTGTCTCTTGGACCGCCAGCGTTAGAGCCGCCTCTTCTCTTGGAGCCAGATCTTGAGTTCTGTCTTCCTTCAAATTGGCCCTGTCTGCCAGACATAGATCCATTAAATCTGCCTTGCATTTGACCGCCGAACTTGTTGGAGTTCATTCTTTGTGGTCCAGAACTCAATCTCTTGTTTGGAACAATTCCCAAGCTTTCTAGCTTCTCCTTCCATGCATCATCAATTGGATATTGAACAAAGTCACGGAATTGAAGCAAGAATTGTGGGTCGTATCTGTATTTCTTTTGGCCCAGCTTCCATCTGGCATCAACTCCAGTCAATGGGTATGGATATTCAAAAGAGAATGGGTCATCAATTGGCTTAGCTTGCTCCAATCTCAGGAAGTACAGAGAGAGATCGAAAACAGGCTCCTCATCCTCTTCTTCACCGGCATCATCCTCGTCACCTTCCTCGGCAATGGTGGATTCGTCGGCGTTTTCGTCGTCAGCAGTAGTCTCAGCCTCAGCTGGCTCAGCCTTAGAAGCTTCAGTTGCAGCCTCAGAAGCGACAGGAGCTTCAACAGGAGCAGTTGACTCGACTGGCTTAGCAGTCTCAACTGGCTCAGCCGATTCCGACTCAGCGGCCTTGGCTGGCTCAGCAGCCTTGACTGGTTCAACTGGCTCAGAAACCTTGACTGGCTCAACGGCCTCAACTGGCTCAGCCTTAACTGGCTCAACTGGCTTGACTGGCTCAACTGGAGTTTCCTTTGTCTCGGCAACAGGCTCAGCAGGCTTGGCAGGCTCATCAGCAGGAACGGCCTTTGGCTCAGCCTTGACTTCCTCCTTCTTCACCTCAGGTTTCTCGGCCACAGGTGTAGACTGCTTGGAAGCAGAGGCGGAAGCACCAGCTGCAGCCACAGACTTCTGGGCTTCAGCAGCAATACGTGCCTTCTCCTCCTCCTTCTTCTTTTGGGCGAGCTTGGCTTTCTCAGCAATTCTTCTTCTGAACTCTTCAATGGCAGTCTTGGACGCAGAAGAGGCAGCAGGAGCAGCAGGAGCAGCAGCACCAGCAGAGGAAGATGCAAGGGGAGCTGGTACAGGAGAAGGAGAAGACTCGGTGGTGCCACTTGGAGAGGCGATTTGTGCATGCAGAGACAACGGAGTGGTGGAGGCCAGGTTGTGGGCGGAGGACTTTGACTTCTCGTCCAAGTCAACCTGCTTGCCATCCTTGTCGGTGATTTTCACCTTGGCGGTGGTGGGAGATGCCACGCCTGGGTACTGCTGCATGGACGCAGGCACCTGTTGGGGCAGCTGAGGGTTGTAGTTTGGCATTCCAGTCATACCTGGCACCATCCCTTGCGAGTAAGGGTATGGGTAGTAGTAAGTGCCTGGGTACATGTTTGGAGCGTAAGCATAGCCCATGTACTGGTTGTTGTGGTTGTTCACCTTCTGGCTGTAGCTGTTACGCTTGTTGTAGTAGTTTTTGCCCGAGTTGCCAGAGTAGTTAGGTCTGGATCCGGAAGCGTGACCGCCGTGGGCAGCATTGGCACCGCCTTGTGCGTTTTGCGCATTGGCGTGCTTGTTGTATGGCTTGCCGTGGTAGCCGCCCTGCTGGTAGTAGGCCTGCTGTTGAGAGGCGGCGTTTTGGGAAGGAGCCTGACCAGACTGGGTGGGCTGCGAGTTGTCCTGAGCGGGCAGCGCAGGCGCAGGAGGCTGGTCGTTCAGACCATCATTTCTTTCGGCCATTTGTGGCGCGTTGCAATCAGAGATCCTGGGGTCTGGCGGCAACTGGTGAGGAGATCAGGAGTAAACGGGTCGTGACTCCTGGTGGGGATTGTTGGCGGGGAAAAGAGCCTTGGGGACAATTAATTAAATGAATAACTAACTGCAGAAGGTCAATGGCCGAACAATAGCGTCTCGATACAGTGGAGACGGGGTATTTTCTGGGGAGAAAAGGGTGGTTCTGTCGGAACAAAAAAGTCTCCTAGTAAAAATTTTTCAGGTACTGTGGGTGGGCCTGGCACGACTTCGGAGGAAAGTTGGAGCTAGAGTGAAATTATAGTCGAGCAGGAAAAAAAAAAAATTGAATACTTGCAGAAGCGGGGAACACCGTGCTATGTTCACGAGAAAAAAAGCGACTCACCACTACCTGGTGGCAAATTCCCTCCTGTTGCGGCCTGATTCTGGTGGGTTTTGTTGCGAATAGCCGAGCCAGTGGCGGGCTCACTGTTTCGCGATATCCAGGGTCAGGAAATTGCTGCGAATTACCTTGGAACTGGAGGTGGGAATGTGGGCCTTTTATATGCGGGAGGCTGGGTTTGTGGCTGCAAATGTAAATGGCGCATGATTTGTTTATGTTTTCTTTAGCATTTGGGCCCTTGCGTCTTGGTGGAAGCTGGACATGTGCACGGCTGGACCAAATAGATTGTCTTAAGTTGCTGAGGCTTAGGTTGCGAGCGCGGCTGGACCACCGGTGATTCTCTTTGGGGAAAAATTGAGTTTAGCTCGAGGAAAAAAACATAGAAGTGGGAGAATCGGAGAGAAATATGTGATTGTAGATTGTATGATCAATTTGGGGATTTTTGTTTGGCTTGGTTTGCGTTGGTTTGCTATGGGTTGGGCTCACTCGTGTGAGAATATCTGGAGCCTGCCCTATTTGGGAATTAGTCTCGGAACACACCAGTTGAGGCTGGATGGAGTTGGCGAATTTGGTGTGAAGGGTAATTTTATAATAATAATTAGACAGAGAATAACGAGAGGCTTTCCGGATTGCCAGGTTTTAATTTGAAGTTGCGAGTGCTGATTTCAGCGAGAAGTTGCTAATGAATGTGACTGGATTGGTTCGCTGAAAAGAGAATTGGAGCAGTGTAATTGAACGTGTTATGTATTCTTTATTTTTTTTTATTTCGGATGCATTCAGTTCTTTCCTCGTTCTATAGCAATGGGGTGGGCCGCCTGGAAACTACAGAAACAATCTTTCATCTTTTGACGTTTGTCCTGAGAGTAACCAGCTGACCATCAAAGGCATGAAGAGAGTATTTGATGTTCCGAGGCGAGTGCTTATTATTCGCCAAGAGAAATATGAAGCCATTTAGGGTTTTGATGTTGTTGGTCAAGTTCCTTCTGTCTTATCGTGAAACAAGATAAGATTCGAAGATGTCGCCGAGGCTAATAGATGAAGGAAGGAGACCTTCTTGTTCCTTTCCTTTTCGATAGTGCGTTGATCGCATTTGGCTCGGCATGAGTGGCAGTATTGGTTTTCTCAATTCCATCAAACCTGGCCAATTCACTTGACAATGGCCATTGCTTCCCTTGAGCCAACACCCACAGGAAACCCAGAACAATAGGCACAAAACACCAATTGAGACCAGTTGAAAGCACATAAAACAATGCCACAGAGGCACTTGCCTATATTACCATGCCCAGGCCACATGTCCGAGGGCCCCAACTGGAGAACCAGAACTGACATATCATTCTCTTCATTGACTACCATTGTCTTCATTGACATATCAATTTGCGTTTCTCACACAAGCATGGTTTTCCATTGTCTTCATTGTCTCCCTTTTGACTCAATTGACCAAAACATCCGGCCGTCCACTCAACTAGAGTCTCGTTGTCCATCTCACGAGATGAACGATCTCACCAAAAGCCCCACCACCGCCACCAAAAACATGCACACCACCAATTTCTCTTTAAGCGACTCCACCTGGAAGCAGCTGATCAAGACCGTCTCCTCTCCCTCGCCGCAAAGGTTCGGATTCTGCTGAACACACCAGTCAGCCGTGCACAACCCACACTTTTCGATGGTCTCCACGAGCAGATGGCCGTTGCACAGACACTTGCAGTACTGTTGGTAGCATGTGACCATGGACACACATAGTAGAAGCGGGAGAAGCAATTTCATGTGGAGTTATGGAGTTGTAGGTGACGCTAGCTTGGGGAGAAAGTAGGACCTGTATATTTGCCAGAGACCCAACCAGGCCAACAACAACTAGGGCCAGCAAAAACG
Organism: Sungouiella pseudoflosculorum; assembly: GCA_030674735.1. Lineage (NCBI taxonomy): Eukaryota > Fungi > Ascomycota > Pichiomycetes > Serinales > Metschnikowiaceae > Sungouiella > Sungouiella pseudoflosculorum. The sequence goes on from JAKUAO010000007.1 coordinate 178,208, forward strand.
GCAAAACATGCAATTGAGAAAAAAAAGAGAGAGCCACCAATTTGAAAAGGCCACCTTAAATCTGAAAATCCGCTTCTTTCCTCTGATTTTCCCCGTTTCTCCCATTTTTGCTCGCCCTCTCTCTACTCCCTCTGGCTCCTCCAACTGGTGATACCTGCACACACACCCAGTGTCGTGTGTCCCCCACCGAGGGCAAACCTCCACGGTTATACTACACTAGTGGAATCACCTAATCAACCGAATTTGCTCACACACATTATGGCCGCAGTCGACGCACCATACGTCCACGAGGGCGGAATTAAGCCGTACTTTGAGCAGCAAATCCAGGACACCGAAATCAAAATCCAGACCACCACCCAGAACTTGAGACGGTTGGAAGCGCAAAGAAACAAGTTGAACAGCAAAGTGCGCCAGCTAAAGGACGAGTTGAGACTTCTCCAGGAGCCAGGCTCCTACGTCGGAGAAGTGGTCAAGGTGATGGGATTGAAGAAGGTCTTGGTCAAGATCCATCCCGAGGGAAAGTACATAGTCAATGTGACCAAGGACATTGACATCAAGAAGTTGACTCCGTCGTTGCGAGTGTGCCTCAAATCGGACTCGTACGACTTGCACAAGATCTTGCCCAACAAGGTCGATCCGTTGGTGTCATTGATGATGGTGGAGAAGGTGCCCGATTCCACCTACGACATGGTGGGAGGCTTGGACAAGCAGATCAAGGAGATCAAGGAGGTGATTGAGTTGCCGGTCAAGCACCCGGAGCTCTTTGAGAGTTTGGGTATTGCCCAGCCCAAGGGTGTCATCTTGTACGGGCCTCCCGGTACCGGTAAGACGCTTTTGGCCAGATCGGTGGCCCACCACACAGACTGCCGTTTCATCCGAGTGTCGGGCTCGGAGTTGGTGCAGAAGTACATCGGAGAGGGTTCGAGAATGGTGCGTGAGCTTTTCGTCATGGCCCGTGAGCACGCACCTTCCATCATTTTCATGGACGAGATCGACTCCATTGGTTCTTCCAGAGTGGAGGGCTCCCTGGGCGGAGACTCCGAAGTTCAGAGAACCATGTTGGAGCTTCTCAACCAGTTGGACGGATTCGAGTCGTCCAAAGACATCAAGATCATCATGGCCACCAACAGATTGGACATTTTGGACCCAGCATTGTTGAGACCGGGAAGAATCGACCGTAAGATCGAGTTCCCCGCCCCCACCGTCACCGCCAGAACAGACATCTTGAAGATTCACTCGCGGTCCATGAACTTGACCAGAGGCATCAACTTGCGCAAGATCGCCGAGAAGATGAACGGATGCTCTGGTGCCGACGTCAAGGGTGTGTGCACGGAGGCTGGAATGTACGCGTTGAGAGAAAGAAGAATCCATGTGACCCAGGAGGACTTTGAGTTGGCCGTGGCCAAGGTGATGTCCAAGAACGACGAGGGTGGAGTGTCGTTGGCCAAGCTCTTCAAGTAGTCGCAATACTTATAGAGAAGCATGTATGATTACGATGGTGAGTCGTGGCGCAGGAATAGCGGGAAGTGGCAACTGGCTCCACTTTCCGGAGTTGCTCTCCACATTCACAAAATTTACAATTAAATACCGACATATATTTGTAGCCATTATCAGTGCTAGACTTGTCGCAACCACTAGTCAAGTCCTGTGTCGAAAGTTCTGGAATGCACACAGCCAGGTACACGTATTAATTTGCAAGTTGTCTTTTCCCAACCGCCAGAGGTAACATGTCCAAAATAGTGTTTTGGTGCTTTCTATTTATGGCGACCATTGTGGTGGCCAAAGATGCCGACATTCTACTACGAATTCGGCAAACTCAGGACTTACTCTTGATGGAAGGTCCAAGTGCAGTTGTACTAGGAGAATACGACCGGTTAATCAGTGATTTGGAGAGTACTGAGGAGAAAATCGCTGATCATGTGGTTGCTCAGGTCTACTACAAGAAAGCGTTGGTGGAGCTCAGCTTAAACCGAATTCTGCCTGCGGTGGGCGACTTGATACGTACTTTGGACTTGGATCCAACACTTACGCCAGCCTCGGCCAAACTCGTGGAGATTTTGTTGGAGGGAGGCAAGTTTCTGGAGATCAGAGCACGCTTTGACAAGGAAAAGCACCCAGACTTGTTTCAGAAGATGGAGACGTGGGAAAGTGCCTACGATAGAGTGTCCAAATTCAATGATCACGAAAGCTCAGACCTAACTGCCGACCAGTGTCTTGAAACAATTGGGCTGTATCTCATACCAATCACGCCCTCCAACCCTGCGATTTACGAGGCCCGACTTCTCTGCACCAAGCGCAAGATCTCCGAGCTCTTATCCTCTGATGAGAACGCAGCTCAGGACTACTTCAAGAGTGTCATTGCAGACTACTCGACGCTCTTGAAGTTGCAGCCCCAGCGGAGTTTGAAATTGTACACTGAATTCGCTCAGTACCTGCTTTTCACCCAGAACATGTTCGTGGAGAGTTGGAACATAGTCAAGGCTTGTTTGCGTATTGATAACGACTTCAAACCTTGTGGAGCACTCTCGAAGACATTTTCGAGATTGCAGAAGCCATTGAAGGAGTTGGAAAACTACTCAATTCTCGACGGATACCTCTATCCAAACACCGAGGAGCAGACGGACCTCCCACAAGAAAAGCTCGATTCATTCGACTTTGACTTCCAGGAGATCCACAGGGCTTTATCGTCTCCGATCAACTTGGCAAAGAGAGAAATGAATACCTTGCCTCTGGACGTGAAATCCACCTACGACTTTCTCATGTGGAAGGCTACCGAGTTTGCCCAGCTGCAGTTGGGAGATTCGTCGTACACCAAGTCTTTGAAATTCGTCAGAGACCTCAATCGCCTTGCATGCGAGGCTGGAGTCTGGAGCGGAGAGACCAAAAACAAGTACTGTCTGGCTGTGAAAGACGAAGGATATCCATTTTTTCCCAAGCATGCTGCCAAGATCGATACCCTCTTGAACAGAAAAAAGTTCAACGAGGCACAAAACCTCTTGCAGAAATTCAACAAGAATGTCCACAAGACGGCATTTTTCAAGAAGCGGTGGTCCGCCCTTGAGAGCTATCGCCAGAAACAACATGAGTTTAACCAAAGACAGCAGAGACAACGCCAGTATCAGAGGCAAAGACAGAACCACCACCAACAGCAGCAACGTCAGCAGCCCCAGCACGACGTATCCAAGGACTACTATAAAATCTTGGACATTTCCCGGGATGCAGACGAGAAAACCATCAAAAAGGCCTACAGAACCCAGACGTTGAAGTACCATCCCGACAAGTATAAGGGTGGAGATCTCAGCGAGAAGGAGATTGAAGGGAAGATGCAAGACATAAACGAAGCCTACGAGATTCTTTCCGATGCCAAATCGAGAGAGGCATACGATAGAGGTGACAGCCAGCAAGGTGGACCAGGCAACCACGGCGGACCCAACATGAATTACCAATTCAACCCGGATTTCATGGCCAACTTCATGCGCGATGGCAACTTCCAGTTCAACTTCCGCCAATGAGCGGACATGATTTTTTTTTTTCCGTGTAATAGATTGGGAGCTGATTATCCAATAGCATATACCAGCAGATAGAAGCAGGAAAGCCGTTTGACTAGCGAGAGTTCTCTGGTTGCGTGCAGTCCGATAACCCGTATATGCGGCCGGCTCACCGCCAACAAACAGATATTTTTGCAAAATGCACAGTTTAATGGTAGCCCAACCAAACTAGACAAACAATTACGAGAATCGGCAATTGACTCTGAAATTGCATTTATACCCGTAGCAAGCCCCATGCTCCAAAAGACCGTTGACTGCATACGGTGTACGGGTGTGGCTCTGTCCGTATATAAAGCGGCTGTCTCCCACCCTGGACCTACTTCTCTCCACGCAGAAAACTTGACTCAAAATGAAGTTTTCCGTAGCAACCACTCTCGCTTTGGCTGCCGCTGCCAGTGCCTTCCCCATTGGCTCCGTGCAGTCCCTCTTGGGCTACCTCAAGGACGGACAATTGGAGGACCTCGTTCCTATCTTGGGCAATGACGATACCGAAGTCAAGACTTTCCCATGGCCTCCATGGGGCAAGCCATTGGTGGACACGGAGAAGTTGCAGTCTGAAATCACCGCCGAGGCTTTGAAGGAGCGCGCCGAGACCCTCTACAACATCTCCAAGGCTTCTATCAAGCAGTACGACCACCCAACCAGAGTGATTGGGTCTCCAGGCCACTGGGGAACCGTCAACTACATCTTGACCGAGTTGAGAAAGTTGGGCGGCTACTACACGTTTGAGGTGCAGCACTTTGATGCCGTGGATGGCCGTGTCAAGTCCGTGTCGCTTTTGATTGACGGCACCAAGCCAAAGCTGTTGCTGGCTTTGTCCTTGACCCCACCAACTCCTAAGCAGGCTCCTGTGCACGGAAACTTGGTGTTGGTCTCCAACTACGGATGTAGCGTTGAAGACTTCCCTGCCAACTTGACCAAGGGCAACATTGTGTTGGTCGAGAGAGGCCAGTGTGCTTTCGGTGACAAGTCTATCAACGCCGGTAAGGCCGGTGCTGTGGGCGCCATTATCTTCGACAAGGATGCTCCATTGCACGGCACCTTGGGCGAGCCAACCGGAAAGGAAGTGCCAACGGTGTCCATTAGCACGAAGGATGCCCAGCACTACATTGACGTTTTGACAAAGAAACCAGCCCATGTTTTCGAGACCACCTTGTACGTGGACTCTTACGTGAGAAAGATCAACACCACCAACATTGTCGCCGAGACCCGTGGCGGTGACCACAACAACGTGGTGTCTTTGGGTGCCCACTCCGACTCTGTCGCCGAGGGTCCTGGTATCAACGATGATGGATCCGGAACCATTTCTTTGCTTGAGGTGGCTAAGCAATTGAGCAAGTACAAGGTCAACAATGCCGTCCGTTTTGCCTGGTGGGCAGCTGAGGAGGAAGGACTCTTGGGCTCTTACGCTTACGCCAACTCGCTCACCCCAGAGGAGAACCAGAAGGTTCGTCTCTTCATGGACTACGATATGATGGCCTCGCCAAACTACGAGTACCAGGTCTACGACGCCAACAACAAGGACCACCCTAACGGTTCTGGTGACTTGAAGGACCTCTACATCGACTGGTACAAGGACCACGGCTTGAACTGGACCTTGGTTCCATTTGACGGCAGAAGTGACTACGTTGGCTTCATTGATGTTGGTATCCCTGCTGGAGGTATTGCCACTGGTGCTGAGGGTGTCAAGACCAAGAAGGGCCAGGAGAAGTTTGGTGGTAAGGCCGGCAAGTGGTTTGACCCATGTTACCACCAGTTGTGTGACGACTTGTCCAACCCAGACTACGAGGCCTGGGTTGTCAACACCAAGTTGATCGCCCACTCTGTGGCCACCTACGCCAAGTCTTTCGAGGGTTTCCCTGAGAGAGAGGCTCCTGCCGAGTTGACTGCTGCCTCCACCAAGGTCAGTGACTCCTTTAAATACCGTGGTTCTAAGCTTATCATTTAAGCATTCTACCAAAAAGAGTTTTAAAATACAAGCCGCTTGATTTCTCGATAGGCGTCATGGACGTTTTTGCCTAATGGAGCAAGATTTAGCCAATCTGCTAGTAGAAGTCAAACGAAAGAGTCACCGCGCAATCGCAGCCGTATGCTCAGTACCGGAACGGAAAAAAACCGCCATAGTTTAGCCAGAGTTCCGACAAACCTCAACCCCAAAAAGCTAAGCTTCAGGCCAAAATCCAAGCTCATTGAGTGCGGGGCCACATTTTGCAACTTTAGGATGCGGTCCTCGAAACAGCCAGGCGTGGGGGACCTCTCCAGCGGGCGTGGGGGAGCACTCCAGCAAAGGTGGGGGCACCAGGCATCTGGAGTGGGGGCGCGCGCTATATAAGATAACGATAAACTCCACATTATTTCTGGATGGCAGCAGCAAAAGCATTTACTCGGTGTTTTTCGATTTCTAAATTAGTCATGACAGTCAGCAAGCCAAAAGTTCTCAGACTCGGACCTTGGACAAACTCCGAACCCGAATGGGCCGAGTTAGCAAAGCAGGCCACGGTTGTGGACTGTGAACTGGCCAACAGAGAAGAGTTTCTCAAGGACTTGAAGGGGAAATACTCCGACATCACCAACATCGCCAGAACATTCCTGTCCATTTCTCAGACTGGCCGTTTTGACAGCGAGTTGGTGGCAGCTTTGCCAGAGTCGGTGGTGCTGGTTTCTCACTGTGGTGCTGGATATGACCAGGTGGACCCGGAGCCATTAACTGAGAGAAACATCCAGTTATCCAACGTCACGGAGCCCGTGGAGGCACCTACTGCCTTGACTGCAGTCTACTTGACGTTGGCTGCCATGAGAAACTACCAGGTGGGACACGATGTGTTGGTGGAAGGTAAATGGCCCAGTGGAAAGTGTGGCGGAGCGCCATTGGGGTACGATCCTGAGGGAAAGGTGGTTGGAATCTTGGGCATGGGTGGAATCGGCAGAGCCATTCGCGACAGATTGGAGCCCTTTGGCTTCCTGAAGATCATCTACTACAACAGATCGAGATTGAGTCCCGACTTGGAAAAGGACGCCCAGTACGCCACCTACGACGAGTTGTTGCTGCAGAGTGACGTGATCTTGGTCAGTGTGCCCTTGAACAAGCACACCCACCACTTGATCAACTCGGAGTCCATTTCCAAGATGAAGGACGGTGTGATCATCGTCAACACTGCCAGAGGTGCCGTTATCGACGAGGCCGAGTTGACCAAGGCTTTGCAGTCTGGCAAGGTGGGAGCCTTTGGGTCCGACGTGTTCGAGCACGAGCCTGAGGTGCCCTCTGAGTTGCGTGACTTGTCTAATGTGGTTTCGTTGCCTCACATGGGCACTCATACATACCAGGCCATGAAGAACATGGAGGTTTGGGTTGTGGACAACATCTGGGAGTATCTCAAGACGGGACAAGTCAAAACGATTGTTCCTGAGCAGAAGAGCGTCGAATTCAAGCACCAGCCATTGATTTAGATGGGGTTGGTATTTTCTGGCAAAAAAATGAACTGGCTGGGCCACTCGTAATAATCCGTCATGCGAGATGCAGATAAGGCGTCTGGTCGTATAGAGTTGGGAGCACAATGTGAAACACCGCTGAATTTCTTAGTTTGTTTTTTCTGTAGATGCGTAGTCGATGGTCGTTTCGCCCAAAACGAAAATGGGCCAAAAAATTTGCAAACTTTGAAAAGTTCCCAAACACCAATAAAACACCAAACCAAATTCCTCTGCACGGTCGGCTCCACTTATGCAAGAACCTTCTGTCCGTGGTGTACGGGTGTGTCTCCACATCCCACGGTCCGTGCTCGGAGTCCAATAATCCTGTGAGTATTGTGATGGCTGATGACGCGATTATGTGCAACTTCACTGGCAAACAACGGTTTTCGGCGGCCCAATTGCGTTGCTTCTGACGTTTTTTTTTTGTTTCGTCCGGTGGTTTCGTCCGGTTTCCTTCCTTCTACAATGCCACCACTGGTTCCCAACTATCTCTCCTGCAGACACCTCCACCACCTATTCCCAGGCTAACCCCCCGTTAAATCCGTAGAAACACCATAAATTCCCCGAAAAAAATGGAGCCGTCCGCCTAAACAGACACCAATCAAAGGTCTGCCGTTCTCATCTCCCCCGTACACACAGTCTCGGCGCTGGATGAGCCATCAGTTTATCGCCCACTGGTTCGGGCCCTGCATGGTCGCATTGAAAAATTCTCGGACCCGACCAGGCGGACATACTCACTCTTTAACATATAAAGGATCTTCCTGGCATTTGTGTGGGTTGAGTCGTATATTAGGTGTCGCTAGTATTGATTGGAATAGTTTGGTGCGTGCATCTCCGTGATATTCCCCCCATTTTTTTTTCCTGTTGCTCGCTGTTGCATTCGGTGCTTTCCGTTGGCATTTCCATCCAATAATCTCCATACTTGCTGCTGGCGCTCCAACTTGTGCTGAACAAAAAAATGGCCGACCACCCCCACTTTATCTCGGCCGAGCCGCTCGAGATTGACTACGAGGCACTTCCTGAAGATGCCTCCATCGCTGCCCATCTTACTGCCGGTGCGTTTGCCGGAATTATGGAGCACACCGTCATGTACCCTATCGACTCTATCAAGACAAGAATGCAGATGATCGCCTCGGGCCAGCCCGTGAGCCGGTCGGTGATTCTGTCGATCAGCCGCATCTCCTCCAGCGAGGGCGCCTACGCCTTGTGGCGAGGCGTGTCGTCCGTGGTGTTGGGTGCTGGTCCTGCTCATGCCGTGTACTTTTCGGTGTTCGAGGCCACCAAGACGATGTTGGTCAACCGGTTGACCGACTCGAACTCGCACAAGCTCGTCACGGACGAGACACATCCGTTGATTGCTTCCGGGGCCGGTATCGCCGCCACGGTGGCCTCCGACGCCTTGATGACTCCGTTCGACGTGCTCAAGCAGAGAATGCAGATGGGTGAGAACTTGGTGGGGTCTGCCTCCACCTCCACCGCTGCTGCACCAGCCACGGCCGCCTCTGCCAAGTCGTCCACCTCCGTGCGCCTCTTCCAGACCGCCGGCACCATCTACCGTCGCGAGGGCTTGAGTGCGTTCTTCATCTCGTACCCCACCACGTTGTTCACCAATATCCCGTTCGCTGCATTGAACTTTGGCTTCTACGAGTACCTGTCGTCGATCTTGAACCCGGAAAACAAGTACAACCCGTACTACCACTGTGTGTCCGGAGCCATTGCCGGAGGTATCGCCGCAGCCTTGACCAACCCATTGGACTGTATCAAGACGGCGTTGCAGACCAGAGGTATCTCCACCAACGAGTCGTTGAGAAGCGTCAATGGCTTTGTTAGTGCTGCCAAGGCCTTGCACAAGCAGGGTGGCTTGAGTGCGTTCACCAGAGGCTGGAAGCCCAGAATCATCTTCAATGTTCCCAGCACCGCCATTTCCTGGACAGCTTACGAGATGGCCAAGGAGGTGTTGCTCAGAGACTAGAATCAACATGTATATTAGGCCCACAATGTGTATATATGCGGTAATGTAAGTAACGTTTTTTTTTTGTTAGCATTGTTTCTACTAGTTGCTGGTGGGGCCGTTTATTCCTATTCAGCTGTGCTTGGAAAGCTTCTGCGCCACGAACGAAAACATCACGCACGACCCCAAAAACCCGAGAAGGTTGAAAAAGGCTATGCGAGAATACGCCCGCTCCTCTTCCTCGGTTCGAAACGACGCAAAAATGCGCCGGATGCTGGCCACGATCATAAAGAGCACTGAGGTCAAGTTGGGAACTGTACACTACAAACGGTGAGAACTGGCCAGAGCACCAAATGGCGATAAAGATTAGAGAGAGGAACAAAAAAAAAGGATGCCAAATGAAATGGATTCATGTATGTATATCGTAATCAAAGGGGTGGTGGTACATGTGGTTGCCTTGATTTTAGATTTCAAGCTCGATTCTGTCGGATTGACCCGACCTCAATTTGGGACATTTCTCACTTCTTATCAATGGGGATCGACAACTTACCTTGCCTAAACAGGAGCCAGACCTGTGATATCCGCAAATGCTACAGAATGCCGAATTTCGGAAGGTCGATCGCCCTCTCCCAACTTCATGTCTAGAAGATTGTAAAGAAGAAAAAAAAAGGAAACCTTACTCTCGACAATGATCGGTATCGGGTGCCAGGGCCGCAAATTGCACTCAACAGCCTTTCCTCATATTGAAAGACCAACCATCCGCACCGCCTCCCATGCAACGAATTGCTTGATTTCTGATGGCGGCGCCCGGCGTAATATCTACGCCCAGGAAGCTCTCAAGAGCATTTTTTGCCTCCGAAGAGGTGGATGGAGAGAACCACCGAATTTCCCACCCGCACTGGACGTGACGTCCAAAACGTCCACCACGAAATTCGTACTGGAGCTTTTAAGTAGGCGGGTACTTGCGGCATGCCGCGAGAAAGGTTAAACCACTGTGCCAAAACACTAGCGATCCGGTACAAAGGGGTAAAGGTTGACTAGGGCCTGTAAAATTGTAGTCCCAATTAGGAAGGTGGAAATTTTTTTGCGCCTAAGATAAGTATGAGAGTGTTTTTCGACTGCGAAAAACTCCAAAACTCGTATTATACGTTCCTGCTGAATGGGGAAAACTCCAACGGGTAAACCCCTGCCCAACAAAAACTGCCGAAAATCTTTCCCCCACTAAAGTTGGCGTTAGGAGAGTTTAAAACGAGCATATGATCTGACCTAAGAGCTAGCGATGTATACCTTCTCTTACGAAGATATGAGGACGCTTGACAAAGTCGAGTTCGCCGGAAACGGAACAAAAGTTCCTCCAATATGGGTATGAACTGTAAAGAAATTTAGCGCCTGTAACTGACTCTGTGTCACTTCTGCTGGGTTCTCCTCGTTAAGTGGAGTTAAGTATTCATCGTGTCGATCAGTGCCCAGAAGTCTGGATTCGTACAAATTGGACCCACGTCACCGAGTATATGTACGTTAGTGCTGGTTGGGTAGTCTCAGACGGGGCTCTATTGCTGTTTTCAATGTATCACGTCCAAAACGTCTCCATACGTCAGAATTAGTGCGCAATGGGAAGTGGCTTTTGGTGGGGAAATAGGGTTTGCTACGAATCTAGGTCAGGTTCAAGAGATCCTATCGGCCAACGTAGTGAAGGTGGTAAAGAAGGATGGAAGTGATACCCGCCCCAATACCGCTCGCCATGCCACAGTTCCTTTCTCAACTTAGCTTGCAAAACCTGGGATTACAAATGTCATTACCAGCCCTGATCACAAGAATCTTGAACCCGAGATCTGTGGCGGGATCTGATAGCACACGATTGGAAGGAGCTTGCCGAGCCACACGCAAAATTTTATCTGGTCCAAGTTATTTCCTATTACCGCAGAGCACGTTCTAAGTGGTGATTTTGCACCTTCAGCACTTGGGGACATGATTCATAACACGCAATAGAAGAACTGGTGATTAAGCGAGAATACCTTGGGACGCAATCTGATGGGGAAATCATGCAAGTCAAACGAGGTTGGACCCTAAATAGTGCTCTGGTAGTTTTTGTATGTGTCTCTCGACGAATTACGAACTGATTGCTACAGATTCAACAGCAAGCACCGTACCTGATACGATCTTCTTTTTTTTCTTGGCCTGTTCGTTCCGACTTCCGGGAGAACATTAAAACCTTATTTTTATTTTTTTTTTGACATTCGTTTCCACGGAAAATGATTTGGCTCACTTACGATGGAGCGCACATGAAATTTGTGAGTAGGATTTCTAATGTCGGGACCCTTCAACGCACAACTTCTTGAATTGGCTATTTCTGCATGACTTTTGCTCGGGGGATAATCTAGTCACCTCGCGGGCCATATTAAACCCAGCGGGATCTAGCAATCTCCGTTTGTCGACACCTCAAATAGCTCGACAAGCGAAAAGTTCCAAGTTCGCAATCGTTTCTCTCATCTAGACTTATATTTCATTCTTTGTCGAAATGAGGAGCCGCAAGTTTACTCGCTCGAGGCTTGGGTGTTTAAGCTGCCGGTCTAGAAAGTATGTTGCAAGTCCAGTTTCGGAGATTTTCCTAGGGTCCCAACTAACACTCCAGGATCAAATGTGACGAAGCCAAACCGATTTGCCTGACCTGCTACAAGAAAGGCACGGTTTGTGAATGGCCCAACCCATCCAAAAGAAACTTTTCTGTTCGTTTCAAAGTCAACGAGTTCCACAACTTCCAAACTCCGCCTGAGCTGATTCAGGCAGAGGAACTACTGGAGATCTTGGATGAGAGTTTGGAGGAACTCGATCCTAGCGCGATGACGGAAATCGAGGACTTGACTATGTCATCTCTGGTATCAACAGACTTCCTCAAATCGCTAGCACCTTTGTCACCAGTTTTGTTTCCTCTACTATCTCCGCCTCCGATATCGATGGCACACCAGATGTCTGGTGAAGAGAATGACTACTTTGATTACTTCTTCAATAGTGTTTGTCCGAAATTCTCCATTGTGCCACATAAGATTAACAGCTTTCTCCAGACGAGTCTTCAGCTTGGTGTTACTGACAAGGCAGTTCTCCAGTGCCTCATATGCTGGGGCAAAATCATGAAAGATCGACATGTGGCCAAGAAGCCCATCTCAAGCAACTCATGTACCGCTGAGTGTGGTTACGCTAAGAAGCTGTTGGGCCTACTAGCGAAGAGAGACAGCACAGACCCTCAACAATTGGTTCTGTTCTTGCTATGTTATGCAATCTTGATGTGCATCGAGATTTCAGCAGGTGATACCGATGAATGGTCTTGGTATCTCACCCACAGTTACGATCTTTTAAACACGATGGGAGGTTTCAGGGTATTGTCAAGGTACTCACATGAGGGGAAGGTGTTGGCTCAAAACTTTGCCTACTTTGATATTTTGGCCTCGCAGTCAAACGTTAACGGAACTTATTACCCAGTGGAGCAGTACAATGAGGTGTTCTACATGGATGGGGCCGACACCATCGATTCCATGCAAGGTTGCATCCGACCTCTCGTTCTTCTACTTGGTGATGTGATCAATCTCATTGTTGAGACAAAGGATTTTATTTCTGAAGAAGTGACTGATGACAAATGGTTTAGCATGAACCAAATATTAACAAGAGCTAGAGAAATTGAGGTCAAGGTGGAAAATGCCCTCATTCATCCATCCGACTACCAGGTTTTATTCAAATATGATGTGATTGAAAATCACTTCACCATGTTTGCCTTATACCAAATGGTGATTCTGTTATATTTGAAACACTCCATTCGCAGGTTACCTCCTTTGGTTCCTGAGGTACAACTTACTCTCCGCAAAGTCATCGAGTGTTTGGACACTCTTATTGATACCCCGTTAACGCTGTCTTTGAGTTTTCCTTTGTTGATTGCAGGAATTAGCTCTGTCAGACAAGCAGATAGGGACGATATCTTACTGAAAATCGACTACATTGTGGGTAAACATGAGTTTGATAATTTGATCAAATTGAAGAAGGTGTTGACAGAGGTGTGGAACAGGAATGCGGGTGGCTCCAAGTGTATTGACTGGTTCAAAATTGCGAAGAGTTTTGGTTGGAGATTGAACGCTGGCAGATGAGTTTATTAGATTAGAAATGATACAAATTAATATTGAGCTTCTCTGTTTTCTCATACACTTTGCCAAAGGTCCTTGGCAATCGATGGTTTGTTGCCTTCTGCCTTTGAAGATTGTGAGTCCCCAACATAGACATCTGCGGTCTCCTGTCTGCCAGTGACAAAGTCCATTTCATCGTACTTAACCCACTTACTCTTCAAACCGAGCTTGAAAGCACCCCAGATAATGAAGAAAAGAGGTAACAAGATGTAGAGGTCGACGAACTGGCCGGCATCAAATGGCTTGAACACTGTCCAGCCTTGAACCAAAGTCAACACGATTCCCAAAACAATTCCCACAATATTGGCGTAGGGGAACAATGGCGCTTTGTATGGAAGCTCATTAGCAGTTCCTCCTTGCTTGTACCAGCCAACCCTGAATCTGAAATGAGTATACACAATCCCGGTCCAAACAATGAAAGCCCCAACTCCAGCCAAGTTGATAATATAGCTGTAAGCTATTGCGGAGCTGCTTTCCATGGATAGGAGGGAGAGGAACCCAAATAAGTGTACAACCTGGGCTGCAACCCACGGAACACCTTGCTTTGTCACTTTCGAGAAAATCTTTGGAGCATAACCATCATCTGACAACCTTTTGAGACTTCTGGCAGCAAAGTAAATGGCACTATTGATGGATGAGAGACAAGTGATGAACACCACGGTTGTCACAAAATATCCTGAATTCTTCCAACCTGCGTCGGTCAAGGCAATAGTCATTGGCGAACGCATGGTCTTGTTCGATCTCTTCAAACGATGATCGTTGTATGGTACTGTGATACCGTAACTGATGGTTATTCCAAAGTAAACATAGAAAATCCGGATCACTGCTTGTCTTACGGCATGCTTGACTGACGATCTCACGTTTTTCAGCTCAGCAAATGTCACTGACAAACTCTCCATTCCCGTGTAGAAAACACCAGCATAGACGAACGAGTTTGCAATTCCCTTGAAACCACCGTTCAATGGATAGTCTCTGAATGGATTTCCTGGGCTGTGTCCCTCGATTCCACCAGCTGCGTAGATGATGCTAAAGAGGTAGAACCCAGTGATGAAAATCAACTTGATGAAGGCTAAAATGTACTCCACCTCGCCAAAAACATCAACACCGAACATCTGGTAAACGGAGAATGCTGCCCATAATATTAAGTAGTAGCCATAAAATGGGACTTTCTCGCTGTAAAAGCTAAGGACAGAGATGACAGAGACGTACTCCGCAATAATGTTGCATACCCAGAGAAAGACGTAGTACCAGCCCATAGTAGCACCAAAGGCTGGGTCAACCCATCTGGACGCGTGGACGTTGAAGTTGAAGTCGAACATGCTATTCAATTCTCCAATGCAAAACATCATGATCATTACAAGAATGCCCACAATCGAAAATCCAGCAATAAGTCCAGCTGGGCCACCTGCCTGGAGAGCAGATCCCATTCCAATGAACACACCCGGTCCAATGATACCAGCAAGGGCCATCATCGAAATTTGTCTCGTCTTAAGACCTCGTTTGATTCCGGTTGACGGATCGAACTTCTCTCTTGAAGCTTCATTGGTTTGAGAGACAGCCACCTCGGAAGCAGGCTTCTCAGTCGAAGACATTTTCAATTTCTTAAGATGTGATGAGAAGTTGAAGGAGAATACATGGCGGTGACTAAATAGACTCGTGTTATCAGATCAATTAGGCTCGGTTACAGGTTTCTATTTTCGCCTCGGTTGTGAGCAACCGAAATCGGTTGTAGCAATGACCGCATCTTTTTCAACTCTAGATGGGCCGGTAGCAGTGGTACATGATGTCACTTCCGGGGTAAATCAGGAAGTCGGGATTAGAAGCTGCAAGTATATCCGGAAAGCTGCAACCAAGTGGTCGTTACTCCCGCAGTGTCTGGACAATAAACGGGTCTGGGGTAACTCGCTAATTGCCTGCCTATTTGGGACTTACCTAGATAAGGGCACTACGTAACGGCTGAATTCCGACCAACGAAAATTTTCCAGAAGGGACGCCTGACATTCATATGACAATGTCGTCGGTGAAAGATCGTTTCCTGGAAATATCCAAGGTATCGCCCATCGTGGACACTCACAACGATTTTCCATACTTGGTGCGGACTCAGCTTCACTATGAGACCGAAAATGATCCAGATTTCACGTTTGATCTGGGTCTAACATGTCACACAGATTTGGCCAAGCTCCAAGAAGGAGGTGTTGGCATTCAGTTCTTCAGCTGCTTCATCGAGTGCAAGGATGATGATCCGTTGTACCAGGACTTCAACAAGCCAACCACGGTAGTGAGAGACACCATGGAGCAAATAGATTTTGTGCGGAGACTTGTGAGACGTTACCCTAGCAACTTGAAGTATGTTACCACCTCCAAGGAGGCCATGGATGCATTCAGGCTCGACAAAAAATTGGCAATTGCCATGGGTGTTGAAGGTTTGCACCAGGTGGACACCTCGCTTGCCGTGTTGAGGCAATACTACGATCTTGGAGTTCGATACATCACACTCACACATAATTGTGACAACCCATTCGCTACAGCCGCTTCTTCGGTCTCTGGTGGACTTAGTGACCGAGGCTTGACTGAGTATGGTGCTCGGTGTATAGAGGAGATGAATCGGTTAGGAATGATGGTGGATCTCTCTCATGTGAGTGTGAAGACCATGACAGACACCTTAAAATCTACAAAGGCGCCAGTTTTGTTCTCGCATTCGTCAGCCTATTCTGTAACTCCACATCCTCGAAATGTCCAAGATGAGGTGTTGGAGCAAGTCAAAGTGAATGGCGGTGTAGTGTGTGTGAATTTTTACCCTGCCTTCATTTCGACGACGAATGACGATACTGCCACCATTGATGATGCTGTGGCCCACATTTTGCACATTGCAAACTTGATTGGCTGGGAGCATGTTGGTTTAGGCTCGGACTTTGATGGAATTCCTGAGGGGCCAGTAGGACTCGAGGATGTTTCCAAATATCCAGATTTGATTCAGCGAGTGATGGACGTTTCAGATGCAACTGATGAAGAGATTGCAATGCTCATGGGTGGAAATGTGATCCGAGTTTGGCAGGAAACTGAGAGAGTGGCCGAAGAACTCCAGAAAAAAGAAACTACGCTCGTTGACGATAATTGGACTGGACGTCGGTGGGAATTCTTCAGCTACGCCAAGGAGTTTCCTGAGGTGTATCCGGGATCGTACCAGAAGAAAAAGAATATTTACAATGACAGTCAGAAATTGAACTTGGCCAAGGGACATGATGGCTGCCATTGACGAACAAATTGTACATAAAAAATCAGGCTCTTACAGATGCAAACCAAGTGACAGCATTCCAATAAAAGAACAAAACTGAAACCCATGTAGATAAAGAGAGTCGAAGGGAATGCAAAAAAAGAAGACTAAACGACCCCGGTGAGGATCGAACTCACGATCTCAAGATTAACAGTCTTACGCCTTAACCAGCTTGGCCACGGAGTCGCTTGGATGACTGCAAAGTTTACCTTTTTGACAGGCATGTTTAAAAAATGATGATTTGGAAATCGGCTGATTTTTGTCAAAAATTGTATGCATCGTAATACTGAATATATTTTCAGTCTAAAAAATCAATCTGGGTGCGACTCGAGCATTTTTGGGCAACTTTCGAATTTACAGGCAATCCACCTTCTAAAAAATCTCCTGTTACCCACAGTTAACGTCTCCATATGCGAATAAACCATTCCAGTACGCCATATTCACCGAAGCACAAACTGATGTCGATGTCTGGTCTTCTTGTCAAAAGCGGACCAAATCAATAAATATTGTTCCTGTATGTAGATGCTCCACATAAAGTGGGACAACGGTTTCCTATATCCTTAACCCTTACTGCTGGCACTTTCGACCTCGGGAAAAAAAAAAATGACTGATCTCCCCTTTTCTGAATGCAAGACTATCAAATATCCAGTGTGCTATGCAACGGTGACATATGTTAAGGACTCTTTGTGTCCCGAATCATACTTTAATATGCACTTTCTTCACGGGGAAGATCGCATTATCGAATGGAAGAACGGTGAAACTGACCAGTACTATAAGTCGGCTCACGTGGTCATAAAGTTGGGCCAACCAAAGCTACCACCAAAGAAGAAGACAAATGCTAACTGGGCTCGAAAATCTCAGATTTCCCTGGAGGCCTTCGAACAGAAACTTGAAAGATGGGTCTCCCAAGCTCCCAATGAAGAAATTAAGGCAGGTATGGAACGTATCCAAGCAATGTTTCAACCACGACTCGACGAAATGAAACTTGCACTAGCGGAAGTTGCAAAATCGCCCAACAAGCAAGTCTCTGATAATGCTGACATGACATGTTCCATTATTTTCTCGAAGAGATACTGTCATCTTTGTCGGACGGCAGAGCATACATTTGCAAAATGTCAAAATCCCAATAAGGGTTGCAAAATATGTGCAAGCAACTCCCACTCCAGCTTCAAGTGCCCCAAAAAGTGCAGTTGTTCACATGCTGCACACCTCAAAGGGTCACCAAAATGTCCTCAGAGGAAGTTCTCAAATTCATCAGACTCACGGCAGACTTCTCAGAGTCGGTAGATACTGTCTCTCGAACTTCAACCCAACTATGGATGCCAGTCTCGAATACCTCTAAAGCTGGTAACAAGTGGCTAGCGAAGCAAAAAGTGACGGTTCAGAGGTTGACGTACTGCGAAGACTGACTACGGGCTGACCGAATCAGAGATTATGAGGTGAAATGGCCAAATGAAAACGTCAACTTTGAACTTTGGCGTTCAGCCAATCTTATCAAAGTGAGCACTATCGCGGGCGAGAGAGCTGGATGACATTTTCGTATCTATGACCCAAACTCTAGTGATCTGCACCAGATCAACTGAAATACAATTCGCGTATATCGATGATGGATTCTCCAGAAAAGAGTAGTTACGGTCTCCCAATGGATAAATTGTATCGAAAGAGAAAATAAAAGACCTAAAGAGAAGAGCTTTCGCCGAATTTCATCTGACATATTTTCTGGTATAGAATTTGCATGTTTGTCGATTTGACACCGCCGTTTCCGGCAATATCGAGAGCCCCGTTCTTGGTCAGAAAACCACAGTATAAGTAATAACTGCCTGATCCGAATCAGCAATTCGACCGTGAATTCCGCCCAATTGGGGCCTTATATCCTCCAACACCATTCACTCTCGGTGTTAGCTTCCGAATGTTCCGTTCCGGCACAGACCTGCCAGTTAAACCGGGCTTCAGATACACACCAAAACAGTCTCCACATTTCTCCGCCAGAGAAAAAAAAGAGAACTACAATTTCTTCCTGGCCATGTCGACGTTCAATGCGCCGGAAAAACATGCTCGCCATGGAACTTTTATGCGGTTTCTTGTTATAATCAGTTCCGCCATCGGATCGTTCTTGTTCGTATTCATACTATCCATTGGGTCCACCATCTACCATCTCCGAGATGTGGTTTCGGGAAGAGAAAAACAGAACGCTCCCAAGAAGGAAAACGACGTGCCTAGATACAAAGTGCGTGATCCGTATCCGGACATGAAGCTGTTGAAAGTCAAGGACTCGTTGCGGCACTATGCCATACTATTGGGCTTGGACCTTGAAGAGTTCAACATCACCACCGCAGATGGGTACGTTCTCACATTACACCACCTTATTGACCCCAACGAGCTGATAGCGCTGCGTCACGAAAAGAAACCTATCTTGCTTCAGCACGGGCTTCTTTCGTGTTCAGGTGCATGGTTGGCACCGGGCCAAAACTCTCTTCCCTTCTATTTCTGGGAACAAGGCTACGATGTCTGGATGGGCAACAACCGGTGTGGCTTCGAACCAAGACACACCTACTACGAGGGAAATCTCATGCACAATGAGGAGTTCTGGGACTGGGATGTGCGTGCATTTTCCACCTACGACTTGCCATGTATCATCGACAACGTCCTCGCTCACAAGCCTAACCACGACAAACTTGCTTTGGTGGGCCACCTGCAAGGTTGCACCCAGACGTTTCTCTTGTTAAGAAACAAGGATCTCCGCGAGTACCATCGCAAGATCGAGTACTTCTTTGCCTTGGCTCCGGCCATTTTCCCCGGGTCGTTGTTTCACGACCGTTCATTCATTAAGTTTATTCATCACCGCCACCCAAAGTCTTATGCGGCCATCTTTGGAAGCTGCTGCTTCGTGAGAATTCTTGGCTTCGCCAGAAAACATGTTGGCACCACCAGATTCTTCAGCACCATGTCATACCAGATGTTTAAGTACTTATTCGGATGGAACATTAACAACTGCTATCCTGATAACAAGATTTTGCATATTCAGTTTCTCTTCAATGTGACCTACGTTTCAGCACGGCTCATGTCGTGGTGGCTTTCCTACCATGTTGAAGAGGGCTTCTCCAACCAGCTTCAGCCAAAGAGTGCTTATAAAGATGGGTCTAATTATGCGTTCACTCCCGTTTCCACGAAGGAAGAATCGCAAGGTGGCGCCGCTGACTCGTCTCCCGATGTGGAGAAAGCCGCTGAGTTGTCAAACGCTGCCGCTCCTTCTAATCTTGAGGATGAACCTCTCGAGAAAGACGACTCCAAGACATTCTTCCCTTACAAACACGAATGGTTTTCATTCAACAAACCAGACGAGTTGGTACCCATGATCGCATTCATTTGTGGAGAGGACTATTTGGTGGATGGCCAAAGATTGGCTACCCACATGAGACACTACGAAAGACGTTTTTATAAGGAGGGACAAAACCTCGATATTGTGGAATTGCCAGAATATAACCATCTCGACGTTATTTGGTCGCTGAATACAATTGGGAAGATCGGCATGGTAATCGACGACAAGCTCCGGTCGTTCAACCAGGAGAATTAATTTTTCTGTGATGCCTTGATCTTCAGCCTCGTTCCCACTTGCTCGTCAGCATACTCGAGCGCCTCGAATACATGGCCCCAATAGAATGGATTATTAATACTGAGTCCAATGTAGACCCCTCCCTCTTCCTTGTACAACGGGTCCATGTTGCCATTTTCTATGATGGTCTCACCCATGTTTTCTCCCTCTAGAACCACTTTCAAGCGTCTTTGGAGATAGACAAAGTTGCATTTCGTTGCAAACTTGGATAATCTAGGTGTATCTTGAGCCACCATGGCAAGCACTAGAAACACTGCCAATGGATCATGAACTGGTGGCCCAACGTGGTTGTGATATTTTTCCTCGTAGAGCTTGGAGTAAAAACTTAAAATCTTGGAGAAAGTATGACGGAGTTCGGAATTGTTGGCGGTGAATTCGCTGTAGATTGTTTCTCGAACCTCTTTGTTGGCCAAAACGGTGTGAGTGATGTTCAATGGGCACAAGATAGTTTTATTAGCCAACGCCAGTTCCTGAAACACAATGGCTGCGGCGTGGGGATCACAATGGATGTTAAATTCTGTGAATGGAGTTATGTTTCCAGTCTTGATGGCTCCGCCCATAATCGACACATATCGGATCTGGGAACAGACATCCGGGTACGTCTGAATCAACTTGGCGAAGTTGGTCAATGCTCCGGTGCACACCACACAAATATTGCCGGCAAACTCTTTGATGGCGTTCCTCATTGCTGTTAGGTAATCCACATCCGTAGATTCCCGGATTCGGGGTTCGGCTGGCAAGACAGCTCCACCAATGCCACTGGCACCGTGGATGTGTTCTGCGTGGATAGGATCCACCACCAACGGCCGGGCCGAGCCGGAATACACCTTGATGTCATCCTGATGAAATCCCAAAACATCTAGCAAAGCCAATGCGTTGTGTGTGGTTTTGTCGAGCAGAACATTGCCGTGAACAGTGGAGATTCCCACCAACTTTATGTATGGGCTGAATGCTGCGAGCAAAATGGCAAAAGCGTCGTCATTTCCCGGATCGCAGTCCAACCACACCGGGATCTGAAACTTTGCAGAGCGGTCGAGTAAATGCATATTATGTATGGGCAATTTGTTGGTGGACAAGGCCCATTATATATGGTTGTGCCACGCAGAGACTTGTGGCGGAAATTGCGAAGAAACGGTTATGAAGGTATCGGCAATTTGAGCACGATGCCGAGCGGGGCAGATTCGGCGAAGGTTAGACGGTGGTCAATTTTGCAATTTCGAAGCGCAGATGTCAATCAATTGTGTTTTTGTTGGTGTTGGTGGCTGGTTGTTGTTGTCAAATATTAGTGAAGGAGAAAGACGTTTTCGTGACAGCTTCCCCACATTTCGCAGTTGGTGACTACTCCGGTCATGATACCTGGAGAAGATGACAACATGGGCCCAAAGAGGCAATTGATCCAGGTGGAACACATTCCAGATGCGGGATCTGTGGCTGGGAGTAACAGCTATGGAGCTTATAGTTTACTATCGGGATTATCACATCTTGGATATACGTTCCACAGTGCTCACCAATTAATTGGGGTCTGGTGGAGGCAGAAATGCAACCAACCAACCGAAATCTGGGACGTTTCGAAAGTCTAAAGAGTTTCTTGACTGTAATTGAATGTTCTAAAATGTATAAAATTGCACGGCTGCTGAGCATCTTCAGCCCAGCTCTGGTTGTGAGTAGCCTCTCTAGTGTCTGTCCACTACAAATCTCCACCCTGCTCATCCACAGGAACGTGGAAGGCTCCCGACAAGAACAATGCCGGCTCGTTGATGTTGTGGTGCTGGTAACTCAACACGCCCACTCCGCCAGCGTCCAACATGAACTGTGGGTTCTCGTTGATGGGCTTGCCCACCCAGCGAGCAGCGAAACATCTCAAGATGTGGCCGTGGGCCACCACCATCACGTTGCAGTGCTCGTTGTTCTTGAACGCTTCAGCGTGCACCTCACGGATCCGTGCAATGGCTCTGTCCACCCGCTCCGTCACCTGCTTGTAGTCTTCACCGTTCTCACATCCGTCAGCCCAGATGGTCCAGTCCTCCGCTGGGGTGAGGCCTCTCAGCTTGCGCAACTCGAGGATCTGCGACGTGAGAAGACCCTCGTAGTCGCCGTACTCCCACTCTCTCAAGTCCTCGTCCACCTTGATTGGAATTTGGGCCTTCTTCTCAGCACTCACACCTTCCAACAACAAGTCGATGGTCTGCAACGCTCTGGTACGAGGAGAAGACAACACCAACTTCAAGTGGGATGGCTTGACCATCTGCAACGGCGAGTCGCCCACCAAGTTTTTGCCGGTGTTTCTCATCTGGACCACGCCAAATGGAGTAAGCTCCAAGTCGGTGACAGAGGTGTACTGGCCAGATTTGGACCATTCGGTCTGGCCGTGGCGGACGAAAAAAACCTTGGGTGTTGGAGCCTTTGTCATGGTGTAAATCGGGCGAATCTGGCGAATTTAGCGAATCTGAACCTGAAATTAGGAAAACTCGGAGCTATCACTTCCACCACCACGACCCAGTGGACGTGCAGGTTTTTGTCATCAGGTGTTGAAAAAGCAAAATTAATCGCATAAACCATACGGGTGACATGTCGCTGAAAGCAGAAATCACGGGAAAAATCCTCTCGCTCTTGAGAACGCTTCCCAAGGACACTATCAAGCACTACTCCTCGTTCAAGGATGTGCAGATCGAGCGGTTTCTGAACCCTAAAGTGGTGGACTCCATTCTGGAGCAGGACTTGAAGTTGCAGTACATCTCGTTGAGAGACTTGGTCAACGACAAGTACAAGAACTACTACAAGCTTGACGACAAGATGTTGAAGCCCAAGGGTAACCCGCAGTACTACGAGCGTCTTATGGCCGAGCTTCGTGGAGAAAAGAAGGAGTCGCTCACCAGTGCGGTGAGAACAGTGGTTTTCGGAAAGTAGGGCGACGTTTGTCGTGGAGTGCTTGTGTATAGTTCAATCAACAGGTTTAAGGACACGGGCGTAGGGGCTGGTTGATGAGTTTGGACTCACATGCTGGACGATTTGTCGAATAGTCTGGGGTTTGTTGGGCCTATATCCAGTCAAGGCTACTGGATCTGCGAATATGGTGATGGAGTCGACAGAATCTACCGTTCTGGCAAGAATTTCGGCAAAGAAAGAGCACACCGTCGCTTTTAGGTCAGGAAACAATGCCGTCACTCGACGACTGGGCCCGCCCATCTCTATGTCCCATTAAAGTGGGGTCAGGCCTATCTCACCTTTTTCCGCATTCAGGGCATAATCCGCTCTGGAGCTAAACAAACTCCGTCAGCCCCACCACAATAGTCTCATCTGGTCGAGTCTTGACGGAGCATTGGCAAACCAGGAAAACTTTCCACAATTCTACTGAAAATATAGTCGATTCCTGGCTTCCTTCTCTGGTCCAATTACCTACACTCTCTGCACATTTTACTAGTGGGTGCGAATCGGAGAACATTTACTCCACGTCATTCTCATCCGCCAGAACTTCCAGCGCTGGGCCATTTCTCGATGTCGTCGCTCACAAGAAATCGGCTTATTCTGGCCATTGTGGCCGTGGTCACTTTGCTCGGCCTATATTTCATGTTCGTCGGAAAACGCTCCGACGACTCGTCATTCAGTCCAGAGGAGATCAACGACATGCTCCAGGACAAGGCCGAGGCCGTTCACGTGGAAAAGATCGAGCTCCATGACTTGAGCGTTCGCCAGCCATACGTCGACAAGCAGACGTTCCGCTCCCAGAACTGGAACTTCAACGGTGACATCATCGTCAAGAAAGACTACATCCGTCTCATTTCGGACAAGAAGCATCTGGCCAGCAACATGTTTGCCAAGATGCCGATCCAGGCCGACTCGTTCGAGATGGAGCTCACCTTCCATATTCATAGCAAGTCGACCTCGTCTTTGGCTGCTGACGGAATGGTGGTGTGGATTCTCGACAAGCCATCTCCAATTGGCGACGTTTTCGGTGCACAAAACAGGTTTACTGGTTTGGGTGTCTTCCTCGACACCTACAAAAACGGAAAGTCTGGTGTGTTTCCTTACGTGAGTGCCATGCTTGGCAATGGAAGAACTCCATACAACAAGTACAGGGATGGAATGGACACCAAGTTGGCAGGCTGCACGGCGAAGTCCATTCTCAATCCAAGCTCGGGGATGACCAGAATGCGTCTCATTTACATGAAAAACGGATATCTCTCTGTTGACTTCAACTACAACCCTCAAAATGCCGACGACTGGCTGAACTGTTTCACTTTGACTGACATCCACCTTCCTCCGGTGAAGTACTTGGGATTGAGTGGTGAAACCGGCGAATTGACGGAGTCTATCGACATCATCGAAAACAAGGTGTTTGCCTTATACCTGCCAGATACCAAAAATTTCATTGAATCCGTCGAGCAGTTGGAAGACTTGATGGAGAAGCAAGGTGACGAACAAGCAAGCAAGGATGTCACACCATCTAGACCTCGTGAGAGAACGCGGAAATCTGTGGCTAGATTGCGTAATGCTGAGAAGCGTCTTAAGGCCAGAGAGCGTGCTCTCAGACTCGAGAAGTATGGTGATGCAGATGCAACATTCCCTCGCAGAATGTGGCGCCGAATGATCACCTTCTTCAAGTATGTCATTGGAGCACTCTTGTTTGTGTTTATCTTGTGGGTGGGCCGTGTTGTCTACAAGACTCTGACCCAGCAGAAGAGGTTTAAGATGACAGGTCTCTTGGATTAAAAAGTTGATTGAAGATATATTAAGTAGTGATTAGAGAATTAATTCTGGATTAGTTCTTTCTCTTTTTGATCGTTTCGGACGCTGGCTTGCTGGCTGGGATGGGCTCGATAGAACTATCCAATTGGCGCTCGTAGGTCAATCTGGCAATGCCAAAAAACTTCATTGGGACAGCCACAGGAAGCAATTTGAACAAGTTGTCGACCTTCTTCTCGGGGTAGAATGGGTCAATGGCAAAAGACTTCTTGACAACCTGGAACCCGCTCTTCAGGTACAACTCTGTCATCAAAGGATCACAAGTGTATGCGTCAGCAATGATGACAGTCTTGATTGAACGGTTCTTGATCTTGTTGTCCTTGACATAACGGGCACAGAGGGATCTAGCCTTCTCAGTGGCGTATTCCAACAAATCGTCCTCAATTCCCACTCCACGGTAGACCTTTCTAACGTGAAGACCGGTGATTCTAGCGTAGAATACGTCGTTGGTGGATCTGTCGGGCACAGGAATGACGGTGACAACAGCAATGGGGGAGCCACGGTACTCGATGAGATCTGTCGATTCGGATGCACTGTCGAGGAACGCCAACGACTTCTGGTCCTCACGGTCCTTCTCCAGCGAATTGGCATAGATCGTCAATGGGAATCTGAAGAGTCTCAGTCTGTATGTCTCTCCAGCCAAGCCGTCACTGACGGCTCTGAACTCATCGGTGATCATGAAACTGGCTGATCCCAAAACACCGGCAATGAAAATCAATATAGGGAAGTATGTGGTCAAGATAAACTTGTTTCTGAGTGCCAAGCTGAAGAACTCACCGACCGACTCCGAGACCAGAATGAGGTCACGATAGGCATAGATGGAGAAAGCAGCCAATACAGCGAAAATGAATCCCTGTGCCACCGGATGCCAAACAATGTAACGGTTCGACCGGGTCTGGAGCTGACGATAGTAGTCTCCATGCAAAGTCAAGGCAGCAGTAGCCAACTGAGGCTCAAGTGGCACTCTGCGAATAGTAGCATCAGCGTTGCTGTCCAACGGCTGGTGTAGGTTCAAATCCTTCTGTTCCACCATGATTTCAATTCGATCACTACTTGCCAATTTTCAGCTGGCAACGGTGGTTTTGTAGATTGCCTAGTGCTCTGTGTAGGCCAGTGATGGATATTATCGCACGTGGGTACTAACTGAAAACGTCCACTAGTGCGTATTCCTGCTCGTAAATTGCAGTCTTCAGGCGGGCATTTTGGGGCCAGATGGTCCAAATTGGATAAGGCGGTGGTTGATGGGCGTTCAACCGGTTGCGAGCAGTTCCCACGTTGTAGATCGGTGGCAAAATGGGGGACTTTTAACCTTTTAGCTTTTCCTTGTATTTTTAATCTGCACCTGCAAATTTCGAACCGATGCGAGTGTCAAACATTTGACATGTTTTCTCAAATATTTGGCCCAACTGCGAATGGCCATAGTCACATTTGTCATGAATCTTGACTATTTTCACCTACAAGACGGATAATCACATAACGGCCCAATTTTAAAGGATGTTCTGGAAATCCCGTAAATTTCCACCTTGTAACCGAATCAAGATCACGTCATCGCTGTCGGTTCACTTTACAACCCATCCAACTGCAATAATCGACCAACTTCTCCTCGGCACAGGTGGTGCCATCAACTACATAAGGTCCCCGGGCGGATCTCCGACGAATTTATTCCCCGATTGGTAATGGAACAGTGCCCGCAAATTTCCGCAGCCTCACTTGTGAATTCCTCATCACCAAGGTGCGCGAGTGTGGCATGACACCACAGTTTTTGGGTCGGGATCCTTGATTCAAATATAGCCGTTCTGGCCCTGTAGTGCTTGTAGTCCACTCCTAAACCAAAATGCCTACTCGGATTACTCCCGACTACTCCAGCCAGTTGAACACTCCGGTTTCGGTATCCAAAGGGATCAAGAAGGTGGCCATTATCGGAGGTGGTGCATCTGGGGCTATCACCTTGGACTCTCTAGTGCAAGAGAACCATTTTGATCAAATCACCCTATTCGAAAGAAGAGAAGTTCTTGGTGGAATCTGGGTGTTGGATCAAAATCCCATCAAAACTCCCAGCGATCTTGTGAAGCCAGGCCGTTTCAGCAGAGACATTGATCCACCATTGGAGAACCCATTCACCCAAGGCTATGATGCGGGGAGAATCAGGTTGTTGACTTCGAAACAAGAACGTTTCGAGCAAACACCCGCATACGATGGAATGGCCACCAATATCATCGAAAAGCTCATGACATTCAGCGATCAGAAGCAGTGGATCCCAGAAGGTGAGAATACCTATGTCGATCGCTCGGCCGTCAGAGACTACATCGATAGATACATCCAGCGCAACGCCGATAAGGAAAACGTCAACATTGTTCTCGGCACCACCGTTGAAGATTTGGAGAGAATCGACAAGACCACCACCGATCCAGATCACATTCCCTATCAATTCCGTCTCACCTTGAGACATCGGTTGCAAGACGGAACCGACGAGTGGTATCAGGACAATTACGATGCAGTGATCGTCACGGTGGGCCACTATCACATTCCGTTCATTCCAGAAGTGCCTGGCTTGAAGGAGGTGCAAGATGCCTATCCACAAGCCATTGAACATGCCAAATTCTTCAGAAACTCCAAACCGTACCAGGATAAGACGGTTCTTGTCATCGGATCAAGGGCTCTGGGAGCCGACTTGACCAAATTCTCTGCCGATACCGCTGTTCAAGTCTACCAGCTGATCAGAAACTCTGATGGACTCGGTCGTTTCTCTCGAAGAGAGAATGTGTCATTCAAGCCAATTGTTACCAAATACGAGTTGACCGATCTGGGGTTTGACGTTTATTTCGAAGATGGATCGAAACTCTCTAATCCAGACGTTGTTGTTTATGCTACCGGATACCAGTTCTCTTACCCATTCTTGGCAAGAGCGTTGGGAGATATCACCATTGATGGAAAGATCGTTCCTGACTTATACCAACATACCTTCCTCATTCCAGAGCCACTTCTTGCCTTCGTTGGAGTTCCTACTGATGCAGTCTCGTTCCGGGCGTTCGAGTATCAAGCAATTCTCACTTCTCGTTACTTATCTGGTAAGATTAGTCTTCCTACGAGGACTGAGCAGAGGAAATGGGCAGAGAATAGATACGAAGAGAAGGGTCCAACCCGAGCATACCATACGATCGGTGCTTTCGATGCTCTTCCATACGTGCAAACATTGACAGAGTTGGGTACATTCAAGGATCCCTCGATTGTTCCTGGCAGAGAGTTTCCAGTTCTCACTGAGAGTGAGTTGGATGAATACAAGGCAGCGGGGGCCAAACTTAGAGAGTTTTGGGATGAGCCCCGGATTCCAACTGCGATATAGATAAATAGATATGTTTAATGGAGAGAATCACTGGCCAAATCAGTATGAATTTATTGGTTGCAAAAAAATGGCAAAAAAACAAGCTAGCGCAGCCAGGTTTCGATCCTGGGACATCAGGGTTATGAGCCCTGCGCGCTTCCACTGCGCCACTGCGCTTGTTCGATGTTACTTAAACAGATGTGGTCTACCATACTCACTCAAATCGAGGTGTTATATATACAGGAATACAAAAATGTTAGTTAAATGGGTATTTGGTTGCCCTCAAGTATTGGGTATCATATTAATTTGGTAGATATGCCATCAATCTGTGATTGGACTCCTTTTGTGCGCGGATTTGTGAGCAAACTAAAGGTTGAGTCCAAATCAGTTTTGGCAGACCAATCGCATGCATTTCCCCTCTAAAAAGCCTAATATCGTCCGCCAGGACATTATTTGATCTATTTCTAGCAGATACTTTGCTCAAAGTGCGATATGCTCCCGCAAAATCAAAGCTGATAGTGGGACATCGTATTACAAAAGAGGGACAAAAAGAGGGTTGAAATTCCTGCTAGGGGATTCATTTCGCTGGAGAATAAGTTGTCCCAGTGGCCCTTAACATGATCTAGTTGTATTTATACTTCTTTTTCGGTCCCAAGTACGTCTGGCTTCAAAAGGCTGATCATTGTTCTCACCACTATCCACTCCATCCAGGCTTTGGGGAACACCAGAACACAAGACAGAGAAAAGCTTCAGAAAGGTAGCTTATCCCAAAAGCTTCTCATTTCGTTCGCAGAGCTTTTGCCTTGAACAGTCCCTTCTACCTCCTACAATATCGGAAGTGCCGACTTTCCATCGCAATACGTAATTTGTCAATTAAACCGTCACCAAATGTATATACAGCTCCAACAATAGCCTAAAGGTGAGCTTAGCAAACCGACCTTGCCCCGTTTTTTTCATAGGGCTCTCCTATCCGATTAATGGTGCTGCTTCAATGGCTCAACCACGAGCTTCTCGAAGGTGAACATCTGAGAAATGGTGCTCTGTCTCTTCAACATGGCCAAGTTGTTGATTCCCTCGTTGAAGAAGTTTGTGATTTGCTCCTCGTCTGTCAAGGCTTTGTGCTGTTTGAACGCATCGTGGATTCTTCTCTTCGAATACTCCCGAAAGTTGTAGTTGTCGAACTTGTAGGCGTTGACCAAAAGTTGCTTGTACAACCCAAGAATTTGCTTGGAAGTTGGGGCCATTTTGGATGAAGAAAACAGTGGCGACACTAACAGTTGGGGTAAAGCTGATTCATCAGTGAAGGTCGCCCACACTTTGTGGGTTGTGTACAGGACGAGAGCCGGTAGAGTGCGGTTTCTCACGGAGATAATCTGCCATGCATAGGTACCGAGAAGTTAGATGTATATGAATTTGTCAAAAAGGTGGTATCTGAAAAGTCGATTATATTAATGCACTATGGAAAACGGGCCATTCGTAGTCTGACCTACTTATTTGGTAGGAATCTCTGTCTCTTGCTCCTCCTCGCCGTACATGGCCTCGAAATGCTGCTCGTTGACCTTGGTCTTGGGGTGCTTCGACTTCTTAGCACTAGCCTCTGCCATCATTTCCTCGAAAATACGGGCCTCCTCGTCTTCGTCAGCAGAGCGCTGCGTATTCAACATCTCCTTACCAATAAAGACCACTGCTTCGGCCCGCGAAATTCTCTCCTTCTTGCTGAGACTCTTATCGTTGAGCACCTTGCGGCTGACCTTGTTCAACACCCCATTGACTTCGTACTTGGTGGTAGCCCACGCAGTAGCCAAAAGTTTGCCTGTAATTATTCTCTCGGCCTCGGCCTGCTTGTACTTCTGCTCATCAGTAAGCTCCTGGCCCAGCTGCTCGAGAATTGCCTGCTGTTTCATCATATCTTGGGCAGCGATCTGGGCATCCACCGCTGTCTTGACGATCAGGAAGCCTCCTTTGACTCTGCCGGACTTGGATTTCACGCTGGTGAAAATCTTTGAAACACCAAACGTCTTGCTGGCTGCAATGGTGGCATGTGCTTGGTCCAAGTACGCCTTAGCGATGAGGTGAAGAAGCTGAATGCCGAAAGACTCAACCTTCAAGTCTTCAAACTCAATGCGAAGCTTGCGGCGGAAGTTTTCCAATGCATCCGGGTTGGCGGCCGAGTCCTGGTACTGCTTGATCTTCTCGATCAATTTGGCAGATATGTCATCCACTCTCTGCTCCTTCTTAATCCGAGAATCCTCCAGGAAAGCGGCGAGCCGCTCACGTTGCTCTGGGGTGATCTTTGACTTCTTCTTCTTGTTGGCCTCTGCCGACAAATCCGTGTACGGAGTATCAGACTTGCCACTGCCAGAGACATCGGTTTTGGAGTTGTCCTTAACAGACAAGTCGGTCATCTTCGAGGAGGCCTCGTCGACTTCCTCGTCTTCGCGCAAGATCTCCGCCGTCTGCTCCATGTCTGTCATCATGCTCAATTCGCCAATCCAGTCCTTGAAGCTGTCCCCACCAAAGATCATCTTGAAGAATTCGGCAGGGTCAATGTCAGCCTGGTCCGCCAATTGGTTGTCCTTCAATCCGTCGATTCCAACCTCATCGTACAATGCTCTCAGTTCCTTGTTCAGCAAGATCCCGTATGCTTCTCCCAATTCCTGGAACTTAGCCGCAGCTTCCGGATCGTTTCCATTCTTGTCTGGGTGCAACTTGATGGCCTGTTTACGGTAGGCTTTTTTCAACTCCACGTCGGTGGCGGTGTACTCCACCTGGAGAATTTCGTAATATGTTGTGTCCTTAACCATTGTGAACTTTTGGGTGTGGCGAATGGAAGAAAGAGTGATAAGAGGCTGAGGCTGGTGGTTGTAGTGCGCACTATATGACCGGCGAGCTTAGTTGCTTGGGCCAAGCACAATCAGACAATAAAAAAAAACTTCAGCATTTCGACAGGAAAAGAAGAAGGAAAAGATCAAAATATAGGAAAAGATCAAAAACACAGTGAGTCGTTTTCACTAGGCTGTTTCTCAAGTCGATGTGTTCAGCATACTAGAGGGAATGGTGGATGATGCGAGTAGTTCAATCTGTCGAGCAAAAACATTTTGGTATGAGTCCACCCAATTGTTGCTCTGCAGTTTTCTGTTGTCAGCAATTTTCACTTTTGCGGTAGACTTCATTATTGTTGCATCTGATGATTCGACCTGCCCCACTTTGTCATCTCAGTGCGGAGAATCTGTCTATGCGTCTGCAATATCTCCGAGGTGGTGAAGTCCACCGATTTGGTTTCGCAATCAAAAAACTTCTGGCGCAGCACCCAGTGCCACCGGTTTGTGGACTTTTCAGACCCGTTCCAGGCGTTGGATATGTATTTTTGCAATTCAAATGAAGTGATTCTGCGTCGAAATGACTAGTCCCCGCAGAACACCGAGATTTTTGCGGTGGAAATAAGTCCGAGCCGAGCTCCGAGCTCCGAGTGACATCGCGGGTTGCATTTTGACAGCTGCAAGGAAAAAACATAAAAGACCCTGGGTTGCACATATATTCCGTTCTCGAAACCCAACCAATTTTGCATTTCTGTGTTTGTTAGTACTGATCCTACTGAAGATCAGAGTATCCGACATCGATCACTCACAAATCCGAAGCAACGCCTGGATTTATTCTGCAAATTCTCTGATTTCGCAATCTGTCGAGTCATACTGCGGGTCTTGATAAGCACTGTTCCGCAACTGATAAATTCCTCAGATTCCAGATCTGACCTACTTACCACAAGTTTCATCAGCGGAAAATGTCACGTCCATCTGCCGAACTGCAGCCTCTTCCATGGCTGCAAAAAGCATCAAATCAAGAGTCACTTGAAGCCTCACATACTGTTGATCTAGAAAGGGCCGACTCTTCATCGGAGCCCAAGATCGCTCCTCATACTTCAGGACTGTCGTTGGAAATAGCTGAATCCGCATCGGAAGAACGGCTTCTCGAACGCAAATTGGGTGATGTTCACATCAATCTCCTCCCCAAGAAGAAACTCATTATCTGTATGCTAGCCATGTCAGTGAGTCTCTTTACATGTTTCTGTGACCAGACCGGAGTCACCGTGGCACTCCCCCAAATTGGAAAAGATCTCCATGCTGAGAACAGTATCAACTGGGCAGGCACATCGTCCCTCTTGGCCAACTGTGTTTGCCAAGTTCTCTTTGGTCGGTTTGCTGATATCTTTGGCCGCAAAAATATGCTCATCTTCTCGCTCGGCTTGCTCTGCATTGCCAATATGCTCTGTGGATTTGCCCAAACTGGTCCTCAGTTCTATGTCTTTAGAGCATTTGCTGGTATTGGAGCAGGCGGCGCACAGTCACTTTCCATGGTCATTGTTAGTGACATTGTCACTTTGAAGCAAAGAGGAAAATTCCAGGGAATCCTCGGAGCCAACATCGGACTTGGTAATGCGCTTGGCCCCATTATCATGGCTGCTTACGTTAGAAAGGCAACATGGAGAGATTTCTACAGAACTCTTCCCCCGGTCATTGCGTTGGTGATGGTCATTGTTTATTTCTTTGTCGATAACAGCAGCAAGCACAAGTTGACTTCGGTTCTCAGTACCAAGGACAAACTTCGCAAGATAGACTATTATGGAGTGTTTTTTGCCACAGCAGGATTATTGTTGTTGTTGGTCCCAATCAGTGGCGGTGGAAGTACTTTTGCCTGGGATTCATCGTTAGTCATCGCCATGTTCTGTATTGGAGGCGTATGCACCTTGGTCTTTTTGATTGTGGAATGGAAGATTCCTGAGCTTCCAATGATACCACTCTACATCTTCAAGAATGTCTCGTTGAGCATTCTCCTCATCTCCACATTCTTGTATGGTATGGTGTACTTTGGTTTCTTGTACATTCTTTCATACTACTTCCAGTTGGTCAAAGGTTATTCATCGATGCGGTCTGCTGTTCTCTTGCTTCCGCTCGTTTTGATCCAGGCATTCATGTCGACTGTTGCCGGAAATGCCATCTCGATGATGGGTCACTTCTTGCCCATCATGATCAGTGGATTCCTGTTTTGGTTGATTGGATGCGGAATGACATTGGCATGGAAGGAGAACACCTCTGTGGGTTTGATGGTGGGTACACTTCTCATTATGGGAACTGGAGTTGGTTTCATTTTCCAACCCACAATGGTGGCTGCACAGGCAAACTCCATGATGGCACAAAGAGCAGTTGTCATTAGTACAAGAAACGTTTTGAGATCGTTTGGTGGTGCGTTGGGAATCTCAATTGCATCCTTGATTATCACCAACTCGTTGTTAAAGGAAATCAGTGGTCAACTTGGCCAGGGCAAACTTCCTAATCTGTTCTTGTATCAGTTGAAACAGTCCATCTACTCCCATGTTGATGTATCCGCGTTGACATCTGAACAGAAGGAAATTGTCAAGTCGATGTACATGAAATCGATCAGGAACGTCTTCTACTTTGCCATCCCATTGATTTCCGTTTGCCTAATCTCGTCGTGTTTTGTGAAAGACAACGGTTTGAGAAGTTTAGACCAAACGGATGCAAAGGATGAAAAAGCCAAGCCAGCAGAAACAAAATAATACTTCATTTGCATCATGAATAGACTAATAGACATAAGATCTGAGCTCTCAAGTTGAACACACTAGTATTTCAATCACAAGTTGCGGAAGAAGTTGTTGAGATTCTCGGGATACGCTCCTCGGCTCAATAAGAAATCCTTGACTCCGTCAATGTTGTCGGCTATAAAATCTTCGGCTTCCTCTCTGAAGTCTTGCATTTGTTCGGAAGTCAAATCTGCGTTTCCGAAGAGAGTCTGGGCTCCCCGACGAAGAAAATCAAACTTGGATTCTCCTGCCATCTTGGTAGCATATTGGTAGCTTGTTTTCTTGTAGTCAAAGTCGTTGGTGGCGCTCTTGCACATATCCAAAATGAAGTAGATATCCCTGGTGAAGAATCGATGGAAACCTCTGAGATAGATGGCAAAGAGCACGCCAATGAACAAAAGTGTCAATATTGTTTTGATTGTGGATAAAAGGAATGAAATCCACATGCGGATCACCTTCTTGATGAATCTATAGCCAAGGTAAACACCTACAACTAGGAATACAGTGTTTGTGACTTGGGGGAACTGCGAGTGGGCAAATGTGACTGCAGTAATGAGTGTTTCAAGAGTGAAAGCCAACGCCAAAACGGCGATCCGGCCAACAAATACCAATACTTCTCCAGCACTCGACATTGTAGTTTCTAGTTATTATGGTAGCGCCTTTACATGCATAAGGCAGGGGTACGGGCCTATTTCTGAACTGTGGGGAATTGGTGTTCTACAATTGACTCGAATTTCAGAATTCGAAGTAGAATATAAAGTGAATGATATTATGCCTTTTCTGACGGTTAAGGTCGTTTGCTTTTACCTTGATTTTGTTGTTGGCGTGAATATGGTTCGGAGACTTTGATGTCTCGGTGAGTATTTGGTCCCGCATATTGTGGAGAATGAAGCATTCATGATAGTTCGAGATTTAAATCAACGAGCAGCTATGATATTAATCGAATATCTGACGAGGAACAAACTTCAAACCAAAACAGATTTTGCCCCAATAGAAATTCTGGAGCATTGAACACACTTAAACCAGTGCACATTCTTCACTCAATACCAAAATTGACATTATTTCACAGCCTGTAAACGAACAACAATGGGACGTCTGATTTTTCAGCTAATCAAGCTCTTCAACTTACAACATCATAAACCCCAGAATCAAATATAGCAGTCGTCTGTTCACTCAACCCTGGAGAATATAGGGTTACCCGGCTCGCATACAAGCACTATATAAGAAGCCATCGATTCGCACCTTAAAAAATTCTTTTGTTCTTTGAAAGTTGACCTCCGGATTTTTGCAGATATACGGCTCGATGCGGGCCTGTGTCTCGCTGGACTCTCTGTTTCGCTCAGTTTCGGCTGAAAGCTTGTGTGCTTATGTCTCGCCTATTAACTTAGGGAGGCATGTTACGGGTGCACTTGTTAGAGATGGAGAAGATGGTGGGATTCTGGGCAGTGCACATGGGGTTGAATTAGTCCGGTCAGAAAAACGTGGTTATACAGTATATTCTTGAGGTTTGAAACTCAAGGGTGTCCCGTTACATCACTACATTTGTATTCAAAGAACTGGCCGTTGTGCCTTGTAGGAAGGGCTTAAGAGTCTCAGTCCATGAAAAGACTATGGAGAAAACGACCTGTTTTCGTCCGTTGTCACTAGTAATTGGCTGCAGCGGATCTTAACGTGGCCCTGGCAACCAGCCTACTGGTTGTCTTGGCTGGTTGTAACTCATGAGCATGCTAAGTTGGAGATTCTATGGAGATTGATAGAGATCAACATCAACTTCAGGCATCACAGCGATTGATTAATGCCGTGCATTGAATTAGAACCATGGTCATTCGGTCAAGGCTTTTTCAATTTTTCTCAGCTCGTGGTGCGTCATCAGGCTCGGTGCCAATATTTTATTTCTCGAACAATTGGTGGATATGGTTCTGATCGACAGTGCGCCAGCAATCAAGTAGCGAAACCAAGTGGAGCGAGACTAGACAAAAAAAAGGTAGGCAGCGAAATTTCTCAGTGATCCTACGATCACACCAACCAAACCAAAACATAAATCACGAAGATCAAAATTCACCGTTGTCGAATGATAATCACCGACCTTCCAAGACTTTAGCCACATTCCAGCTCACAACCACCTCCATAGTGTGACAAGCTTCCGTTCCATGTCCTGCCAATATGAAGGACTGAATGGGCCTTAATGGGTGCACACAAGAGGACAATTATCCTCACCACCAAACTCACACTACTTGGGGTGCTATCAGCTGGATTGATAATTAGGGCCCATTCTTAGCATTTGCTGGCCGCACCTCTCCACATTTATTCGACCAGCGCCATGTTTCTGAGACGCAAACCGCCCCAGCTTTCGGTGTTGGAGGAACTCCAGCAAACGTACTCAGATGTGTGCAACACCACCATCAAGAACTTGGATTTGGAGGAGAGAGGCCTGCTCGAGGACGCATTGAAAGGATGGAAGGCGCTCCACACGCTGCTTCTCTACAAAATTGACGTTTTCGAGAAGAAACCAAGCAAAATTCATGCCGAGGAAGCAGCCACACTCAACGAGCTCAAGGCCATTCGAGACGAGAACGTCAAGCACTTGGTGCGGTTGCAGCTACGTCTTGACGAGCAGAAGCGCCGCCACCAAAAGGTCGCTGCCGACTCCGCCTCCGTTGCTCCCTCCACGACTCCCCACAACTTCAGCACTCCATCATTGCGCAATGGCAATCCAGCCAGCCGATCGCTCGGCAGCACTGGCCAGCGCCAAATGAAGAAGTCGTTGCGGAACGGCGCAAACGGACCTGCCATCAAGCTCTCGGCGCTGAACAGAGATGCCATCAAACAGGCAGCCAACATCTCGTGGCAGAAACCAAAGGCCAAACCCACGAAACTGGCCGACCTCTTTGACGATTTCGACCAGACAGAGATCTCGACCGCCAATTGGGATCGGCTCAACTCGGGTGGCTCGGCTTCCACCGACTCCTCCGGCTCGGTCAACTTGATTGACTTGGACGACGGAATCCATCCACACCACGACTACTTCACAGCACCACCCAGCGACTCTATCGAGACTGTGTCGCCAGATTTGAGTGCCATTGCATCAAAGAAGAAGGCTCCGCCTCCTCCGCCTCCAAAGCACAACGCTCTTTTGGCTCCGCAGAAGTCTCCTCGTCAGTCATTGTCTGCATCTCCACCAGAGCGTAAAACGGCGACTTTGCCAAAGCCTACGGTCAAACAAGCATCCAGATCGACCCCGGATGTCCGCACCCCCAAGAGCTATACATACACTCAGCCCAAACCCATTGATGTGAAGAAGATGATGGCTGCTTCAAGTGGACGGATGAAACCATCTACACCGAAAGCTGCTCCAAGTGCTGAGCAGCGGGCCAAGGCCTCTCCTAAGCCAGCACCCAGAAATCCTGCCAGCAAGTCGCCAGTTCCATCAGCGAAACCGGCTACTCAGCCTGCTGCTCAGCCAGCAACCAGACAAGTCAAGAAGTCTAACATCACTTACAACTACAAGATCGTGGAGAAACCAGGAATCCAGGCCAAGCCACGCATCAGGAGTGCGCCGGCGGCCAAACCACCACAGAACCAGGAGGTTCCCCTCTCTCCAACCATGGACGATATTCTTGGAGGATACGACCTGTCTGACTTGGTCGACGACGTTGGTGACGTGAACACGGCGGTCATCGCTGCAGAAGAGGATATGGATCCTGCTGAACAGGAAGCCCTTATCAAGTCTATCAAGGGAATTGATGAGTTGGCAGCAGCCCAGATTCTCAACGACATTGTAGTCCGTGGTGACGAGGTTTATTGGGATGATATCGTGGGATTGGAGAGCGCCAAAAACTCCTTGAAGGAAGCAGTCGTGTACCCATTCTTGCGTCCAGACTTGTTCCGTGGCCTTCGTGAGCCAACAAGAGGTATGCTTTTGTTTGGTCCCCCAGGTACTGGTAAGACAATGCTTGCGCGTGCGGTGGCTACCGAATCCAAGTCTACATTCTTCTCCATCAGTTCGTCTTCGCTAACGTCGAAATATTTGGGTGAGAGTGAAAAGTTGGTGAAGGCGTTATTCTTGCTTGCTCGTAAACTCAGTCCTTCGATTGTGTTCATAGACGAGATTGACTCTTTATTGGGTACGAGAACGGAGGGAGAAATTGAAAGTATGCGCCGTATCAAAAACGAGTTCCTTGTTCAGTGGTCTGAGTTGTCGTCTGCAGCAGCTGGAAGAGATTCTTCGGCTGGTGATGTCAGCCGTGTGTTGATCTTGGGTGCTACCAATCTTCCTTGGGGTATTGATGATGCTGCAAGAAGACGTTTCGCCAAAAGAGTCTATATCCCACTTCCGGAAGATGATACCAGGCGACTTCAGATCAAGAAGCTCCTTGCATATCAGAAAAATACTCTTCTGGATCCTGACTACGACAAGTTGGTGGAACTCACCCAGGGGTTCAGTGGAAGTGACATAACATTATTGGCAAAGGACAGTGCCATGGGCCCACTTCGTTCATTGGGAGATAAGCTTTTGAGCACACCAACCGAGGAGATCCGGCCAATTAATTTGGAGGACTTCGTGGAGAGTTTGAAGTACATCCGTCCAAGTGTGTCCACTGAAGGACTCGTCGAGTACGAGAACTGGTCTGGCAAATTTGGTTCATCGGGAGCTTGAGTTACTCAAGCGTATAGAATCGTTTCATGGCATTTATTTTTTTCTAACTTCTTCCAGCATGCATAAACCAGGCACAAACACGCTTCATTTGAGGTTTGAGGTTTGGCCTAGTCTCCATATATCAAATGAAGAAGCATTGAATAAATCTGTATCTATTACAAGAATTTGAGGCGGAATGAGAAATGAAATGCTCTCTAAATTCCATCGGAGAATCCACCAACGATGGACTTGGAGAAGCCACCCTCCTTGACTGCCAACTCGTAGTAGCCGTAGATGGTGGTAACACTCAACAAGATGGAGGTACCACTACCCAAGCAGCCCATCATGTCACTGACGACGGACAAAGCACCAATAGCAGCACCACCGAATGCAGCAGCAGTTGGAATGATCTTCTTCAACTCTCTGTAAGCACTGGTGTCTCTGTGGCCGGCAATAACCAAGCCCTGCTCCTTGAATTGCTTAGCAACATCTCTTGGGGAGGTACCACTGATCTCGATCCAGGTGGTGGAGAAAACAGCACACGAGCCCAAGACAAATGCGATGTAGATGGCACTCTTGATTGGGTCCAACATAGCATCAGCGAGAGAGGTTGGAGGCTGGATGTAGTAAGCCAAACCGCTCACAGCGTACAATTGAGGAGAGCCATTCTTTTGACCCCACGAGCCCAAGAGCTTGACGAAGAGGTTGTTTGGCCATCTGGTAAAGAGCATCTGAGAGATGATGAAGATGTTGGAAGACAAGGCGGATTGCAACATGATAGGAGTGTTGGAGGTGTAGAACAATCTGATTGGGTACAAGGCGTATGGGCCTCTCTGTCTGGTGGACTTGATTGGGATTTCAACTCTGAAACCTTGCAAGTACACCACTGCGAAGAACACAATCACGGTGGACAACACCTGGAGCATGTTGGGCAAGTTTTGTCTGTAGAAAGCCTCCAACAAAGCTCTCTTCTTGTCCTTTCTGGATCCCAAAAGGTGGAACAAGGCAATGACTGCACCGTCGAACTCGGCACCCTTACCGGAAGCAGAGGTGGTTGGAGCGAAAGCCTTCCACATCACCTGCTCACACACGTTGGTGGCGGTGAACAAGGAAATACCGGAACCAAGACCGTAGCCCTTTTGCAACAACTCATCCAACAAAATGACAATGATTCCAGCGAAAACCAACTGCAAGATCAACAACAAGCAAACACCAGTGCCCAAGGTTCTTGGAGGGCCGTACATACCGGTCAACACGTACACAGTGGCTTGGCCAACAGACAAGATCATGGCGAAAAGCTTCTGGGCGGTCTGGAACAGTTCTCTGTCCTGTTTGTTGGACATGTCAACGTGGATCAACTTGGTTCCCTGCAACAACTGGAAAACCATGGAGGCGGAAACAATGGGGGTGATACCGAGTTCCATCAAGGTACCACGGTTGGAGGCCAACATCATTCTGAGCCAAAGCAACGGATCAGATCCGTCTGAAGAAGCAATACCATAGAGAGGAATTTCTGACATCACCAAGAAAATCAACAACGTCACACCAGTCCACATGACTCTCTGGTTGAACGGCACCTTACGCTCCGGGGCAATGACCTCGGGCACCAAGGGCTCGAACGGCTTGACTAAGTCCAACACACGGAAACTCATATTGTGGTTTGGGAAAAGAGTGTGAGAACTGAGGTGTCGGGTCTGAAATTTGTATTGACGTGTTCAGACAGCGAGCGTGGAAGTCACGTGCGCGCCCCGGTGGCATTTGGGACTCGAATTTGTTGTGGAGGCCAGTTGCAGAGAGGCTGGCGATTTGTTTTTGTCTCTTTGTTTTGTTTTTTGTTTGCGATTGGATGAATGTGGGCCGAATTTTGGTCTCTTCCAATTTTCCTCGTTGTGTTTGGATGTGGTGGTTGCAAGTTGAGTGGAGCCAGCGGAATAGTGGTGCTCGCTCCGAATTCGGTAGTGGTGCTGATCTCTCACATTGGTGGAGGAAAGTGGAGGAAAAAGCGTTTGGATTTAAGCCATCTTCCACGAATTTTAGATTTTCTTTCTTAGGCATACTCGGATTCAAGCCTCTTCGAGTATCTTGGGTGCCAGGGCTCAAGAATGCACGGCATTATATAGGCCCATTGTTGTAGACTTCCAACGACGTGCAAATAGCAATGGACGTGTTTGGCATCATAAAGTCGATAGAAGAAAGGTATTTCGACTCTTTTATGCTGATAAATTTGCCAAACAAAGAGAATTTGGCAGTTGGACGATGAACACTGCAACTGCCCTCTCTGTCCAGATCGGGACATGAGACTCTCCACATAAGAAGCCAGAGACCCTCAAAACAGCGTCAGTTTGACAATTGACAACTTAAAAGACAATGGCAATTTAAGACTTTTCCACGCCGCAGTTCCCAATCTGCCACTCATTTCCAATCTTCATCGTCTCTTCTACTGGTGATACTGACGTTGAAACCGGA
Organism: Sungouiella pseudoflosculorum; assembly: GCA_030674735.1. NCBI lineage: Eukaryota > Fungi > Ascomycota > Pichiomycetes > Serinales > Metschnikowiaceae > Sungouiella > Sungouiella pseudoflosculorum. The sequence goes on from JAKUAO010000007.1 coordinate 218,997, forward strand.
ACTCGAAGCCAAAAAAACTCACAAAATTCACAATTTTCACAATTTCATCCACCTCAAGCTCAGCCCACCGTCAGCCTCTCCTTCATCTCTCTTCCTCTCCCCCATTACTACTGCGGTCTTGTCGTCGCCAGCACCTCGGCGTCGGCACGAACGGCTATAACCTCGCGCGGTCTGGCACACACTTATCATCTACAACCAACTCCGGGAACTGGAGATCCATCAAGAAATGTCGGCCACGACAGGCAAATCGCCCACTCGCAAAGGCTCGGAGCACGCCGAGTCGCACAAGTCGGCTCGGACATCGCCATTCTCCAAATCTGGCCTGCCTGAACCTTACAATGCTGCGGAGGTGCTCCAGGCACTTTCTGCCAGATACGACGAGGCGGTGGAGGCCGCCAACGCCGATAAGCTGGGCGACAAGGCGCGTGTTTACAAATCGTTCGACTCGTCGTGGTCGTGGACAACCAAGGGCGGCGGCGGCAAGTCCCGTCGGGACGGCGACTACAGCTTGTTGTTCGAGGTGAACCGGTCGATCCACAACCAGAAACACCGGAAAAACTAAACTGGCGAGTTGCCATTGTCAGTGAGAGGCCGGGAAACCCAGTTGCGCCACTTGTTTTTCCGTTGCGGTGGCCCAATTCTCCATGCTCCAGCAACATGTCAAGTGCCCAGGTCGGGGAATGGACGACAGTCCCTCGAACACGGAAATAGATCAGGCGGAAAAACAAAACGCACCGAACAGAAAAAAAGCTTAGCAGGTTCTCCCCTCCCGTAGATTGACCGGCGTGCAAGCCGGGATTTCCTGGCCACTTTTGGTGGTGGCGGGCCACCTCAAGTCATAACGCCAGATATCCACTGCAAAAACCCGGGGTATCCATCCTCATGTGCAGCGGCCCTAACCCCGTCCACCGTTTCGCACTTACACCGCCGAGGCTTCGATTGCGGAAGGCAACCCCGGGGCATTGGCCAGTAATCGAGATAGGAGTTGGCGTTGGGGAGTCACCTAAAAAATTACCTGCGATCGACACCACCATCTCCACCTCCAGGTGCCCCATTTTCAGTGGGTGGCTGTCAAGTTTGAGAAGCGGCAGGCACCTAGTGGGCATATCCCTTCGGCCGAGCCTCCCGGTGCGATGCGGGTGAAGCGGGTGCGCGTGCACACCGGCGCAATGTTCTCCTCAAACCCCCGGGCCAGCTATAAAACTCTGGGGTAAAGATCCACATACCAGGAACGACTCTATTCGATTTTTTTTTTCCTTTCTCTGAGGTTACTCCAGTTTTTTCAAAAATTTAGACTCTCTTTTTGCATCGTTGCATATAGCCTCCATCCCACAATGTCGTCCAGCGTATCCGAACAAATGAATGTGGAGACCGATATCATCACCTTGACTCGGTTCATCCTTGAAGAACAACAAAAATTCGCTCCAACCGCCACCGGTGAGTTGTCGCTCTTATTGAACTCGCTTCAATTTGCCTTCAAGTTCATTGCTCACAACATCAGAAGAGCCGAGTTGGTCAACCTTATCGGTATCTCGGGCACTGCCAACTCCACTGGTGACGTCCAGAAGAAGTTGGATGTTATCGGTGACGAGATCTTCATCAACGCCATGAAGTCCAGTGGAAATGTCAAGGTTCTTGTCTCCGAGGAGCAGGAGGACCTCATTGTCTTTGAGGGTGGTGGACGTTACGCTGTCTGCACCGACCCAATTGACGGTTCTTCCAACATCGACGCCGGTGTGTCTGTGGGTACCATTTTCGGCGTTTACCGTTTGAAAGACGACCTGACTGGATCGATCCGCGATGTCTTGAGAAAGGGTACCGAGATGGTTGCTGCGGGATACACCATGTACGGTGCCTCTGCCCACCTTATGTTGACCACCGGCAGAGGTGTGCACGGATTCACTTTGGACACCCAGTTGGGTGAGTTCATCTTGACTCAGCCAGACTTGAAGATTCCTAACTCTCGTGCCATCTACTCCGTCAACGAGGGTAACTCGTACTACTGGTCCGAGAACATCAAGAAGTACATTGAGGACTTGAAGAAGCCTCAGGACTCATTGAAGGGCAAGCCATACTCGGCCCGTTACATTGGTTCCATGGTGGCTGATATCCACAGAACCTTGTTGTACGGAGGTATTTTCGCTTACCCATCCGACTCCAAGCTGAAGAACGGAAAGTTGAGAGTGTTGTACGAGTGTTTCCCAATGGCCATGTTGATGGAGCAGGCCGGAGGCTCTGCCGTCAACGACAAGGGTGAGCGTATTTTGGACATCTTGCCAAAGGGAATTCACGACAAGTCGGGCATTTGGTTGGGTTCCAAGGGCGAGATTGACCGTTTCTTGACCTATCTTTAGGTACTATGAAGTAAATGACCATTGATCAACCACAGCGTAGAAATAGCAAAACTTGCCCTTAACATACCCTTGAACAATCACATGGTTTTGTTTTTGTTTTTTTTTTTTCCCGATTTCCGGTCCCGTTTTTCTCTATCACTTGCGGGCCGAATTCCCCAGGTTCTCATTAGCTGCAACTGTGGACCTGCAGGTGATTCTGGGCAACTGCTCACACTTCTATGCATAGAACTGGACTTGACTCATCTGTCAACGGAGTATTTGTCCTACCAAGCCTTTTTATTTTGCATCTTGAAGTGTTTGATTTATTCCGTGGTTAGAAAGAAAACCGTTCCAGCATTTAGCATCATCATTTTGCATACTTCCAGACCCTCGGATCCATGAAGCACCTCCACCGATTCACCCACAAAATCAGAAGGTTCCTAGCAAGTCGGTATGATCTCGTTCACTTGAAGAGGCTTGCGTTTGTCATTGCATTGACAAGTTGTCTTTCACTGGGCTCCATCATGCTTTTCTCGCTCTTTGCCCTGTCCCTTCACAATAGCGTTGGTCTCACATATACCCAAATCAACTTTATTGTGTCCTTGTCAGCGGTGGGCATGTACCTTTGCTTGCCGTTTTTGGGATACTTGGCAGATTGCTATGGGCCAGCTCTCCTCTCGTTGATCTCCATATGGGCTTTCTGTCCAGCTTACTTCGTCAGTGCCATGATCGTCAAGCTGGTGGAAAACCAATTCGAAGGCTATGTTCAACTCACCACCGGCAATGTGGTTTTGATAGCCATCAGTTTCTGCTTCATTGGCTTGGCCACAAGTTCCTTGTACTTTGCCTCGTTGCTTACCTGTGCAAGAATCTACCCCAACCATAAGAGTTTGGCAATCTCGATGCCAGTGACTTGTTACGGGTTGTCAACCTTAATTGGGTCGCAGATCATGAAGCTTGATTACTTCCATCTGTCCAGAGATGAACTCGACTTGTACCGGGTGTTTCTGTTCTTTGCTGGTTTGTATCTCGTGATGGGTGTGCTCAATTTCGTCTCCAACTCTATTGTGTCCATCGAGCAAGAGGTGATCTTTGGCGAGACGGAGCCTCTTTTGTCGGAATCAGAGCCGGGAAGCGAGCAATCCAGCTTATCTGACCTGGGCTTGATTCCGCTGAGATCTCAACACTCAACTCTCGAGCCGGTCGACCACCGTGCGAGATTCATTGCATTTCTCAAGGATAAATCTGCTTGGGTACTTTTGTTGTCGCTCATGTTGAATGTCGGCCCGCTTGAAAGTTTCCAGAATAACTTGGGGCTGATCATCCAGTCTACGACTCCAGGCAACGTTAGATTAACTGATCAAGTCTCGGTGATTGCTGCGCTGTCCACTGTCATTCGGCTTTTAATTGGAGTGGTGGCTGACTGGATGTCCAGTGAAGAGCGCAGACACCCAATCTGTAAAGTCTGGCTCTTGGTGTTCTTGGGAGTAGTGGGCACTATTGGCCAATTTGGGGTGCTCTACTTCCCTGATTTCCTGGTTGTGTCCATCCTTAACGGAATTAGCTACGGTGGGTTGTTCACCACGTACCCCACCATCATCGCATCGATTTGGGGAGTGGACTTAATGGGGTCAACGTGGGGGTCCTTCATGGTGGCTCCGGCAGTGGGCAGTATCCTATTTTCGTTGTTGCATGGACACGAAATGGATACATGCGTCAAGGGCGCCAACTGCTTGACCAGATACTTCCATATTACCGGCGTGAGTGTGTTTCTCAGCTTGTTGTTGACGGTGTTTGTGTGGAGAGTGATGTGGTGGAAGCGTGGGTTGAAATGTTTCTAAGATCAGCATCGGAAAATTAAGGTGGTTCGGTGTACACGATCACACATACGGTTAGAAACAACCAAAGCGATCCCCTGATATCACAATGTCCAATCTGAAATTGTGGGTTGGGCCTGGCGATCGGAATAATTATCAGGACCGCGTGCATACGCCAGATTGACATTTCAAACGTATAGATCCAAGCACCATGCATGGATACGCATTTTTTCTTAAACCGGGGCCACGCGTGAACCCACAGTGGGCAGCCCCGAACCGCCTCGCATGGTTTGCGGCTAAATAGTAATGAACCATCAATCACCAACTGTGGATGCATCTGGCCAGTGCCTCAGTGGACGGATTTGCCAGGTTTGGAACCCTCTGTCTCCGGGCGGCCGTGGCCACTCAAACGAAACCCGAAACCCTGCCCCCCACCACCTGATGACGAAACTTGAGTCCCGAACTAATCTTCTGTCCACTCCGAAATCCATGCGGTTCAGGCCGACTGTACAGGTCGCCCTTTCCGGACACAAGTCGGCCGAATCGGGAAACACCGTTGGGTTTTGGGCTACCACCTCACTAGTTAATATCTATATTAGTGCCAGGGGCACCATTGCCTCAGGCGTGGGTTGATTCATCACTACGGAACTAAACGTGGCAGCTAGCCGTGCCCCCAACTCCTGCACCATCGAGGGTTCCCTCCTGCACAGGCCGCACAGCGTCCTCTGTCTTCCAAAATCCCACCACGACATGGAAAGGGGAATCGGTGCAAAAAACCAGAAATCCCAGCATTTTTATAGTCTCCACTCGGGTTTTGCAGCACCATGTGTAACGTCACACACCCCATACACACGGTGGCAAATCTGCTGGGCAATATAAATTCACTGGCACTCCTCTAGTGTTTTTTCCCCCACAGTTGGCGCCATGGCAACCGGCTTGGCCGCTACAATAGACAACGTGAACGAACACGCTGGCGACCTTCTGGTATGGCACGAGCCCCCTCTGTGTGCAGTGCGCGAAATGTCGGCGCGCGACTTTTTGTTTGGTGAGGACAGGTCGCGGTTTCCATATATAAGTGGAGGAATTCAGCCCAATTTTCTCTTTCCTGCTCTGACGCATCTTGCACATATTTACGTATAATGAAAGCTCTTATTCTTGTTGGTGGTTACGGTACTCGTTTGAGACCTTTGACCTTGACCTTGCCAAAGCCTTTGGTTGAGTTCGGTAACAGACCCATGATTTTCCACCAAATCGAGGCTCTCGCTGCCGCTGGTGTCACCGACATTGTGTTGGCTGTCAACTACAGACCAGAGGTTATGGTTGCCACCTTGAAGAAGTACGAGGAGGAGTTTGGTGTCTCCATCACATTCTCCGTTGAGGAGGAGCCTTTGGGCACTGGAGGTCCTTTGAAGCTTGCCGAGAAGGTTTTGAAGAAGGACGACTCTGCTTTCTTCGTGTTGAACTCCGACGTTATCTGTGACTACCCATTCGAGAAGTTGGCTGCTTTCCACAAGGAGCACAAGGCTCAGGCCACCATTGTTGCTACCAAGGTTGACGAGCCATCCAAGTACGGTGTCATTGTCCACGACAGAGACTCTCCAAACTTGATTGAGAGATTTGTTGAGAAGCCAGTCGAGTTCGTTGGTAACAGAATCAACGCCGGTATCTACATCTTGGAGCCATCTGTCTTGGACTTGATCGAGATGAAGCCAACCTCTTTGGAGAAGGATGTCTTCCCAGTGTTGGTTGACCAGAAGACCTGTTACTCCATGGACTTGGAGGGCTACTGGATGGATGTCGGTCAGCCAAAGGACTTCTTGGCCGGTACCTGTCTCTACTTGACCTCTTTGTCCAAGAGAGCTCCAGAGAAGTTGTCTAACGAGAAGTTCGTCCACCAGGGCAATGTCTTGGTTGACCCAACTGCCAAGATCCACCCAACCGCCTTGATTGGTCCTAACGTCACCATTGGTCCTAACGTTGTCATTGGTGAGGGTGCCAGAATCCAGAGATCTGTGTTGTTGGCCAACTCCGAGGTCAAGGACCACGCCTGGGTCAAGTCTACCATCGTTGGATGGAACTCCAGAATCGGTAAGTGGGCCAGAACTGAGGGTGTCACCGTCTTGGGTGACGATGTCGAGATCAAGAACGAGATCTACGTCAACGGTGCCAAGGTCTTGCCTCACAAGTCCATCTCCAGCAACGTTGAGCACGAGGCTATCATCATGTAAAGTGGTCTGCGGTGCCCGTTTGATCCGATGTGTATTTTAATAGACACTACCCGTTAGTTACTAGTCAACACCGTAGCTATTTATACCCCTTCTATTTTTGGCTGGTGGCCCGCTAGTCTATTTACAATTGGCTCTCCACAAACGATACGAAGCTCTTGCGCAACGACTCACTCAAAGGTTTGGCGTTGCTCAAGTACAGCACCAACAACACCCGAGCAATGGTGGGCTCGTGAATCACCCCCATCTCCAAGGTCTTTTTCTTGCCCTCGTAGCTAATTGTAACGTTCTTGGTGTCGGAGGAAACCCACAACGTGTGGTTCTGAGGCACCGAGCCCTTGTGGCCTGAGAAGACACTTCTCAACTGGTCCACGCCCTCGGCCACCAGCTCCCGCAAGGTTTTAGCCATGGGGCTGGCCAAGATCGACTTTGTCAATCCGTCCCGCAAGTGGCCAAAGTCTGTGTTTCTGACCGGAGTGATTCTCACCGCATAGGGCACCTGGTTGGAGATGTCGTCGACAATCTGCTGCGAGATGTCCTTGTCGTCGAGCAAGTTGGCGACGGTTTTCCCTGGGTGCTTGGCGAGGTGCTCCTTGACGGTAGCAGCGATCTTGGGCTCGTCGGCGGCCGCCACGTACAACCCCACACCGTAGACCTTGAAGCTGATGAAGGTGACGGATCTGACGCCTGTGGCGATCAACTTGTGGTCGGACTTGATGAAGGAGTTTTCCTTGGCGGCAAGCGTGGTGGGGAACGGATCAATGGAGCTGTCGACGTCCACACCAGCGAGCGATTTGGCGCTGGCGTCGTTGGCTAGAGAGCCCGAAAGAAAGAGCGAGGCTGCGGCCAACGACACGGCGGACGTTTTGGCGACGGCGCGTGCAGACGACGAGAGGCGGGCCGAGCGGAAGGCGCTGGCGAGCGACGCCGTGGGTGCAAACAATTTCCACATTGCAGAAAGAAGTGATGGTGGAGAAGTGACCAGAGTGAAATTGCCTGATGCCTGTGCAGTCGGAGGCTCGGAGATAGACGGAGCCCAAGAAACAAGATCACAGGGAAAAAATATAGGCCCAAGCGAACTGTGTGGAGGAGTGGGGTCTGAGTGCCAGTTGGTCAAATGGTCAATTGGTCAGGTGGTGTAGTGACATGGCGAATTGGTCAAGTGAGAAAGTGAGAAACTTGGTCAAGTGAGAAAGTGAGAAACTTGGTCAAGTGAGAAAGTGAGCCAAATTATTGAAGTTGGCTAAGTCTGGCCAAATAGTTAGCCATGTCGATGAAGTTGGTCAAGTCGATGAAGTTGGTCAAGTTAACGAGTTGGTCAAGTTGACAAATTGGTCAAGTGAACAAAGTTGGTGAAAGCGTGTCAGTTCATAAACTTGACCAATTTGGTGCACCAGTTGAAGTAGATCAAGGTATTCAAAGTAAGCCACTTGGGATTGCTGTTCCAGTTTGTTAAATTGGACAAGTTGGCCAGAATGGCCAGTTTATGCTGACGTTGGTCAAATGACCAAGTTGGTTAATCAAGAAGGTCAAAGGTGTCTCTTGCAATTGCCAGTCAAAGTCGCTTGGCCTAGAGGTCGGCGATTTCGGGCGCAACCGCATGCGCACTCATCAACGTCTTCCCACTGGCAAGCTGGGCCCGGTGCACCAGCTCCCATTTGCCCCACTCGTGCTCCAAAGACTCAATCTGCGGCGTCAACCAGTCGGTCTTGGCGAGCGACGAGCACAACGACCCCACGAGCAGGTCGCCCGCGCCCGTCACATCTACAATGTCCAACTTCTCGTTGGCAGTGGGCACTGGAAAGTACTGCACCACCACCCCCAAGTAGTGGCCCTCCTCCACTTCGCGGCCCTGCGACACCACCGTCCACAGGGGAGCATACGGCGACGTGGTGGGCACAGACTTGTAGTCGGAGACAGAAGTGTTGAGCGACACCACCACGCAGCCCTGAGCGCCCAACTTCACCAAAATCGTCGGGATATATGGGAGGAGCTGGAAGCACTGCTGGAGCACCCCGCGCGATAAGAGACTGGCCATGGCGGTGTTTTTCGCACCCAACGCACCCATGCGGTCGCGGAAACTGGAGTCTATGCCCATCGAGTCGAGCACCGGAAACCAGTGGTCGTAGTCGTCAAAGAGCTCGCGCCGAGCAAAACTGGCGTGGATGCGCTCGAGCTCGTCGGCGGTGGGGGTGATCATGTCGATTTGGTTATGGGGAAACACCCTGAGCCGGGCCGAGTTGAGGCCCGCCACTCGCTCCAGCTTGGGCGCGGAGGTTGGCTCGACAATCACTTTGGCCCGGTGCGAAAGCTGCCCCGCGGCCTCCACCACCGCATCAAGGCCCCGCGCAGAAAGATTACAGTCCACCACCACCAACTTGGGCTGGGCGGCGGCGATGTGGCGGGCGAGGTGGTGAGGCAAGTCGCCGTGCTCCATGATCGCCATATCGGCGCACGCCACCACCAACAGGCCCGCGGCGTCGACAATGGCCGAGTATTGCGCGGTCTTTGCTGGCAAAATGGCAATGGCCGAGGTGTCGATTTTTTTCGCCTGGAGCTGGCGGAGGATGGAGTGGCCCGCGAAATCGTCGCCCACCGCCGAAACAAGCCGGCACCCCGTGGGGAACTGGAGACTGGCGGCGCTGTATTTGTAGGCAAGACTGACGTTGTACCCCACGCCGCCCACCGACGAAGTCAGGGTGCCGGGGTTGGAGTCGTTCATGACGGTGGCTGCGGCGAGTCTGCTGACGGTGTCGAGCGCGACCAGGCCAATGACAAGAGCGTCGACGGGTGGAGAAGGAGAGGCGGTGGCAGAAGTCTTGGTAGAAGTAAAGTTGGTAGAAGTTGAGTTGGCAGAGGCAGAATCAGATGCAGAGGTGGCAGAGGCAGAATCAGTAGAGGCAGAGTTTGTAGTAGAGGTTCTGTCGGAGATCAAGTCAGAGGCTTTCGCAACTTTGGGTGTTGGCTTGTTCAGTTCAGTCAGCGCACTTGCAATCGAGTCAAATCCTGATCCCGATCCTGATCCCGATCCTGATCCTGATCCTGATCCTGATCCTGATCTTGGCAAACCAGCCTCGTCTAGTCTCTCTCCTCTGGCCCCAGAATGCCTGTCTGACCTCGCACGGAGCCCAGTAGAGGCCCGAAACCCGACCTGGTGGTTAGTAGTGGCCCCAGCACTCGTACACTCAGTAACATACCTGCTCCTCCAACACGAGAAGCTCGCGGGCGATCTTGGCCCCGGCCTCCGCGTTGTTCATCACAAACTTCATGTTGCACTCCACCGACCGGCCCTCGGTTTCCACGGCGATTCTCCGAAGCAAGAACGGAGTCAACTCTTTGCCCCGAATGCCCTCGGCCTCGGCGTCGGCAATGGCCCGGTCGATGATGCCGCCAATGTACTCGTTAGGCATGGCGATTTCAGCCGGCGGCGGGATGCACACCAAGCTTCCAGACGTGAGCTTCATCACGTTGTTCTGGTTATGGACGATCGAGGCGATCTCCTGCCACGAGTCGAACGAGTACGGCGAAAGAACCCCCGATCCTCGACTGAAGAACCCGGGAACTTCCACGCCAGCCCGTCCGTCGTCGTTGTACGTCCCCACAAACACTCCCTGGGTCTCCAAGTACTCCATGGTGCGAGGAATGTCCAAGATCAGCTTGGGCCCAGCACATACCACGGTCACCGGCGTGCGAGACATCTCCGTCAAGTCTGCACTCACGTCCATGGTGATGTGTCCGTCGCGGTGGACTCCGCCAAGGCCGCCTGTAGCAAATACCTTGATTCCAGCCAAATGGGCCAAGATCATGGTTCCGGCGATGGTGGTGCCTCCATTGAGCCTCTTGGCCATGGTCACGCCCACGTCTCTTCGGGACACCTTGCACACGCCCTTCTGCTCCGCCAAGTACTCCAATTGGCGGTCCGAGAGCCCCACGTACGGCTTTCCTTCGATGAACGCACATGTTGCGGGAACACCGCCGTTTTCCCGGATTTTCGCCTCCACCTGGCGGGCCATATCGAGATTTTCAGGATAAGGAAACCCGTGTGTGATGATGGTCGACTCTAGCGCAACCACAGGCACCCGATCGTTGAGTGCCAGCCGGATTTCCTCCGATATGGTAATGGGCATTCTGCCCGATGAGAGTCTTCTGCAGAATCTAAGCATAGTTCAGATTCACAAAATGGTCAATTGGATTGTTGTTTAACTTGTCAATTGGTGCTGTGTCGCTAATACGGGCACTTCTGGCCAGATTTGTGGTGGTGGTTGGTGTAGAAAACTGGTGGATCTGGTTTCTCGGTTTCTGTATGCACATTTATCACCACTTCTCATCATGGTGGAGATCATCGAATTGGACAGTCCGGAGGGAAATCAGAGTGATTTCTCGCGGGTAGAGAGTCTCATCAATGACTCCGAACTTGCAAAACTCGCCGCTTTGGTCGAAGACAGAAGCTTGTCTCTACAAGATCAGCACTTGCTTCTACTCAAAGTGAAGGAATGGCTACACTTCACGCCCAAACCGTGGGATTGGCTCCGAGGAAACCGTTGCGCTGCGGATTTGGAGCAGAAACTTCAATTGGCAGTGGCTCTTTTCGCCAGCGGGCCTGCCAACTCTCGCTTCGACTTGATGGCTCTCATATCTTGCTACATGAACCCAAATGTTCCCTGGAGCAGCGAGGCGGCGGCAGCACAGGCCAGCAAAATCGCTCTAGACTTGTGCATTCCACATATGGACGAGTTTGTCACGCAGCTCAGGCTGGACGTGCTTGAGTCGACGTCAACCAAGGTTTCTGGTGCTGGGTATGCTCGGCCCAAGACGAAATCAGCGCTCCGACCCACTCTCGGATTGAGCGGAGGAAGTGCTGGCGAGGAGGCGGTGCGGGCTGCGTGGAAAAACTCGGCTCGCGTGAAAAGTCTCTCGTCGGTGTGGTTGTTGGTGGTTGTAGGTCTGCAGTGGCTGGAGTTCAACCACCACTGGCCACTAGCCACCACATTCATACTCAACGTCATGGACGACTCCGATCCGTTGTTCCGGGCCCAGAGTTGCCACTTGCTTGGTCTCTTCATGCAAAAACACCCAGAAATCTTACTAAAGTCGGGCCTAGACAAGTTGTTCAAAGATTCGGTCGATACATGTCTCACCTACCTTCCCAAACTCACCCCGGCCCCTGTGTCGCTACACGTGTTGAAGGCAGCATACCCGGTGTTGTTCCAGCTACTCGAACTGCAAAAGTCGCCGTATACTCGCTACCTTGACGTCCTCGAGAAGAACGTTCTTGGTCTGATTTCGCATGTTCTGGGCCGAGACAACGATGCAGAAACAATCCTTGTGCTCCAATTTCTTGTGGACCAGCTCCGCTACGTGATCACCAACCACATCAAGTCCTCTGTCTTGGCAGTGTTTTCCCGCACAAATTTCGTGGTCAACCAGATCATCATCAACCCATACGTGATAGAAGCAGAAATGGGACCACAGCTTGTGGACTCGGCTCTTCTCGTTCACTCTGCCATTTTGGATATCTTCAGTGCTCTACAAGAAAAAAAGCCTCTCGAGCTAATTCTACTGTTCAAGTACGATTTACTCGGAGCATGGACGGTGTTGGCCAAACGAATTGTCAAATTCGAGGTTGGAACCTCCCGCACTGGCGAGTTGATCGAAGCCAATGTGGGCAAACTCAAGCATATCGCCGAGAAATGCGGATCACACGAATCTGAAGAGTTCAATCTCGATCTACATGCCATCTGGACCAAGGCCCCACTGTCAAAAGTGTATGTGCATTAGGTATTTACAAGATGGGAACATGCCTCTATTTCTGGCCCTGCAAAGCTTGCACAACCTTGATGTTGGTGTCCAAGAATCTGTTCAAGCAGTTCGACAAGCACTGCTCCTCCAATCTGTCTAGCGAGTTGGAGGTGATTGGCTTGTTCTCGTTGCACTTCTTGAAGCACATATCGGTGAAGTTGTGGATGGACATTTGCACCTTGGACTTGGAGTTTTCGGCATCGATAAACTGCAAAATCTCTTTTCTGGATTCGTCGTCGAGGCTCTGCAAAGCAGCCTGGGAAATTTGTGACATATTGGTGGTGACTGGTTGGTGGCACCAAATCGGTAATCTCCACTGGAAAATATCCTGTGGTGGCCTGGTGCACGGGTGTTTGGACCGGTCCAGCAGGATTTGTTGATATGAATCAGTGCCAGTGTTGACACCGCCATTGAGGTCTAAAAGAGGAAACTAGAGCGTGAATCTGCTCATTGCTGTCTGAATTTTCCATTTTGCATGCATCATACTCGCCACAACAAACCAATCTCCATATGACAGACACGAATTCCAGAAAAGACAAGATTCGTCAGCTCCTACTGAACCAGCCGCCAGTAGCCGACCAGGCCTCCCGCAATGCGGCGCAGGATACCTATAATAAGAAATTGTTGGCGGACATTGAGCGGACCCGGTCGTTCCTACTGCAAGCGAAAGAGGCCATCATCAAATTGAACGAGGAAATTGCGCAGAAACCCAGCAATTGGGACGACGAAACGCGTCAAAAAGCTCGCATAATAGCTCTCCACGACTCCTACAAGAAACTACCGTACATGGCCATGAAGAACGACCTGATTGGCATTGCTACTGCTGCTTCGCTCACCAAAAAAGCTGTGCATGAGCATCGAGAGGCATCTCTGGATTATGCAGAGGAAAACCGGGCAATTCACAGGAGAACAAGAAAGCAGAGCCAGCTTTTGGCGGATTTCAAGGAGATCGACGTCCTATTGCGCCAGAGAATCGCTGCACACCCCGAGAGAATGGCCAAGATCGAGGCAAAGCTCCAGGAGTCGCAGCCAGTGGGCACGGAGCTCGAGCGTCAGCTTGCATTGGTGCATGAAGCAGCCACCGTGGTGAAAGCCGTAGAGGAACGCTTGTACCAGCATGTGAAGCGGGTTGTCACCAAACTTTATGCCTCCCAAGACTGGGAGAACGCCAGCATCATGGACGAGCAAACGTTCAAGACCAGCATTGTGCTGTCAATTTCGACTATCGTAACACTTGTGACCAACTCGCTCTCTCCAGGGGACAAGTGGACGCTGGTGACGCCCGGAGGCCCAGAGGAGAAACTTGTTCTGGTGATGGTGCGTAACAACCTAGTCCTAATGCGGGACAACCACGAGGTGAAGCTACGAGAATTTGGGTTTGACGACTAAGTCTCCCCACGGGCACACATCTTAACCTGGCTATATGATTAACCGAACAGACGGAACCCTGCATGGGCTTTGATTGGATCTTGACATAGCCTCCACGAGTTGGGGCCAGTTTCTGGCACTTTTTGCTCTCTAATTGCACAAAGCAAAACCTTTCCTCCTGAGTATCTCCCCAGCAGTAAAGCCGTTTTAAAATCTCCGGATTATTTGCTCCAAGTCCGTCTTCAAGTCCAACTTCATCACCACCTTAAGTTGTTGGGACCTGCACATCCGCATAATAACCGTTACGATCAGTGTTGGCCCAACTAATGCCAGAGTCTCCACAACAGAACACAGAGATGGCGAGTGTCCGCAAAAGGAGGAGACCCACCATCGTCTGCCTTCGGTGTCGCAGCAAAAAGTCTAAATGTGACAAGGCACTCCCGTGCTCCAACTGCGTCAAGGCGAAATGTCCAGAACAATGCCACTACGAACACCAGCCGATCTCGGCGCCAATTGCACCCATGACCGCTCCAATGGCGGTTCCAATGCCAGTTCCAATGGCATCTCCGCTCGCGGTCCCGGTGGTTTCGCAGCCGCAACCGGGGTTTGAATCGAGCTGGATCGAGTCTATCAAGCAGCATCTCCGCAGTTCAAATGTGGCCAATCTGGCGGATTCGCTAGCGGCATCAACGTCTGGAGCGTCGGTGAACTCGCCGATTCCTGCCCCGCAGGTGATTCTTGAGAGTAACAACTTGTTGATTGGTGTAAACCCCGTTGTTCAGTCCACGGATATGATCAACTTCCACATGGATCTATCTGCGATTCCTCCAAAGGGAACAGCACCAACACATGCGGACAGTGATTTCCAGCGCATGAGGTACAGCAACCGGTCAATCAGTCTTGTGGAGGTCTCACAGCAAGAGCCCGGAGCCAAGCTTTTCTGGAAGTTTGATGAACGGGTGGAGAAGATGAAGTTGATGACCCTAGATAACTTTCCCGATCACAAGCTCCGGAGCGAGGTCCTGGCCGAGGCCAGAAGCATGTTCAAGGACAGCTTCATTGACTTGTACCCGCATGCACTCAAAAACATTGGCTCCAACGAGGAAGTCAAAAAGGTATTTTCCAAGTATGGACTCTGTGTGGGGCTTTCATTGACGGAAAACTTTGAATTCACTGAAGAATCTGCGTACTCCTCGGCATTGAAGACAATTCTACCGCTGCGGGATGCGCTTTTCGGGTACGTTCGTCAGTTCTTCCAAAAGATATACCCTCTATATCCGGTGGTAGACGAAGACTGGTTGACAGAGCGCATTGACCATTTGTTGGAGTATTCAGGCTCGGGCACAGACCTTCTCGAAGTTCATATCACGGGCAGAGAGGACTTGCTCTTCTTCGCCATCTTACTTTTCATCTTGCGCTTGTCCTTCCTCTCTTTCTTCACCAACTCTCTAGCACGCAACGCTGCGATACTCAATGTGCCTCAAGTGTGGGGGCTGCTGCTTGCGCAGTCTCAAATCACAATATCTGCGGTGGACTTGGCCACCAGGCTCATTAACTCAGGATGTTTCCGAAGAAGAGCCCTGTTCTTGTCATTGCAAGCACATATCTTGGCTACCGTGACACGAATACATGCTCTCGAGAACGAGTTGTCGTTGAATGCCCTTGATACAGAGATAAACGTTGGTCAGCTTTTACAAATGGCTATGGCCCTCACAATGGATCGAGATCCAGACTTTGTCAGGGAGAATTCACCAATGGACGCCAAAACCAAAAACCTCCGGCGGAAGGTGTGGTACGTCTTGGTACAATTGGACTATACAATGGCTTACACGTTTTTCTGCCCTAGAGGCATCGCTACGTCTCAGTACAGCACAAAGCTTCCAACTTACTCCATTGAAGGAAGCAACATAAATGATCACGAGTTGGAGGAAAGCTGCATTCGCAAAGTGAAAGAAATCCACGAGGTCTTGCTAAGCGGAAGCGACCTTCTCGATACATGCTTGGATATGAACAAATCACATAGAGTTGTTGATGTGATATGCAAACTTAACGACCTCGAAATGTTTGTCTCTGATCGTCTTGGCTGGACCCAGAATTATTTTAAAGAGAATGGACCTCATGCTATATCAACCTCGATCTTGACAGTCCTTCAATTGCGGACCCAAGTCATGTTGAAACTATTCATGGCTCATATTTATTACTTCCTTCATCTCTATTACACCTATAAAAAGGATCAAGAGTTGGAGTTTTTTTTCTTCAGGAAGTTGCTCCTCATTGTCTACACAGAGATGAACTACTTTTGCGCTGAGCTTATGTTCACCCGAGATCTGATGGCGGATCCTACTTTCAATCTTTTCATGACACCAGTCATCCTCATATACTTGCATGTTGTTGCAATGGTGGGGCTTGGGTTCGCAATCAGATTGCATTGCACGGTATTCGTTTTGGAGCGGATGGGTGACAATAACTCGACGTTCAGGGTTCTCAAGGATATGATATCGCGTAACGAGACCTTCATCATAAGAAAGCTCAAGTTATGCAAATTACTCAGCGAACGATACTTTTTCGGGTGGAAGTGCACGAAGGCCAATGGGATAGGGTATAGAATGGTCTACGGAAACCAGATATACTCTGCAGATCTTGATGCTTTGACGAGGGCCAAGATTTCGTGGTCCGAACGCCAGCAATTGGAGATGTTGAATCTTATTCCAGACGATGTGCCAATTCAAATGTCTGACGTCGGAGATGTGCGGCTGCACTGTTACTACAGCAACAGGAGTCTTGACGACTCCGAATTGCGTGGACCCGACTTGTCCAAGACTATACAAACAGACAATTTCTGGATATTCTTCAATGCCTTGCACGACAGAGACCCATATGCTGCTGCATTTTCCAAAGACAATGGCGGAAGGAAGCAAACTAATGGACCTTCCGAGCGAGCCAACGCAGAAGTTGCGAAAGCCAGACACGATGCTACGAATGTGGGACCGTCAGGTGCCCCAACCAACGACCTTCCGGCTCCAAGTGTGCCGAACGGGCCCGCTGGAGGTAACGACAATTTCGGATTGATAATTCCTACTGCCTCCGACTACCTCGACTTTAACTTCTTCAGCACTGATTGGACCATTGACGAATTCTACCCAAGCATGAACCAATATCACAACTAGTGCATTGTATACGAAATATATAGGTGTGGACGATACTCAAACAGATTCAACTGCGTGGTGGTCCTTGTACATGTAGAATTGCAAGAAAATGATGACGTCTTCGAGAATGGTACCCAACGATCCCAACAACCAGCTCATGTTCAACACCACATAGTCCGTGTCACTTCTGTAGAACAAAATCTGGCCCGCATAGGTGAGGTTACCCAAGGTGGAGAACATGAAAAACAACAAACTCAAGCCCTCCACCGAGCGTCTCTTGTGGTTCTGGATGATTTGTGGAATACGGGCTCCCAAGTACAACAAGGCAGACATGTAGCCCACCACCTGGGGACCCAACTCGATTTTCAGAGCAGGAGCATCGCCGGAACTGCCCGACTTGTCGCTGAAGAGGAAACCCATGAAGCCTGCTCCAATGACGAACAAAATGGGCAACACGTACCGAGTGAAGAGTCCGTGGTCTTCCGGGTCCAACGCAATGTCGGTGAGAGTAGATGATCTTCTTCTCAACAAAGGAGCGTGTTCGGAGCCGTGCGACGAGGTGCTGTGGGCTCTCAGGCCGCTAGGCTTGCGGTGGTGATGCTTAGGGTAGATTTTGGAGTAGTAGAAGAATGAAGCGATCATCAAGAAGTCGGCCAAACAGAACCACACAGCAAGGAAGATAACTTCGGGGAGAAGACCGGCCCAGAGCGCACCCACCAAGTTGAACAAATCACCAAGGAACCAGATGGAGATGAAGCCAATGGCAATGCCCTCCGCTGACTTCATTCTCCATTGTTCAATCAACTGGGGCATGAGCAAGACAATCCAACTTGCAAGGCTAAGACAATGTTAGTTGACATTCGACACCAGGCACAAAAACGCAGAATTGAACATACGAAGTCGATCCCATGATTCCAGACACCGTGACTCTCCATGGAGCAGGCGAGTCGCCTTTTGCGGCGGAAACTAGGGATTCCAATAAAAATAGCATGGAAAGAGAAGATGGTGATAAGAAAATAATGCAGGGAAGGTGCGGAATTAGACTCATCAATTCGACTCGATAGAGCGAGGGAAATTGGCCCAGGTTTGGGGAATTCTGGTGTGTTTCAAATTTCGATGGGAGCCAAATTGACAATTTACACCATTTTTGTATTCTTTAGTTTTGCTTGTTCTTGTAGGTGGTTTTTGGAGAACTTTTTGATTGAGGTTATTTCAAGACATAGTCTGACTCGTTCGTAATGTGAGAGAAAATTGCTAAAAGTGTGCGAAAAGAAGAACCGAGTCTAAATTAGAAACACACACCAAAAATCAGAAAATGGAAGAATAGAAGCAAAACTTGGCAAACAAGACTTCAAGATCCAAAGCTAAAGACTGAAGTGATTAGTTCCCGTTTCGAAGGTCCACCCACCTCCAAATCTGCTATTACACTATTTCTGCTTTACCCAGAGCACATTCATACAAATAGGGAAAGAAACACAAAATGTCCAACAATGGGAACGAAACCAACGTATGGACCCAACTCCTCGATCAAGCCTTGAGTTTTGGCTACAATATCAGATTTTGCACCCACTGGTTGCTGGTGTTCTGAGGCTCCGGTCAAACACCCGTGCACCAGGCACACGAGTAGGCTCCAGTGCAAGAAAAATTTTTTCGCCCAAACTTTTTCTTACCCACTATTCTTCTTCACTAAAATGGTATGTTGAATTCTTGAAAAACGAAATTATTTCCACAATCGTTCACGGGTTGTGCGCTGGGAAGTGG
The DNA here is from genome assembly GCA_030674735.1 of Sungouiella pseudoflosculorum. NCBI lineage: Eukaryota > Fungi > Ascomycota > Pichiomycetes > Serinales > Metschnikowiaceae > Sungouiella > Sungouiella pseudoflosculorum. The sequence goes on from JAKUAO010000007.1 coordinate 237,446, forward strand.
AGCCATTTTTATTCACTAAAGGCAAGGGTGTTTCATCCTCTGGTTGTAGAAACTCCAATACTGTGGACGGTTGATCCACCTTTGTCATAACCATTTAGTTGTGCAAGAATGTGTTTTCACTTCTTGGAGCACAGGCTGAGTACCTCACGGTACAGTAGAGTGAGTTTGGAAGTTGTTCGTTGAAAGTACATGGAGAACAATGGAATCAAAACTAACTCAATGACCCAGCCTTCCAAGAAAGTTGCCCCAGCTCCTTTGGCCACCAAGGCCCAGGCCTCTAAGGCCCCAAAGAACCCTCTCATCGAGGCTAGCCCCAAGAACTTCGGTATTGGCCAGGCTGTTCAACCAAAGAGAAACTTGTCTAGATTTGTCAAGTGGCCCCAATACGTGAGATTGCAGAGACAAAAGAAGATCTTGTCCATGAGATTGAAGGTGCCTCCTGCTATTGCTCAATTCCAAGACGTGTTGGACAAGAACACCGCCACTCAAACTTTCAAGTTGTTCAACAAGTACAGACCAGAGACCTCCGCTGAGAAGAAGGAGAGATTGACCAAGGAAGCCGCCGCTATTGCCGAGGGCAAGAAGGCTTTCGACGTTTCTCCTAAGCCAGTTGTTGTCAAGTACGGTTTGAACCACGTTGTTTCTCTTGTGGAGAACAAGAAGGCCAAGTTGGTTTTGATTGCCAACGATGTGGACCCTATCGAGTTGGTGATTTTCTTGCCAGCTTTGTGTAGAAAGATGGGTGTTCCATACGCTGTTGTTAAGGGTAAGGCTAGATTGGGAACTTTGGTGCACAAGAAGACCTCCTCCGTTGCTGCTTTGACTGAAGTCTCTGCTGAAGATGAAGCCGAGTTGGCCAAGTTGGTTTCGACCATCAACGCCAACTTCATCGAGAAGTACGAGGAGAACAGAAAGCACTGGGGTGGAGGTATCATGGGCTCTAAGCACAACGACAAGAAGGCCAAGAAGGCCAAGGCTTTGGAGGCTGCTCCTCAAGCCTAAACTGGTTTACAATTCGTTTTTCAATAATTCAATGTATCATGGGTCTAGTCTAGGGTTTGGCTGCGAATGCCAGAGAGTCCTGCGTAGCACAGTAAGGTAGGAACAACGAACACTACGGTGAAGTTGACATACAGAATGGCCAATGTGGATTTGTGAATACAAACACAAAGCCAGAACTACAAGGGTAAACACAAAACTCAACACATGTGCAATTCAAACGAACAACGGCAATTCCAACAAACAGAATCCGCCCCAATCTACTGGTTAATAGTGCCCCAGTATAGGCTGGGTGGGAGCAAAGCGCGGTCCGGCACCAACGCTCCACACGTGATCGGCAGTGACTGCTTCTACTGCGCAGGACCTCAAATTTTTCCTCAATGTCCAAACTATTCACTGGCGCACCGCTCTCGTTTCTTACTCCATAGACAAAAAGTATGTTGAACCACCACGCCAAAGTCATGAGTTATCGCTGAATATCACGTCCCGCACTTGCGCTTCTGGTATCTCCCGATACTTCTGGCCCGTTTCCCGTCACAATCCCTTACTAACTCCCAGGCAAAATGGCTAAATCTAAGAACCACACCGCCCACAACCAGACCAAGAAGGCTCACAAGAACGGTATCAAGAAGCCAAAGACCTACAGATACAGATCTTTGAGAAACGTTGACGCCAAGTTCAGAAGAAACCACAGATACGCTTTGCGTGGTACTGCCAAGGCTTTGGCTGCTGCTCAGGAGAACTAAACGTCTCCTGGCGTCTATCTACACTAAGTATTTAATGGTACTTTAATTTCTGGCTCATGTGTAGAGACTGAGACCGAGGGAATGGCTGTCCATATCCTATATTGTAGCAACCTTGAGAAAATATGGGAAGTGCTTGAACTTTTCGAAAAAGATATCAAAGTTGGGAAACTCATTTCGAGTTCTCTTGGAGTTCGATTATAGTTTCTCGATTTAACGTTCTCGATAACAAGTTTTCTTTGAATTTTCGTTTCTTCAATTTGTTCTGGGTTTCCTTTGAGTATTCTCATTGCTGCTTGACTATTCACTGTTTCCTGGCCCTAAATGCGCTGCGACCTCACCAGAAACCTTCACTATGGGGACGATCTGCACCACCACAAATGCTGCAAAAACCTCCCAAACTCCCCCATCAACACTATAAAAGGAGGAGATTCCCCCGGCGTATTTCGCGTCCATTTACAATTCTCTTTCCCACCATGTCCACCAAGATCTGCCTCTACAACCTCAACTACTACACCACCGAGTCCGAGTTGCAACAGTTGTTGTCCAAATACAATGCGTAAGTACACCCGTAGCCCGGTTTGATGATACGTGCTAACAGCTAGAACCAACGTGTTCATTCCAAATTATTATGTTCGCTTTGGCTTTGAAAAGCTGAAACCCTTGGGAATAGGCTATGCCGACTTGCCGACCGTTAAAGCGGCAGAGTCAGTCATCCAGGAGCTCGATGGGTCGTTCTTCAAAGACCGAAAGCTCAACGTTAGAGCCCACGTCCCCTTCAACCCAAGCCCACGGTTCTCAAGGTTTCGCAGCAGCGAAACTGACAAGAAGGAGTTGAAGCCTCAACTTGACGCCGAGCCTGAACAAGCCGAGCCTGCGGAAGTGCCGAAGAATGTGGAGTTTCAGCCCACAAGAACAAGAAGCTGGGTGGCAAGGGAGAAGCCCAAATACTCTGATTCTACGTTGTTTATCAAGGGTATCAAACATAAACCAACTGAGCTGAGCCTCATGGAATTCTTCCAGGAGTTCAACCCAGTACAAGTCAAGCTCGCAAAGTCTCGCGGGTTCATTAATGGCTTTAGGCCCAGTATCAACATTGCATTGGTTACCTTTGAGTCATCAGATACTCTTGACTTGGATATGATAATCGAGACTTGTCGGTCTCGGTTGTTCGAAGGCAGCCGGCTTTCCATTGGGAAAGCGTTTGCAAGAAGCGACAAGTTTGCAACTTCATCGCCACCAAGCTCTGCCAACCCGGAGCCCATCGTAGACACAGAATTGCATGAGGAGAAAGAGGTACAACCCGAATCTACTGAGAAAGTTCCCAAAGCAAATCAGGCTGACGAAGGGGCCACCAATGGATCAAATGGCTCTAATGGAGATCGCAATGAAGACGCCAACGAGAAGCCGAAGGGAAATGCTTCCGTTAACAAACCGGGGGACAAGCCTAGCGAGTGAGCCAGCTGGGGATCGCTATAATAGAAGTGTATTGCAATACTACAAGTCAAGGTATGTTGACGATTACTTTTTGTGCTTCATTACTATTTATACATCAAGCAACACGCTTAATCTTGGGTCTTTTGGGTACCTCTCAACAAACCGGTTCTTCTAGCAGCAATCAAACCAGCCTTTTGACCTGGCACGGCACCTCTGGAGATGGTAGAGGCCTTACCAATGTGCTGATGGTTACCACCACCGTGAGGGTGATCAACTGGGTTCATGGCCACACCTCTGGTTCTTGGCCAGGAGTTTCTCTTGACCTTGTACTTGTGGAAAGCTCTACCAGCCTTCAACAATGGCTTGTCGATTCTTCCACCACCGGCAACAACACCAATGACACCTCTGGCGTCGGAAGAGATGACCTTCTTGGCACCAGATGGCAACTTGACTCTGGTCTTACCTTCGTCTGGGTTGTGTCCGATAATGATGACGTAGTTACCGGAGGTTCTACCCAAAGCACCTCTGTCACCAACCTTCTCCTCGACGTTGGAAACAATGGTACCCTCTGGACAGGAACCCAATGGCAACACGTTACCGACGTTCAAAGAGGCCTTCTTACCGGCGTAAACGAACTGACCGGTGTAGACACCTTCGTTGGCAATGAAGGTCTCCTCTCTCAACTTGTATCTGTATGGGTCTCTGAAGGCAACCTTGGCCAATGGAGCACCTCTACCTGGGTCGTGGATGATCTGCTTGACGACACCACGGATGTAACCGTGACGCTCAGCATAGTCCAAGGTTCTCAACTTGGCAGCTCCCTTTCTCAATCTGGTGTGAGAAGTGAAGATGGAGCCAGCACCCTTTCTTTGGTTACGAATAACTCTACCTGTTGATGTTAGTTTCCATGTTGCGTTAAGGGTTTTTTTTGGCGGTGCTATTCCGTTTGTAACGGCCGTAGCTATCCCAGAATTTTCACATACCCATTGTTAGTGTTTGGCAATGTCAGACTAGTTCTAAACGAGAGCGAATTTTCAGTGGGTGAGAAGTTTTTTCGACCCGGACGGCACACAGCGCGGTGAGGCTCCGAGGGCGTGTGCCCTAGTTTCGATCCAGGTCACGTGAATCACTATACTCCACCAGGTCAACCACCGTTGAAAGTGGGTTCTGGCTCCAGCTTACAGCGAGTTTAGTTGGATTATTCATTTTTACGTTGTTGCCCAGTCCTGCCACCGGCTAGCTTACCATCCGTTCCCGCGTCTGATTCTCACACCGATGAATCTTGCGAACTCGTCGAAAAGATCGTCAAGATCCTCCTTCGTAAACAGCTCGAGCTTCTCCTCGAGGGTCTTGTCCAGCTGACGAGGTCCCATCAACTTCTCTGCATCCTCTTTTGTCAAGTTGTCGGAGTTGACGATCCGCTCGAGCTCGGCATCCGGCTCGTTCTCAACGAGCAACTCGTAGTACTCTGCCAATTGCAAAAGATCAACGGGAGCTAGCAGATTGAGCTCTTCCACAGTGTTGGGATAGTTGGAAGGCTCGGGCTCTCCATACTTGTTGCACAATGGTGCAATCTTGCTGGATGGTGCACTCTTGTTGTCGATATGAGTGTTGTAACCACGCTTAATGGTTCTGTCTTCCAAAAAATCAAGCTGGCTCTGCAACTCTCCAACCAATTGAACGATATCCTCGTTAGTGACAAAGTCCTCGGTATCGATAGCCGGAGCAGGCTTAACATCCATTTGCGACATCTTGCTCTTGACATCCTTGACTTGAATATCCAACAATTGTCTGCCGGTATTGGCGATAACTTCACTTTGTTTGCTGACGATAGCAAAAAGCTCGTCGATCTTCTTCTGCAAGGTTTCGTTCGACATGTTATGGGGTCACTGATTGATTAGGTGTTTAATAATAGTAAGATAAGTGGTGATATTGGTGCAGGATATCAATTTCAGTGTGCTTGAGATTGGAATCACGACGAACTGCGCCTAACGGACACATTTTGGGATGGAATGATTCCAGAAACCACATGCACCTAATATTTGGGCCATAGAATCTGTTGATGGCTGTTTTGAGCGGGTTTGAAGGCTTTAAGTGGCCTTAATTGCGAATCATACCTAAAAAAGCCAATTTTCTCCCATTTAGCAATCGCATATGCAACAAAATACCTGGGAATATTCATTCCTACTCCAAAGTTGCACTAAATCCAGACTTGTTAAAACTCAAGTAGAATGTACTGTCATGGTCACCTGAAAAACAGAACATACAACAAGAGGTTGTATAGTGTAGTGGTTATCACTTTCGGTTCTGATCCGAACAACCCCGGTTCGAATCCGGGTATGACCTTCTTTTTTTGCGTTATCCTCAGTGGGCTTGCTCTGCACAAGGAAGCGCATTTTTTTTATGGTGGGGAAAGACACCCTGTGGCAGAGGAGTATTTCTCGGACTCAACCTAAAGCTGCTTCTCTTCACCTCGATGTCTCCAATTAATGGCGGTATAGAAATGTCAGGAGGTAAACCATCCTAATGAGTTTTCTGTACAGGTATATTGGTTCTGTTAAAGGCTTGATTTTCTGCTGGAGAAGAAATAGAGCTGTCATGTCCTGCACCACCTTATTGGGTGCAACCTTGCAACCAGGGCCACCAAGCTAATAATCCAGGATGTGGTCAATTTTGAGATTGCAGTAGAGAGCTCTGGTTTTACTTAGAAAGTTGAAATTAATGATTTTCACCGTTGAATACGAAACTTCAGTGAATCGGAGCAAAGAGCACGCACGAGCGAAGAAAATAGAGTTGATTTAACCAATCGGCCCCGCCCCGGTCACCCTTATCGCAGACACTGTGGATGCGACACAGTTTCTTAAGGATAGACGTCTCATGTTGGATCGCAGCGGAAATGCCATCATGAATGACCATTCCCGATGATGTTTGTCCCGGACATCTGCGAGTTTATCTGAATTTAGGTGAGTCCGTCAGAAGCCACCCAATAAGCCGAATTCCAATGTCCCGAATATAGCCAATTGGGCGATTTCTCTCAAATTAGCAAAGTTTCAGATTTGGTCCGAAATTGAAAAAGGCGGCCTTACAGCCGTGGTATTTTCTACGCATTCAGTCCCACGAGCGGCGCTACTACTTAATCCCAGAAATTATCTGCGAAGTCGGTGCGATCAGCCTCCCATTGGCTGCGACACAACGATAAACCCATTGACGGTAGACATGTGGAGCGCCGTGCCATATGCCCGACACATTCTTGCCGTCTCTGTTGCAGCGTAATCCGTGGAGAAACAAAGAAAATTAAGGTTGTGGTGCCTCTTCCCTGGATCACCTCGTGCAATTTATCCAAATCGAGCGCAGCACCAGCACTAGTTGGTGCAGGTTGAGACCCAATCAGCCTGATCCGCCCCAAAGGCGAGCACCCACAAATGAGAGATTGGAGTGGATTGATGGGCATTTTTGCGTTTCCAAGATGTTGCTTGTGGAGTTGGAAATGCATTTGTGTTGCCCAATTGAAATTTGAACACAAATAGCCCTCTGAATCACCAATTTACTCGCACAATTTGGGGTCTGGTGGATCAGAATGGCCCTGCACGGATCATTTTCGTCTCCATGCATAATGCTGGCCCCATACCCTTTCGCCAGTGGGGGCAGACGGATCCTGGAATAAATAGCGATGAAATCGCAGGCAATGGTCGGGCAATTGTCCCAAATCCAATAATGCTCAGAAGAATATTTACCCTCGTGCCGTTCATTCTTGTTGCGGGTTCGGCCGTCATGCTCATGCTCATAAACCTCAGTGGTGCGACCAACGATCTGCCGTTCCTCAACAAGTTCTACTTCTCCAGTGTGACCTCCACTGAGGAAGCAAGATGGACCATGTACTCGCTCTGTGCTCCGGTGGGAGACGGCAAGGTGTACTGCTCCAAAAAGCAAGCTGCATTCCCATACTCGCCTGCCGATAACTTTGGCAAGGGTGTGGTGCCAGAGACGTTTGTCAAGAACAGAAACACCTTCTACTACTTGCTGAGAATCGGCTACGCCTGCTTCTTGCTCGGGTTGTTGTTCAGTTTGTTGTCGCTCTTCCCCGTGTTGTGGTCGTGCATGTTTCTGGGGTTCATCACGGGGTTCTTTGCCTCGTTTGTCATTGGCACGGCCTTCTTCTTCACGTTGCTCGGAGCCGTGTTCAACACCGCAGCACATGGCAAGGGTGTGGCTGCGTTCAAGAAAGTCGGGTACACCGCGAAGTTGGGCACGTCCATGATGGTGGTGATGTGGATTTCCGTGGCCAGTTTGCTCTTGTCGTGGCTCTGGATGGTGTTGATTGGACTCCATGCCTTCCAGAAGAAGAGCGCCCCACCTCCGGCTGCGGAAAAGGACGACGACTCTGACCTGGACTAGAGGAAAGCCGCAACCCGGTCAAAAAATTGATCGAATCGGCTTGTCCGGTTGCACAGCCGATCCAACTTGCTAAATTCCCCTACTCATTTTTATGGCGCTGTCGCCTCATTGCTTCAATTCTCTAATTCACTTCTCAATGCATTCTGTCTCAGCCACTTGTATTGGGTGCGAAAAACCCACCAGGAACCAGGAACCTGGCCCCCAGACTCCGCCGCCTGCAGTCATTACATCATAAAAAGCAATCTAGCCACCAGCAAATGACGACTTATCTATATAAGCCCGCGGGCCCAGCACAGCTCCCCACCGCCAAAATGTCCAACACAACCAAATTCGAGTTGGTGACCCAACCTCACAAGGAAGAATCCCCCGAGTCGGTGCGCGACGAAACCTTGCGCAAGTTGCTGCAGTTGGTGCAAGAAAACACCGCAGACTCCCACAGTGCTGAGGACAAGGCCACGGAACATGTATCAAACCTGAACAAAGACACCTCCAAGGGACTAGACCACACCAACGAAATTCTTGAGCCTCTGGCTTCGCCAACGCTAGACGAAGATGGATTTGAGATTCCCCTGGGCAAAATCCCCTTGGACGGCCATTTTTCCACCGACGAGGTCAAGGAGTTGGTGGAGCTCTCCAAGGAAGAAGGTGTGCTCAAGGACGACGTCAATGTCAAAGTTTTGGAGTCGAACGAGGTGGTGGGCGACCGTATTGAGGTGGTGGAGGAGACTGCGAAGTAGCAAGACTGCGAATTGCCAATCTAACGAAATGGCGAGTTGACCGTGCACCCGGGCCTTCCGAGACTCGCCTCAGCTCGGCCACCACATGGCTGGAATTGGAAGTGTCAGGCCAAGCAGAGATAGCTGTGTTTTGGGTGTGGTGCCCGTTATCAGATTTGGGGCCAATTCTCAGTTTGGAGCCATTTCTCAGCTTGGGGCCGGTTTCTAGGGCCAAATCTCATTATCGGGCCTGAGTGCGAGGCTCCATAGTTAAGTGCGCACTCTGGGGCCCACCTACTGCTGGCTATTAGGTCTTCACGATCCACGACTCCAGCAGCATTTTTTATAGAAAAAAAAATAAAACACAGTTTGCCACGCCTCGTAGCGTATGCCCGCCTAAATCCGGAACTTCTGGAAGTGCAACACTGTCGGCCAATGCCACATCTCGTTCTGATTCGTGGTGATATCAATTTCGCTACATACAGCTCCAAACCTCAGCACTCATATAAACCTCACCTACTGGTTCAAGTGACTTCGCTGGCTGAGGATGGAGCGTGATCCCCTACGAAAGCCGCTCTTCCTAGTGGCCCTAACCGGGCTTATCCTTGCGTTTCTCACCGGCTACCACTATCTTCTTGTCCCCAATGACGGTGCTGATGCTGGTGAGTGCAGAGGTGTAAGCATGTACCCATCGTTTGCCAGAATCCGGTCGTTCGACGAGTCCCACACCCGATTCGCCTCGAAATTCTCTCTCTACCTCTATCGGGAGCAGGGGAAGGATCCGATCCCCAAGCACGAGAGCGAGGGCTTCAGCAAGTTGGATGGAATCCCGGCGCTATTCATTCCTGGTAACGCCGGTTCCTACCGCCAAATGCGTTCGATAGCGGCAGAAATCTCCAACTTGCACTTTGACGACAACATTGACGTTGTGAAAAACCCCCACGCCAAAAACGTGGACTTCTTTGGCGCAGATTTCAACGAAGACTTCACCGCTTTCCATGGCCGCACCTTGCTCGACCAGGCTGAGTACTTAAACGAGGCCATTCGGTTTATCTTGCTGCTCTACCTGAGCAACCCAGATCCCCCGGTATCGGTGTTGATTTTGGCCCATTCCATGGGTGGAATTGTGGCCCGGGTGCTTCCTACATTGCCCAATTACGTCCCAGACTCCGTCAACACCATCATCACATTATCCCTGCCCCATTCGGCAGCGCCTCTCACTTTCGACGGAGACATTCTAAAGATATACCTGGCCATAGATCGCTTCTGGTATGACGCATTCAACCCCGGTCCAACCTCACTGGGTTTGGCCCAACAACGTCTAGGCAACGTCTCCATCGTTTCCATCACAGGAGGTATGTTGGACAACGTTCTTCCTGCTGATTACACTACTTTGGGTTTCTTGGTGCCTCCTTCCAACGGATTTACGGTGTATACCACCGGTATCCCAGACGTGTGGACATCCATGGATCATTTGGCTATAGTGTGGTGTCGCCAGTTACGGCGCCAGCTCCTGCTGATGATCTTGGAGTTGGTGGATGTCACTTCTCCCAACAGAACATATCCCTTGGAGAAGAGAATGGAGGTGATGCGTCGCCATTTGCTTTCTGGCTTCGAAACTTATGCCAAACAGGATCAGTTTCCTCCTTCCGATCTTTTCACTTTAAGGTTTGACGCTCATGACATGCGGGCTCCCTCTCAGACTCACTCCCTGTCGCATTCTCTCTGGCTGTGGAACGAGCTCAATCAACCCATCACTTCATTTGCGCTTGGCCCACTTACTACTATTCTGATAATTGCGGAAGCAGGCTTAGAATTCCCAGACGTTGATTCTACAGGTATCAGTGTTCTCTTGTGTCGGAAGCCAACAGAAAAGGAGGAACGAGTCGTAAATCTTGCCAAAAGCGCCGGCTTACTGGACCTCACATGTGTGGATCTAAGCGATAAGCTTAATGATGTGCCACGTTCAGCTGATGATGTCAACGCCATCATGGATTCATCGTTTGATGGGGATAAATCTCCATTCAAAGCCTTGCGTCTTCTGCCAAACGATTTCAGCGGGTTCGACCGGGTCGTCATCGTTGACAGAAGAGACCAGAATAATAAGGAATCCAGTTTCGTATATGTGGAAACTCAAAATGTTGAAGAGACGCAACTTACGTTACAAGGGGATCTTAATTTATTCTCACGTGGAGTATCTCTCAAACTCTCTCCTATGAGGTCTATGGCTGTGAATGTGCATATTCCCGGAGCTTGGTCCAGCATTTTGGCATATCACGCCAAGATTCGCTTGCAATCAGACGTCAAAGACACAGAATTCAAGCCATTCATTCGGCAGTGGGTTGCTGATCCATACGAAACAAAGTGGCACATCAACATCAAGGATCAGAGCGACTTGCTCCTTTCCATGCATGGAATTGCACCATTTACACCATACAACACGAAATCAAGATCGACAGGATTGAACTTGGAGTTTTGGGTGGATCCTCAATTAGAAACAGAGGATAGTCAATTCAGCTTGAGTATTAAGGTCGACTGGATCAAAAGTCTCAAGCTCTTGGTGTTACGGTACAGACTCGCTGTGGTGTCCCAGTGTCTTGCTGTCACGATGCTTGCAGCAATGTTTCAGTTCAACGCCTACTTCAATTCTGGTAACTTCCCAGACTTTCTCTACGGTTTGCTGAAGGTAACTCTGCGTGCTTACCTCGTGCCAATATTGGTCATATTGTACATGTTGACTCCACTCACGAAGTTGAAAACAGTGCAGCAGTTTCTCAACATCATCGACCCAGTCGTTCTTCGGGATCCAAACGAATTGAACTTAAGTGTCCATGACGACTACCTTCTCAACTCATTCTTTCTCGGCTTACAAGAGTCCAGTCTTGCCTTTCTTAGTTGGGTTCTTTTTGCTATGGCTGTCGGCCTCAATGTGTTGTTGTATTATATCATCCAGCTTGTTGGTTACATTTTCGTAACACTTTCAGACGTTGCTGTGTCTATCATTTCAAAACAATCCAATGTGGTCAAAAAGGAGCTCGAAGGCTTTTCTGCCATGAAAAGAAAACTCATCACTGCTGCTTTAATTATGGGTGCTGTGCTAATTTACCTTCCCTATCAATTTGCATACATGGTCTGTTTTGCTATACAAGCTATAACAACCGTCAGATCCATGAGAAGAGAGAAGAATGGAACAGTACGAAACTACAATACCACTTTGCTCGTGTTGATGTTATGGGTTTTGCCTATTAATGTGCCAGTCCTTATTGTCTTTGTTCACAATCTTAACATCAACTGGACCACGCCATTCTCGTCGCATCATAACATTATGGCTGTGGCGCCGATAGTTGCTTTGACAGAGATGAACAGCTTGTTCCCTGGTTTCATGCCACTCAAAAGTGCCAAATCAGAAAAGAGACCGACCAAGACTGTGGGAAGAAGAGTGATCATGACGATATCTGGCTATACCGTGTTTTACTGTGTCATATACGGGGCACGTCACACCTTTTGGCTCCATCACCTCTTTAATGTTTGGTGCAGTTGGCTTCTAATTGGTTATCTTGAACAGATATTCAACAACAAAGATGGGAAAAGCTCATAATTACTGTTCAGTACAAAATTTCTTCCATTACTAATATACAAATATACATTACACTGAACACCAGCCAAAGACCTGCGTGCACTGAATAAGCTCTGAACTCAGGAGGGTTAGTGACACGCAGTGTCGCTTAGGCCCGTTTTCCCTTATTCGAATGTGAAACCATAACTTAGTTAGCAGCAGAGGAGTACTTGGTGACAGCTCTGGTACCTTCGGAGACAGCGTGCTTAGCCAACTCACCTGGCAAGATCAATCTGACAGCAGTCTGGATCTCTCTGGCGGAGATGGTGGACTTCTTGTTGTAAGCAGCCAACTTGGAAGCCTCGGTAGCAATTCTCTCGAAGATATCGTTGACGAAAGAGTTCATGATAGACATGGCCTTCTGGGAGATACCAGTGTCTGGGTGAGTCTGCTTCAAGACCTTGTAGATGTAAGAAGAGTAAGTCTCCTTTCTGGTCTTGGTCTTTCTCTTAGCATCACCGGAAGAAGCGGTCTTCTTAGCGGCTGGCTTCTTCTCAGCTGGAGCCTTGGATGCTGGTTTCTTCTCTGCCTTTGGAGCCATTGTTGATTGATTGTTTTATTGAAAAAAGTTGTATGAAAAACAAATTCAAACAACGGGTATTCTGCGGAAACCCCTCAAAATATATACAAGTTGCCACTAGTGACTGTGCAGGAGGCAAGTCGCGGTGGAGCCCACAACCTCTCGACTTTCTCCTGTACGTCTCACGATTATCTCCCTGTCACCCCAAACAAACAATATTCGCAGCACATGTGTACATCTGGTACCACTGCTGGCGCTCCCACTCAACCCCTGTTTGTTTTGGTCACGAACGTTTTGGTGTTTTTTCCTGTTATTCGCCAATCGCCAATCTGCAATGAACGCCAACTGGGTGCAATTAGTACGGGGTAATTACATTCACGCTCCCAATCTTTTGGTTTGTGTACGCGAGTTCGTTACTGAGCGTTTACAAGGTAGAGAGTAAGGTAGGCCATTGGCGATTGTTTAGCGGTAAATCTTGAGTGTAAAGCAAGTGGTATGTTTGCCACCGAGTTCTTCACAGTAAGTGAGTAACAATACTAGGGAACACTAAACTTAGGGCAGGGTTGATTTTGCAGCCTACTCACGGCGTGTGAGCGAGTGAGTGTGCGGATGTTTACGCACTGGTGCTGGTATATTTGGTCATGTCTCCGCGCGCGCGTAACTATGGGACCCAAGCGTACACGGGAGCGGTCGAGGAGAGCGCGAGAGACATGCGTGGAGACAGTCTGCAGGGAAAGCACGGGGAGAGGGCAATTTCAGTGCACTCCTCAATGGCAAGGTAACGTTATATAAAAGCGATCTTTATCGCACAGCGTCACATTTTTTTCTCAGTTTTTTCTTAACTAACAATTTAAATCAATCAATCACAATGTCCGGAGGAAAAGGTAAAGCAGGATCCACTGAGAAGGCATCCACTTCTAGATCTGCCAAGGCTGGTTTGACCTTCCCAGTCGGTAGAGTCCACAGATTGTTGAGAAAGGGTAACTACGCCCAGAGAGTCGGTTCTGGTGCCCCAGTCTACTTGACCTCTGTCTTGGAATACTTGGCCGCTGAAATCTTGGAATTGGCCGGTAACGCCGCCAGAGACAACAAGAAGTCCAGAATCATCCCAAGACACTTGCAGTTGGCCATCAGAAACGATGAGGAATTGAACAAGTTGTTGGGTCACGTCACCATTGCCCAGGGTGGTGTTTTGCCAAACATTCACCAGTCCTTGTTGCCTTCCAAGAAGGCTACCAGCAAGGCTTCCCAGGAATTGTAAGTGGAATAGCTTAAGGAAATTGATTTTTCTTTGCTCCTATATTATAATTGACACAATGGCGTACTGGTCGCCTTGTTGTTGTGTATATTAGTATGTGGTCAATATAAATGTAAAACATATATCGAATCAGTAGTTCTTGTTTAGCTAGTGGCTTCTGCCAGTTCCGGCACATTATGCCAACGACATCAACTGTGCAATAAAATACCACAACTGTAGCTGATTTCTCTCGACAATGGAAAAGTTTAGTACTTGGAGAGATAAGGGAACGGGGATTTCGCCTTTTATTCCTGTCGACTTACCTGTTACGCCAGTTCGGAAGTTTTTGGTCGGGCCAATTCTCTTGCTAGTCAAGATCCCGATTTTCTACATCTTGTATGTGGCGTCTGCAATTGTGCCCAAACCAGCATTTAGAGCTATTCTTTCGCTCTTTGGCTTTGAGGATGTGGATGTTCTGGTTGAAGGTGTGAGAAGAACCCGGACCGAGGAGATTGACCGCAACAGACCAGGCTTGAACCAGGTGGTGATCTCCAACTGGATTTCTCCATTGGATGTGTTTGTTCTCTTTGGCTTGTCCAATGTGTCTTCCTTGAACCAAGTATCGGTGATCATTCCAGTAAAGAATGCCATCTATCGTTTGACTGCCTGGCAAACAGTTTCAGTTTTCTTTGGAGAAGACGTTTCTAGTGTGGGCGAAAAGGTGACTGATCTCAGTGCCTTGAAGAACCAGCTCGTCATTCTTTTTGCCGAGGGAACAGCTTCGAACAATAGAGCAGTTCTCCCCTTTGCTGGCAATGTCCTGGCCATCTTGAACACGACCGGCTTCACATACAAAACCGTGGTGTTGAAGCTTTACCCAAACTCACTCACACTTCCCATCGCCCATTTGAGCAAAGGACAGTATCTCAAGCGTTTGCTCACACACCCAGGAAAGGCACATATCAAAGTGAAGATTGTGCCCATGGAAAAGGCTTCAACCAACGGTGCCAAGCAGATTTTCGCAGACAACGGACTCAATACCGTCGAGTTGGGAGTGGAGCAGAAGGCAAAGTTCATCGAGTACTACCAGAGTTACGCGTTGACCAACTTTACCAAGTAATGCATCCTACTCTTTTTCGGTGTCTGCTTCCCGGCGAGACGACCGCTTGGATGGTCTGTCCAGATGATGATGACGACGATGTCTCTTTTCTCGAGATGATCGCAGGCTGTGACGCTTTTCTGCGTCCTTCATGTCAAAATTTGCCATGGGATCATCAAAGTTGTCTTCGTCATCCAACGACGTAGGCTCGTTGATTTCCAGCTCTTGGTATTCCAACAACTTTGGCTTTTTGGCTGGTGCGGACTCTTTCGCAGTGAGGGCCTCCACCTTAGGATACTCCACCAAAAAGTCATCTTCGTTCTGCCCATCGACGAGTCTATAGTATGTATGGTCCACTTTGAGCGGGCGATCGTACACTTTCACTCCATTGAAGTTGTCAATAGCAAGAACACACGACCGGTGGTCCTCGTACTTCAAGTAGCAGAAACCTCGCGACTTCCCCGTCTCCTTATCCTTGATCAAATTCACATGAGTTGGGTTGCCGTACTGCGAGAAGATGACCACAACGTCTTTTTCTTTCAAGTCCTCGTGAAGATTGCCAATGTAAATGTATGGAGTATCTCTATAGTCTGCATGCCATGAAGCAGCATCCGAGACATTGGACAGGAGCTCCTTTTCGTTGATGGCGATGATTTTGTGGATTGCGTTCATTGTGTGAATGAAGGGACCACCTCGAGCGACTGGAAATCAGAAAAAGTAGAAAAACCAATGAGATTCCAATTGATTCCCAAACATCAACTTATCGTGGAGCGAGGTTACTCCACAGTTTGTGCAGGCCGCACGATGAGATGGGACATGATTTTTTTCTCAGTAGTGTAATCTCTTCATTAACCAATGGCTAGAAAAGGCAGCAGCAGCGCCGGCAAGCCGGTGAATCTCAAGAAAAGAAAACCACAAGATGAGGAGGAGGACGATCTCCAAGTCAACGGAGTCTTGAACATCGAAGATGACAGTGATAGCGAAGATGAGAGCCCACAGAACGACAATGGGGCCGACAATGAGGACAAAGAGGAGGAAAACGACGTCGAAAACGAAGAGGAGAACGACGACGAAGATGAGGAAGACGATGAGGAGGACGAGCTCAATCGTCTCTTGGCCGAAGAAGCCGAGGACGAAGACGAAGACGAAGAAGAAGACGAAGAGTCCGACTCCGACGCCAACGCTTCCGAGCCAGAGTCGCTCAACGACAGGCTCAGTGGCGTCAGCCTCAAGACCTTGCACACCGAAGACAACCAGGAGATCCACACCACGTTTTCGGACGGAAAGCCTCGTGTGCTCAAGCCCGAGATCGAGCCTCTGTACGACTCTGACGACTCCGACGCCGAAAACTTCAACACCATCGGCAACATCCCTCTCTCGGCATACGAGGAGATGCCTCACATCGGTTACGACATCAACGGTAAGCGTATCATGCGTCCTGCCAAGGGCAGTGCCTTGGAGCAGCTTTTGGAGCAGATCGAGTTGCCCGAGGGATGGACGGGACTCTTGGACCAGAACACCGGTCTGTCCTTGAAGTTGAGCCCTGAGGAGTTGGAGTTGATCCGCAAGATCCAGCACAACGAAAACACCGACGACTCCATCAACCCATACGAGCCCACCATCGAGTGGTTCACCTCCAAGGTGGAGGTGATGCCGTTGACGGCCGTGCCTGAGCCTAAGCGCCGTTTCATGCCATCCAAGCACGAGGCCCAGAAGATCATGAAGATCGTCCGTGCTATCCGTGAGGGTAAGATTGTGTCTCCATCCGCCGCCAAGGAACAGGAGGACGAAGAACGTCGTAACTACGACATCTGGACGGACAACGACGTCAGCGCCGACCATGTGATGAACCTACGTGCGCCTAAGCTTGCACCACCTACCAACGACGAGTCTTACAACCCACCAGAGGAGTACTTGTTGACGGAGGAAGAAAAGAAGCAGTGGTTGGAAACCGCACCTGTCGACAGAGAAACCAACTTCATGCCCCAGAAGTACCTGGCCTTGCGTAAGGTTCCAGGATACCAGGAGTCTGTGCGTGAGAGATTTGAGCGGTGCTTGGACTTGTACTTGGCTCCTCGTGTTCGTCACAACAAGTTGAACATCGACCCAGAATCGTTGATTCCAGAGTTGCCTTCGCCAAAGGACTTGAGACCATTCCCAATCAAGTGTTCCACGGTGTACCAGGGCCACACTGCCCGTATTCGTACTGTGTCTGTTGACCCATCCGGATTGTGGTTGGCTACTGGCTCTGACGATGGATCTGTCAGAGTTTGGGAAGTGTTGAGTGGACGCCAGGTGTACAAGCTCCAGGCTATTGATGTGGAGGAGAACCCAGAGGACCGTATTGATGCGTTGGAGTGGCATCCAGACCCAGCCGTGGCCATCTTGGCTGTGGCTGCTGCCGAGCGCATCTTGCTTGTCGTTCCACCAGTCTTCGGCTTCGACATTGAAAACGCCGCAAGAACCAAGATCGAGGCTGGTTGGGGTTACGGCACCTTCGGCAATGTCCGCAAGGATACCGAGATCAACGTCAACGACGACGACGAGACCGAGACCGCTGCCCAGGACCAGCCCAAGAAGGAAGTGGCCAAGTGGTACACTCCATCGCCCGAGCAATCTCAGCAAGGATTGGCTGCCATTGTCGAGTGCAAGAAGCCCGTCAAGAAGCTCTCGTGGCATCGTAAGGGAGACTACTTCGTCACAGTGTCTCCCGAGAGCAAGAACACCTCGGTGCTCATCCACCAGCTCTCCAAGCATTTGTCCCAGTCGCCATTCCGCAAGGCCAAGGGAATCATCATGGACGCCAAGTTCCATCCATTCAAGCCTCAGCTCTTTGTTTCGTCCCAGCGTACCATTCGTATCTACGATTTGGCCCAGCAGGTGTTGGTGAAGAAGTTGATGCCCGGTGCACGTATGCTTTCAGGCATCGATATCCATCCTCGTGGAGACCATCTCTTGGCTTCTTCCTACGATAAGAGAGTGTTGTGGCACGACTTGGACTTGAGTGCCACCCCATACAAAACGTTGAGATACCACGACAGAGCCGTGCGGTCGATCCAGTTCCACAAGGGCAAGTTGCCGCTTTTCGCATCGGCCTCCGACGACGGCACCATCCATGTGTTCCACGGCACCGTGTACGACGACTTCATGACCAACCCATTGTTGGTGCCATTGAAGAAGTTGACCGGACACAAGGTTGTGTCGAGCATTGGAGTGTTGGACTTGGCATGGCACCCCAAAGAGGCATGGTTGTTTAGTGCTGGTGCCGACGGCACTGCCCGTCTCTGGACCACCTAATCTTCCCTTGAAATGTATATTAAATCTAGACGTTCCCATTGTATGTGCAGCTGGCCAACCTTGGCCCTTCGTATGTCGAAACCCACACCGAGTCCGGCCCAGCAGAGAACACGTCGCGCAACATGATCTTGACGTTGTCGACGATCCCGGTGTTATCCTCGTGCAAGAGCCACTCCGTCTTCTTCCAGTCCAAGATTCCTTCGTGGCAGTGGACCCTGGGAGTCTTGTACTGGGCCATTTCCTGTGCTGTCACCTCCGCCGTGAAGATGTGAACACCGCCAAGATCCTGGCTGTCGCGGATCCACCGCATCACCCCACGGTCCTCGTACTGGGGGACCTGGAGTCCCGTTTCTTCAAATGTCTCTCTGACTATGCATTCGTAAGGCGACTCGTTTGGGTCGAGTTTACCACCCACACCGTTCCACCGGCCCATCCACGGCGCCTTCTGCCTGTTGAGGAAGAGCACATACTCTTTGTCGGCGCGGATAAACCCCAACGTGTACTTATGTCTTGGTCTAGTCATGGAGTACGCGTATCTTAAAATTCGCACCCACGTCAAGGTTTAGACAGGTGCACTGTAGATCGCAGAGATCAATCCGACAGCAGTGTGGCTAGTGAGAGCGGTGGTTTCAAAAACGACATAAGTTCGTCCCACAGAGCCCATTGGGTCTTTCCGGCCACTAGGCGGCCCTTTTCAGACAAATGCTGCTCCACATCTGCGAGATCGCTCGGCAACTCAAACTTGCGGTAGTCTTTCCCAGTAAATAGGAGCACACCAGCAGAGCGAGCCAACGGAGGCAATTCCACGTAGAATAGGCCAATGGCCGTCGCCATCAAGTGGCTTGCGAGCTCGATACCAATGCCACCGTAGCCTGCGCCAAACGCCGGAAGAATCACCGTATCCACCGACATGCCCTGGGTCTCAACAAGCACGTTCCACATGCTATCAAACACCGTCTGCGGCGAGGTTTGCTCTGGAACTGCCATGGTGGGCACCTGAACAAGCGTGGTGATCCTCTTATCGCCGGCTACAGATGAGCCGTACTCGATGGAGGCCCTTGAAAACGCCTGGGCGAGGTCCACGCGGTGCACCGTGGCAGGCACAATGTACCCGTTGTGGCGGCGCCACGCCATGTCCTGGATGGCAGACTCTAGGAGCTTGTAGTGGTAATTGGCACCTGTGAGTACATCGAGCACCGCCCGGTCAAAGCCTCCGCCCATGTACGAGAGGGAATTGGCAGGCGACACTATGGCTGAGGTGCCGGGACTCAGGTACGAGTGGAGGAAGTGGTCCAAGGGCCCATGCGCCACAGTCACCGCTACAGAAGCAGGAAGACTTGGGATCACGGCGTCAACGCATTTCTGGAGGACGGCCGCTGCCACCTTATTGGAGTTTACGAATACATACCTCATGACTTGCAAGTTGTGGACAGAAGAAGCACGCACCAAATGGGCAGATCAAGTCAGCAGGCGAAATGAGAGAGTAGCCTTGAACAAGACAAAAAAGAAGACAAAAACCA
Source organism: Sungouiella pseudoflosculorum (assembly GCA_030674735.1). Lineage (NCBI taxonomy): Eukaryota > Fungi > Ascomycota > Pichiomycetes > Serinales > Metschnikowiaceae > Sungouiella > Sungouiella pseudoflosculorum. The sequence continues at coordinate 257,025 of JAKUAO010000007.1, forward strand.
CCAAACTGGTCGAAGCAAGACTTGAACGAAAACAAGTGCCAGCAAAAAGAAAAGTCTCCAGTGCCAGAACAAATGTGTCACCACTACTGTGACACCAATGACACCAACCGTGACTTCTGTGGGGGCCATTGTACAGGTGAGGCTAAAAGCCCCAGACACCGTTGGGTTTCTCCTACAATTCAAGGTGCACCACCTCGCACTATGGGGCCATAGTGGGCCTCATCCACAACATGGGCCCAGCGATCAGTGTGGTGGCAGCGCACGTGCGGTTGCTTATTACCGAATCCTGGGGAAAGTGGGCCGGAGTGCTCCACGAAATTTGGCCCTGGTGCACGGGTGCCCACCGTGGGTAGGCCCCAGAGGTCGCCCAAAAAAAAAACCTAGCAACTGGGTTCAGACATCGATGTCGCAAACATCCGGTGCAATTGACCCCGCCACCGCCAGCAGCGAACTGGCTTAACCCCGAGGCCGCCACCTCCGCCCGCTGTTTCCTCCAGATTTCGGGGTTTCCCCCCGCACCCCATTTCTTCGTGGCCAAGGTCACCCAACTATTAACAGACCCGGGCGGGCTGGGTGCAGGCGCGCTAGAGCCCCAACCGTTCTCGGTGGTATATAAGGTGTCAGCCATCCACGTTTTCGCGATTTTGCCCACCTTAGGTTTTCTCCAGAAATCGACTCTTCGTATTCATCAACAATGGCCCCAATTGCATTCTCCGACATCCAGAAGCCTTCCAACGACTTGTTGAACAAGGACTTCTTCCACTTGGCCTCTGCTGCCGTCGACGTCAAGTCCACCGCTCCAAACGGTGTCACTTTCACCGTCAAGGGTAAGACCGCCAAGGACAATGCCATTGCCGCCTCTGTTGACGCCAAGTACGCCGACAAGGCCACCGGCTTGACCTTGACCCAGGGCTGGAACAACGCCAACACCTTGAACACCAAGATTGAGTTGTCCGAGTTGTTGACCCCAGGCTTGAAGGGTGAGTTGGACACCTCTGTGGTTCCAAACGGCTCCAAGAACGCCAAGTTGAACTTCTTCTACCAGCAGTCTGCTGTCAACGCCCGTTTGTTCTTCGACTTGCTCAAGGGCCCTGTTGCCACTGCTGACTTGACTGTGGCTCACGACGGTTTCACCGCCGGTGCCGAGTTGGGTTACGACATTGCCTCCGCCAAGGTCAACAAGTACTCCGTCGGTGTTGGTTACGCCAACCCATTGTACACTGTTGGTGTCACCTCCACCTCCAACTTGTCCGTTTTCACCGCTGCTTACTACCACAAGGTTTCCCCATTGGTTGAGGCTGGTGCCAAGGCCACCTGGGACTCTGTCAAGTCTTCCAACGTCAACGTCGAGTTCGCCACCAAGTACCAATTGGACAAGACCGCTTTCGTCAAGGCCAAGATCGCCGACTCTGGTTTGACCGCTTTGGCTTACTCCCAGGAGTTGAGACCAGGTGTCAAGTTGGGCTTGGGTGCTTCCTTCGACGCCTTGAAGTTGGCTGAGCCAGTCCACAAGTTGGGTGTCTCTTTGTCCTTCTCTGCTTAAGCTATGTGTAAATGAATAATCTGTTCTTATAGAAGTGCATCCACACTTTACCCACCACTACACCCGGACCTCCCCATACCCACCTCTACTTCACGCAAAGAACCAAAGACCTATGAACCATGACTTCTGATACCATGGAGGCTAAACCCGCAGGTTCCGACCAGAAACTGCAGCGAGATGTGCCGACTATCCTCCAAGTTTCGCGGCCCTACTTTACGTTTGCCGAGCTTTCATATCTCCATGGAGTCACCATTCCAGAGAACAGGAAACTAGCGTATAACCAGCGGAAGCACCAGGTGTTCCAGTTTTTATTCCAGGTGGTTCGTATCATGAAGCTTCCCTTGCGGAACTTGAGCACCGCCATGAACTATTACCAGAGATTCTACTTATTTAACCTGTTTGAGGAGCCCAAGGACCAAAACCATGACAACGACGTGACCGTGGAGTTTGAGAAAGATCCGTATATGGTGGCATACTCAGCTCTCTTTCTTGCTACCAAGAACGAAGACTGTATCAAAAAACTCAAGGACATTCAGACTGTTGCCAACAGACTTCGAGATATCGACCCGGAAAGTCGAAACTTTGGCAAGAGTGGAGGCTCGTCGCAGCTCACGCTCTTTGAGGTGCAAAGAAAAGTCATCATGAGCCTCGAGTTCAAGCTTCTTCAGGTTTTGAAGTTTGACTTCATCAACGGCTCCGCAAGCATGCCTTCTGTCGACACCTTGGTGGTGATATTCTCCAAGCAGCTTGAACTCGATTACAACTACACAATGTTTGCTTGGCTAGTGTCGTTTGATATCCTGTCGACGCCGCTCTCGCTTGTGGTGCCTTCTCACTGCATCGCTTTGGCCATTGTGATCATTACTCTCAACCTCAAACCATCCGACATCATGAGCAAGTACGGGGAGAAGACGGGTGAAGGCGATTTCAGCAATGTTCTAGACAACCTTGACTGTATGGCTGACTTCAAGTGTCCCGAGGCGTTGGTCAACGAGGCCATTGTCTACATCTTGGACTACTATGTGCATCAAATGAACTTCCTGATCTTGAACGAGTACATGCCAGCCACAAATGCCGAGACCGGCAAGGAACAGATCTTCAAGTTCATGGACCTCAAGTCTAGATTCAACGACTTGAAGGTTCTCAGCGAGCACTCGGTGTCGACGGTGGGGCTTCTCAAACAGGACAACTACTTGCGCAAGTGGGACTACTCTGTTGGCGCCAAAGGTGCAGCTCGTTTCATGATCAGCAACAAGAGAAGACGCTTCGATGCCGAGTACGCCATCTTGCGTCCCTCCAAATAATTGTATAATATATTTCCCATGACTATCCTAACTTGTAGCTAACGCTAGTCCCCACAGCATGCAAATTGGTGTTGAACGAAGTGAATCTCACCGAGTCGGACTCGCCGTCTATCATCTTAGCGTCGCCATTGGTGTCTGCCCACTCAATGGGGATGTTTCTGGTGTCGTATGCTGGGTCGGTGAATACAAGCACATTGAATGTGTACTCGTCATCCTTCAAAAACGGCAAGTATGATCCTGATGCTGTGATTTGTCTGATGATCGCCTGGATTTCTCTCTGGATCTCCTGCTTGCTCTTCTCTCCAGATGAACTTGTTCCTTCAGTAATGTCTAATGCAAACTCCCATCTTTCGATGCTTTCGGTGGTAGCCTTGTTGATGATGACTATGACTAGCTTTGTGAGATTCCCTCCATATATCCATCTCTTCACTTGGTCCATTATTTTCTTCACATATTCCTTCACCTCGTCGTCGTTGCTCACTAACATTGGCAAGTCGTACTTTCTGACTGTAGTGAAATCTTCTGCCGGATAGATGCCTCTTTGGAATAGAATGTTGTGAATTGCAAACTCAAAGTAGTCTGCCACTATCTTTGACGAGCCCTTGAGGGCAAGTTTGGATAGGTTTTCTGTCATAGGTGGTAAGAGACGTGTAATAAAAATATTGAGAGTGCATGAGACTCTCCTACTAGTATAGTGTAAAGCTGGATCTTCATACATAGCATTGAAAAAAGAGTCTAAATCAGCTGAAACTAATCCTATGAGTGGAAGTATGGTGGAAGATCTTGCCCATAAGCTTTCATAACATTTGTAGCTGTTTTCGATTTTTAAGACCAAGGTTTAATTATCTAGTAAAATGAGTTTCGCAATATCTCTGTAATTATACGGAATAACTACTTAGTAACCTTCATAAACAGACATTCTCTAGTATGAAAACACATGAATTAAAAATCAGATATAGTATGTAAACTATCGAAAAACTCACAATGGCCGTAAATCCGACTCGGCAATTGACATTTTCCTCAGTGTCAGCGCAAGCTACTTTCAACTCGAGATAAAGCTAATAGAATACATTAATACATAAAACATACACATAATTTACCCATGAAGGATGTCCACAGAACATGCTCACATGTGCAAATCCACAGAGCCCAACTCGGTCCATTCGTTTACGGGTCCCTCGCAGAGAATTAACTTCAACACTCCTCCATCCCAGTGGAGGCCATTACTGTCGACATCCCAAACGTCCAGATCACACTCTTCTATGGACAAGTAGTCCAGCACTCTCGACCGGATGGTGTGCCACAAGGCATTGTCAATGGGATGCAAGTCACTGTACACTAGAGAGAGATGGGGGTCGTACTCTTGGGTGGACCACGCAGCTGCTTCTCTCGTCAGTTCTTCCTGGATCCGAGGAAGGTCAAGGGCAACCTCAAGAGGTTCCAGTTTTGTCAGCGAGCTCTTTTTCGTCTGCAGCTGTCTTCTTCTCACCAAGTTGCCGGTGGAATCCTTGTGGAAGAGGTGAGGATTCTTGATCTTCTGCTCTTGCTCGGTCTTTTGGGGCAAGATCACGAACAATTCACGCACAATGGTGGCAAAAGAGAGGAGCGTCGGGTCTCGGAGCACCTGGAAGTAAAGCTTTTTGAAGTATTTTCTCTGGCTGCTCACTCTGCCCAATCGGATCCAGTGTTCATCTGGTGAGTGCCGAGGAAGCGAATTGAGGGCAATGCAGCACGCAGACAAGATTCTGTCCACATCGTCTTTTGGGTTCTGGAGATCCAACTCCACATTGGTGGTGATGGTGATGTGGGGCTCGAACTTGGGCGGCAGGCCTGGAAACACCGTATTAAGAGAACCCATTACTGTTTCCAATTTATCGTAGATTGGCGAGTTTTTTTTGGGACAGAGCCATAATGCAACGCCTAAACCTGTGTGGTCAGTAAGTGGGGGAGCAGAGTGGGACTTTCGCCTCGACATACCCATGATTAGAGAAGAGTAAGTTGGCGATACTTCGACTCTAGTGTGCACATGCTCTAACGTTGGAGGGTGCGGACTGGACCAGAAATTAGCACCAGTTACGAGTGGAAATACAGGATTCGGAGGTCATAGCAAGGTCAATCTTCCAGATTCGCTTGGTGTTTAATTGTCTATTTAGCGTCTGGAGTTCCAATTAGTATTTGGAGGTGATCACGTTGACCCCCAGAACGGCAGCGTCGTTGACAAACCACGACACGGGCACACCAAGCTCGTTGACGAATTTGCATGGCAACTGGCTGTCTTTCTTGTTGAATATCTCATCAATGACTCCAGCCTTGCCCTCGCCCTCAGCAACAAAGGCAATAGCACCGGCTTGAGCCAACACCGGCAACGTGAAGGTGATTCTTCTTGGTGGAGGCTTGGGCGAGTCTGTGATCAAGGCAATGTGTTGCTTCTTCTCCTTCAACAACGGGTGGCCCTCAAACAAGGAGCATGTGTGTCCGTCCGGTCCACATCCCAAGAGGATCAAGTCCAACTTGAGGTCGGATGGAAGAATCTTGGCGTACGCCTGGGCGATCTGCTCGTCCTTGGATGTGTCAGAGCCCTCGATCTGGCCATCTTGGCCCGTGAGCAAGCTCTCGTCGATGGTGTGGACCTTTGGCTTGGCTCCGGCGATGTGGCGGAGCACCTTCTCCTCGAAAAGACCGTAGTTGGAGTCCTCGTGGTTCAATGGCACCAATCTCTCATCGGAGAAGAACACCTCCCACTTGCTCCACTGTACTTGAGCAGCAAGGGCCTGGTTATCGATCAAGGCCGCCTTCAACACCTTGCCCAACGAACCACCGGAGACGGCGATCTTGAAGGTGGGGGAGTTTGCGAGGGCCTCGTTCTGGATTTTCACAACAAACTGACCAACGGAGTTGGCCACGTCGGCAGACTCTTTGCTTGAGTAGATAGAAACCATGATGAAGAAATTGGGTTTGAACAAAGGGCGTTCCCCATTGAGTTGCTGTGGTGAAGGCCTTCGACGTTGAGTGCAGGAGTCCGGATAAATGTCTTGAGACACACCCTTTATTCAAGATAGTGGGAGTAATCTGCACTCTCTTTAATTTTCTTGTTGAGGAATTTTTCAAGCTTGGTGGCATTCTTGTAGTAGGTGGTGGTTTCGGCGTTGTAGGACCGGCAATTGTTGAAGATGAGTTTGCAGTCGTACAAGAACTGGTCGAAGGTCTCGTACTTGTCGTTTTCGAGCTTCAGCTCCATAGTGGAGAGATCCATGGGCTCCTTAATAACGTCGTAGTAGTCTCCCACCTCGTCCTTGTTGACGGGGATTGCAAACGGCCATGCCAGCGGATGGTTTGTTATTTCCGAGAGAAGCGTCACCATGAAGTTGTAGTGGGGTCCTCTCTTGGGTTTTTGTGCGAGCTTGTCCATCTCGTCCAGCCATCCGCTGTCTATAAGACCCGGAATATCCTTGGCCTGTAGCTTGAAGCCCAGGGCGGCGTTCTTGAATACCTGGAGGCCCGGGCGGACCACATGCGACTTTGAGCGCATCTTGACCTTCTTCTCTATGGCCGCCTTCTGGAGCAACAAGATCTTGCCGGAGTCAAGATATCGCAAGCGGTGCGGGAGCATGGAGCACTGCATTAGCGTTCCGCCCTCGTAGTCCTTGATGTAACCCATCCAGACCAGCTTGGGGAGGGTGACTTCCTTGGTGAAGCCTTGCTTCTTGAAATACCCAATGGCATAGTTATCGGCGTAGGTCAAGAAGTACATGATGGGGGAGGTGGCACGCACGTAGTCCTTCAAGTGGTTCATCAAGTGGGCACCGTAGCCTCGCACCTGCTCCGTGGACGAGATGGCACAGAACACAATCTCGGCGAACCCACGGTTGTTGAACGGCCGGTAGGTGATGCCTCCAACCACGGTCAAGGGCTTCCGCACAACGGCCATGGAGAGATGCGACCGGTCGTACACCAATCTCAGAATGTACTCCCGGGGCATCTTGGGCAATTGCTTCTGGAAAATGTTCTTCAACCCGGTCAACACAATCAAGTTCTCTCGGGTGTTGTCGTTGTTCACCACGCGAAACTCGATCTTGCCGTCGCGCTCCTCGAGCACCGAGGGCCGCTCCTTGAACGAGTACTCGGTGCCGTCGAAATTGAACGTGGTGATGCGGCGCTTCTCTTCCTCGTCGTCGTCCTCATCATCTTCTGCATTGCCATTGGCGTCGCCGTCGCCGTTTTCGTCGTCCTCGTCGTCCTTATTGTCGTCGTCGTTGTCGTCGCTGCCATTCTCGTCGTCGTCGCCCTCGGCCTCTTCCTCCTCCTCGTCCTTGACCTTGTCGTCGGTGTCGGATTCTAGCTTGGGGCTGCCTGGAGATTCGGACGATTCGGCTTCCAGATACTCCTCTTCATCCTCGACCTTGACTTTTTTGTCTTGCAACGCCCGTTTTTTCTTGGGGTTGTCGTCCAGGGCTCCGGATGCTGCCCTTTTTCTGTCCACCATGGGGAGTAAGTGTTTATGGTGAGAGCGTTTGGTGTGCACTCAGTGAGAAAGTGGAGGCACTTGGGCTCCGCGAGAGTGAAAGTTTGGCGTTGTTGGTTTTTTCTGTTAATTTTCTATTGTTGGCGGATTTGATGCCATTTGGTGCTTGTTGTCTCGTTACCTTGTTTCCGTTCTGATTTGCTTCTTTTTTTTTTATTTTCTTGTTCCTTCTGCTCAGTGTGCTTGGCCCTAACACTCAGACCCAGTGTTCACTACTGAGTCGCAATCACTGGAGTGAAAAGGTGAACTGACTTCTGCCAATTTCGGGCGAAATTCGCCAACTTTTCTCGAAAACTAACAGCTTCTACTACCAAAGAACCGCCCCAAAAACTCAAAACTCCTCTCCCGCCCCAAAACTGCCCATTTCTCTAGGCCCATTCACTTCTCCACATCGGCCTCACTATGGGTGTACGGGTGCACATCCGGCCCATCTCGCCTCTAAACTTTTTTAGATGAGCTTAGTAATTTTCTCCTCCCATCATCATGTCTTATGCGCCACTTGATCACCAAAACCAAGGCGGTGTAGCCACTGTGCTATGCTGTAACTGTGGTGTGCCCATGGACGGCTCGCTGGGGCTCGTCATGTGTTACGACTGTATCAAATTGAATGTGGATATCACAGAAGGAATCCCCAGAGAAGCAAACGTGAGTTTTTGCAGAAACTGTGAGCGTTTCTTGCAGCCTCCACAGCAGTGGGTGCGTGCTGAGTTGGAGTCCCGTGAGTTGTTGGCAATTTGCTTGCGTCGGTTGAAGGGATTGTCCAAAGTCAGATTGGTGGATGCATCTTTCATCTGGACAGAACCCCACTCCAGAAGAATCAGAGTCAAGTTGACGGTTCAGGGAGAGGCCATGCAGAACACCATCGTGCAACAGACCTTCGAGGTCGAGTACGTGGTGGTGGCCATGCAGTGTCCAGACTGTGCCAAGTCCTACACCACCAACACCTGGAGAGCAGCTGTGCAGATCAGACAGAAGGTGGCCCACAAGAGAACGTTTTTGTACTTGGAGCAGTTGATCTTGAAGCACAACGCCCACGTCGACACCATCTCCATCCAGGAGGCCAAGGATGGTTTGGACTTCTTCTACTCGCAGAGAAACCATGCCACCAAGATGGTGGATTTCTTGTCTGCGGTGGCTCCAATCAAGGCCAAGAAGTCGGAGGAGTTGGTGAGTATAGACACCCAGTCGGGCTCGTCCTCTTACAAGTTCACCTTCTCCATCGATATCGCCCCAATCTGTCGTGATGACTTGGTGGTGCTCCCCAAGAAGTTGGCCCACCAGCTCGGAAACATTTCCCGGTTGGTGATCTGCTCCAAGGTGTCGAACTCGCTCCACTTTGTCGACCCAATCAACTTGCAGACCGCAGACTTGCCTGCTAACATATACTGGAGAACTCCATTTGCTTCGCTCTTGGATGTGACCCAGCTCATTGAGTTTGTTGTGTTGGACGTGGAGCCAACCGGAGACATCAAGGGTAAGAACGTGTTGGCTGACGTCACCGTGTGTAGAGCCAGCGACTTGGGAGTCAACGACCGTACCTTCTACGTTCGCTCGCAGTTGGGTGCTATCTTGCACCCTGGAGACTCGTGTATGGGATACTACTTGACCAACACCAACTTCAACTCGGACTTGTGGGACAGTTTGGATACCGACAACACCCCTGAGGTTGTGTTGATCAAGAAGCACTACCAGAGAAAGTCCAAGAAGTCGAAGAACAGAAAGTGGAAGTTGAAGAGAATGGCCCGTGAGCACAACGACATCGTGGCCAACGACGACTCCAGACAGGCCAGACAAGAGCAAGAGAGAGCAGAGAGAGACTACGAGTTGTTCTTGCAAGAGTTGGAAGAGGACCAGGAGTTGAGACAGACCATCAACATGTATAAAGCAGGTGAAGAGCCACAGCCGGATGCCGACGACGAAGATGAGATGGACGACGATGCAGATGCTCCGGAGATTGGCATTGACGAGTTGTTGGACGAGATAGATGGCATGACTTTGGACTAGCGAGAACAGGGACTCGACAGGGACTCGTATACGAGGAATGGGCTCAAATGAAAGGCATATTATTCGACATTGTGTAAGCAAAACCAGTAGCGATTTTTGATTTTGTAACAACGTTCTGGTAACTCTGGTTCTTTAACCCTTTTACCTTTTATTTACCGTTCAATCTTTGTTTTTTCTCCAAATAAGCTATCAGAGATCCAGCCACACTATAGCCTTTATCTCATTTGCCTGCACGAGTATGCTACTATCTTATCAGTACTAGTCTCTTTCCACCAAAACACAATGGCAAAGCGTGATCAGCTCACATATACTCCGATCCAATCTTTTGTGGAGTCGTCTTTCTTCACAAAACTCTCGGAACGAAAGCTCAATGAGTACAAACTCGACGCCACCACCAAACCAATCTGGGGGTTCATGACCTCCCCACAGCAGCTCAACAAGTTCAACGACCGGCCCATAATCAACCTCGACTACTCCAGTTTCGAGCAGTTGATGGCGGATAATCTCACACGTCCCGTTCTGGGCCAGCTCCACAACGTCAACACCATTGAAGAGTTCAAGCAGCTCGATAAGCTCAAGCTACTTAAGGACTGGTGCCAGGAGCTCAAACAGGGCATGATCGAAGGCAAAGTTGGGGAGAAGTTCCAGTTGTTGACATTCTCCGACTTGAAGAAGTACAAGTTCTACTATTGGCTTGCCTTCCCCACTCTCCATTCGCTGTGGGCAGTGGTGGAAAAGACAAATAATAACGAGTACGAGCTCCAGATCGAACACTCGTTGGGCAAATCCTCAAGCACATTCTTTCAGATTTCGCCCGAAACCGACGAAATTGTGGAGATCGCCGAGCTTGTTGCAGGCGACCAGGGTAAGTTCGTGTTCTTGGACTCTTGCATTAGCCCAGACGGCGCCCCGCTGATTCTCTTGAAGAATTACTTATACTTTGTGGCTGCCAAGGGGTTCAAGGCCATCACACTCTACGTTTACAGAAATAATGGTCTGTCGTATACTCTTAAGCTCCAGCTTGATCCACTGTTCAGCGCTCTGGATGAGCCCAAGGTGACCGGGTGGGAAAGATCCGTTCAGGGAAAGCTTGGGCCCAAACTCGCAGATTTGGGATCGCTTATCAACCCCAACCAGTTGGCTGAACAGGCGGTGGATTTGAACTTGAAGCTCATGAAGTGGAGAGTGGCACCGGAGTTGGACTTGGATGTGGTCAAGAACCAGAAAGTGTTGCTCCTTGGCGCTGGAACGCTCGGGAGCTACGTTTCTAGAGTATTGATGGGCTGGGGTGTTCGGGAAATCACATTCGTCGACAACGGCCGGGTATCTTACTCAAACCCCGTCAGACAGCCACTATTCAGCTTCAAAGACTGTTTCAGCGATCTGAACCAGGGAGTCTTCAAGGCACAGAGGGCTAGCGAGGCATTGAAGGAGATCTTTCCCGGTGTGAAATCGACTGGCTACAATATGGAGGTGCCTATGATCGGGCATCCAGTTAGTGGATCCAACGAAGACCAAGTGAGAGAGAGCTACGAGGCACTCGAACGGCTCTTTTCGGAGCACGATGTGATTTTCTTGCTCATGGACTCCAGAGAATCTCGGTGGCTCCCCACGCTTATGGGAGTTCTGCAGAACAAGATCGTGATCAACGCTGCCTTGGGATTCGACGGATACTTAGTTATGAGACACAGTCCGCTTGATATGGACGACCGTCTTGGGTGCTACTACTGCAACGACGTTGTTGCACCAACAGACTCTCTCACAGACCGGAGCTTGGACCAGATGTGCACGGTGACCAGACCAGGAGGAGCGTTGATGGCGTCGTCGCTCGCAGTTGAGCTACTTGTCTCGATTCTACAACACCCCAAGAAGCAGTATGCACTGGCAAAAGATGGGACCAAGTTCGGTCAGACTCCACACCAGATCAGAGGATTTCTCCATACATTTGAGCAGTCGAAGCTCTCGATCCCGGCCTACAAGCACTGCTCTGCGTGTTCGAATCCTGTGGTTGAGTTGTACCAGCAAGAGAAATGGGAGTTTGTCAAGAAGTGCTTAAACAGCACCGAGTATTTGGAGACGGTTTGCGGGTTGAAGAAAGTGCAAGAGGAGGCCGAGTTGGCGTCGGCAGCCATGTTGGAAGAGTTGAGTTTTTCTGACGAAGATGACGATTTCTAGTGAGTGGTACTTAGTGCGATCTGAACTCGCGATCTGATACTTACTCATTGTGAGAAACAAGAACATCAAATAAAATGGATTCATGTCGGGAGAAGAAAACTTAAAAAAAAAAAGAAAAGAACAAACTCCAGTTTGTCGATATTATAGAAATATGACCTTTTTTCTACGCTCACAATAATTGTAGTCAGTGAGTCTGTTCTCTCGCGTCCGCGACATAAACATCAACTGTGCACTTCAAAACACCATCTCCATTTCTCCACAAAAACAATGGACTCTCTGTTTTCCCGAGCGGACAACACGGGCTCTGGAAGCATACGAACGGTAAGACTCAGTGACGAGTGCAATTTGGACCGGGCACTTCTAGATCCAGTGCTTCCCACCATCAACAGAACCGTCCTGTTGGCAGAAGTTGGAGATGTCCGAACTCAACAAGCAGCCATCACCAAGGATGTGCTTCTCGGCCTTCTAGGGTACGAAGGAAGCTACACAAGATTCAGTGATAGATACAATCGCCGCTCGCTCCACGACCGAATCGCAGGCCCAGACTTCAAGATCGCTAAGCATCTAGATGTGAGTCTCAAGACAATAACAAAGAAACTACTTCGGTACGGGAAACAGTACTCTGGACTCAAGCTGTTTGCCCAGATATACGACCATGCACAGTTCGGCAGGGTGAACCAGGGCTTGTGCCACGAAATCAACCAGTTCTTGGACCAGTTTGAGAAGCTAGTTCTTTCCTTCGAGGAGGAGTTCTACTTCAACAGCACGTTCACCCTCAACAGAATGGACAACGACATTTCCACAAAATGTGCCGACAACTTGCTTCATTTGTATGAGATTGCATGCTCTGTCAATGCAGACACTGAGGAGAGAAACCCGGCATTTCGCTCTGCTACCAATCCAGATGATATCACCACCTCAGACGCATCCAAGGCGCCCAACTTCAATGTCTTTCTCAAGTCAATCAGAGAGGACCTTCAGCAAACAGGGTCCATTGAACTTTCCACCGACACCAACAGATTCGATGTTTGCAAAGGTGGATTGGTCTTGCAAATCGTATCCAGAAGGATAAATCGATACAAGGGAGATTCAGTCTCGTTACATTTCTTATCACAATTGTTCGACTCAATCAGCAGATCTTACGTTACAATGTTGAACCAGTGGCTCATAGAGGGTACCATCGATGATCCCTTCCAAGAGTTCCTCATCAAAAAGAACGACCTTCCGAGAAACATCTTTTACTCTAATGATGAGAAATACTGGGACGAGCTTTTCGTTATCAAAATCGACGGCATAATGGACCAGTTCGAAAGCAAAGAACTCCAGACACAAATTCTCGCTACGGGAAAATACCTTAATATCTTCAAACAGTGCACTGACACCACCCAATTGTCTGGATTGCCAAAGACAGTACTGGGAATTGCAGCACCGGCGCCAATTGAAAGTTTGTACTCACAAGATCTCACGGCGAAAATCAGACATTTCTATGACAGAGCCAACAAGCTCCTTTTGAGATTGATTTTCGAAGGGTATGACTTCCACACCCTAATATCATATCTCCATCAAACGTTTCTTCTCCAAGACTCTTCACTTATCGATGTTTTCCTCGATAAAGGGTTCTTGGAGTTGAGCCGAAACAAACATCACACCTCCACAATCAAGCCGATCAAAATCTACAACGATTTATTCCTCAAAAAAGATGCATTCGAGGTTGTCGATATAGATCATTCATCTGATTCCACAGAGTATAACATCGTGGAGGTTTTGCAGCTGTGTGAAAAGTTTACGGTTGATAGTGACAGCTTCTACGAGATGGCAGAGGAGATCATCAACATCAAATCTTTTGATGTCGTCGAAGATATACGGGAAAACGAAAATGCCTCGACCGCTGTCAAAAGACTTGTGAGCAAATCCTTGCAAAGAAGACCTCAGAGTCTGTCAAGCACAGAAGCTTCGAGGGGGTCCGACCAGATTGACAATTACACTATTGCAGGGGTGAACATTGACATTGAGTTCCCATTCCCATTGAGTTTGATCATCAGCGAGAACTTCGTTTTCGAGTATCAGCTTTTGTTCAAACTTCAAATGATATTGCGGTTCACCAGCAAGTACACCGACCAGAGCTGGAAAGACATCAACTTTTCCACTGTGTGGAAACATAGAAACTTTTCGAAACCTGTCCAGAAGCTAATTCTTCGTTCCCGGGTGTTGAACGCCAGAATGAGAAACTTGCTTAATGAGATACAAAACTACGTCAACTATTCGATTGTTGACACCAACTTCAAGCATCTTTCAAGTTCGCTTGTGGACTTCGAAAACTCGCTCAAGGCGGAGCCTCAAGCACCGACTAACAATGACACGGCATTTCTGACCCACTCACAGCTATTCCTGAAGCACACTTCCAAAAACAATGTGGTTTTCGACCAGAAGATTCTCGAGTCAGCCAATCGTCAGAACAACCACGGCAGGATTGCTCCTCTGCAAACAAGTAGTGATGTGTTTGAGTTGACCTATACAATTGGCACATATTTGAGCAATACCATGCGGGACTCGATGATCACCAACAGCAATTTGCTCAAATGCCTTCACTCGGTATTGAATGGGGTGATCCAGTACAACAACACTGTGGGAAGACTCAAGAAGACGTTAATTTCAATGGATGAGCATCTCCTTGCCGTGTTTCGCCAGGACTTCCCCGATAAGTTTGGGGGAGTGGAGATCACTGAGGCACTTTTGAACTCACGTATTGCTGGGCTCAGCGAGGTGTTGACCAGCCACTGGACGGATTTCAATGACAGATTGCAAGAGTTGATCGAGGCGCTCCAGAGCGTGAGCAGTGAGAACGCCCTCTTGAACGTTCTTGTGGAGAAGCTACAGGTGATTTAACATGATATATATTATATGTAATCAGATTTGGGTGTCATCAGTTGTAGATTCATTAAGCTCCTTTATGAGCGCATCGGTCTTTTCGTCGGTGTAAACCTGGAAGCCGCCCTCCTTGGTCACTGACGCCAACTGGGCGTTCTTGCAGTCTAACTTCTCCTCCATCACCTGCTTTAAGATCTTCAATGCCAAAAGCTCCGCCTCCTTCAAGGTCAACGACTTGTGGTACTCGTTCTGCAACTCAGTCTGTGCACCCTCCGAGCCCGAGCCGATGGCCTTGGCGTCGTATCTGTAGAAGGTTCCCGAAGGCTCGGCGTGGTACAACTGGGGGCCCTTTTCGTCGATTCCAGCAATCAAAAGCGCCACACCAAACGGTCTGGACATCAATCTCTTCTCGCCCGAGGCGCCCTCGCCGAATCTCAACGCCAAGTCGCAAACAGACTGCGTCAAGCTCTCAACTTGCATTTCCTCGTCGTAGTAGAGATTGTGACTGACCGACGAAACCCGAGCGTGGTCAATCATGGAGCGGGCGTCCGCAGTCAATCCAGACATGGCACAGCCAATGTGTCTGTCGATCTCGACGATTTTTTCAATGGAAGACAGCTCCAAAAGCGGCGATGTCACTCTTTTCTCCACTCCAAGAATCACGCCTTCCGACGTCAGAATACCAATGGCTGTACTTCCCAACTTGATGGCTTCAAGGGAATATTCCACTTGGAAAAGACGGCCCTCAGGCGAGAAAGTGGACACGCCTCTGTCGTATTCGGATCTGGTCAAAAACATGTCGATTGAGGCGAGAAGTTGGCGGTTGGGGGTTATTTATGGTGATCTTTTTGGGAGTAGCTAGTGGCAATGCGACATTGAGCGACATCTGGGCTGCGAAACGCGACATCGCTACGGGTATAGGTTGGAGACTGGGGAATCGAGAGTAAGATGGAGATTCAGGGTGTTTAGAGAAATTGAGTTTTTGTGATTCAGACATGACGACTTTTGTTTGTTGGATTTGAGTTTTTGTTTTTTCCTTTTTGCGCTGGTGTGGTCCTTTTCCGTGTTGGTTCTTTTCTCTGATTGCTGAGGCTCCTCTCTATTCTGCACTACTGGATTCAGTGTAGTAAGGTGGTGGCTTTAATTCTTTTACTCTACAGCCGGTTTCGCTAGTGCATATTATATTTCTAACCTTTAAGCGGATTTTGGAGCCAACTCAACAATCTTCTCGGCGGCTGGGTCCAAGTCCTCGAATGCGTACAACTTCAAGCCAGAGTTGTTGATCAACTCCTTGGCCTTCTCCATGTTGGTACCCTGCAATCTGACAACAACTGGAACCTCCAATTTAAGGTTCTTGGTGGCAGCAATCAAACCCTCGGCAACGTAGTCACATCTGACAATACCTCCGAAAATGTTGACGAAAATACCGTTGACCTTCTTGTCGGACAAGATCAACTGGAAAGCCTTCTCAATGGTCTGAGGAGTGGCAGTACCACCACAGTCCAAGAAGTTGGCTGGCTCACCACCGTACAACTTGATGATGTCCATGGTGGCCATGGCCAAACCGGCACCGTTGACGATGTTGGCGATGTTACCGTCCAACTTGATGAAGTTCAAGCCGTACTTGGAAGCCTCAACCTCCTCTGGGTCCTCCTGGGTCACGTCTCTCCAGTCGAAAACCTCCTTCTGTCTGAACTCGGCGTTGTCGTCGAAGCCCAACTTGGCGTCCATGGCCAACACCTTGTGGTCTGGGGTCTCGGACAATGGGTTGATCTCCACCTGGGTACAATCCTTCTCCAAGAAAACCTTGTACAAGTTCTGGATGGTCTTGGCAGCCTCTGGGATGGCAGCGTCGGTGTAGCCCAACACGGAGGCGATCTCAGTGGCCAACTTGTCGGTGACACCGGCCTTCAAGTCCACAGGGAAAGTCTTGATGGCATTTGGGTCCTTGGCAGCGACACCCTCAATGTCCATACCACCCTGGGAGGAGGCGACGATCATTGGCAACTGGGTGGATCTGTCCATCAAGATAGCCAAGTAAGCCTCGGTTCTGGCGTCTCTTCTCTCGACAACGTACACAGCGGTGACTTCCTTACCAGCGGCACCGGTCTGCTTGGTGATCAACTTGTGGAACAACATCTTCTCGGCAAGGTCCTTGGCCTCCTCTGGCGAGGAGATCAACTTGACACCACCTTGGAATCCGTTGTCAAAGTGACCTTTACCTCTACCACCGGTCAATGCCTGGGCCTTGATCACCAACTTGTCGGTGCCCAACTTCTTGGCGGCATCGAAGGCACCCTCAGGGGTGGTGGCGGCGTAACCCTTTGGCACGCCAACTCCGTACGACTCCAAGAGAGCGGCGGAACGGTATTCATGCAAGGACAAGAATCTCTTGTTACAGACCTGTGGATGTTAGTATGGTTGCTAGGGCGATGGAGACACCGACACCGCCACATGGGGGCGGCAAACGACACGTGTTTGTGGCTGCAAACGGCATTGGCGTCTGCCGCCTGGACCCGTGGCGTGGTTGGCGTCTAGGACCCCCAAACCGTAGTCGGGATTCCCATAAACACGGACCGATCACCACGAATCCACACATCGCACGTCAATCGATGGACCATCAGCAATAATTGGCAGATTCGACACATACTCTGGAAGCACGGGCAACTCTCGAGAACATTTTAGAACAGGATGTGGGGGGATGATACCTGAACAAGTAGAAAGAAAGGTGATGGAATTTTTCTCAAATTCTGAATGTCTGGTTAGGTTCCTGGTATAACCTCGGACACATATCGTCCTTGCTTACATAAGCCCGGGTGAAGGTAGTGAGAAAAATGCCCGGCGGTTCGTGGGCGCGCCGCGGGAGGCACGGGTGCAGACCCCTCCAAGGTGGGGCTTTCGGGATTCCCTAGAATGGCCGGGAAGGAGAGGAGGGGGCGGGCATTGCAGGGTGTGGAGTTGCCAGCGAGAATGGCAAAGTTTACAAACCCGGCGCAGGTGGGCGCACTACGGGTGGGTTTGTGCATTTGCCGCGTTTTTGTTTTCCCCTGGTGTTGCTGCGGTGTTTCCTCGTCTCGCACCAAATGCCCCGGAGCCGGGATCGCGATGCCACTGCAATACACCCGTGCACCCCAGGCGAGTCGGAGTCCAGGCACCAGCGGGGTAAGGAAGAAGGAAAAGCGATCAGTCGGCGATGGATTCCAGAAGTGCCGTTCACTCGGAACCCGTCCACGTGACGTTGCAAGTTTTAACGGTTTGTGGGGCCGAGGAGACGAAGTTTGGGTGGAGGTGCGAGAGCATGAGGTCATAAGCCGAGGGTAACAGAAAACAGAGGCAGAAAACGAGTGTTGATATTTTCAGCCTCGGAGTCGGCGGAGGAACTCGACACGTAGCGAAGTTTTGGGAATCGTAGAGTTGGAAAAGTGGGGGAAGTGTGGCTGGTGGAGGGCCATTTTTCCGGGCCGGAGGCTACAGCCAAGTCCGCACATGAAATTAGGACAGAGAGGGAAGAGCGAGAAGTGACGGAAGAGCAGAGGAAAAGAAGAGAAGAACCGAGTGAATGCAGAAACACCAATAAGCGGAAGTCAAGAAGGGAATGGCGGAAAATAAATACGAGATGGAGATGTGGGCCAGGAAACGTTTTGAACCTGAATTGCCTAATTGACATGTGTTGCACCCAAAAACTCGGGGCAGAATGCGAAAACCAGAAGCCAATAGTTGAGAGTGAGAGCTCGGCAAAAGTGCAACCCGAGCTTTTTTTTTTCTTTGCGTAACTGTCGGTTCTCTTCATCTTCTCCTTCTGCTATTCCTTTTTTCTTTTCTTTTGCTTGATTTGTTCTCTTCAATTTTCTTGTTCTTTGGTGTCCCGGTCCAAGTAGCAGTTTCCTACTATGGATTCTTCACATTGTGCCCATTTCTGTCTTGCCTCGAGTCTGGTCCGAGTAGACACTTAAGAATTCACATTCCTGCTATCTCTTGAATTTTATCAATTCTCCATTCAAGTATTTTTTTCTCATTTCCTCTCTATTTCCCCACTTCCCCAATTCCCTGATTAACTGTCTCGTTCCAGTTCCAAAACCCATGCAGTCCCATCTCATCACCTTCATCTCCACTACTTAGCCATGAGCCACAGATTCAGACCCCAGTACGACGATCTGGAATCAGAGGATGACTACCTCGGATCGGTTTTGACAAAGAAAGACGACAGTGAAGATGACTACTCGTCGTTATCTTTCGGTGCGTTGAACTCTGCCCAGAACAAACTTCGTGAGCAAGACCAAAGTGAAAGCGGCCGCAAATCCAAATCGCTGAAGAAATCAAAGTCCCGTCACCAAGACAGCGATTCAGACAGCGATAGCGATGACGAGGATGGCGGATTTTTCGAAAAAGACCGCAAATCAAAGAAGAAACCCGAGAAAAAGTCAAAGAACAAGCATGCACCATCTGAGTCGAGCTCCAAGCGCCCCGTATCCAAGATCAGAGAGATTCCTGGCCTCAAATCGCAGAAGGAGAGCACGCTATATAACGATATCCGTTTCGACGCCGCATACGGAAAGGCCGACTGGAATCGGATCCGGAAGGACTACGCATTTCTAGATGAATACAGAGAGAAGGAGATCCGGGGCATGCGGAGCATGTTGAAGGATGCCAAGACCCGGCTGAAGATGAGCCAGCGTGACATCGAGGAGACCGAGATGCTGATCAAGTCGCTCCAGTCGAGACTCGACACATTGAAGAACCGAGACTTGGCCAACAAGATCGTGGGAGACCACAAGAGAGACCAGAACAACAAGATGCGCAAGGGTGAGCAGGTGAACCCGTACTACTTGAAGAAGTCCGAGCAGCGCAAGATGATCCAGAAGGCCAAGTTCGACACCATGAAGGCGTCGCAGAGAGAGAAGGTGATGGAGAGAAAGAGAAAGAGAAGACTCGGAAGAGAGTTCCGCGAGTTGGAGTTCCGGGGCACCCAGCAGTAGCACGCTACAATGCACGCATGTTCGAGTTTCGAATTTCGACTGTATTATAGGTGGTAAAACAATAGAGGCCGGTGAGTGTCTCATGAGTATGTACAGATTCTACTGGGAAGCAGGCTTGTCGGCGGGCTTCTCCGAGGCGCGGGCGGCGTTCTCCTGGGACACCCAGTCTTCCCACGATCCCACGTAGTTGCCTCTCTTGGTGTAGCCGAACGAGTTGGCTAACTCCTCGGCGGCGGTGGATCTGACGCCTCCAAGACAGTAGAACACCAACTCCTGGTCCTTGGCAGGCTTGGGGAAGCCGAAGCTCTCCTCGAAGTCCTCCTCGGCCAAGTCAAAGGCGCCGGGCGACGACTTGAACGGCACATTGAGGGCGCCTGGGATGTGGCCCTCCTGGAACTCAACCGGCTCTCTCACATCCACCAACACGGTGTTGGGGAAGGACTCGGGCAGCGCTGCGATCTGCTTGACGTCATTGTAGCCGTACAACTTGGCGTCGCACTGCGACAACACGCTGTACCATCTGGACTGGAGCGGTTGTGGCGACGAAAATGCAATTGGGCGGATAGCTGATTTGGGCAATCTCACCAAGGTTCTGGCAGCAGCGCCGGATACCGAGGCAAGCGGACGGACAAGCGCCGCACGTGACATCAAGGCTCTTCTAACGAACATGGCCAATTGGACGGGATCAACCGGGTTGCTACTGGGAAATGGGGTGGTGATGGAGGAGGATTTTTTTATCTATTGGGTTCACGGACCATTGCGAGCGACCGGGTGCAGGAGGGAGGTGCGGCCGGGATTCGATAGTGAGATCGTCACCAGGTACCGGGCCCGCACGTGCCCCACCTAAGACAACAACACCAACAACACCAACAACAGGGCTGGTGGAGCCATGGGAGAGTGAAGTAAACCAAATCTCAACTTTATTAATATAGAGAAGTAAATAAGCAGAATCGTAACATCATAAAGTGTTGAACTTGATGTTTCTAGCGAGGATGTTCACCTGGTTGACTAGAACAATCCGTCTATCTCACCGTTCTCGTTGACCTCCACGTTCATGAAACCACAGTGGGTGGGCAATCCGGGGATGGTCTGGATCTCGGCGGCCAAAGCATACAAGTAGCCGGCACCAATGGACGCTCTGACGTCTCTGATGGGGAAAGTGAACCCGGTGGGCACACCCTTCAAGCTGGCATCGTGCGACAACGAGTACTGGGTCTTGGCGATACAGATTGGCAAGTTGCCGAATCCCTGCTTGGTGTAGAGATCGATCTTCTTCTGGGCCTCAGGCAAGAACTCAACCAGGCCAGCACCGTACATCTCCTTGGCAATGGTGGAGATCTTGTCCTCAACAGAGGGTGCGGTGTCGTACAAGAACTGGAAGTCGTTGTCGATGGAGTTGGCGGCGTTGATGACACCGTTGGCCAAGTCCACGGCACCCTTTCCACCCTCTTCCCAGTGGTTGGACACAATGGCGTCGGTGGCTCCGGCCTTCAAGGCCTCTTCACGGATCACCTCGTGCTCCTTGTCGGAGTCGGACGACATCTTGTTGATGGCAACGACAACTGGCAAGCCGTAACGCTTGGCGTTGGAGATGTGCTTGGCCAAGTTGGAGCATCCAGCTCTCAACAACTCAACGTTCTCCTGGGTGTACTCAGCAGCCAATGGAGCACCGGCCTTGACCTCAGGGCCACCACCGTGCACCTTCAAGGCACGCACAGTGGCAACAATGACAATCACGTCTGGAGCCAATCCCGAGGCTCTACACTTGATGTTCATGAATCTCTCACCTCCCATGGTGAAGTCGAAACCAGCCTCGGTCACAACGTAACCTTCCTGCTCCTTCTTCTCATCCTCAGTCAAGTCTGGCGAGGTACCGGCCAACTTCAAGGCCATCTTGTCAGCCAAGACGGAAGAAGCACCGATGGAGATGTTGGCGAAAGGACCAGCGTGAACAAACACTGGAGTACCCTCCAAAGTCTGCATGATGTTTGGCTTGATAGCATCCTTCAACAAGGCGGTCAAGGCACCGGCACATCCAATGTCCTCACAGGTCACTGGCTCACCAGAACGAGAGGCAGCAACAACCATGTTACCCAATCTCTCTCTCATGTCCTCCAAAGAGGTGGCCAAGGCCAAGATAGCCATACACTCCGAGGCGACGGAAATGTCGAAACCAGTCTTTCTGGTCATACCCTTCTCGGTTGGTGCCTCACCAATGGTGACACCTCTCAAGAATCTGTCGTTACAGTCGACAACTCTTCTCCAGGTGATGGTTTCTGGGTCAATGTCCAATCTGGCGAACTTGGTGACTTCCTCTGGGGTCAAGTCGTCTGGGTTGGTCTTGTTAATACCCAACTTCTCCAATCTCTTCAAGAAAGAGGTTGGGAACTTTCTAACGCCCTTCTTGGCTGGAACCAAACGCTTGTACAAGGCAGCGTCCTTCTGGGTGTTCTCGTGGAAAATTCTAGTGTCGATGGCAGCAGCCAACAAGTTGTTAGCCATGGAGATGGCGTGGATGTCTCCGGTGACGTGCATGTTGAACTCGTCCATAGGAATGACCTGGGAGTAACCACCACCGGCAGCACCACCCTTGATACCGAAGGTTGGACCCATAGATGGCTGTCTCACGTTGGCGAAAACGTTCTTACCCAAGTGAGCACCAAGAGCCTGGGCCAAACCGACAGTGGTGGTGGACTTACCCTCACCCAATGGAGTTGGGGTGATACCGGTGACCAACACGTACTTACCGTTGACCTTGTTCTGCAAACGCTTCAAGATGTCCAAGGACACCTTGGCCTTGTAGAATCCAAATGGCTCCAACTCGGAGTCCAAGATACCGGCCTCCTCGGCCACCTGGTTGATTCTCTTTGGCTCTTGAGCACGAGAGATCTCGAAATCAGAAGGAACTGGCTTCTGCAAGTCCAACTTGAGTGGGTTGGTGAACTGAGGAGTCTGGTTGTTCTTCTTGTAGTGAGCTCTGGCAGCGATGACAACGTTGTCCAAGAGGTTGGCCACGGTCATTGGGCCAACTCCACCTGGAACTGGAGTGATCAAAGAGGCCACAGGCAAAGCAGACTCGAAGTCGACGTCTCCGACCATTCTGGAGCCGGACTTCTTGGTGGCATCGTCGACAAAGTTGGCACCAACGTCGATGACAACGGCGCCCTTCTTCAACCACTCGCCCTTGACGAAGTTGGCCTGGCCAATGGCCACAACCACGATATCGGCAAAGGACAAGAACAGCTGGAGCTGCTCCTGAGGAGTTCTGGAGTGCAACACGGTGACGGTGGCGTTGGCCTTGACCAACAAGTTGGCGATAGGACGGCCCACAATGTCAGATCTGCCCAAAACCACGGCGGTCTTGCCCTGGACAGTCACGTTGGACTGCTCGAGCAATTGCATGATACCCTTTGGGGTGCATGGCAAGAAAGTTGGGTTTCCGCCCTTCTTGGCCAACTCACCCACGTTGTGAGGACCGAAGCCGTCAACGTCCTTGTCGGCAGCAACGGCAGAGGTGATCTTGGTCTCGTCCAAGTGTGCTGGAATGGGCAACTGCACCAAGATACCGTCCACGGCGATGTCGGCGTTCAACTTGCCGATTTCGGACAACAACTCGAACTCGGTGACCGACTCAGGCAACTTGATGATGTGGCAGTCGATGGCAGCCTCCTCGGCAGCCTTCAACTTCATCTTGACGTAGGTGGACGAGTCTGGACGATCGCCAACCTGGATGATGGTCAAGTTTGGCTTGAAGTCCTTGTGTTTGGCCTGGATCTCATCGATCTGGGCGTGGATCTGGGTCCGCAACTGCAAGGCAATAGCTTTTCCGTCGATCAATTGGGCGGTCATGGTGGATGTGGTAGAAAGTGGTTATCTTGGGGACCGCGAATTTTTTATAGAGAGTGGTGCGGTGACTCGGGCCTGCGGAGTCACAATTTGGAAAAACGGCGACATTTCTGCCGGAACCGGCAACGACGACGCCGATGAGTTTGGGAGCGATGGTGGGTTAGTGGTTTGTGAGAGATTGGCGGGGATTTTCATAGGGCGATTGGGGTGATTTTCTCCAGTTTTATGGGGGTTTTCGTTGCCGAGTCTTATCCTGGTTATCGACTGAGATTCGACTCTGTTGGACTTTTTTCGCGGAATTGTTCAATTTTTTTTCATGCGCTTTATCGGGCCAATTTTTCTGATAGACATCGGAGTTCAGAGGAAGAGTCAGCGAGGCAGGAGATAAAATTGATATCCAAATGATTTCTATTGATTTCTATTGATTTCTATTGATTTTCATTGATTTTCATTGAATTGTGTCTTTTGTTTTGATTTCCTATTTTCGTTCGACTTCGTTTTCGTGCTCGTTTCCTCTTCGTTTACGAGCCTTTATTTGGCCAGATTGATCGGGCCCACGGTGCACATGGCCCTACGCACTTTGCACCCAATTGTCCATGGCCTGCGCCAACTGATCAAAGTGGTCCACGGACTTCAATGGGAAATTCTCCACTTTAAACCGGCCATTGATGGCGTCCACTGCCGTTCCTGGCCCGAGATTGATGAGTCTGGTCACACCAAGTTCCGTCAATGTCTCCACCGACTTCTTCCACTGCACCGGTCTGGAGTTGCACTTGATGGTGTTGGCGAACGCATCAGTCAAACACACCTCACCCGTAAGATTGCTCATGATTGGCTTGGACAACGCCTTAGGCTTGGGCACTAACGCCTCGAGCTTGTCGTCCATGGCCCGTAGAACCTCGTTGTGGAACGGTATGGTGACTGGCAACTGGGCCTGCTTCAAGATGCGCTTCTTGGGCGAGTTCATGGCATCTATGGCCGCCTTGATCTGGCTTGGCTCGCCCGAAATCAGCACCTGTGTGGCGTTGTTCACGCATGCTAGCACCCCATGGGTGTTGGCGATGTCCACCACCGCATCGAACTCCAGTGGCTTGAACACGAGCACTGTCATCGCATACGGCGCCGACGCCACTAGCTCCTCCATGAGAAGCCCCCGCTGGCGAACAACTGCTATCGCCTGCGACAACGAGAGCGCTCCGCCCAAGAGCAACGCCGTGTACTCGCCCAACGAGTGGCCCATAAGGTGCGACACTCGTGGATCCGTGGCCAAGTCTACGCCGTGCAAGCGGCGGAAGAGGCTATACAAAACGTATGTAGACGCTACAATGGCCGGCTGCGCATTGGCTGTGGATTGGCTCCATTGGTCGGCGGTGGCGGGCGCCAGGTCCAAGAGATGACGACTGAAGTGTTCACCAAGTGTCTCGTCCACGCAGTCGAGAGCGGGCTGGAAGAGGTGCTGGTGCGCCTTGAGCAGGCTGAGGCAGCCCTTGGCGACTATACCCTGGCCAGGGCAGGTTACAGCGAACGTGCTAGCTCTGCGGACGAACTGGAGCATGGAGATGGACTGGTTGGTATTTCCCCAGACTGGGCCAGAATTTCCGCACCACACTCTGTGGAGTCCGACCGGCATTGGAAAGACAGAAACGAGATACAAGACAGCTGAGATCGCTGAGCAGAGATAACTGGAGGCAGCGCATTTCCAACTTTCTTTTTGATTTTTGATTTTTGATTTTTCATCTTTAATTTTTAGTTTTGATTTTATTGAGTCTCGGACGGGGCTACGGAGAACCATCTTCCTGTGCAAAATAATGGTGTTCACTTTATGCTCACACCTGTTGTTTCCTCTGTCCATTCGCACTGGGAAGTGGCTCGATGATCCGAGTGTCCTACAGAAAAAACGGCAGCAACAAAAAAAAAACACCCCAGGCAGAAAAACCTCCGCATGGCTCCAGACCAAATACCACCAGCACTTCGGGGCCAAACCAGACAAAACCCGCCGCAAAAACCCACCCAGCAAATCGTCCAACCTCTCTCTTTCCAAAATTCGTCTCTCTCACAATTTTCTCTCGCTCGTCGTCGCCAAATCACAACCTTGGCCCAAACAATGGCCCCACCGCACTGGCCCCAACTTGGCCTGGACCTGGACCCTCCGCCCAGTTTCCCGGTGCGGCCCAGCCCCCGCGCGCCGAATGGGCCAGTGGATTTGAGTGACAGGCCCAGTTTTCGCGCCAAATCCCGCGCCAGCGCCCACTCCACTGGGGGCGGGCGCCCATTTTCTGCACCGCAATCCTCCCACCACTTTTTCCACCACGGTCCACGGTTTGGAAAAAAAAAATTCTCAGCTGTAGGTGACACTCCCATTGCGCAGTTCACCAACCACACCCCGCCACATTCCATTTATTCAGCATCCAATTGACGAGCCCCACCTCCGCTTAGGCCTGCTGTCGATTTTTTGTTTGTTTATCCCAAGTCGTATCCTCACAATGTCGCTCCAACTGGCCAAAAACGCTTTGGTCACCTCGCTCTTTGAGCTTTCCAACGCAGCCACCGAGGCCGCCACCGCCACAGTCAACTTCTACAAGGCGGCCGGGATCGACGGAGCCGATGCTGCTGCCGAGCCCTTGTCCACGTTGGGAGACTCCATCTCCGGCGCTGTGCAAACCGTGATCGAGTCGGTGCCTGAAGCCAACGGAGACGCGCCCAAGAAGAAGGCTCCCAGAGCCAAGAAGGCCCCTAAGGCCAAGGAGCCCGAGAAGAAGGACGAAGAGAAGCCTGTCGAGAAGCCTGCCGAGAAGCCCGCTGAGGAACCAGTGGCTGACGAGGCCGAGGCCAAAACTGAAAAGCCAGACAAGCCAGAGAAGCCCAAGAGAAAGCGGGCCGAGAAGGACCCCAACGCCCCCAAGAAGCCGTTGACGTCGTACTTGCGCTTCAACCTCAGCGTGCGTGAGCAGATGAGAAAGGAGCGTTTCGAGAACGGCCAGCCCACCTACCCAGCCACCGAGCTCAACCAGATCATCTCCGACAGATGGGCCAACTTGAGCGAGGACGACAAGGCCAACTTGCAGAAGGCCTACGAGGGCGAGTTCGAGGTCTACAAGAAGGCCTTGGAGCAGTACAACAAGGAGAAGACCGAGGCCTCCAAGACCCAGCCTGCCGATGCCGACACCAAGGCTGAGGCCAAGGTTGAAGTCAAGGAGAAGGCTCCAGTCAAGGCAAAGAAGTCCGCCAGCAAGAAGGCGAACGGCGAGGCTCTGACCGTTGAAAATGCCATCGCTGCTGCTGCTGCTGAGGTGGCCAAGGCCGAGGCTAAGCCTGAGTCCAAGTCTGAGGCCAAGTCTGAGGCCAAAGAGACCAAGTCCTCGGAGCCAACGAAGAAGAGCAAGAAGAGAAAGGACAAGGACGGCGAGGAGAAGAAGTCCAAGAAGAAGAAGAGCGAGTAAAGAGGGTGTGTCGATGCCAGCGACCTACAACCACCTCTTGATCCAGAAACATACTGGACACCACGGTCATTTTAGATTGGCTTCCGATCCGCTGCGAATTACTCTGTTCAATTCTGCCTTGTTTTGTTGTACTACTTTCACCTCTCCGGATCTATGGAATGTATTTTAATTGTTAATTCGTACCCACGCATACTTGTAATTAGAATCCCTTTTTCTTCTGCTTGTCGATATGGGCCCGCAACAACTTCTGTCTGTCCCGAAGCGACATCTTCTGCTTGCCTTGCACCGCCTTCTTGTGGATCATCATCACGAAATTCTTCTTTCTGGCCTTCTCCTTGTTGGTGGTGGAGTGTGGAGCATCTCTCTTTCCCTTTCTGGATCCGAACTTCTCTCTGTCCTCTCTTCCCTCCTTAGCATGGGCAATTCTCTCCTCACGCAATTGCTTGTACTTGACCTTACCCACCAAGGATGTAGAGTCCACCTCCTCCTCGTTGTGCTGAGTACCAAGAATCTTGTCCACACCAGCCTGGGTTCTCAATTCTTGCAACTTGGCGAAATCGGCTGGAGTCAAAATACGGCTTCCCAACATCTCGTTCATGGCCTGCTCGGCCTCGAGTTTCTCTGCAGCAGCGTCTGTCTTTGCCTTCTTCTTTGGTGGCTGGTTCTCGTTCTCGTTGTCCTCATCACCAGAAAGCTCAAGGTCAGAATCCTCATCGTCTTCCTCCTTGTCCTTCTCGTCCTCGGAGTCAGAGATCTCAATCTCCTTGTCAGACTCAACGTTAACCCAGTCGCCTTCAATGTCACTGGAATCAGATTCCAGGTCCACTTCCCAGTTGGCATCGTTTTCTTCATCATCTTGCAAACCTTGCTCCTTTCTCCACTTGGCCAAAAGCTCAAGACCTGGAATCGAGGTGACAGTCGAGGACTCCACACCGAAGGTTGGTCCGCCCTTCTCACCGTGCTGCAACTCCATGGATGCGGTCTTACCACGGTCCTTTCTCTGCAACATCTCAGGTGCAACTTCTCTGTACAACGAGATCAACGATCTGGCAGCCATCATGACTGCCTTGGACTTGGAACCCTTGTACTCGGTCAAATCTTGCAACAATGGTGGCTCAATGGCCAATGGGGCACGGGCCAAGATCTCTCTGATGGTGTTGATACCAGCAGCAGCAACCTCAGCAGCCACACCGTCACTGACGAAGTCGTCGGCGATTTTTCTCACCACCGTGGCGATGTTCTCAGGAGGAACCAAGTCGTGGGAGGCCTGGGCAGCAGCAGCCATGATCTGGGTGACGTTTCTCTGCTTGGGAGTCAAGTACTTGAGGAAGAAAGAGTAGATACCCAACACCGTCAACTTGTGGGTACCGATCAATCTGGAAATGAGGTTCATGAAGAGAATCTTCTGGTCCATATCGTATCTGTTGGCGTTCTTGTTGCTCAAGTGACCGTCGAAAAGCTGCTCAGCAAAACCTTGCGGGTCTCTGAGCAAGTGAATGGCGGAGAAATTCAAGTAGGTGGCAGAACCCTTGGCACTGTTCTTCTTTTTCATGGCCTTAAGTGCCTGCTCCACCTTCTTTCCTCTCTTGGAGGTCTTCTTGTTGATCTGCATCCGGTGCTTCAATGCTCCCATGTCGAACGACTCTTCGTCCGAGGAGTTCTCTTCAAAGTTCTCCTGTCTCTCCTTGTCGGCACCCAAGAAGAACTTGGCACCTGCAACAGCCACCTTGACGTCAGGATGGATGGCAGCCTGAGTCATAAGCTCCACAGTACGAGAGTCGTCCCAGATACCTCTTCTCCAGAGCTCTCTGGTCAACTTGGTAGCCCACAAACCCTGGTTGTCTCTCTGCTCCAACAAGTTGAAGAGCAATGCCTGGGTGGAACGGTTGATTTTCTGGTTCTTGGCTCCGGTGTTGACCGACTTCAAGAGCGAAATCAACGTGGAGTAGATCTGGTGTCTCACAGCCTTGGCATTCAGCGATGTGGTGGAAGAGTTCTGCGCGCTGCTGCTGTATGACTGTAGAAGGGGAAAGAGTGTCAGGATGAGCGACTCGGCGCTGATGATATCCTTGTTTCTCAACATGGTCAAACACTGGATGATCTTTTCTCTCAAGTCGGGAGAAAGGTCTCTGTGGTTGTTCAACAAGATGCTCTTCAACTCCAGCGGGAAGTTGGCAGTCTCCTTAGGATAACAGGAGCACACGGCACTGACAAACCCGATCAAATCTGCGAAATCACTGCCCTGGTCGGCGGTGGGGTTGAGCAAGAAAATGTCTCTCAAAGATTCATAGTGAGAGTATTGCTGGACGAATTCCTCGTGGTAGGATTCCGGGTCTCGGCGAACAACATTCTGCAACAAGATGATATTGGTGGGCAAAATGGCGGCTCTTCTCTTTTTTCCCATGGTGAAGTTGATGTTAAAGTTGTGGTTTGAAAAATTGGTGGAGGTGATATCTCATCGCCATCTCTAAAAAAATGCCTGCACCGGCATACTACAACTGGGTGCTAGTGCTTATCAAACACTGTAAATTAAATTCCATTCAACCTAATCCTAAGAATTAAATAATTCTGTAATGCTGCCGTAGTTGATCTTCCGGGAAAATGCCTTCTTGGTGAAAATTTGTTTGGCGCTGTCGGCGGGCGTCATGGCTCTTCCGTCTTCGCCAATCTGCTTGATGGCATCTGCCACCGCGGAGTCGTTGATGACGGAGTCAACCTGTTGTTCCTTGACCTTCCGGCGCTTCTTGGGCTGGCCAGAGGTGTTTCCGGTCAACTCGTCCGCCTCCATCTTCAACCGCTTCTTTTCCTGGGCGATCAAGAAATCGTAATTGATGGCGATCCAAATCCGCTCCTTCTCTCTCACCTCCTCCTCCAGAAGACACACCTCGTTCAACTCGGGCGTGTCGTCTTCTTCGTCTGGGTCGTCGTCACGAACCTTGGCGAGCAAGTCGGCACTCTTGGCGTTGTTGGCGACCAAATTGCGGGGGGTGTTCTTTTCGATTTCTGCCTTGAGGACATCGTCGCCCTTGTTCAAGGGCATCTCCTTAGCTTCTATGATTCTCTGGTGGTTGGAGATTTCCTGCGAGTTGAGCTCGAGGAACTTGTTGAGGACTTCCTCAAGCTCCAGCTCATCGAAGCTTCCCCCATCCAAGACCGCCTTCAAGAGAGAATTGTCACGCTTCAACTGTGTCTCTCGGAGAACTCTCTCTTTCTCTTGCTCGGCCCTGGTCTTGTACTTTCTGCCTTTCCGTACTCTGGGAGCTGCCTCACCTTCCTCCGTGGCTGCATTGCCACTCCGACGACCCCTGACAGTGGGCTCAGAAATTTTCTCAAAGATATCAAACCTGAGACTTTCAGTTTCTTTTGATCTATCCTGAGACAAGGTTGAAAGACGGAACTTCCGTTCCTTCATCTCCTTCGTTGCCCTCAAAATCTTCGTTGCACGACAACGGAAGGTCTCGTCGTGAGGATCATCTGGCAATTCTTCGCACCCGAAATCTTCGTCGTCCTCGTCGTCCTTTTCCTCAATTTCTTCAATTTCCTCTTCCTCTTCATCTTCAGCCACAAACAACTCACTATCCTCTGGATTTCCATCTTCGGCGAGCTCTTCGGTAGGCGTGGCCTCGATTGTCTCTACTTCTGCCTCAGTTTCAGGGACGTTTTCAGAAATTGCCTCAGTAGCAGTCTCCTCAGTAGCAGTCTCCTCTGCGGGCTGTTCGTTCTCCGCTTCTGCTGCAGTTTCCGTCTCCTTTGTAGACTCCTCCTCAGACGGCACATCTTTTTGTGCGATCTCCTTCGAAGAGTTCTCGTCAACTTCAGAAACCGCTTCCGCTTCAGCCTCATCATTCGCCTCATTGTTTGTTTCCTCTACCTCGGCCGTAGACTCGGCCACATCCTTGCTTGCTTCCAAAGAGTCGGAGGCGTTTTCTGGATCAGTCGTTTCTGATGACTTTGCAGCCTCATTAGAGCTTTCGGACTCGGTAGAAGTTTCGCCAGACTGGTTAGTTTGGTCATTGGTTGTAGTTTCATCAGCGGGCTCAGGTGTTGGTTCTCGGCCCTCAGCACCCAATTTGATGTTCAATTCTTTCACCAACAGCTTTCTCTCGGCAAGACCTTTAAGTCTCTCGAGTTCTTGTTGACGCTTCAACAAAATCTGGTGGACCTTCTTTTCAATGATTCTGTTCTTCTTGAACGAAGGCGGTAGCTGATCCTTGGTGGGCGTAGATTCACGGAACTGTGATAGTTTAAGTTGACCGGAAGATGTGGACTTGAACTCGTTAAGTCTCTTCTGGATGGTCTCCTCTCCGACTCGGGCCACGGCCACGATCTCGGCATGACTTCTATTGATTCTGTTCATTCTGGCCGCCAACAAGACGCACGCACCGGCAATACCGGCAGGTCTACGACCCTCGTAGATCCAGTCCAGGCACATTCTCTCCGCTAGCTTGGTGGCATCTCTCACCACTCTGGCAGTTTTGTCACCAAACAGAAGTCTATCGGCGAAATGCTGGATGAAAAGCGAAGGGTCCGCGATGGGAAGCTTCTGGATCTGGAGTGCCCGCACAAGTTTAAGGTAGGTGGATCCGAGCGAGTACACCGAGATCTGGAGCCTGGAGCTGAAATCAATCAAAAGATGTGGGGTCCGTTCGTGACGACAAGCCACGTACAAACACGCAGCAATCACGTTCTGCGAGCGTCTTCCCTGGACAAAGTTTTGCACCAACGCAAGCTTGAACCATCCGGTTGCAGAGTCCACGATGTGGTCGGCGATTCTCATCACACTGGCGATCTTTTTGATCTTCTTCTTCGCGTTCAAAAGCGTCTGTTCACGACTCTCCATGGCGTTTCTCATGTTGAAGTTGGCGCGTGCCTGGTCGGCGCCCACCATGGCACCTTGCACCATGGCGGCACCGCTAGATGACTCTCCGAATTGAACTTCAGAGACGATGGGGTTTTCTTCGGCCACAGCACCACAGTTGACACAGGAAATGTCACCGGCTGACGCCTGGACATCACGAGTGAATTTATCGTGACCACAGACCTTACAGACCCTATTTTTGACCACAGTAGACATGGCGGTTTGAGATGGTAGTAGTTGTTTTGGTGATTTTTTATGTTAGTGCGTGCAGGGCAGATAGATGGGGCAGATATGGAGAAAACAGAGGAAAGAAAGAGTGGTGTGGGAAGTAATAAGAGTTTTTTTTCTTAGTTTACTGGTTTTCTTTTGTTGTTTCAGTCTGCGTTTTTCTGTTCTTCAACTTCACATTTCGTGTTTAGTTTGTTTGTTTATGCTGGGTAATTAGCTGGTGTTCCTCACACTGTCTTAACTATGGGAAGGACCCTCATCACCACCAACAACACGGTTGTTTTCGTTCCAATTTCGGCTGATTTCATGTTTGTTCAGCGATTTGAGCTCTTCTTACTTTCAATTTTGTAATATCCAACTCAAATCTGTAAAACCTCTCACTTCTACCCAGTCTTCTTCATGTCTTGCTCGCACATGGCAATCGCGAATGCCTCCACAGTTAAAGATCTACGAAACACAGGATTTTCTGATTCACTACTCTGGTTCTTTATTCCACATTTGCATTTTCTTCAGGGATTTCGCTGTCCTGTCAATCTTATAACTTCGCTATTCCATGTCCAGACACGAAAGTCGCCAGGTGTCGCCGGCTCCGCTGGAACCTCTGATCTATCTGATTGCTTCCGTGGTTGATTATGCTCCGCAAGATCCGGAAGATCCCACATCACAAGAACCAGCTCCTCAACAGAAATACTTCCCTAGAAGTCACATCCTCGACATCACGCTGAGCGAGCCTCGAGACGTGCTCACCAGCGAACGCACATTCTTGACTTTTGTGAGGTTCTCCATCTCTCTATACTTCGTGGCTATTGGCATGATCTTGGGGTTCCGGCTCCGGTCAGTCGACATTCCGGCTCGGGAACGGCAGCCTGGCTTCAACGACAGGCTCTTCAATCACTTGATGTCGTATCTTCTCATCTTCCTCTCGTTTGCAATCTTGATGGTGTGTAGCTTCAACTACTTCACCACGGTCCGGAGGTTATCCCAGAAGAGAATCCACACCTACGCTGTATCCAACAAGCTAATGGTGGGTTGTGTGTCAGCGATGGTGGTTACGTTGATTGCGATCAACATCTCGTTGATCGTGGAACGGCTCACTCGTGAGCAATGAAATGCGAATGCTAATTAATGAATGATATATAATGACTTTCCCTCAGGTGGACTTGCTCTTCTTTTTCAGCTTGTCTCTCTCCTCGCGCTTGCGCTTGTTGATCAGTCTCTTCTCTCCGAAGTTCTCCCGGTCCATATCCATGAGTGCCTCTCTCTTGGCAGTAGTCATCTTGGTGAGCGATGAGTCAATCACCTTGTCGTCATCAATATCCTCCAACAACTCCATTTTCTTGTTTGCTCTCTCCTCGATTGCCTGAATTCTCAGAACATCTCTCTCGGCCACAATCGACACAGAGTCACCCTTTCTTCCAGCTCTGGCAGTTCTACCAACTCTGTGGATGAAATCGTCGGCATCGGCGGGGATATCAAAGTTCACCACAAGCTCCACCGTGGGGATATCCAAACCTCTGGATGCAACATCGGTAGCAATCAAAATGCGGGCTGCTTGGGCCTTGAATCTGTGCAACGAGTTGGTTCTCTCCAGCTGAGGCATTTCCGAGTGGAGCGATGCAACACGGAAATCTAGCTTTCTCAATGTTCTTCTCAAGAGCTCGGCGGTCTTGGTTCTGTTGACAAAGATGATGACGTTGGCCTTCTCGTATTTCTCGAGGGAAAGGATTGCGTGGAGATATGCCTCCTTGACATACGAAGGAACAAACACGTAGTATAGCAGCAACGTGGATGGGATGGCCACTTTGTCCACGGTCTCAACCTCATGCATGAACACCGGTGGCTTGCCCTTTGCCTGAGGCTTCTCTTTTAGCGATCTCACTGCATCGGTGACAGTGGCTGTGAACAAAAGTGTTTGTCTTTTGGATGGCTCAGGAAGCACGCTCAAACATCTCAGCAAGTCTTTACTGAATGAGTTGCTGAGCACTCTGTCTGCTTCGTCTAGAACCAAGTACTTCACATTGCGAAGACCCTTGATTGTATCCTCACCACTGTTCAAGATGTGGTCAGCCAATCTTCCGGGAGTGGCTATGACAAAATGTGGTCTTTTCTGTAAGTCCAACGCCTGCCTCACAATGTCTTCTCCTCCCACTATCACACTGAGTCTGATGTTCATCTGCGAGCCCAAAGCGGCAAACTGCTCGGCAATCTGCATAGCCAACTCTCTTGTTGGGGTCAAAATCACTCCGAAAATGCCCAGCGGGTCCTCGGACCACTTTGTAAGCATGGGAGCAGCAAATGCAATGGTCTTACCAGAACCTGTTTTGGCACCTCCAATGCAATCGGAGCCCTTGAGGATCTCGGGTATACAGGCCAGCTGAATCAGAGTTGGCGTATGGATTTTCATGGCGTCAAGCGCCTCGTCAAGCCACTTGGCGACGCCCAAATCTGCAAATGACATGATGGTTACAACTTTTGGTGGAGGTGGAGTTTTCGCGATGCTCATCTGGGGTCGTGGCACCCGTGCCTCCGACAAAGGTTCTGGCGGCCGGCAAACGGCGGGAAAGAGGGTGGTTATTGGGGAAGTAGAGGCGATGAGGAGCCATTAAATAGTCAGCTCCGGCCCCTCGACCCCTTTTTCCCCGTCTGAAACGAAGGCGTGGCCAGAATCCGCCCGACCCCAGATCGTGCAGGTCACGTTCTATGGGTCACGTGCACAACCTCCGACATGGCCATTTTGGTGGATTTCCAACGCTAAACCACCCACCAAAAACTCCGGCCATGATCCCCCGATCCGTGTTCCGGCGCCAGTTCTCGCAGTGCATGCGCGTGCTCCAGGAGAGCACTGAACCAGTTGCCAATTCGGGCCGTGCCGACGTCTATGCGACGCTCCCCAAGACCAGTTACCATTTCGAAACCTCGGAATGCCCCGAGCCCAACGTCTCGTACAAGAAGCTCAAGTACCAGGTCAAGCCCAGCGACGGGCTCGGGCTCCGTGACGCCGAAGTCTCGATGCAAGACTACTTTTTGGGCGACGCCCACCACTCGCACAAGGTGTTTAGCGGCGCTCACCAGTCATACAAGCAAGGCCAGAAGGTGGAGCAGCGCACGTTTGTGGATCTCCGCCTTATCCGGCTCCAGACGGGTGCCGGCGGCAACGGGTGTGTTTCGTTCTTTCGGGACGCCCACCGGCCCGTGGGTCCGCCTGACGGAGGCGACGGCGGCAACGGCGGCAGCATCTACGTGCAAGTGGTGAACAACGTGAGTCTGTTGCACAAACTCAAGCGTACGTACACCGCCGGCAACGGGCGGCCCGGCACGTCCAGTCAGCTCGACGGCAAATCTGGCCAGGACCTCATTTTGGAGGTTCCCGTGGGCACCACCATGCGGTGGATCCCCGATCCGCTTTTGGTGAAGGACCAACTACGGGCGCACCACGGCGACATCGCGAAAGTGGTGATGGGAATGAAGGTGACCGAGGCCCACGATGTGCAGCTCTTCCGCGACGACTACGTGCCTGGCGAAGGGTGGCAGTTCAAGGAAAAAGACGAGGAATACCACCGCGAGCGCGACTTCTTCACCAAGCTCGACAACCAGGTCAAGGACTACGACCGCGAGGTGATTGCCGAGGAGCTCATGTTCGACCGGTTCCCGGTGCTTGGGCTCGACTTCAACAAGCCCACGGAACAGCCGGTTTTGCTCATGAGAGGCGGCAAGGGTGGCATGGGCAACATGCACTTTCTCACCCCGAACATTCGAAACCCCAGGTTCAGCAAGCGCGGGCGCCGGGGCCTCTGCGAGTATTTTATTTTGGAGCTCAAGCTCATAGCAGACTTGGGGCTCGTGGGGCTCCCCAACGCCGGCAAGCTGACTCTACTTCGCGCCATTTCGCGGGCCACGCCCCGGGTGGGCCACTGGGAGTTCACTACGCTCCAGCCCACCATCGGCACCATTCTGGCCGCCATTGACCAGGACCCGTTCACGGTGGCCGACATCCCGGGCATCATCAAGGGCGCGCTGGACAACAAGGGCATGGGCATGGACTTTCTCCGCCACATTGAGCGCAGTGGCGGGCTTGCCTTTGTCGTTTCGCTCGAGTCGCGCGACCCGGCGGGCGACCTCCAGATGTTGATTTCGGAGGTGGGGCCGGTGCGCATGAAAGACAAGCGAGTGATGGTGATTGCAACCAAGGCAGACTTGACCACCAACGGCGCCCAGTACCGCCAGCTCCGCGACTTTGTGAGCGGCACCAACAGCGAGTGGCAGTGCATCCCAGTTTGTGCGCCACGGGGCGAGAACATTGCCCAGTGCGTTCGGATGATGGCGCTGTTGGCCCACCAACAGAAATAGCCACAATAGCCAGGGCGGACTAAGCAGTTGCGCATCTTGCACCCAGCCAGTTTTTGGCGCTGCGAATGGTGTCTCAGCTGCAGACCACCAGGGTCGCGGGCTGGGCAGGCCAATTCCAGTGACTAATTCCAGACACCAAAGGGCGGGGGAGGCGAGCAATTCATGCGGGCAAATTGTAAATAGCATTGATTTTCGCCTTGGCTCTCGGGCGTGACAGAAAATCAGGATTCGAGAATACGCTCCAGGATCCACAATCCAAGTCCCAAGTCCCAAGTCCCAAACTTTGGGTGGCGTGACTGGTGCCAGGGCGCCGGTAGTGGGCTCGCACTGGACAGCCGGAGGCCCAAATGGTGCGGTCGTGGGGCCAAAAGTTTGGGGGTGGCGCGCAGTTGTACCCAGGGCGGGCCAGGCTATACCTGCCTCCACACCAAAACACCCGTCCTGCGGGCCAAACCCTGATAACCAGCGACCCTGGCCCGCCCACCGCTCGTCTAGATAACCCAATCTACAAAAGTTGGTCCAGCGGCGACGCCGCCACAAACAACACCTTGGTCATTTCGTGAATCGTAATATTAGTATGTAGCCCAGTTTCCCCCAGTTTTCCCTCTATATGCCGTGGGCGCCTCATATGCGCGCCCGGTTGCGGAGCACTTGCTCCACCTTGCGCTGAATGAGCCGGAAGTTCTCCACCGGCTTGGGGAACGCATAGTCGAATCCGCACCGCTGGTAGAGCTCCAAGTCGGCGCCGGAGTACCTGGTGGTGACCGCCACCAACCCCACGTGGCCCAACTCGGGCAAACACCGCACGCGAGATGCGATTTCTGTTCCGGTCACCTCGGGCATTTCAATGTCGAGGAAGATCACGTCAAAATGCAGTAGGGCGCTCTCGGTGGTGTCCACCCGGGTGGACTCTTGGAGCGTGCGCACCGACGATCTGGGGAAGATCTTGCGGAGCACCCGGGAAAAAATGCGGAGGTTGATCTCGTTATCGTCCACGAGGAGGAAGTTGTAGGGTTGGAGGTTGGGCATCCACACCTCCTCCACGAATGCAGCAAGCTGGTGGGGTGCTAGCACCGGGGAGGCGCATCCGGTCCACAAGTCGTGGAGATCGGCTTTCCGAAGTGAGTTGTCCATGGAAGAAGACGCTAGCATGCCGAGTAGACCCAAATGATTTCCGATCGCGAGGCGGATCCACCGTCATTAAATACTAGTCCACCAGGGCCGCCTCTAAACCAAGGCGGCGCATCCTGTGTGGGCCGCACAATAGACTTGTTCTCTATGCCCTGCTCGGCCCCATCGGGCCGCCGCACAGAACCTGCGCGGAGGGGTGTTTTGGCCATTTTGTCCGTTTTGGCCATCTTGTCCTCGATCTCTTGCTGAGTTGGGCGGGCCTCCCAGACGACTGCAACCTTGCTTACGTACAGCGGGAAAAATCACATCTTGGCTTGATGAACGTGGCGAATGCGCTTGTGGCGAGTGCCCCCACGGGTGCCCCCACGGAGCCGAGGGCCCGTCGTGGATGGTGATCTTGTTGTGTTTCTGGTGTTTCTGGTGGTGGCTCAATGGGCGGTGGGTGTCAGCGATCCTCTTGGAGGGCGCCGCACCATGTGGCTGGAGCGTGGGGGCCAACGGTGCGACTTTCGCTCTGGCGCGGATTTGGTGCTGATTGCCTTGGGTGCGTCTGAATGGGAAGAGCAACTGGCGCCACAACCAGGGGTGCTCTTCACAACGAAATGAAATTCCCCTGCGCCCCCGTCTGGACTTGCAAGCGAGGTCACAACTCGACTAACAGTGCAGCCGGCCGAAATAGCCAGGCGGCGAAGATTGGCACTACGCCTGTCGCAACCGTCCTGCCCAGGGCGATGTCAGAAAATCCGCATGGTTGCGGCCACCTCTGGACAAGGAACGCTGGGCCCGATCTCGATGAAGTTGCGGTTCCCGGGCCCTGGCGGATTTTTCCGCAGATGAGCAATGGTTGGAGTGACGACGGAAATGCAAAACATCGCGGAGCTCGCTACTGCGTTTCACCGTGTCACCCACGTTTAAGCTTTTGGCGAGGCGGATCAAAATCTCTATTGTCTCGTTCTGGTGCGACCGTGCGTCGCCAATGCACCAACTGGCAACAGTGTCGATCGCAAGCCCCAGGCAACAGTGCCGGATGTGCGGGCTGGGCCTCGCTACGCTGGGACGGAGATCCGAGATTCTGGTCCTATTATTGTCTTAGTCGAGACTGTGGGGACTCCGCTCGAGGGGCTAAGTGGTTACACATGGGCACTTTGCGCTTAGTCTCGGCTACCAAGACGGGGAAATCGGGGCTGGTTCGTGGGATGACCTCGAGGTTTATTGGCCCTGGGTTGCTGGGGCGAACTCTGGGGAACACTGCGAACTTTGGTGCGAACTTGAGGAAACACTGGGGTGAACTTTGGTGCGAACTTTGGTGCGAATGATGCGAACTTTTGGTACGAACTCTCAGTGCAAACTTGGGGAATTTGGGTGCGAACTTGGTGCAATGTTTGGTGCCTGGTGCGACAGTCTCATAAACCATAAATTGGCACCAGCAACAAAACTCGCCACAATTCACCAATGCTCCATTGCGCCTGGTCGAATGTTTCATCCCCGATTCGTGTCCAGCCGGAATCCCGCTTTTCTTTTTTGGGGTTTCACGTCTCAGTCTCAGTGTCTCTTGCTGGTGATGCCATCGCTATCTGCTGAGAGTAGTGCACCGGGCGCCAGACCTCAACTCAAGTCTCAACCCTAACTATCTACGCTCTAGACTGCCATGTCGGGAAACCTGTTCAAGCTCACCGTCAATGAGCACCTCGAGGGCCTCCCCGAGACAATCCAGACGCGGTTGTACGATGCGCCCGCCACCTGCTTGTCGATCTACCGGCTTCTCCCGCCGCTCGCCAAGTTCTACATCGTCAGCATGATCTTCAACGAGAAACCAGTCGCCATCAAGGACTTGGAGAAATGGAGCCAGCCGCAGGTACGCAAGTTCCACCGCGAGGCGCTCACCCGGCTCTACGCCTTGCACTTGCTCCAGAAACACAAGAACGGCCTCCATGTGCGTCTTCATCCTACGTTCCAGAACAACTTCCGGGACTGTCTCACGGGTTCCCAGGCCCCCAATGCATTCGGCATCATCGCCTCGTCCGCCGACAAAACCCAGATCGACGTCAAGTTCTTGGACCAGTTTTCCTCGCAGAAGTGGGAGACAATCTTGCATTTCATGGTGGGGACGGAATTGCCCGCAGTGCCCTCCAAATCGGTTCTTTCCTTGCTCAAGCTGGGCGGACTCATGGAGGGGCCCGGCACGA
The DNA here is from genome assembly GCA_030674735.1 of Sungouiella pseudoflosculorum. Classification (NCBI taxonomy): domain Eukaryota; kingdom Fungi; phylum Ascomycota; class Pichiomycetes; order Serinales; family Metschnikowiaceae; genus Sungouiella; species Sungouiella pseudoflosculorum. The sequence continues at coordinate 296,453 of JAKUAO010000007.1, forward strand.
GTGCAATCAACCTTAAAATTACAAACAGCGGCTTCCAGTTCTTGTTGCAGGACGTCAATGTTCAGATCTGGACGCTTCTATTGGAGTATTTGAACTTGACCCTGGACCTCAACATGGACCCGGTTGATGTGCTAAATTTCATTTTCATCTTGGGTTCGTTGGAGCTAGGGAAAGCGTACTCAGTTTCGGGATTGAGTGCTACCCAGGTTAGCATGTTGCCCGATTTGAGAGATTATGGTCTAGTGTACCAGCGGTCTGAAGGCTCGTCTCGCTTCTACCCAACAAGATTAGCCACCACACTTACATCTGAATCTACGGGGTTGAAAACGCCGTCGATGGCGTTGAACCAGGCTCTTCAAGATTCGGAAGGAAAGGGCCTGGTGCAAGTGGAAGAGAGCAGTGACGCTCAGAGCGGTCAAATCATTCTAGAAACAAACTTCAAGCTCTACGCCTACACGAACTCGCCTCTTGAAATTGCAATCTTGAACTTGTTCGTGAGCATGAAGACACGGTTCGCCAACATGGTGATGGGACAAATCACCCGTGAGTCTATTCGAAACGCCTTATACAACGGTATCACCGCCGAGCAGATTATCCGGTTCTTGGAAACCCACGCTCACTCGCAAATGAGGTCTTTGGCCAAGGAAAAATTGGACAAGAAGATCGAGTTCGATGCAAGTCACAATATCAACACCGCTGGTGGTGCCCCACAATCGAAGTCCATGGACTCTGGAGTTGCACAGCATCGCTTGGAGATTTTACCACCAAACGTTGTTGATCAAATTAAGCTTTGGCAGCTAGAGTTGGACCGTATTCAGACCTTCGATGGCTTCTTGTTCAAGGACTTCAAGGATCAGAACGAGTACGAGATCTTGTGCAATTACGCTACCGAGGTGGGTGTGTTGCTATGGTCCGACAAGTCCAAACTCCGGTTCTTCGTCACACCCGATGGAATGAACCAAGTGGCCGACTTTGCCAAGCGAAGGTGATTTATTTTGACTATGTACAATTAACCGGAGCACGCTTCGCAGCCTTCTATATCGCTAATATTACATGACAAGGGAGTATTGTCGTAGATGTCGTAGGTTTCAACGCTGGAGTCTTCGTCCACCGAAACCTTCATTCTTTTGGCCAGATTTTTGGCCACCACATGTTTGACAAGCAGATTTCGTTCTGGCTCGCCTTGGCTGTCTCGTTCTTCGTATGAGGTGTACGACGACGGTGTGGAGTATTCCAGTGATACTGGTTCTTGACTTGAGTCCGCATTTGTCAGTCTCACGGATTCTTTAAAACTCTTCGCCTCGAGATAGATTTTCCTCTCAATCTTCGATATTGGATGCTCTTTCAATGCATCCACATCTCTCTTCACTTTGTCCTCATCCACTGTGAACTGAATGGCCCGAGTTGCAGCCTGAGTCCGAAGGTAGTACATTCCTGTTTTGAGACCCTGCTCCCAACCGTAAAAGTGACACGACGTAAGGGTTTTGAATGTTGGATTTTGAAGGTGAATGTTCATACTTTGCAGCTGATCAACAAAACGGCCCCGATCAGCAGCCATTTGCACAACCACTTTCTGACTCAACTCCCATACTGTTTTGTAGAGACTTTTGATTTGGTCTGGAATTATGTCGATGTTTTGGATCAGTCCATTATCCAACATAATTCTGTCCTTGAGTGACGCACTCCAAATACCCATGGCCATCAAATCTTTTATAAGGTACTTGTTGACAACTTGATACTCTCCAGAAAGCACTCTGCGCGAGTACAAGTTTGAGGTGAAGGGCTCAAAGCATTCGTTGAACCCCAAAATTTGTGACGTTGAAGCTGTGGGCATTGGGGCCACAAGAAGTGAGTTTCTGAGACCATGAGTTTTGACTTTCTCTTTAAGTTCGTCCCAGTCATCAAAGAACGTTGGTTTATGATCCCAGAGATCAAACTGGAGTTTTCCCTTCGATGCTGGGGATCCTTGGAAGGTTTCATATGAACCTTTCTCAATAGCCATTTCGACAGACGACTCAACAGCCGCATGATAGATCGTCTCGAAAATATTGCTGTTGAGGCTGCGAGCTTCTGGAGAGTCAAATGGAAGACTCAATTCCAAGAATGTGTCTGCCAAACCTTGAACTCCAATTGCAATGGGCCGATGCTTTTTGTTGGACTTTTCAGCAATATCGACGGGGTATTTTGTAACGTCTATCACCATATCCAAGTTGCGAGCAAGGATCTTGGCCACCTTGTGCAATTTGTCAAAGTCATAAAACAAGTTTTCCTCTGAATCCTTGCCGACAAATGAAGGAAGTGCTAACAGGCCCAAGTTACACACTGCAATCTCCTCAGGGGAGGAATACTCCACAATCTCACAGCACAAATTGGATGACTTGATGGTGCCCAAATTCTGCTGGTTCAGTTTCTTGTTGCAGGCGTCTTTGTACAACATGAACGGCATTCCAGTCTCCGTTTGGGATTCGAGAATTTGCATCCACAATTTTCTTGCTTTGATGGTCTGCATTGCAAGGCCCCTTCTTTCGTATTCGTGGTACTTTTCCTCGAATTCGTCGCCATAAACGTCACTGAGTCCTGGGGCCTCATCGGGAGAGAAGAGCGACCAGTCTGCGTTCTCCTTCACTCTCTTCATGAAGAGATCAGGAATCCACAAAGCATAGAAGAGGTCGCGAGCTCTGAACTCTTCCTGGCCGTGATTTTTACGGAGCTCTAACACTTCTTGCACATCTGCATGCCATGGCTCCAAGTATATGGCTATGGCTCCAGGACGCTTGTTTCCTCCTTGGTCCACGTACCTGGCAGTATTATTGAACACTCGGAGCATGGGAACAAGTCCGTTGGATGTTCCGTTGGAAGTCTTGATAAATGCTCCACTGGCCCGGATATTGCTGAGGTGAATTCCAATGCCTCCGGACCCTTTAGAGATGAGAGCAGCCTTGTGCAAAGTACGATAGATGCCGTCGATGGAGTCATCCTCCATGGCCATGAGAAAGCACAGCGACAAATAATTATTTTCGGTGGCAGCATTGAATAGAGTTGGAGACGAATGGATCATGAACTTGGAAGACATTAGGTTGTAGGTTTCCTTCACCCGTTCAAGTGCCTCTTCCTCCTCCAGCAAGCAGTGTATCCCCACAGCGACTCTGAGGAACAAGTGTTGGGGCGTTTCAGCAACCACATTGTTGATGTGCAATAAATACGACTTGCAAAGAGTCTTCATGCCAAAGTATGCCAAGTCGAAGTCCCGGTCCGGACAAATCAAGGAGTCGAGGTAGCTTCCGTGAGCATCCACGAACTCCGCCGCTTCTTGAGAAACCAATGGGTATGGCTCTTTTGTCTTTGCATGAATATTGCTTCTGAGTCGTTTGAAGCAAATTGAAAATGGATCATTTACAAGTCTTTTGATACGCCATGCCTCAAGGCGACCAGCCAAAAGCGCGCAGTCTGGATTCATGATGGTTCTCAGCGCCACAGACTCTGCTGCAAGTTCCAATAGCTGGTTCACCAGCAAAGACTCTGGAAGTGACTTTTCGATATCAGCCACAAGTGAGTGGACCTCATCATCTGAAATCTCCAAAGATTTACACGAATTTTGAACGAGTTGCTGGAGTCTCTCGGCGTTAAACGCCTCGAGAACTCCATTCTCGTCTTCTATTATAGTCATCGATGGGTAAGACGATGGATGGCGTTTGGTTCAAGCTTATACTGGAAATGACGTGCAGGAACCTCATTACTATCCTGAATTTGGCAAAAATATCTGGTGAGGCTGAAACGTCACAGAGTTGACACAATCGGCAACATCACCACAAAAGCGAAGAATATCGATTTGGCTGCAAGACATGAAACTGGGACCGTGTTGGCCCCTCGTGTCTCGAAGCAAAAAAGAAAATATCAAGCTCGCACTCAGGTTCGAACTAAGGACCAACAGATTTGCAATCTGCTGCGCTACCACTGCGCCATACGAGCTGGATATGTGAGGTTTTACAGAATTGATGTATGAGTCTATCAGATTTAAGGAAAATTAAACTTTGGAATTTTGGCTTGAAATTGATATTTTCCTCTTCTTTGATATATCAGTATTCTAATTGCTATATTTGGAGTCATGATAACCACAATTCACGAAGTTACGTCAAATTGACCATTTATCTCCCCCAGGCGAGCCAGTGCTGCTCTGAAAATTGGGCAACAGTCAATCCATCCTCCCCTCAAATCACCCAGCCGTATTTCACTCTCCCAATGATTGTTTTTTCTCCCTCTGGTTCCCTCGGTGGCCATTAATCATCATCAACCTTCTCCATCGTGCACCCGTACACCAGAAGCATTCCACAAAAAATTCACCTCATCCTCTTGATCTACAATAACCAATTCACCGGCATGGGCAAAAGAAAGGCATCGGACGCCCACAGCATGCAAGTGGACGATGCATTCTCCCCGCTTTTGCAGGAGGAATACAAGGGCAAAAAACTCTACGACCCAGTCAACACGGTGGATGACAAATGGGAACTTCTACCTGCATTTTTGAAGGTTAAGGGTTTGGTGAAGCAACATTTGGACTCGTTTAACTACTTTGTTGACACTGACTTGAAGAAGATTATCGCCGCCAACGAGCTCGTTTTGTCCGACGTGGATCCGCTGTTCTACTTGAAGTACTTGGACATCAGAGTGGGCCACAAGTCGTCACTGGCTCCAGGAACAAAAGAGGTGATCATGGCTCCTCACGAGTGTAGATTGAGAGATTTGACATACTCGGCTCCAATCTACGTGGATGTGGAATACACCAGAGGGCGCAAGATTATTATGCACAGAGACCTTGAGATTGGTCGTATGCCAGTTATGTTGCGATCCAACAAGTGTGTTTTGGATGGCATTGACGAGCAGCAGATGGCAGTTTTCGAAGAGTGTCCGATTGATCCGGGTGGATACTTCATTGTCAACGGAACAGAAAAAGTCATTTTGATTCAAGAGCAACTTTCCAAGAACAGAATCATTGTGGAAGCCGATGAGAAAAAGGGCATCGTGCAAGCTTCGGTCACATCTTCCACCCACGAGCGTAAGTCCAAGACTTATGTGATTGCCAAGAATGAGAAAATCTACTTGAAGCATAACTCCATCGCTGAGGACATCCCCATCGTGATCATGTTGAAGGCTGCCGGTATTGTTTCTGACTTGGAGATCTTGCAACTTGTGTGTGGATCCGACTCGCAGTACCAAGAGTTGTTTGCCATCAACTTCGAGGAGGCCGCCAAGCTTGAGATCTTCACTCAACAGCAGGCTCTTCTCTTTATTGGTAAGAGAGTCAAGACCGTTCGTCGTGCTGGTGCTCCCAAGTTGTCCCAGCTTCAGGAAGGTATCGAAGCAATTGCTACCACTGTGATTGCCCACTTGACTGTCTCCGACTTGAACTTCCGCGAGAAGGCTTTGTACATTGCTACTATGGCCAGAAAGGTGTTGATGACCATGCACAACCCCACAATGGTTGACGATAGAGATTACGTTGGTAACAAGCGTTTGGAATTGGCAGGACAGTTGATGTCGTTGCTTTTCGAGGATTTGTTCAAGAAATTCAACAGTGATTTCAAGGCCAACATCGACAAGATCTTGAAGAAGCCAGGACGTACCTCTGAGTTCGACGCTCTATTGTCCATCAACATCCACTCCAATAACATCACCATGGGTATGAACCGTGCCATTTCTACTGGTAACTGGTCTTTAAAACGTTTTAAGATGGAAAGAGCTGGTGTTACCCACGTTTTGTCTCGTTTGTCATACATCTCTGCATTGGGTATGATGACCCGTATTTCGTCGCAGTTCGAGAAGTCCCGTAAGGTTTCCGGTCCAAGAGCTTTGCAGCCTTCCCAGTTCGGAATGTTGTGTACTTCTGATACTCCAGAAGGTGAAGCCTGTGGTTTGGTTAAGAACTTGGCTTTGATGACACATATCACCACTGATGACGAAGAAGGGCCAATCAAGAAATTGTGTTACCTTTTGGGTTGTGAAGACATCATGAGTATCGACTCTGCAACTATTTACGCCGACGGTAACTTTGGTATTTTCCTTAACGGTACAATGATCGGTACTACAAGACTTCCAGTGAAGTTCGTCAGAGATTTCCGTGCCTTGAGAAGAACCGGAAAGATTTCGGAATTCGTCTCGATCTTCACCAATATCCATCAAGGTGCAGTGCACATTGCAACTGATGGAGGAAGAGTCTGTCGACCATTGATCATTATCGAGGAGAAGACCGGGGCTCCTCGTGTGGAGGCTCATCACTTGGAGAAGTTGATGAGCGGAGAGTGGGTATTTGACGACTTCTTAAAGTATGGATTGGTCGAATACTTGGATGTCAACGAAGAAAATGACGCCTTAATTGCATTGTACGAGAAGGATATCGAAGAAAATCCTACTCTCAAGTACACCCATTTGGAAATTGAAGTTTTCACCGTTCTCGGTGCTGTCGCCGGTTTAATTCCTTACCCACACCACAACCAATCGCCAAGAAACACATATCAATGTGCGATGGGTAAGCAAGCCATTGGTGCAATTGCATACAATCAGTTCCGGAGAATTGACACATTGTTATACTTCATGGTCTATCCTCAACAACCGATGGTTAAGACCAAGACTATCGAGTTGATCGACTACGACAAGCTTCCTGCTGGTCAAAATGCTACAGTGGCAGTGATGTCGTACTCCGGTTACGATATTGAGGATGCTTTGGTCTTGAACAAGGCTTCGATTGATAGAGGATTCGGAAGATGTCAGGTCGTTCGTAAGAACACTATCACTCTTAAAAGATATCCAAACCACACCAAGGATATTGTTGCTGGTATGCGTGTCAATGAAAACGGAGAGCCAATTTTCTCACATACTGCTTTGGGTCCCGACGGTTTGGGAGAAGTTGGTATGCGTATTGAAAATGGTCAAGTCTATGCCAATAAGCAGGTGCCAACGAACGCTGGAGAATCTGTTTTGGGTGACCACAATCAATCACCAGGTGCTGAGTCTCACAGAGAGACTCCGGCTTATTATAAGGGACCTGAGCCTTCCTATGTTGATCAGGTCATGATGTCTGTTAGTGACAACGACCAGGCATTGATTAAGGTGTTATTGAGACAAACCAGAAGACCTGAACTTGGAGACAAGTTCTCGTCTAGACACGGTCAGAAGGGTGTTTGTGGTATCATCGTTCAGCAAGAAGACATGCCATTTAATGATTTTGGTGTCACTCCTGATATCATTATGAACCCACACGGTTTTCCATCTCGTATGACGGTTGGAAAAATGATTGAGTTAATCTCAGGAAAAGCTGGTGTTTTGAACGGTTCTCTCGAGTATGGTACCTGTTTCGGTGGTTCCAAGTTGGAAGACATGTCTCAAATCTTGATCGACAAGGGATTCAACTACTCTGGAAAAGATATGTTGTATTCTGGTATCACCGGTGAATGTTTGCAAGCATACATTTTCTTTGGCCCTATCTACTATCAGAAATTGAAGCACATGGTCTTGGATAAGATGCACGCCAGAGCCAGAGGTCCAAGAGCTGTGTTGACAAGACAGCCTACTGAAGGTAGATCCAGAGATGGTGGTTTGAGATTGGGAGAGATGGAAAGAGACTGTGTGATCGCATACGGTGCTTCTCAGCTTTTGCTTGAGAGATTGATGATTTCCTCCGATGCTTTCGAGGTTGATGTCTGCAACAACTGTGGATTGATGGGTTACAGCTCGTGGTGTAACACATGTAAGAGCTCGGAGCACATTATCAAGATGACGATTCCATATGCTGCCAAGTTGTTGTTCCAAGAGCTTTTGTCCATGAACATTGCTCCACGGTTGAAATTGGGGGATGTGTTCTAGAATTTGTACTATAGTAATCTGCATAACGAGCTACGTACGCTCGATCTTAAAAAGGGTCAACTCTGATTGGAGAATAAAACATAGATTTGATAATAGTATAAAACAACATACGATTAATCGTCCTTGGATCTGCCGAAAGTCAAGCCCTTTTTGAGGCCCTTACCAACAGTGCCGACACCTTTGCCAAGACCCTTTCCAACGCCCTTTCCGACGCTTCCAACGGCCCCGACACCACTGCCAACTGCACCAAAGGCATCACCAATATGGGTAGAACTCTCTGGACGAACATTGAGAATGAACTCAGGTCTGAAACTCAACTTAAAGTGAGCCTCACCAGCTTCATTATCATCTTCATCCTTCAATGGCACGGTGTACTCAGTGTCACCATCCTTGTTCATCTCTGAGAGCTTCATGTATCCCTCACACAACCAATCGTCCTGTTCTGGACCAACATCCCAATCGTAAGCAACGACCTTGACAACAGAGTCGTACTTGTTGAAAACTGCCACCTTGGTTTGTTCGTTCCACACAGGGTCCAATGTCTTCTTGATCTTCTTACTCTTGAAGAAGTTGTCCTTGTCGGTATTCAAGTAAAGCTTAACATAAGGATCAGACTTACCATTGCTGTCTCCAGCAGGCAAGTTGTTCGCATCGATAACATCAATGTGCAAGTAACCAGAGTTATTGCGGGTGTCTTGAGGAGGAATCTCATGGGCGTAAACGATTGGAACCCAGGACACCTGAATCTTGATCGAGGTGCTGGCACCCTCATTGATGTCAATTGTCATTGGCTTGTCGAAACCGTTCTTCAACAATTGGTTAGCAGCAATATTAGTCTCAGCGATTGCCTTCTCCGATCTGTTGGTGCCCTCCTTTTTGGAAAGTCTAAAGTTAAGACTCGACCAGTCAAGTTCCCTGATCACAACATCGCCAGTAACAGTAGTTGTCTGCTTCTTCAGTTTAATCTTGTGTGTGACAAAGTCTGGAAGACCACTATTGTCAGCGAACACTTGAAGGTAGCAGTCTGTCTTGGAGGAATTGATCTCGAGAATCTCAAAGATCATCACACCACTCTTGTATTCCAAAAGCTCATTCAAAGATAACCTCAACTTGTTCAGACCAAGGTCCTCTTCATCATCTTCCTCCAGCTCTTCACTGTCCTTGGCCTTCTCCTTTGTCTTTTCGGAAAGCTTACCCTTTCCTTCCTTCAATTCCTTGGCTTCCTTCTCCTTCAACTTCTTGGCTTCCTTCTCCTGCAACTTCTTGAGTCTCTGTTCCTCTTGCTTCTTCTCCTCTTCCTCAGATCTGTAATCTTCCAAGGTCATCACTGGCAAGACTGGGTAGAACGCCAAAGAGTATGTCAAAGTTCCCTTCGGACCCTTGTTGTGAATCAATTTAGATTCTCTCTTTGTGTCCTCCACTGTCTCGACATAACGACCCTTCTCGTCCTTGTGAATGAGCTCATTCAACCTAACATCAAACGAACCCAAGGTTCTGTCCGCACCAATTTTTTCAACGTCCATGACTTCAAGCGTCAACTTCTGGTTTGGAGAAGAAATAGGAATGTAATGGATCTCGGACCAAGTTGGATCCAAAGATGACTCAACAGCGGCGGTTCTACACCGCTGAATTCCGTTGACCAACACACGAGCGTATGGGTCAACCTTTCCAATTCTCTCCAAGTTACGCAAGTCTTCAGCCTTATCGATAACAAGTCTGACAACACCCATTGGTGGACTGTATCCGCCGGCACCGGAAGCGCCTTCCAACATGACTGGCTTCCAGTGAGTGTTGATTTGAATCTCACCACCTTTAGAAAGTGGGAACCAAGGGTCCTCCACCATGGTAGCATCAATCAAGTCGTTCAACTTGCAACGGAAAGAACCATAGATCTTCTTCTCCTTGTTTCTGATAATAACCCTGACATTAGTTTTGGCACGGTTGTAGATGATTTTCTCCTTGGAAACACCCCAAGCAGGAGAGTTATTACCCTTGACAACACTTGTTTCAACAAGGTTTTCACCATCGACGAACACCTCAGCAAAAGTTGTAACTGGCTTTCCATCTCCGCTCTTCAAGTTTCTGGCACTAGTGACTTCGATTCTGGCAATACCAGTGTTCAAATCTGGTGGAGGCTCAGTGGATCCATCTGGTTGTCTCAGTGGCATCAAAGCAGGCATAAAGTTCAAGCCAAACAGCAACTCGCCAACAGGCTTGTTGTTACGAAGAATTGGAGCTGTGAGCTTTGGATGCTTGGTCTCGTTCGTCAAAATATCCAAGTCGAGCTGAATTGAACCGATGATGTGGTCATTTCTTTTTCCATTTGAATCCATGATGGAGATGTTCAATGGCTCAGACAAAGAGCTAATTGGGATGGTCAAAGTCTGGTTCCATTGTGGTTTCGAAGTATCCTTAATGGTCTTAGACTTGGCCAAAACATCAGTGAAGAAACCAACATTACAGTATGGGTCAATAGTGTTACCAACGCGACCAAAGTTTCTCAATCCTCTTGCAGATTGCAAGTTGACCTGCAAAACACCAATAGCAGAGTTCAATGGGGCGCCAGCCATCAATTGCTCCACGTTCAATTGGAACGAAAGAGGGGCATACAAGATTGGTCCAACGTACTTCTTGATCATCTGGTTGATAAATGGGTACAATCCTGGGAATGCCAAAACCTCCCAGTTGAAAGTAGTATCACCAAAGATACGAGAGTTAAAGTCGAACTGAGGAGGCTCCAACAAGCAGACATTGACAGTTTGAACGTGAGGAAACGAGGTCATCATTCTCAATCTGACTCTAAGCAAGCACTTGAAGGAAACATCGGACACGGCAATTGGGAGGGTGATGCCGAAAAGACTGAGCTTGACCACCACCTTCTCGTTGACGTTGTTCTTCATCTGCTTGTTACTGGAGTCTGCAAGTTCGTTAGGAGTGAACGAGCAGCCCCAGTCCATAACCACGACATCGTCGGCGGTACCTTGCAAAGTCTTGACCATGTCAATTCTTGGAGGCTTGGTACCAGCGGTGAACGAGTCGAGCCACAAAGCCTTGATAAAAGCAGGAGCAGGGGAAGCGGCCAAGATTGGGTTGACCTGGTCGGTGACAATCTGCGACACGGAAGGCTCCAAAAAGTGCCAGAACTTCTCCAAAAACACATTGAGCCAATCCATGGTCTCGTAGTCGTCCTCAATCGACTTGATCGAGAATTCTCTCTGGGCTTGCTCTCTCAACAGCTGTCTGTAAGTTCTGACAGAACTTCTGTAGAGAAGAGAACTGGCAAGCATCACGAAAAAGACGGGGCCCAACGAGAATCTGAACCATCCGACAATCCACGACAACAATCCTCCGACTACCAAGAAGCCCACATTGTGGTACCAGTCTCCGTAAGCCATCTTGGGCAAGTAGGTTTCGATAATCGATCCACGGGTCAACAAGTCCACTGCCTCGTCCTCGACAGTCAACTTGTCTGCTTGTTCCCAGTGACCAACTTCCTTCCATCCACGGTAAGTAGGCTCCACCGACTTTCTTGGTGGAGGCTTGCTCTTAATATCGGACATGTCGTAGTCCTCACTGACGGTCCAGTCCACAGTTTGCGTATTGACCGCATTGGACTTTTCCTTGGACACTTGCTGCTCGGGTTCGGGGTCCTTTTGGTTGATTTTCTCCTGTTTAGGAGGTTCCAACACCTCTAAGGGCTGAATTGTTAGCAATTGCAGATGGAAATTGGCGATTGTGGCTCATGGAATACATACGTCAGCTGCAGCAGCTGCACTTGGGTCACTCATTGGTGGTTGATAGAAGTATAATAATTGGGATTCTGGCGAGAGAAGAATGTTGCGGTCGTGCGTGCACAGATAATAATAGGCACAGAATGAGACAGGATGAGTGAAGAGAACGAAGTTGCTGGTTCTTAGAGTTTTTTGGCCGATTTTACTGAATATTTCACCTCACCTGATGGGATTTGGCTGTTTATTCCTGGAAATGTGGCCTATTTTGTGGAAAGGAGCCAAGGTGAATGTGGAGATAGAGATATGCTGACCTGCACAATTGCTCTCGATATCTTCGCTTGCATAACCAGTTTCGGTAGAACAAGCTTGAGTTGAAAGATTCTGGGGATTCACATCTGTGAATATTTTAGGTGAGAGGCGAGAAGATGCTGTTAATACTGGAATTTGCAAATTAAGCCTATTTTTTTCTCGGAAGCAGTTTTTGACGGCCATTCACATGGTGTCCCAGATAGCCTGCATTGCATGCGAGGTTCAGCAACCTTAACGGGATTCTCGTTACCTGGGAAGAAGGCAGGAAATGCGTTTTAAAGCAAATTCTGCCGAAAAAGAGACTGCTTTGGGATGCTTGTGGGCTCTTAGTTTGCAAAATTAAAATCAAGAGGTTGCTATTAGGGGAATAAGGCCGAACAGAGCGAATCTGAAGATGAAATGGCCGAGAAACAAAAAGCCTGAACAGCTGAGCAAAGAATAAAGGGCAACAGCAAATGCCATTTGAACATTGATGGATATCTATGCTATTGAGGTTCGAAAACGAACTGAGCGACAGTTCTAATTTACATGGGTTTGACATGAACGATGTAATGAGACAGGATGAGTGAAGAGGACAAAGTTGCTAGTTTTTAGAGTTTTTTGTACGGTTTTATCCACCTCACTTGATGGAACTTCACTGTTTATTCCTGGAGATTTTGTAAAATGATTATCAGAAGCAGAATAAGGAAATGTGGCCACTGTCATGGAAAGTACCCAAGGTGGATTGGAGATAGACAAATGCTCACCTGCACAATTGCTCTCGATTTATAACATACAGAAAGACAAAAGGTCAGCCGTGTAGGTTGAACCTGAGGTGCCGCATTTAAGCGTATTAGAAGTTCCGAAATGGAATATAATGATGGTGTGTCTTTGGTGGCGGTGGTGAAGGTCGGCGCCGCCTGATGAACCACATGGACCATCATGCTTTTGAGGTTCCAAAATAATGTGTTTGACGGTTCTCATTCACCTGGATTTGACATGAACAATGTATGGAGCGTCCATCTGCATGATCAAAAGTCTCCAAATAGAAACCAGACAAAACCCCCAAACTTAAACTTGACTAATTGGAACACTGATAGGCTCCGGTAATTTGCAGCCTCGTGTCGTACATTCTGTCAACGTCGTCACCTTGAATCCTGGACGAGTTGTATGCGCTTACACTCCAGTCTTCTTTCGCATCAACTACCACGAACAACCTCCCACGTCAAAACCCCAAATTCATCCAAAAAATTCCAAAAAGACCAAAATTATCCAAATCACAGCTATAAATGCTCTAGAAAAATACATTTCTCCCTCCAATTTTTCGCTCCTTTCGCCATATCCTTCATCCTCCTCCACCTCCAGCCTTCTCACCGCTCGCCGCACGTGACCTTGGACACCTCTTAAACCGCCTCCTCCACCTTTCCTTCTCAGCTAACAATGTCCACCATCTTCCCGCCGGGGCTTCTGGGCTCACACAACGGCCACTCGACCGCAAACTCGACCCCCGCACCCGATGTTCCCGACATCGAAAAGTTCGGCCTCAAGGGCATTTCGCTGCTCGTGAAAATGGAGCAGAAAGACATCACCACAAGCGCCATGGGCCAGGATCTCGGCCTCATGGGCCTTGACCTTGGCGACGAGCTGGAGATCTTGAAGTCGTTAGCATCGCCGTGGCAGGAGACCTCGCGTTCCGAGGTCGAGCCCTACTTTTCCTTGCACGAGCTGATTCTCCAGAAGAATATCCAGCCTCCTCCAGAGCCTTGTGACACCAAGATCCTGTCGTTCATGGACGAGACGCTCTTCTACATCTTCTACACAAAGCCACGAGACACCCTCCAGGAGTACGCGGCCCGCGAGCTTGTGGCCCGCAATTGGAGATACCACCGTGACATCCAGGTGTGGTTGACCAAAGACAGCAACGTGGAGCCCGTGCTCATCAGTCCGGATGTGGAGCGAGGCGTCTACATCTTTTTCGATCCGCATAATTGGGAGAAGATCCGCAAGGAGTTTGTTCTCCACTACTCGTCGGTTCAGGCCTGATCGCTTCTTGTAATATATATTCATTCCTTCTGGTACATCACTTTGTCCACCTTGACCTCGTTGTTCATGTAGGTGTAGATGTAGAGCGTGCACTTGCTGCCCTGGGTGTCCAAGAGACAGAAGGATGGGATGGACGATGTGAGTTCCACCTCCAAGTTTTCGTCGTCGTTGGCCTCTGGTTCGGCCACCTCAGAGACGTTTTGCGTTTCTTTTGGCTTCTTCTCGTCGTCTTCATCTTCTTTCTCATCCTCGTCCTCCTCCTCTTCTTCGTCCTCTTCTTCTTCCTTTTCCGGCCACTCAAAACTCATGGCTCCAGTGGCACTGCCCGGGTTGATGAAGAACTTGCCGTCTAGAGTGTACGCCTCGACTTTATGGGTGCCACCCCAGATCAAAATGTCAACATTGATCTCGCGGGCGAACGCAAGCAATGATAACGGATCATTTCTGGGCACTATCTGGTAGCCGTTGGTGAACCCGATCCGGAAATTGTCCACAGTGACCACTTTGTAGAAGGGTAGCGGCGTGGGCGATTTCGTTTTGGATAAAAGCGAGAGCTGCTGTGCCAACACAATGTTGTCGTCGAATTCGCCTCGGACGATATCAAGCGTCGGCGATAAATTGTAGAGAAACTTTAATGTTTCGCCAGATTGAGTGATATTGCCCAAGCATAGCACCAGGGAGATTTTCGGATTGGAGGGAACAGACCCGGAATTGGGCGCTAGAAGCTTGATAAACTTGGGCGGAATCTCAATTACCCGCTCCGGAATAAAGAGGTCTCCGATTGCTAGCGTCAACATGATTAGAGTAGATAGTGGTGGGTTTTTGATATGGGTGAGGCTACATGCCTTACTAGATAGTGGGGGACGCTTATAGTGGTGGGGCCAAATTTGGAAAAAAGAAGTGGTTTCGCGAGATAATGCCATTTCATCTGAATTAACAGAATGTGATTTGTTTTAAGTGACAATAGATTGTGTTTTGGTTCCATCTTGATGGTGGAGTCAACCTAGAAAACTGCCTTTGCTGAGAGAATTTGAAGATATGGCTAATATCACAAGCAACAATGTGGCAGAGAAGCCCAAAAGTGCACCTACTAGGGTTTCTCGTCCGAAAAACATTGAGAGCCTCTCATATTGTTGGATTGATCTTGTTTTGTATTTTTTACGTTGCTCGGTGTATATTGCTATCTTCTTGAAATCTCGCACAAATTTTGGTAACAGGAAGAATAGCTCTGAGACTTGCGAAACATGATGCTACACTATAATCTCAAGAATAGATCAACTTGATAGTTTATTATTAAATTACAAAATAGGCGACTGGGATCCCAGTCTTACTTTCATATCTGCACACTGGGCATTTACCAAGCTGCTCTATCATCTCAGACCTCAGTGGTGAGGCTGCTGAGAGTATTGGTTGTTGTGTTGGTCGTCTGGCGAGATCAACTTGTTCAACACCTGAGGGTAGTTGCGGAAGATCTCGTCGAAACGATCTCTGTTGGTCATCTGGAACACTTCAGGGTCCTTGGCCAAGGCAACAAAGAAGGTGGAGATTCCAGACTCAATCACAGTCAAAGAAACACGGGTGATCTGACCGGCGATAAGGAAACTGAACGCAATCAATGGAGCATAGTATGTGCCATCGCTGTTGTAAGCGGGCTTGGTAAACCACAAGTAGAAGTAAGTGAACAAAGCCACCACATATCCCACAAAGAGGGAGAACAATTGGATGGAGGTGTTGACGAAACAGTCATTGATCAAAGCATCCATGCCCTTGAAACGGATAAGCTGGAAGGTTTCCTTGGCTGCCTTCGTGTACTTCTTTCCGTAAAGGGCGATGTAGATGTATGCATAGTGGTTAAAGTACTGGACCAACCACTCGATGAAGCCAACGATCCAGTCCAAGATCAAGTAACCACATGCAGCGCATGCCTCGTTGTTTCCCAAGGCATTATTTCTCAAAATCTGGATGAAAGCTCTGAGCAACTGAAGGAAGGCCACAATCAACGAACCTTCACAGATTGAACCAAAACAATAGGTGACGGCTCTCTTGAATGCACCCAATGCTGGCCATTTAGGCTCTCCCTGGTCGGAACCAGACAAGTAGTACCAAGTGCCGAAGACTCCGGCAATGGTGGTGTGGATAATGTTCTTGATCACCTCGGTGATGTAGTAACCTGCAAAGAACACAAACACAAGAAGACCAATCAACTTACTCTGTGAACAGCCACCACCCGAGGCGTCGCACCCTGGGTTATTTTGGTGAGGCGAGTACTTGACGTAAGTTGCAACAATCACCATGGAGAACAATGCAGAGAATGCGCCCAGCACGATGACTCCGAGGAACGAAACCAAGAGAGTGGACTTGTATCTTTTCATGACATCAATGGTGATCTCCAAAACAGTGGCACTGAATGGGATTCTCAGACGAGCACTCCAGTAGGCGAATGCCGTGATCAAGGTGAAAATCAAGAACACAACTGCGGCCGAGTAGTAGTGCTTGACGAAGTAGAAGATGGCAGTTCCCAACCCCAAAATGACATTGAGAATGAGCCCCAAGGTGATGAACAAGCGAGCAGCATACCTAGCAAACAAGATAATGAGGAATGCGAGCACCACCGCAATGACAATCACAAATCCAAAGAGAATTGCTGTGTTTGCGTTCAAAGTAAAGTAGTTCTGAGTGTGGTAGATTGAGCCACCCTGGAAGTCCCATGTTTTCTTCAACGCATTCAATGTAATGCCTGCAACCACGAAGAATCCCGCAAACACTAGGAAAAAGAATATAGCAAATGGGACATCATTGAATCTCGGCTTTTCCACCTTGAATGCATCATCGTAGTTCTCCGAGTTGTATGGCTTCTCGTCATATGGAGCGGAGTTTTGCGCCTCATAATTGCCTTGGTTATACTGGGGACCACCCTGGTTATACTGGGGAGCACCCTGATTGTTGTAGGACATGGAGAATAAAAGAAGTAGGAGATGTGGTGTGAGACAGCAAGGTAATAAACGGCTGTTAGGTTCCCTGCAGAGATGCTGCAGGTCAGATCTCTATGGGAATCTGGTCGGGCGTGGGGGGAAGGACATATTGAGGAAGCAAATGGACGAATTTAGCCACCAAATTGACGGTTGGGTGGAGGAGGGGTATGCTATGTCGGAAATATCTCTGAAATTTGGCTCTGTTAGACCCAGCTTAAAAGTGAATACGAGGCTTAACTTGAGTGCAAGAGTTGCGCATTCAGTAGAGAGAGGATGACGGCATTCGCTGATGGAAGAAAAAATAAAAAAATAAAGCCAATAGAAAAACCACTCATTGTGAGATCGAGTGAATACGAGTGTAAAAGAGCTTTTTAAAGACGAAAAGTCATTTTTGCAACCATCGAGTCACTTTGTTCCATTGGACCCTGTTGCCTTTCCTTTTTGTCCTGTGTTGTTTGTTGTTGTTGGAGTTGCGTCATTGTCTTCTCGAATGTCTTCTAAGCCTGCACCTGCAAGCCAGCCGTGCTGGGGGACATGCCCAAATTAAATGTTGCGAATAGATGAAAAGTGAAAGGCGAATTAAACCGTTTGACCGCTGAATAGAAAGAGATATATCATGTATCTATCGTACACCAAAAACCTGACAGATAGTGCTGTGGCTGCACTCGCCACATACACATACACACATGCAGCATGCGCCGAGGGTCCTGGCACCTGGAAGTCAAAAATTGCGCTTACGTCAAATTAGGACTCAAACCTCAAAGAAGAATTTCCATCCGAAAGATAGCGATGTTGAATAGGCGAAAATTCGCTATCAAATTCCGGGGCGGGGCATTGACCTCTGCACCTGCCACCGACGGAATCTGAACGGAATTCGCCCACCTCCATATAGGCTATCGGGCTTCCCAGATAACTAACAATCTTCAAGGTTCAATGTTGTGGAAAATTGCAGTTTTGCCAGTGGTTTTGGCATCTCCAGCATGGAATTGGCAGCCAGAAATCCAGCAGGAAACAATTCTCCAATCTCAGTATGAGGTGGCATTGGATGACTCCGAGTCTTACATTGACCAGTTGTATGGTGAAGTTGTCTCCACTCCAGAGTCAGAAGCGTACAAGCTTCAATTGCTAGCAGAGGGAGTTAAGAATCACATTAACATTGAAAGCTCTTTTGTTGAGGAGATTGACTTGGCCAGCTTACTGTCTCCATGGGAAATTGCACTGGCACTCAACAAAATGAGCAAAGATGGTGAGAGAAGCTCTCGCCAAAGTGCCCACGAAGGCTATTTGCGTACTCGTCTGAAGCTCAGACTTCCAGACGATAGTGATACTTCCGACCTCACCGGCCGCAATCTTTTTGGAGGAATTGTGACATTTGCAGGGTTCAAGGCATTCAACTGCTTCGACCCCAACTTATTCAACGAGCCGATTGACGTGGCTATAGTGGGAGCTCCATTTGATACCGGAACATCTTACCGGCCTGGCGCAAGATTTGGCCCTGAGGCTATCCGTCTGGGTGCCCGAAGATTGGGAGAAGGTCTCACACCAGTGCGTGGGAATGGGCCAGATTCCAAGTTGGGAAGAGTCAACCCGTATGACCCGAAGAGTCACAATCTCTCCATAATTGACTGTGGAGACGTGCCAATGACTCCATTTGATAACAGAGTTGCATTGAACCAGTTATACAGAGGCCAGAGAGCAATCCATAATCACTCCGTCAGTGGAAATGGGAAACTGGTGAAGCACACAAAAATCATTACAATGGGAGGTGATCACACTGTGACGCTCATGGCGTTGAGATCAGCATATGAAAAATTTGGCAAGCTCGCCGTGTTGCATTTCGACAGCCACATCGACACTTGGGACCCTAAGTTGTTGGGAGGAGGAATTTCAGACTACATGTCGTTGAACCACGGAACGTTCTTGCATTATGCTGCAGAAAAAGGCTACCTAGCTAAGGAGCATTGCTTTCATTTGGGTTTGCGGGCACCATACATCGATGCATCCTTGGATATTCAGCACGACATTGACTGTGGATTCGACACAATCTCCGCGCGTGATATCGACAGACTAGGCAAGGAAGCTATCCTCAAAAAGATCAAACGAGTCGTCGGTGATTTGCCCGTTTATATCTCGGTCGACATTGACGTACTTGATCCAGCTAATGCCCCCGGAACTGGAACTATGGAGGTAGGAGGATGGACTGCTAGAGAGCTTCTTTCAATTCTAGATGGCTTGGAGGGTATTAATCTCGTTGGAGGAGATGTTGTGGAGGTGAGTCCTCCATTCGACACTAATAGTGAGATTACCAGTCTCGCTGCTACTGCAGTGATCGACTCTTTGTTAGGGCTAATTATCGTTCAGGATCTCTAGATGAGTTACCAAAGGCTCATGAATGCTTCAAGTCAGCTTGAAGAGCATGTACGTTTCCGCGTGTGGAGGGTATTTAACGTTTCATCTCATGGCGAAATAAACAGGACAATTCAGTAGAATCCCCAGCATTACAGTATTGAATATATGATGAAATGAAAGAGAACCTCAGACGACGGCAATGTGACAGTGTCACAGTGTCACAGCTTCTCAGTGTCAGAATTCAGCTCCTTTCCGATGTTCCGTCTGAGCTTTTGAAAATTGCTCAATTCTCGTCGGAATTGAACTGAATATAGGGAAAAGGAGAAGTATAAGGTTAAATCAGCCTTCATGTTGCTACTGGAGCCAAAATTGGACCGATTCAGCGACTATTTGGAAACGAACAGCGGCCGAAAGTTTTTCCAATTTTCCAACTTTAATTTCTATTGATTTTGGCTTATTAACAGAGTTCCCGGAAATTTGAGTATATAACACCAAGAAGTTTGAAAAATTACCTTCATTTGACTGAGCTATTTCCCAAAAAAACGCCAAAGTATTCAGCATCTAGTGTGAAGGAAAGTTATACACTTATATCCACGGGGCACGTGGTCTAGTGGTATGATTCTCGCTTAGGGTGCGGGCGGTCCCGGGTTCGATTCCCGGCTTGCCCCATTGGATATATTTTTTTCAATCCGATTTTGACAGACGTCGTTTGATATTTGCAAGGATGAATCCCTTATTTATCTGCTTAGCAAGTTTCAGGCTTTTTTTTCGGACAGGAACCCCAAAAACTCGTCTCGTACTGAGTTCACCAGTTTCAATTGACTGATATCGCAATTTGAGATATGACTACGGTTCGTTCCCACTTCATCAGGAAGTAGCGATCACATACAATAATTGACTCTCAACGGTTTTCCAGAGTTGCGTTAAAAAACTGAGCCTGGTATCGGCCAATGGCTAGTCGTTGACCTATGACATGGCAATTTTCGGCCGAGATATGGTCGAAGTCACTCGGACTCGACTCAAGACTTACGAATCGCAATTTTCATTATTCAGTGGAATTGAGCACCAATGTGGTGGCACTTTGAGTCCTTTGAGTTTTTAACATCACCCGATCGTCCAGTATAGGGCCAATGGACACTATTCACGAACTGCATGTCCGAAATCGGCCATTCGTATCTTAGATTTTGACGTTTAACGGAATTTCCACAAGTGAATGCCACGGAATTTTGTCTGGGGTCACCTACTTCATTATTCTCGTTGTTCAAAGTCACTAGACACATTAACGTATTTTAGTCCAGCCGCATCGTGGGGTAATTTCCACAAGCGGTAAACATTTCCGCGGGCCCGGAGGCGAAAACCAGCGACTTCCGCTCAGGCTTTCCAGTCCAAAACTCGCTGTAAAGTCCACAAATACACCCATTCATGGAAATTATAGAATGGGCCGGCTGCGAATCGGTCTGGACGTAACTCAACTTGACACCTATCATAATTCCGTCAAAATCAGTCGACGCACGATCGGAGATGCGGCAGTCGGACCGACCCTGGAAATATTCCGTGAGCGGCACGGGTGTGATGTGCTGACTTATGGCGATTCCCCAGGTTTTTTTTTTTTATAAGTTGACGATTTTCTAGTCTTTTGCCAATAAAATAGCAAACAGCTGCACTATGAACCCGGAAACTTCAGTTGGGAGTGGCTTCCGGCCCAGTTCCCAGCTCACGAATTCCAATGACTCATGCGAAGTCAACCCCACGGAAAAGGAAGACATCGAAGAGCAAAAAGACAAGGGAAACACAGATCTCACAGATATCCCTGATGGTGGATACGGATGGCTTATTGTCTTGGCGTGCTTTCTCATCAATTTCAACACTTGGGGTGCCAACTCGGGTTTCGCAATCTACTTATCTTACTACTTGAACCACGGAACGTTCAAAGGTGGAAACAAGTACGATTATGCGCTTATAGGAGGGCTAACTTTTGGATTGGGGTTGATATTCGCTCCCGGAATCAATTACATCCAAGGAAAAATCGGGGTCCGGCGCACCATCATCTTGGGCAACTGCTTCCAGTTCGTAGCGTTGATGTCAGCCTCTTTTACACGCAGATTGTGGCAGTTGTACCTTGCGCAAGGTGTGCTCCAGGCGTTTGGGCTTGCATTCATTTCACTCCCGGCAATTGCCGTTTTGCCCCAGTGGTTCAAGAAGAGACGCACGTTGGCATCTTCTATCGCATCGGCTGGGTCTGGATGTGGTGGAGTGGTTTACAATTTGGGCATGCAGAAGGTTTTGGAGGCCCGGTCGGTGTTCTGGGCGTTACGGGTCCAGTCCATCTTGTGCTTCGGCCTCACCTGGATCTCGATCTGCCTCATCCGTACACGGCTCGACTCGAAGTTCTCAATCTACGACCCGGAAACCTTGCGCAGTGCTGGGTTCTGGATCTTCTGCGCCTACCTTGTGTTTTGTATGCTTGGCTATGTTGTGGTTTTGTATGACATGGCCAACTTCACCACATCGTTAGGTTATTCCGCATACCAAGGATCAATTTCGCTGGCCATGGTGCAAGTTGGGTCAGTTTTCGGAAGACCGATCGTGGGCCAGCTATGTGACAAGTTTGGCGTCATCAATGTGTGCTTGGGCGCATATTCTCTCTGTGCCGTTTTCTCGTTGGCCATGTGGATTCCCGCCAGAAACTACGCCACGGTTTTGGTGTTTAGTTTCATCATGGGAAGTCTCATGGGCACGGTTTTCGGTACTACTCCACCAATCTTGAGTAAACTTGTCGGTTTGAAGAAGGTGAGTGTTGGACTTTGCATGTCGTGGGCATTCTTGGGAGCTGCAGGCTTGGTGTCGCCAGTGATTGGTCTTTCCTTGAAAACAGGAAACCTTGGCTACGTGGACCCCACCCAATACTTGCACTGCTCGATTTTCGCAGGCTTGTCATTTGTATGTTGCGCATTGACAATATTGGTGATGCGAGGCTACTTGATTTCTCGTTTGGAACTTGCAGACACCGATGCTGACCACGGCCACCTTCATCTTACCGTGCTGCCTCTTGCTGTTTTGAAGAACTGCCTACGCAAGTACCGTCACATTTGAGAACGCACTTATTTGCAATTTGTGGAACATGCGACTTGACATGCCAAGCGCATAAAGTCCAGCAAATCAGCAAAAACCATCACCGAATATTCATTTATAGAAGCATTTAATTCATGAGATTTTGGGATCCATCGCTAGTGACAATCCTCCAACTGGCAATACATATACCTGCACACAGTAGTGGGAACACCCATCTCATCAGGACAAATTACTGGTAATCAGTGATAAGAAAGGCTTAACTGTCGTCATGGAGCTGCAGCCAATTCCACTGCCGAAAAGGGCCAAAGTGGACTCACCAGTGATTTCTATTGACGTTTCGGACCCGGAAACTCAAGAAGTTCTGGCACCGACAGAATCTATCCAGCCAACATTTCCAACCACCACGGATTCAACAGCGGCTCAAGAACCCCAGGTGATTCCGGATAGTCCGACCATCTCTCAAATCACTAGTTTGCTGGCAAACATCGAAGCGCAGCCCCAAACTTCCAATGTTGAGAAAGTTGCTGATAGTCAAAATGGCCAAACTAAGTCCACACTGCCGATTCCAGAATCTGCAAACGCCGTGGCAAGCTCTAGCAATGGCGGGCAGGCTCCAAAAGCCGAAGTTCCAAACAAACGACTCATTCTTTTGGCGGGAAAATGCATGAACAGACATATAATTGAACATTTGAGCAGTCTACGGCTACTAATACCAACAACCGAGGTTTCGGTGGGACAGGTGAACCTGTTCCAGTTTGGCACATACTCCCACATCAACATATGCATCGAGTACGATGAGACGTTTGTTGCGTCGCTCAAGGACATTTGTCTGTTTTTCACGTCTCACAAGTCGCTATTTGACTTGGCACAAGAAATCGGATACCATATTGTATTCAACCAGAGCAAAAAATGGGCCGAATACACCGAGGACGAAAAAACCGAATACTCTGGCTTTTTGGAAAAATTAAATGATGCCTGCGGAGCAAAGGTCACTCAATGCTCTTTAGTGGGGAAGTATGACATCAGCACCGTCTACATCACCGAGAAAACCGATTTGGTCAAGTTGGGGCAGGAAATCCAGCAAGACATTGGAATGTGGAAGAACCTAAAAGTGTGTGATTATGGAGAAAACTGCATTCGGTTTCTTCCAGGAGTCCGATTCCCAGATTCTTTGCAAGTTTTAAACATTGGAGGCGGGACCTCACTTGAAACTCTCACGGGATTCAAGATGCCGCCACAATTGCAAGTTCTCAATGCTTCTGGGGGCCTCATTACATCCATTGACTACGTTGCATTCCCTCAAACTCTCGATCGTCTCGACTTGCTGAACAACAGGCTTTTTTTCTTGAACTACGTGGACCTTCCCCTCCGGCTTCTGTCGCTTGATTTGTCAAGAAATAACATCGACAGCTTGAAGAGCATCAACTTCCCGCGCAATTTGAAGTACCTCTCCGTTTCCAACAACCCCATCGAATGTATTAAGGGAGCCAAGTTCCCTGAATCGGTGGAGTATTTGGACTTGTCTTGCATCCCCAACGAATCCATGACCGGAATCAAGTTCCCTGATCTGACTGTCTGGCTCAATCTACAGCAGTCAATGACCAATACCAGGGGACTCAAGCTTCCCCCATATGTTTTGGAGTTGAATATGGCATGCAATGGAGTGAACAGCATCAATCCGCTAAAATTGCCCAACTCGATCCAAAAGTTATACCTTGCTAACAACAACATCAAAACTCTCAATAAGGTGACGTTTCCCTCGAACTTGAAGGAGTTATACTTGGGTAACAATATGATCACAACTTTAAAGAATGTGCTGTTTCCACCTACTCTCGAAGTTTTGGATTTGGAGATGGACCCATTCGAGGAAGACAATGAAAAATACATTACATCACTAAAGGATGTGATCTTGCCCGTCAATTTGCGTGTCTTGCGGTTAGGCTACCATCTGATCAAGGCAATCGAATCAATGGAGTTTCCTTTCAACTTGCAAGAGTTGAGCGTGGCATACAACGACCTCCGAGTGCTCCGAAACGTGCGGTTTGGGCCAAAGTTGAAGACCTTAGACTTGAGCGGGAATCAGGATCTCATCAGCATCGACAACGTGTACTTCCCCGAATCGTTGGTGGAGTTGAAGATCCCATCGCTACTCTTGAACAATCTTCCGGCTACTATCGTGGAGCGTGCCAATAAGCACGAATTGTTACTCACCAAGTCGTTGCCATATTCCATATAGAACGTTAAATATACATGCGGAGAAAATAGATGAGGTCTATGCAACGAAAACATTATCCTGTGCAATGCCAGCCGGTGCTGGTGCTTCTTTACTCGTCATCTTCCTCGTCCGACGAGTCCTTGTCCTCAGCCTCCTTTCTCTCTAAAAGAGCCTGCAACTCAGCATCCTCAGTGGCAGTGACTGCCTTTGGAGCCATGGTAACCTTGCAGTTACCTCCAGCGGCCTCGATGGACTCGGTGACCTTCTGGATGGCCTTCTCCAACAACTCGATACCCTGGGCCTTGTTCAAAGCCTGAGTAGAAATCACATACAAAGGAGCAGCCACCAACTTGGCCTTGACTTGCATTTGCTCGGTGGACTCAGCTTCAGCTGCTTTCAATGCGGATTTGATGGCATCAATACCTTCGTAGGAGAAGCACGACACCTCGACGTCGGCTCTGATTTTTATGGCCTGAGGAGTCAATCTGCGGCTGATGTACAACTTCAACTCCTCCAAGATGTCTGGAGATGGAGCCTCGATACCCTCGAAAATGGTGGCATCGGTGATCAGCAACTTGAAGGCGTCGTAGGCGTGGCCGTACTTTCTGGACAAGGGCCAGCCGACGGTCTGGTACAATTTCTCCAACAGCACGTTGAACTTCTCGGCGCAGTGTCTCAAAATCGAGTGGACCGCCTTGGATTTGTTGTATCTCTCGTCACACTTGACAATGTCCTCAGCAGACACTCTTCTCTTGGACAAATCGATGTAACCCTTCTCCTTGTCGACTCTCAACACAACAGCAACCTCGTTCTTACCCACACGGATCAATTTCTGGATGGAACGGATACGTCTTCTCGACAATTCACTCAACAAGACCATACCTTCGATGTTGTCGTACTCGAGCAACTTCACGTAGGCACCCATCTCGGCGATCTCCTGGACATTGACCATGACCACCTCATCGACCTCGGGGTACTTGTTTTCGTAGAAACGACAGTTTGAGCTGCTCATTTTGGATGGTTTTCTATGGTTAAAGAAATTCTGGATGAAGTACTAAAATTTTCCATGGTCGTGCGCGGGTTAGGTGGGATGATGAATGGAAGTTTGGAAATGGAGGAGAGGGAAATTTGGAGAGAAAAGAGCGAATTTGGGATCGATAGGTAGCGGACTGTGATATTTTTGTTGTTTCTAGCATTTTTGTTATTTTTGTTTTTTTCTGCTGTTTTTGGTTGTGGTATTTCATCTTTGTCTCCGCTACGTTCGCTGCCTGATCTCGTATGGGCGAAGTTTGAATTCTCAGTATTCTTTTTCTATAAAATTTTCCTTTTAGTTCATTTAAAGTCGGCTGTTTTATCTTCACTGATAATTTCATCCAAATCGATACTTATTGTCCTGGTTTTGCTTTAGGTTTTTCCGTCTCTTATACTCCTGGTGTTGCACTTGCTCATGCAGGCTCCAAGTTGCAACCACAAAGCATACTCCAATGGCAGAGTACAAAGTATTCAAAAATGCAAATTTCTACGTGGAGAGCCGCTACGAAATCAAACAAGTGCTTGGAAAAGGCTCGTATGGCGTGGTTTGTCTGGCCATCGACACCAAGGCCCACGCAGAATCGCCAGTATGGCTAGCAGTGAAGAAGGTGGGAGGAATCTTGCACCGGCAAGTGTTGATTCGGAGGGCCATTCGGGAGTTGAAGATGATGCGACACTTCCGGGGCCACCGCAACGTAAGTTCATTCTTGGTTTTGTTTTACCTCGACAAATTCTAACTTCAGATTGTATCTTTGGTAGATGTCAGCTTTGTCACGCTCGAGCCATACGAGGGTCTCTACTGTTTCCAGGAGCTCATGGACTACGATTTGGCTAAGGTCATCTACTCGCTGGTGCAGTTTTCCGAGTTCCACATCTGCAACTTTGTCTACCAGATTCTCTGTGGAGTCAAGTATGCCCATTCTGCTGAAGTGATCCACCGGGACTTGAAACCAAGCAATGTGTTGGTAAGCGCCAGCGGAAAGGTGAAGATCGCCGACTTTGGGCTTGCTCGTGCCATCAAATCTTGCCCCTCAATGCTCTCGGCCATGCCAATCACGAACTACGTGGCTACTCGGTGGTACCGAGCCCCAGAACTAATTGTGAGGGAATGTCGATATGGAAAAGCCGTCGACATGTGGGCCGTGGGTTGCATTTTGGGCGAACTTTACGGGCGACGTCCTTTGATGCCCGGCAAAGATCTGCTTGACCAGTTCCACTACATGATCAAGTATTTGGGCACTCCACCACTGAACTTGGCAATGAACAAATTATGCAGTGTGCCCCAGTTTGCCACTCCTGTCTTGTGGGACACCGTCTATCCTTTTGCATCCACAAAAGCTTTGGATTTATTGGAGAATCTCCTTCAATGGGACCCAAGAGCTCGCAGCACCGTAGAAGAGGCTCTTGACCACGACTATTTTGCTCGAATTAGGCAGATCGATAGCGAGCCGCTGTGTGAGGCGCCGTTTATACTCGGGCCAGAGGAAAATGTTTCCAATCTTCGTGTGTTGCAGCAGCTTTTGGTGGATGAGGTGGAGCAATTCCAGAGAGAGCGAAGAGGCGAATAGACAACCACAGAGGATGCGAAATGACTGGATCTGGGCTATGATATATAGGAAAATGCTTATTCGGCCTGAAAAACCACATGTAGAGTGGAGCCCAGCAGCCACTTTGAAGATATCGACCAGGTTCGACCTACGTCGCCAATCTTGACGACTGAAGACAAGAAATGCAACAATAGGCCACATCACCGCACATCTTCTATCCAGTCTGTCAATTGAGCTGGCAACGTTGCAGTGGCCCAAATCGGAATGAACCTAGTGAAAGTAACTGGTAAGTCACATAGCTCAGTTGCTTCCATGTCTGGACTTTCCAACTTCCAGGCGATTCCTCCAAGTTTCACTCCTGCAAATCACGTCGCCATTATTTCTAGCCGAATAGGAAGTACTCATTACAATTGACAAGACTTTTGATGGAGCCAAGTTCCACTCGCGGATCTCGGATCGCTCTGATCGTCCGCACCGAGATGAACATAGACCAGATGCACCCCACCAAAAAGAATGCCAAACCAGATATCCACGGCGATGGAAGTTGCTCAATTGGTGAAGCATGGCCGACGTTTCTTGCCCAGCGTTTTCCCAAGCCGAAATTCTCAAATATGGAAGTCACTCACAGCACGCCGAGGCGAATCTCCTAAATGCAACATTGCAACCACATTCACAGCCACGAACATTGTCAGAACAACGGAAGTCCATTTCGAATAAAAAAAAAAAAATGAAAAGAACACCTATGTCGCCACCATCTACCCCAAATCACAGGTAAATCCATCTTCTCCACATCCGCAGTGCCTACGTCGAGGGCCCTTTCTCAGGCAGGAATGGTAATAGCAGACTTGCGTTGTAGTTTCTCCATAACCGCAAAATGCGGGTATATGTCAGAAGTGCCAGACCTCGGTTCGCCCACCGTGGGTACCCCGCCAAAACCGACACCTCCGAATGTATATAAATGAGCAATACCCCGGATTATCCAGCGGTGAATTCCCACGAAAAATCCAATAACTTATTTATCCACAATGCCTCTCCATCCTGACATCGAAGTTCTCAAATACACTCTCAACGTGGCTGGCAGAGACCCAGTGGACGTCCAGGTTGCAGGCAACGACGACATTCGGTTCGAGATCCCAGAGGGCACCGAGTACAACATGACCATCCACTTTTTGGTCAAGAACAACACGTTGAAGGACTTGGAGTACAAGCAGGAGATCAAGAAGGTGGGTTTTGTCGTCAAGACCAGAGAGGTGAAGATTGGACCCGAGTTCACCCCCAGCGACGAACCCTACGTGGTTGACTTTGAGAAGGATACTACTCCAAAGGGTTTTATGTACAGAGGCACTTTCGACTGTACCTCCACCTACCGTGCCAACGGCGAGGTTTTGTTCTCTCAGGACTGGACCTTGACGGTCTCCAAGAGCTAAATATACGGGATTAGATGACAGAATAGTGTCGAGAACCTCGACTTGTTCCAAAATGTAGAGTTTGTCGGAAATTGTCAGAAATGACAACCAATCGCAATGATCGGCGGAGCTGCCGATCTCGATCGGAAACGGTAAAACCATGGTTGGCGTTCCCCCACTTTCCCACTCCAGACATTCTTTCCTGCACACGCCCTAACGTCTAAAACCCTAGCGGCGCACTATATAAGGACCCCCAATCTGCCACCTTGTTCTTTTCTCCAAAAATGCTGGTCAGACCCGCCTCCCACGCCGGTTCCTGGTACTCGGCCGACCCAAACCGCCTTACTGCCCAAATCGCTGCCCATTTTGCCGCGGCAGCACGTCCGCTGCTCCCAGGAGCTCGGGTGCTAATTGGTCCCCATGCTGGATTCACCTACTGTGGGCCCCGGTTGGGCGAAACGTACTCCGTGTGGGACACTTCCGCGGTGAAGAGGGTGTTCATTCTCGGCCCGTCGCACCACGTTTACTTCCGGGACGCCGCCATGGTGTCTAAATACGCCTACTATGACACCCCAGTGGGCCGCTTGAAGGTGGACCAGGACGTTTGCGCGGCTCTCACCAGTAGAAACTCGCTGTTCAAGTATATGAGCAGCTCTGTAGACGACGAGGAGCATCTGTTTGAGATGCACGCTCCATTTATTGCCCACAGGGCCAAACAGGAGAAGGTGGAGGTTGCCATTGTGCCGATCATGATATCTGGATTGTCCAAGAAGCTCCGTGCCGATGTGGTTGCGGCATTGCTCCCCTACTTGGGCGAGCCCGAGAACACGTTTGTGATCTCGCTGGATTTCTGCCATTGGGGCCGCCGGTTCGGCTACACAACATACTTGCCCAACAACGACTTGTCCAAGATGGGCGACTTTGCCGATTTCTCCCACTCCCACCGGAAGAATCCAATCTACAAGTCAATTGAGACCTTGGACCACACCGCCATGGAGATAGCTGCTGGTGGTCTGGTGGCCAAGTGGGACGCATACATTGACACCACTGGCAACACCATCTGCGGACAGAAACCGTTGGCGATTGTATTGAGCCTAATTGAGCATTTCCGCGAGACAGGCGGCGAAATAGCTGGCGACGATGTCTTTGAATGGCTTGGTTACTCTCAGAGCAACCAGGCCGAGCATGGAAATGACTCCAGCGTCTCGTATGCTTCCGGATACGTGCAATTGGCCTAAAGATACGAGAACGAATCACTGACTGGCTTACCCGGGCCATAATGGCAGGGATGCTGATGTTCCAGGAGGTGAACAATCTGCATTGGAGGCTGGAACTCGGTGTTAACACCACTACTAATCGTCGTTTGGACCTGACGAAATATAGAAGAAATGGAGGAACGGAATAACTCTGGCTGACCTCTCGACTACAAGCTCTCTCATTTTTCCAAAGACTGACCCGCGACTGTTCAATCGACCTGACGATTCCCGCACAAGAAAAAAGTGGAAGATCCCAATTTGCCCAGCATTGTTTGAATTTCGAGGCCCATTGTTTCAACTGCAAACAAATTTTGGAATGTTTAACATTTCTTCTCTTGCAAACCTCGCAAACCTCGCAAACCTTACAAACGTCCCTTCCTCCACCTCAAAACTCACTAAATGCTGCCATGAACTTCTCCACTAACTCTCGCCAGCCGAGACTTCCTGCACTAAATCGTGTCAAAAGATCAACCTCGATCCCAGTATCTCCACGTTTCTTATACTCCATGAGTGATTCGAAGTATTTTGCTAAGAGCAAAGCGTCCGAACTTCGGGCAGAATTGGATCAGGCCCGAAAGAAACTGAAACCTCATGCTCGAATCAAAGTGGTGTTGAAGAAAGTCATTGCTAACATCATTCTCAACAAGTCGGAGTTAGCCTTGCTCATGCTGGACATTGTGGAAGTGATGGCAATTGATGATTATGAAATCCGTCGCTTGTGCTCCCAGTATGTGGTTCACTTTGCTCCGCTAAATGTCAAGCCGTCGCTTTTTGCTCTCAATTTCTATTCGAGGTTCGCTGAAGATCTCAACCCGGCACTTCGAGCATTGGCGGTCAAAACGGTCACTTCCGTGAACGTGAAGGAGTTCGTCAAGTTGGGATTCACAATTGCAAAGAAACTTATCTCCGACAAGAACCCTCACGTCCGGACAAACGCAGCTTTCAGTGTTGCACGTTTGTTCCAGTACGACAATGAAAAGACGGTTGCAGTTGGACTTATTGACGACTTGAATCAGTTGCTCTACGATGAAAATCAAACAGTCGTGGCCAATGCGTTGGCTGTATTGAGTTCGATCACTGATACGTCCCCATCACTCAATTTGGCCATTGACAAGAGTCACTCACTCGCCTTAGCCAAGAGCTTGTCTCAGGCTAACGAATGGAGACAAGTATACTTGCTAAATGCACTCATGTCATTTGTGCCTCTGATTCCACAAAACTCCCTGATCTTGATCGACACAGTTCTCCCATGTCTTCAACATGAAAACTCCGCCGTGGTTCTCAATGCTATAAAGGTGATTGTTTACTTGAGCAACTACATTGCTAGCCCCGAGGAGCTCTTTCCGTCTTTACCCAAGAGATTGGGCTCTTCTCTAGTATCACTTCTTCACAAGCCATACGAAGTCCAGTTTCTTGTCCTTCGAAATGTGATCTTGATCTTGTTGGGGAAACGGTATTTACTTGATGTTGAGGTCGAACAGTTTTTTTGGAAGTTTGATGACCCCATCTACGTTAAGGATACAAAGCTAGAAATCATTTACTTGTTAGCTGATGAGAACAATGTCGGCATAGTGTTCAACGAACTCGAGGAGTACGCTACTGAAGTGGATGTACACATGGCACGGAAAGCCATTCGTGCGTTCGGCAACCTTGCAGTGAAGTTGGAGGTTGCAGCCTCCCAATGCGTGGAGATTCTAGCAGATTTGATTTCCAATGAGATTCCATACATTGTCCAGGAGACAGCGGTGGTGTTCAAAAACATCTTCCGGAAGTACCCGGGACAGTTCGACTACATCATTCCAAGTATAGTTCAGCACTACGAGCTTATGGACGAACCAGATGCAAAAGTCTCTATCTGTTGGATTATTGGCCAATACTCGGAGGAACTTCCCATCGCAAGAAGGGCACTCAACCACTTCGTGCTGACCTTCAACGAAGTTCCACTTGAAGTTCAATATGCGATCCTTACTGCGGTTGTGAAGTATTATGTCAATTCACCAGTGGAAGGAGAGCCACTTTTGCTTAACGTTTTGAAGTTCGCTACTGAGCAATCCGATAACCCCGATTTAAGAGACCGTGGGTACTTTTATTGGCGATTGATTACAAATGAAGCGAACGGCGGCACCGATGGAGACTTCCAAAGAAAAACCAAGGAGGTTGTGATTAACCCCCAACCACTGGTCACATCAGAAAACGACACAATCGACCCCGCTATCCTAGAAGAGCTTGAGTTGAACATTGGGACACTTGCTTCCATTTACTTGAAATCCGTGCATCAT
Organism: Sungouiella pseudoflosculorum; assembly: GCA_030674735.1. Taxonomy (NCBI): domain Eukaryota; kingdom Fungi; phylum Ascomycota; class Pichiomycetes; order Serinales; family Metschnikowiaceae; genus Sungouiella; species Sungouiella pseudoflosculorum. The sequence goes on from JAKUAO010000007.1 coordinate 328,500, forward strand.
GTTTTCCGCCTTTCTAAGCGAAAGCAGTTACCAGCTTCTGGAACCCTTCAGCCAAGAAGAAAGAATACAATCACCTCAAACACAAACAAGGCAACAAATCAGCCATTGGAAACTCCAAGAAGCTTCAAACATAAACCACTTCCAGCAATTAATCGAAGTGGGAGCTCTGCAAGTGCCTATCTCAGTAACATACTGTCGCCAACGCTGCAAGAGTTTGATGCTGAGAGCAAGAAAGAAAGCTTGGGCCAGAAGATATCGCGCAAAGCTTCCATCCTCACTAGAAAGAACTCCAAGTACTAAGTTTCGCGATGTGAAGCATCATCATTGCAGATCCTCCTTCTTAACTGTGGGTAGAGGTTGCTTGGCTTTTCTCACTTCCACAATTTCAACATCGGGCGAAAACTTGACGGTCTTGCCTTCATCACTAATTGTTTCCACATTTATGGGGGGCATATTTTGTTCAGGACCGTCAACAACTTGAGCCTTCAACTCCTCCAAATCATAACCGAGAAGACACCCGAGAATGATGATGGCTGCTGGTTTGGACATCACCAACATATTCTCTTTGCAAAACGAACCTGTCACACACAGAGGACACCCCCACTCGCATTCACAACTCACCACTCTTTGGTATGTTGTATATATTATTTCATCAATGAACTCAAAAGTTTTGGCAGAAATGCCCGTTCCCCTAGGACCTCCTTTGGCATCATGAAAGATGAGTCGTGCCGGTCTCTTTCTTTTGCTTTGTCTCTGAGCAAACTCCTTCTCGGGAGCCTTGCACTCCGTAGCCAACTCAGCATCTCCTAAATTGGAGACCCACCGAACGTTTGGGTTAGTAGTTGCGCCTCCAGTGATGAAGACTGGGAGGATATTCATAATTGCGTGCTGAGCAGCATGTATACCACCTGCTGGGCTCAATTTCTTTTCCTGAATCGCTTTGATAGCCGATGATGGGATATCTAGCCAGAGTCCTTTGGACTTCATGATAACTGGAGGATTTTTGACTTCCACTGCCTCCAAAATTTCCAGCTTACGATTCACCTTGAAGTAACCGAAAACAATGATTGTGGTTTGAATCTTGCCAAAGAATACTGGGATATCGGAAGGCTGTTCAAGATTTGGAGGCTGGAGCCTTTTGACAAGTTCGATTTCGATAGGATCAACATCCGAAAAGTCTCGTTGCTGCGTAATCCAAGTCACCTTCACTCTTTCAACCTTTGCATACTTCTCGTCTGGGTTAAATTCTTTAACAAGATAGGGTAAACCTTGATGGAGAAAGATTCCACCCTCATATAAGGTAAAACTGGTTCTCAGTTCTTCAATCTCCTCAATAACAACATTTCGATCGTTTGTTATATCAACAACAGCATAGTTCACCTGTTCAATAGCTCGCAAGGACACTTTTTCGGATGGCCATGGCAAATACCTTGGGTCAGTCCTGTAAGTTCCTCGGTTATCAATGTTCAACTTTTCCTTGCAGAGATTTTGAAACGTCGTTGTCATTTTCGGGGCACCATGAGGTGAGAACCATCGTTCATCTTTCTCCAAGTCAATTGGCAATTCAAAGGCTGCACATTGCAAATGCATGGACATGACCATCTGATTCAGACTTCCATCCAAGATTCCTTCGACGCATAGGTCTTCGTAGGAGTTCTTGTCACATAATTCTTGAGGGTTCTTGAGATAATACCGATCGACAGGGTTGCCACCACATACCAAAATGGCGAGACTACCCTTTGAGCTTCTTCCCCTTCCAGCACGACCAAACTGCTGATGCAAGTTCAGCTTCAGACCCGGAAACCCGCATGAGATCACCACGTCCAAATCTGAAAGGTCTATTCCAAGTTCCAATGCATTTGTCGCAACGATTGCTCTCAATTGACCGTTGAACATTTTCTGCTCTATGGCTCGTCTATCAGTTTTGGAGTAACCGCCTCTGTAGGACATGACGTCTTGATCATGCAATCCAGTCCATTCTGGGTAATCCCTTGAGGCAATTAGAGTTCGAACTTCCTTGATGAGGAGCTCGCAAATCTGTCGAATGGGACAGAAGACGATCACCTTAATAGTCGGCAATTTGCATAGGAGGTGAACTAAGATTTTGGCCAGTTCACCAATTATGTTTTCTCTGGGCAAATATGGTGATTTGATGGGCGATTCCACAGCGGTGGCCAGTTTCAACTTCGTTTGTGGAATCTCGGTCTGGCCCTTCTTATTCATGAGTACTGGAGGTTCCCAGAGAACCATTTTCTTCTCAGTGCTGGGACTGCCATCTTCGAACACATGAACCACGCTGCCAGAGTCCGGAATTGCGCAAACAGTCCGAAAATGTGATTCGGGGTTCTTTATCGTAGCAGAGCATGAAATGTACAAAGGAATGGAATCCAAAGTCAACAGGAAGACCAATCGATTGAGCCGTGTCATCACATAACTGACATGAACACCAAAAGTGCCCTTGTAGACATGCAACTCGTCCATAACCACATACTTTAAGCTCTTAAGAAACTCCTCCCAATCCCGGGGCTCTGTAGAGTAAGTGCTAGAAGCATGGTTAGGTAAAATTGCTGCATGGATAGCATCTGGATTTGTGAAGATGATGTCTGCAAAGTTTCTGATTCTGCTCCGGTCTTTGCTAGCCGTGTCTCCATCATATGTATCAACTGTGATTTTCCGGTGAGATTTGGGCAAGTGGTTTATGAGTTCAGATAAGTGACGTTTCTGGTCCTGTGCCAATGCTTTCGTTGGGAAGATGAACATTGCCGTGACGGTTCGTCTTCTTGTATTGATGCCAGCATCAATGTCATGCAAAATATCGTTCAATATGGGGATCTGATAGACGAGGGATTTCCCCGAACTGGTGGATGTGCTCACAATGACGTGTTTTCGTTCGCTGATTACAGCCTTGAGAGCTTGGGCCTGATGCAGATAGAGACCACCATCTACTGCGTCGATTCCCTTAAACTGCCAAAGTGCCTCCACCAAGTCTGGATGGATGAGTTCGTGGTCAATGAGCTCCAATTTTGCCGGTCTTTGCGGCGTAAGAGTGGTGGTGATCAGAATCTGATCTCGGAACAACGGTTTCTGCTCCAACACCTCCATCATAGTAGTTAAGTCTGGTTTGTCCACACCATGGGTTTGAGCATCACGCACGGTCATCATGTCTACGGGATCACTCAAATGAGCCGGCTCAGGCACGTTGTTCACTGTAGCTTCCACTAATTTCTTGAATGGGACACCTTCTTCACACTCCTCCGTGGTGAATTCCTCGAGAAACTTGTCCACACAGCCCTTGAAGGTAGCATTCCGGCCATTGATGATCGCCTGGAGCTGGGTCTGCGAGAGCTGGTCCATGGTTAGTTTATTGGTTGCCAGAAAGAACTCTGGTGCTGGCAGTGGTTCCCGTTTCTGCCGTTTACGATTTTCTAGGTCCTTCCCCTTAAGGATTGCCCCAATGCCCTGCGTACGCACGTCGGTGAACTCAAAGATAAGGAGCTGTTTCTCGTGCAGCGGCTCTGCTTGCCGACTGATGGCCTCGTACGCGTCGTCCACCGTTTTTGGCTGGTTCTGCGAGTATCCCTTGTCCCAGGAGAACTTGACCTTCTCGTTAAGGGCAATCTGGTTCTCGTCTACATAGTCAAACGTCACGTGGCCGTCGGGGAGAAGGTACTTGATCATCTGGAGATCCACAGTGGAGATGTCATCGTTCAACTTCTGGAGATGGTCGAAGGTGGGGATGGTGTGGCGCGAGAACGACGAGAGAAACGTCAAGTGGGTGTTGATGAGGCGAAACTTCTTATATAGGCCGTGGAACGGCTCGGGCCATTCCATGGAGAAGAGAAGTAGTAGGACCAAATGGTGATGTAGATTGTAGAGTGTGCAGGCGATAACCATATAATGGGACTGGACTTGTTTTTGGGTGTTGATCTCGATGAGGATAAGGAAAAAAGGAGAAGAGAATTGATTTTGAAGTAGAAGATGAAAATGACAACTCTCCAAAAATTATTATATAAAGTGGTATTGGATCAGAATTCTGCTCTGAGTGAGAAACCTTCAGATCAGTACTAATTGCTAGGAGAGTGAATGAGACCACCAATGAAATGTCATCTGAAACAGGAAAAAAATACAAGAACGGCGAGTATTTAGAGAATGTATGAATTTCAAAACCTAAATTCCATAATCAATAATTTCCCTACAAAAAATGCCACGTTCATCCTCTAAACTATCTATACTTCATTCTACTCTCCGGCTCGCACTCTAAATCCAATCTGGTGAGTGGGGAGCTATATGCAAGACATCGGCCTCCAGTGGGTCTTCCATGGTCCAGATGAAAAGCACTAAATAGGGATATTTTCCAATTTCTTGAGAGAAAAATCGAGAAATAACAACCACAATTTGTCCCTTGATTTTCCAAAATTCCATTTTCCCTAGGTTTGCCCCACTTTCAGGTGGCTGTGTCCGCTCCTGATAAGATCTCGTGGGCCTTCTTTCCTGCACAATGCAGCAACCTTGGTGGAGCAACTAAGGAACGCATGATGCCAGGAATTGGCTCCTATTGCTTTTTTTCAAAGTATAAAGACTGTTTGGTGTGTTGATCTGATCCGTTCAATTTCACTTTCACACAAAAAGCTGTACATTTCAGACCTAAAACCATGGGAATCTCGAGACTTGTGGACAAGATGAAAAGACACTCAGTGTCTGGGCTTCCTAGCGCTGATCCAGCTGTATCAGGAACCCCAACCAAGAAACAAATCTACCAATCGCGCTACAACTTTGGCGTGAACTTTGGTGGCTGCTTTGTTGGAGAAAAATGGATCTTCCACCGCATTTTCCCCGATGGAACCAACTGCGAATTGGAAGCAGTTGCCAAGGGTGCCGAGGACGATAAAGAAGGCACGAAGAAGCTTTTGGAGGACCACTGGATCTCATATGTGAACGATGACGACTGGAAGTGGCTCCAGGATAACGGAGTTACGGGCATCAGAGTGCCATTGGGCTACTGGAACATCGATGGAGGAAAGTACACCAAAGGCACCAAATTTGAAAAGTATGCCGACATCTACAGCGAGTCGTGGAATATCTTCAAGAAGAACTTTGTGGAGCCTGCTGCCAACCACAACATTGGTGTTTTGGTGGACATCCATGGACTTCCAGGCGGAGCCAATGGTGCAGACCACAGTGGTGAGACCAGTGAGGGAAAAGCCGAATTCTGGGGCAGCTCGTCCAGCCAGAAATTGATGGAGTCGGCATTGTCGTTCATTGCCAAGGACTTGTCTGGCTACGAAAACATTGTGGGTATTCAGGTGGTGAACGAGTCTGAGTTCTCGGACTCTGCACTGAAGCAGAAGTCGTACTACACTGCGGCCATCAATGCCATCCGTAAGGAAGACAAATCTGTGCCTGTCATCATCTCTGACGGTTGGTGGCCCGACCAGTTTGCCAAGTGGGTGCAAGAGAACCAGGAGGCCGACTCCAGTGCTGGAGTGGTGATTGACCACCACTGCTACCGCTGTTTCGACGATAAGGATAAGGGCAAGAGTGCCGACCAGGTGATCCAAGACTTGAACCAGGACTTGCTTACCAACATTAGCGATGATGGCAGTGGTGTTGACTTTATGGTTGGTGAGTGGTCTTGTGTGTTGGACGGCCAGACTTGGGGCAACACTGGATTAGATCCCGAGGATTACGGCAACTCCAAGCGTGCTGAGATTGTGGCCCAATATGGACAACAGCAATTGGACTTGATGACGCAAAGAGCCGGAGCCGGTACCTACTTCTGGACTTTCAAGTTCGAGTCTGGTAACGGAGGAGAGTGGGATTTCCGCCAGCAATTGGGCAAGTCGTTTAACGCCCCACGCGTGAGTGTTCCAGACGAGAGCAAATTGAATGAGTCCTTGGATGCCAATTTCGGTGCTCACTCCGACTACTGGAATGGACAGAATCCTGACGAAAAGTACGACCACGACCGTTACAAGGACGGATACGTCACTGCCTGGAATGATGGTGTGACGTTTGCCAAGGCTGGGTCGTTGATTGGCAGAAGACAGGCGGTCAAGGCTGCCAGATTGCAGGAGCATATTAAGGACAAGGGACAGCTGCCATTCCTTTGGGAGTGGGAGCAGGGATACGACAAGGGAGTTGAGGAGTTTGTCAAGGCGTCGCAATAAGTATGAAGTCATGAATTGAATGTGAGAGAAATGAATATGTGTAGTTAGAGAAGTATGCTTGGAATGAGTCTGGGAGGTGAAAGTTGAAAATACCACGACGAAGTTGGCGATGGAAATTTTTGAGGCTTCAGAATTACAGACACGAGACCGAAATGGCAGGTTGACTCAGTAGTTGGCTATTGTTCGGGTAATACTATTGATTCGTGTTACGTGATTATTGACAAAGGAGTGATACATGAACGTTGGCGGCGAAATGCGATAATTCTTGAGAAGAGAGCCATTGGATATGAAAGTGCCGGTCTTCAACATCCCAATACATCTCCTACTTTCGCTGCCTGAATTGATTTGCCAATGCAACCACCTATTGTCGAAAACCAGGCATCATATGACAGGTTTGATGTACCCAATTTCTCGCTTTAACTGATCATTTTCGGCTCACCCCCAAAACCCGAAATTCCACACAAGTTGACATTTCGAGATTTTCCAGGCGATGCTCATCTCCACCAAACTCCTAATTGAAGAAGAATTGCCGGCTATTGCCAACCAGTGCGCTAAATTTAGTGCGCCCCATTTCGGCCTAATTACAGCCAATTGGGCCCAAATGAGGCCCGTTTCGGGCCGTGCAGGACGGGCCGTTTAGCAGCCACCTCGGTTTACAAAGACAAATTGCGAACTACAGGTGGGTTTCAGGCTGCAAAAACCACAAACCCCCTACTTTGCAACCCAAAAGTGCTCCACAAAACTTGGCCCGACCGCCAAAACCAACCTACCGCCCCAAAACCGCCTTCCACACTTTCTGCTGGCTGCACCCAATTTGGGTGACCTGGTGCACGGGTGCACGACTGAGGTTGCGCCTGGGCCCTATTCACCAGGCCACAACTTCGCCATAAACCTCGATTTTTGCAGCAAAAAACCACCAAAACCCAGGCAAAACCAAAACTAATCCACGGATTTCCTCTCCTTATATACCCCAGCCCCACAAACACCCATACATCCCCAGTAGCCACACCTCCCCCACCCAGGTCCCCCATGCCCGCAACGCTCCGATATATAAACCTGACCCTCGCCACTTGCCAGGGTTATCTTATCACCCACTTTTCTTTATCAAACCAGAGGAGCCGCCCAATTGCTGCACTCGCTGATTTCTAGAGAACTGTGACCGACTATCCTTGCCATGAAATTCGCAACTCTTGTGGCCATTGCCACTGCTTTCGCCAATTGCGTTGAAGCTAAGAAGTTCTCCACAAACTTGAAGAAGATCCCCGTGGAGGAGTCGTTAGACGCCGCCCGCTTCTCCCAGTACACCGAGGCATTGGCTCAGAAGTACATTGGTGCGTTTGCCGCCGCCGGATACTCCAACTTCAACGGAGACGACTCCCAGCAGGTGGCCGAGATTCCATTCGTGCTGAAGTCCAAGCACGAGGCGCCATTGACCAACTACTTGAACGCACAGTACTTCACGGAGATCCTGTTGGGTACGCCCGGCCAGACCTTCAAGGTGATTTTGGACACGGGTTCCTCCAACTTGTGGGTTCCATCCCAGGACTGTAGCTCTTTGGCGTGCTTCTTGCACACCAAGTACGACCACGACGCTTCGTCCTCGTACAAGGCCAACGGCTCCGAGTTGTCCATCCAGTACGGCTCTGGAGCCATGGAGGGTTACGTGTCGCAGGACATTTTGACCATTGGTGACTTGGTGATCCCCAAGCAGGACTTTGCCGAGGCCACCAGCGAGCCAGGCTTGGCTTTTGCCTTTGGCAAGTTCGACGGTATCTTGGGCTTGGCCTACGACACCATCTCGGTCAACAAGATCGTTCCTCCCGTGTACAATGCCCTCGCACAGGGTCTTTTGGACTCGCCACAGTTTGGTTTCTACCTTGGTGACACCAACAAGGACGAGAACGACGGAGGTGTGGCCACTTTCGGCGGCTACGACGAGTCGTTGTTCTCCGGCAAGCTCACCTGGTTGCCAGTGAGAAGAAAGGCCTACTGGGAGGTTTCCTTTGACGGTATTGGATTGGGCGACGAGTACGCCGAGTTGGCCAAGACCGGCGCCGCCATTGACACCGGTACCTCTTTGATCACGTTGCCATCCTCTTTGGCCGAGATCATCAACGCCAAGATTGGCGCCACCAAGTCGTGGTCTGGCCAGTACCAGGTCGAGTGTGACACCCGTGACAACTTGCCAGACTTGACATTGACTTTTGGCGGCTACAACTTCACCTTGACCGCTTACGACTACACCTTGGAGGTTTCTGGCTCGTGTATCTCTGCATTCACCCCAATGGACTTCCCTAAGCCTATTGGAGACTTGGCCATCATTGGAGATGCCTTCTTGAGAAGATACTACTCCGTTTACGACTTGAAGAAGGACGCCGTGGGATTGGCTCCTTCCAAGTAATTTTGCTTAATTTGCTTATATACCGATTAAAAGTTTGCTTGATATCTTCATACCTAGGAGAAGACCATGTTTCCGGTTGACAGCACCCGATACTGCAGACAAGCACATATAATATCTGGCTTATGTCTGTCCCTAATTGCGCCGCACGCCGCACCTACCAAATCAGGTACAGCCAGCCATGTATTTGCAATCTCCTTGAATGATCTAAACTGATCTGGCTGGATCAGAAAAAAAAGGGGGAACAGAGTCTTTTTCTACATTTTATCGTCATCATGTCCCAATCTTCCACAGAATGGCTGCCCTTCCTAGAAGGCAGGTCGTCCGGACTGTCCAAATCAGAAATCAATACCGATCTTCTCCGGAATAGTCCTCGGCCATCTCCACTACCTCGAAATCCAGAAAAGACGCCCATGACCATCAGCCCGGCTAAAATAGGTCCGGAGCTCGAGACGAACCTGTCGGTGTCGATCGAAATGTCCATTTCATACTATAACATGTCCAACTACCAAGGTCTGTTCGATACAGCAGACTTGCTTCAAGTGCGAGACCAGAACATGGACTCCAGTGAATCCAAGGACACGAGTTCGCCTTCTCGGGACTCCAACGGTCCTCGCTACGCAAACACATCCCATATTTCCGGTGCAGCATACGCTAATCCTGTGGATGCTCCCGATATGGACCAGGTTCCATTGAGGTTCTCGCAGTTCATCGTGGAGCAGAACAACTACATGGAACGAGCACCTTCGCGGTCGCTGGTGAGAAGATCAGCCGGAGCATCTAATCTGGTGGAGTCGCAGGCCACAATCTTCTCTACGAGACTCGACGGCTCCTCAACTGTGAGAAGCAGATTGAAGTCGAGATCAAGAAAATCAAGAGCATATCCCGAATCGAGCAGCGTGCACCTGCTCACTCGGCAAAAGGCAATTCGGTCGAAGGAGGGCAGTTTGGCCTACCGATTCCGTCTCCGCATGAAGAAGATCTTGGCCAAAATGAAGCGGAAGCTCTCGCCTATGTGGAACTTTGTTGCTGGAAGCAGAAAGGCGACTTCGTCGGTGAAGAGGCCACTGAGAAAGCTCAAAAGAGCCAGATTCATGCGTCCTCCTCAGCCCATGACCATCTCTGCCCCAATGAACAACCCCAATTTGGGCCGTGGAGCCACTGCTGGCCGCCAATCGAGCATTCATAATGAGAGAGCCGGCAAAATGACCCACCTCTCGAAGTTTATCGACGAGCAGAGGCATTTGAGCGGAGGACCTCCATCACAAGCAGCATTTCTGGTGGACTCAATGGCTCCACCTCCACCTCCACACCTCAATTCTCTGGGTCTTAAGCAGTACCTTCAAAACTCTTCAAGCGAGGCACAACGTGAGAAGGAGAGAATGCAAGAGTTATGGAAAAGATACTTGGCCGGCGTTGTTGCCCAGCGGATCAAATTGAGACAAGAAATCACCTTGTTCCAGCTTCTTCTTGCAAACCAATCAATCCCATCTATCTATCAGAAGAAATATTCTGACATTGCATCTTCTCGACACGCTAGCATCGTTCATACGAGCACGAACACCGAGAAGAGAGAGTTTTCGGTTTCGACTGTTTCTAGTGCTACTGAATCACTTGTTTCTGTCAGTGATGATTTCACTCTGAACGACGAAATGTCTGCACCGGAGATTGAGTCGGACGCCGAGACTCTCGATCTGAATGTGGAGAAGTTCCAACGGGTTCTCAATCGTAGATCGATGTTGGGAGAAATGTTGGACTACGAATCAGACTCACAGCTGAGTCTGAGTTCAATTGCATACCTGGAAGACGGATTGGCCAAGTACGCAACTCAAAAGCTGCAAGCGTACACTGAAACCAGTTCCAGGTATTCTGATAGCGACGTGAGCATCATGCCCCGATCACCAGGTTTCAACCGGAACTTACATTTGGCAGCGGCCTAGCGACACTATTTCGAATATCAGGTTTATTACAGGTAAATATATACAAGCGAAAAGGCCAAACTGTAAAACAATCAACCCTATGTTGGTCATTCGTTAGTCATGCATCAGTTCTGCTGCTCAGACTTAGTTTTGCTGCTCGGACTCGTTGGAGTTGTTGTTGTCGTTGTTCTTGTACAACTTCTCGAACACCTTCAACGACTCGTTTTGCAAGTCCTCGGTCTTGGTCTTCAACTCAGCTGGGTCGACTTCCTCACCAGCCTGGGCCTTGACGGCAACCTCTCTCAAGGAGCTGATGAGCTCTTTAAGCTTGTCAGCGTCGACTTGCTCGAGCTTGTCCTTGAACTCGTTCAAAGAGGCCTCAGTGTCGTTACACAACTGGTCGGCTCTGTTAGCAGACTCGATAGACTCTCTCTTGGCCTTGTCGGACTCGGCGAACTTCTCGGCGTCCTGGACCATCTTCTCGATCTCGGAGTCGGACAAACCAGAAGAACCGGCGACGGTGATGGAAGCATCCTTGTTGGAGGCCTTGTCACGGGCAGAAACCTTGATGATTCCGTCGGTGTCAATGTCGAAGGTGACCTCGATCTGAGGAACACCCTTTGGAGCTGGTGGAATACCAGACAAGGTGAAGTTACCAATCAACTTGTTGTCTCTGGTCAACTCTCTCTCACCCTGGAACACTCTGATCTCAACAGAGGTCTGGCCGGCCGAGGCGGTGGAGAAGATCTGGGACTTCTTGGCAGGAATGGTGGTGTTTCTGGAGATCAATCTGGCGAAAACACCACCCATGGTCTCGATACCCAAGGACAATGGGGTGACATCCAACAAGACGACATCCTTGACCTCACCGGCCAAGATACCACCCTGGATGGCAGCACCCATGGCAACAGCCTCATCTGGGTTGACAGCCTTGGATGGCTCCTTACCGAAGATGGACTTGACGGTCTCGATAACCTTTGGCATTCTGGACATACCACCAACCAAGATAACCTCGGAGATGTCGGAGGTGTTCAAACCAGCATCCTTCAAGGCCTTCTTACATGGCTCGACGGTTCTCTTGATCAATGGCTCGACGAGGGCCTCGAACTGAGCTCTGGTCAACTTCTGGTTGATGTGCTTTGGACCGGAAGCGTCGGCGGTGATAAATGGCAAGTTGATCTCGGTGGAGACGGTGGAAGACAACTCGATCTTGGCCTTCTCGGCGGCCTCTCTGATTCTCTGGATGGCCATTCTGTCCTTCTCCAAGTCAATGCCGCTCTCCTTCTTGAAGGTCTCGACGATGTTTCTGACAACAGCAATGTCGAAATCCTCACCACCCAAGTGGGTGTCACCGTTGGTGGACTTGACCTCGAAAACACCGGCACCAATGTCCAACACGGAGATATCGAAGGTACCTCCACCCAAGTCGAACACGGCAACAACCTCACCGTCGTTCTTCTCCAAACCGTAGGCCAAAGCAGCGGCAGTTGGCTCGTTGACAACTCTCATCACGTTCAAGCCGACAATCTTACCGGCGTCCTTGGTGGCCTGTCTCTGGGCGTCGTTAAAGTAGGCAGGACAGGTGACCACGGCGTTGTTGACTGGCTTACCCATGTAAGACTCAGCGGTCTCCTTCATCTTGTTCAAGACGAAACCACCAATCTGCTGTGGGGAGTACTTCTGGCCACGGGCCTCGATCCAGGCGTCACCGTTCTCGTGCTTGACGATCTTGTATGGAACCTGGTGGATGTCTCTTTGCACCTCCTTGTCCTCGAATCTTCTACCAATCAATCTCTTGGTGGCGAAAAGAGTGTTCTCTGGGTTGACAACAGCCTGACGCTTGGCTGGAATACCGACAAGACGCTCGCCCTCCTTGGTGAAGGCAACAATGGAAGGAGTGGTTCTTCCACCCTCGGCGTTCTCGATAATCTTTGGAACTTTACCCTCCATAACGGCAACGGCAGAGTTGGTGGTACCCAAATCGATACCAATCACCGGGCCGGTGGCGGAGGATGACTGCAAACGGACAAAGCGCTTGGCAGCGTTTTTGTAGGAACTTCTAGCGGCCAACATGTTTACTTATGCTAAAGAAAAAGTAGTTTTTTTTTGGTGGAGGTTGGAGGAGTGAGCTACTCTATATTGAAAATTTTGAGGGTTACCCGGCGCCGCGCCAGAAATTTCGAGAAACTTCTGTGGGGTGGCGGGTTTAGCCGGGGGTGCGCTGGCTGGGTGTACGGGTGTAGCGTCACCGAGTGAGATATGCTTATAGTTTGCGGTGAAATTCGCAAGTTGCGGAATTTTGCTGGTTTAATGTGTCGAAATTATTGGCGGAATCGTGGCCAATTTGGCCATGACGACTTTTTTTTTGGCTCACCCATGATGATCGGTCACGTGACGAGTGCGGGTGGGGGCGCCGGTTTCCGGGGATCGAGACATTTTTTTAGTTGCGGGTCCGGACTTGTGTCGTTTGGTGGTGGTATTGCACGTGATCAATGGTCACGTTCATTCTGGGACCAGTAGCCAACGGTTCCAATATAACCACTGTCGTTCAGGTTTGTCTTTTTTTTTTTTATTTTCCAATTTTCTCTTTGCTGATTCATCGATATTTCCTTTGCTCCGTGGTCTTGTTTATTATTCTTTTCGACTCGGTTCCGTCAAGTCCAGGTTCCTTTACTCTCTCACCTAGTCACTACACCAATGCAAACCAGCCAGATAATACATTAGGAATACAGAGAAGAACAATAATAATAAAATACAGGACACTTCGCCTCATGCTAGCCCGTGAAGCCGTGCGTCTCGTTCCCGTTGGTGGCCCTACTCCATCAAGTCCCGCGGGAGATTCCCATTCATGACCCATGTCAATGACTTGTCTCCCCGGAACTCCTCGATGTAGCTTATGATTTCCTCGGCAGATTTGCCGTATTTACCCATTCCTCTTTCAATGGCATCGCACAATTTTTTTCGCCGCTGGAATCGCTTGGACTCCTTAGATCGGGAGTCTCCACGCCATTCGTGTTTCCCGAACCGCTCATCCATTTCTCGAAGAGGAATTTGACCCCGAAATCCTTTCGTAAACTCGTCGTAAATCTCTTTCACTGTCATTGGGTTGTGGAGGAAATCAATCGTCACTTTTGGTTTCTTGCGTCCAGCCATGTTGTCCACGTTGACCACTTCAAGCCCCGGCATGTTAACCATCCCATCCTTTGGCTGCGACTGCTGCTGATGTGATTGTTGCTGTTGGTGGTCCTGCACTAGTCGAGGCTGGTTCTGGCCAACTTGCTGAGGCTGTTGCTGTTTGGAGAGGCGATCCACCCCGGTGGAGTTTCCATTCATCTTGCCGAACGGACGCTTGCGGCTCTTTTTGTCATCTAGTAAGTCGCTTTTCGAGGCCAGCTGCGCCTGAACTGCCGCCTGTGCAACTTGGTGGAGTTGTGGGTCCATATTGCTATCTAGCAGCACTCCCAGCACATTCACCACTCCGGGGACGTTTACAACACCCAGTGACTGTAGAGAGGGAATAGCGGCTGTAACATCGTGGACTGGGTCATGGACTGAGTCATGGACAGCATCGTGGACGGAGTCGTGCACCGATTCGTGCACTTGGTCATCTTCAACGGACTCGTGGGTTTCGTCAACATTGAAGGGGTCGCTGGTTTGGATCGACTGTAGCAGATTCACGATGGATGCTACGTCCTTGTTGTGGATAAGATCTAGTAGAAGCAGCGTGAGCTTGTCGATCTTCAGGTTTTGGAAGTCGAGAACATGGCGAAAGTACGCCATGTCCTGACTCATGGTGGTCACCTCATTTTCAAGCTTGGACATGGTATCTGACACCTTGCTGAACGATTCCGCTAGCTGTACCAGCGGAAACGCCGTTTGATGGTGCTGATGCTCGTGGTTCGAGTGAAGGTGATGGTGCGGGAGATGCAGATGCTGCCCGCTGTGGTTTGCATGGTCGGAATGGCCCAGATGGGCGTTGGCAGACACGTGATTGTTCCCACCCGGACTGGTAGCCATTGAATTGTCATCAACTGGTGATACTCCACCCACAGTGGAAGGTACTCCCGATTGGGCCTGCAACGAGTCGATGCGGCCCAAGGAGGAAGTTGCAAGCGAGGCGTTGGCCAAGCCAGTAGAGTTCATCGAGCAGGGCTGTGATTTTTCCGGCAAGGCAACGAGAGAAGACAGCCAGGCACGATCGGGTTGAAACTTGCAGCGAGTATTTTCTGGTCTAGTGAATTGGTGATGCACGTGACACGGTGTCACGTGTGAACTCCTCAAAAAGGCACTGGTTTTCCTCACTTAGCAACTTTCCCCTGCCCCCAAGAATTAGACGCCCTAAAGCCAAACTGGCACTGAATTCATGGTAAACTGCTTTCGTTCTTTTTTCTCGTTTTCGTAAAAACGTTTTTCTCGCTTACAACCTTCTTTGTGAAATTAAGTTTGTTATCTCGCAAACTTAGACGCCTGGCTGTTATGCAATTTGCCGCCATGAGGCGTGCAAGTTTGCTTAGGCATCTAATCCACAAAAACTGCTCGGTTATGATAACAGAAAGTCGCTAGAAAAGGTGAGCGGGGATGATAAACGGTTAGGAGAAGTAAAAAAGGCGTACTTGCAATTAGTTTTACGTTCGGTGAGATTCGTGGTAGGAACTCGGGACGGGTAGTAGTATGCGGGCACTTTTGAGAGTTTTGGCGAATACGGGAAAAAACACCGGTACGACAGAAAACCCAACAACAACTGAGGAATTTGGTTGCCAAACGCCTCGGTGTGGCAGGACTTGTGTGTCAAGTTAATCCGTCGAATCAACGGTGAAGATAATTTATCCGGTGACAGCTGGGACGGGAACCTATTCCCGGCATCCGCCCACCGTTCACGTACGAGAGAAATTTCTTTATCAGCGAGCTATCGCGGGTTGCCATTGGTTCAGACTAAATGAACAATGCAGTCCTAGTCGCTTGTGGACTAGCGCAAGGTTACCGGTCCGGAGTCGATAGTCGGATTTTTTCGCTGCCGCATCCCGCGGAGCCAAGAGAAGACAGTGACATTTGCACATATGCACGGCATTCGAGGAACACTCCTGTACAGACGCGGCGGTGACAGTTCTTGCACCTGTCAAACCCGGATGGGGCATCGCCTGAACCTCCCGATGAGTCCGCTGCATAAACATTGGGGAAGATAATGCATACGGGACAAACTATCCTCTCGTTTCAGAGCATGTGGGTGTTGGGTGTTTCACTCTCAATTATCGTCATCACAAAATTTATTAACCTGACATAAATGTTATATCTAAAAGATCCATCCGAAGCACTTCTCGTAGAACCACTTGATATCCTTGGGGTTACCCTGGGCCTCTCTGATGGCTTTGTCTTCTTCGTCCTTCATCCGGAACTTTTCCTCTTCAGCGTCAATCACGTCTCTGTAAGTGAACAAGTCAATCTCGTCGAGTCTAAGGAATCTAGTCTTCTTCAAGAGCTTCCATGTGGCAAACATGATAAGGAAAACTGGAAGAATGATGTAACCAGTGATGAAGGTCTTGTATGGGAAGTCGTGGCCCAAGAAAACGGTGAAGTTCTTGATGAGGATAATGAAGATGCAAATCACCAAGGAAATGTAAGAACCGTATGGCTGGAATGGAGATCTGTAGACCAATTCAGTCTTTCTGTCAATTCCTTGAGCCTTCAATGCTTGCATGAAACGGATGTGGAGGAAAAGAATACAAGACCAGGTGATCAAACCAGTCAACGACACGACATTGACGAAGTAGGTGAAGATCTCAGAAGCTCCAGAGGACACAGTCATGTAAGCCAACAAACAGAAACAAGCACCAAGGAGGAGACCAAAGTAAGGAACACCCATTCTGTTGGTCTTGGCGAAGAACTTTGGAGCGTATCCACCAACGGCAAGACCGTAGATGGTTCTGGAGGCAATGTACAAATCGGAGTTGGCAGCAGACAACACGAAAAGCAAGATACATCCGTTGATAACGTGGTCCAAGCCCTTAATCTTGGCGTTCTTGATGGCAATGACGAATGGGGAGGCCGAGGCAGTGGAACCTTTGGCACCCAAAAGCAATTTATCGTTGGAAGCGACACACATTCCCAAGAACAACACGGAACAGATGTAGAAAAGCAAGATACGGTAGAAGGTCAACTTGATGGCCTTTGGAATAGCCTGTCTTGGTCTGGCACATTCAGCGAAGGTGATACCAACCAATTCCGAACCCATGTAGGCGAAAATGGCAGTGACAAGCACCGACAAGAACGAGACGAAACGACCCAAGCCACCGCCAATGTGCAAGCCTCTAGACTTGTCAGCGTATTCCTTGAATGCACCGGGGTCCTTCCAGTAACGGAAACCAAGTCTGTCGTGAGTTGGACCACCACCCAAGGCAATCACCAACAACAAGATGATAAGACCCAAACAGGTCAACACCTTAAGACAAGACAACCAAAACTCGATTTCACCAAAGAAACGGACACCGAGAATGTTGACAACCACAATGATAACCAAGAAAATCGTGATCCACACACCGGGGTTCACCTTGTCCTTGGACACCCAGAAAGTCATGGTAAGAGCACCAGCCACCAACTGGTTGGCTGGAAGCAACAAGTACTTGAACAAGTAGACCCAGCCACAAGCAAATCCAAGTGCCTCATCAACGTATCTCGAACAGTAACCAGCAAAACCATCAGCCAATGGGATGAAGGTAGCCACCTCACCCAAGGCAGACAACACCATGAACACCACGAAACCAATCAATGAGTAAGTGATGAACACAGCACCAGGACCAGCGGTTCTCAAGGCAGAACCGGTACCAATCAACAAACCGGTACCCAATGCACCACCAATGGCAATCATCGACAAGTGTCTGGCCTCCAACGCTTTCTTCAAGTGCTGGCCTTCTTCGACTTGCGCATGCAATTGTGGGTTTGACATGGACACCGACAAGTTGTACTCGGCGGTGTGACGCGAAAGCACGTCATCATTGTCGATTTGTTTTTCAAAGTCTTTCATTACGAATACGGCAATGGATACTAAGCTACAATTCTGGGGGGAAAACTCCGGTATTTGAATGATGTGCCAATGTCATCTTCGGCTGGAGACCTGCCAAGAAAACGCATCTTCTGTGCATGGAATGCATACATGGCGTACGGCAAAGATAAGACCTTCTGCGGCGCTCATCAAGGCGTCAAGTCACCAGCAACCGGAACTTTCGACTTGGCAGATAAGACTCTGTTTTGTGTACAGATAGGGCCCGGTTGGTTTGCCCCAACAATCTGTCACTCACAAATTCAGGTTTTGCGCTCCGTGATGGGTGTTAGCCCAGAAAAAAACCACCCGGTAATGACATCACGAAGCGATATTTTTTTTTGGGACGGCTGCCGCCACCTGCGGCGTCTATAGCATGACCCGGAGACAAGGGAAAGAGGAGACGTGGGTTGCTTGGTGGTGGGGTTTCCCACGGTCCGGATAGGACGGGGGGACAATCCCCACGTTAGCAGGTTAGGGTTAGGTGGTGGCATAATGGTGCGTTGTGTCTGTGTGCAGTACCATGATACCGACCGGTGAAAACGCCAGTTGTGTCCCCCACAATAAGCGATCAGAAACGGTAAAATCACCCCAGGTTTGGGCGGGCGCAGGGGACAAGCCGAAACAGACCGCTCGACACCTGAAATTGGAGGCTGTTCACAAACTCAACCCCGCCTTCATAGCTCCACAGCCTGGAAACTATCCAACGCTCCGGCACTTAGGTGTGGCAGTCGAGCATATAGAATGGTGCCTTGTGTAGAGAAGAAACGTCAGCAGAAATGGCAGAAATGGCAAAACGACACTAATGTTCCGTTACGCCGACACAATTCCGGGACGTTGGGATACATTGCCGTTCACGGTAGCAGGCATTATTGTGGCCGAGATCTGCCAGGGTTGGGGTTGCGGGATTTCTCGAAAATAAGGTTCTTTTTGTCTGGGTTCCGGATCGAGAAAGACCAATTGGCCGTTTGTAATTTTTTTGAATCGGAAAATCTCACCGGGCCGGGGAGAAAAAGAAACGAGGCTTGGCACTGTCAAGTCTTGGACATTCAAAATTGCCATTTATCTGAGATGTGGGACGTTGGATACAATGCTTTCTTGTATATGGAGACAAGGGGCCAATGCACCTTCAGGTGGGGGATCATTTTAGACTGTGGAGTGCTTATAACTAAGACCCTGCCCCAAGGGTGCAACCTGGTCACGATTGCTTAATTTGGGGGCCACTGTCATTGGTCAGTCAAGCAGATGTGATTTCTGTTTCGTTTGTGGAATTTTGACCTTGAGACGACTTTGTTATCTCAGTCACGGGTACTGTAGAACCTTGGCATACTGAAAATGGAGGGCATAGAATTCCCAGCATGAAAGGTCCAAGCAACCGTGCGAAGATTCTCCGCATAGTATTGAGATCTTGCACCGGAGAATTCGGTTCGTGCTAAGAACACTAGTTTTTCGGTGTCAAATGTGTCTTTTCTGGTATTTGCTCATCTGCAATAGTTTTTGACTTGTGACAGTGAGTTAGTGAGATGTTTGTAGCACTTGGTGAGTGTGAATCCCAAATTTCTGTGTAGTCATTCAGCCGTAGCAGGAATTAGCACAGCCGATTTCCTGGCGGAAATGGATGTCACCAAAGAAATGACATCATTTTGCATCTGCCCCCACAGTGACTGGTCTGTTCAAAAAAACCTCGTTCTTGTGAGGGAGACCCGATTGCCATCTTCAGAAGCTATCTTTTTCTTCGGGCGAGAGTCAACTGACTCAGCGGTGACTTCAGAAAGAAGCCTTTCTTTTGTTGTAGAACTCTTAATTTGATGAGGTCCACATTTCTTGTTTCATTGTCAAGATGTTTTCTCTCCACCTATAAAATCAGTCCTTGGGATTTCGAACACTTCCTATGGTAGATTTCGTTCCGAAGTCAGAGACAACAGTAGATGAGAAAGCTCAAGATCATTTCAAAGCAATAATTACCGTTTCGAGAGAATTTCTCCAGACTCTGGCCACCCACTGACTTGAAATGTATTGTATCTCGTTGTGTGCGTCGACAACCAAGACGAAAATGGAAGCCCGGTAAGGGTTGGATTGTGGGAAATTATTTTCAATTTGAATCATATTCTCCACTCCAAAATGATTAATATTGAAGATTCAGCCCCGGAATCCTTTTTCGATCAGTAATTGCAGCAAAACTTTTGAACATATTGAGAAAATGTTAGACATGAGACGATATAATGAACCTTCCATGGAAGCACATACTCAGGGAGCATTGATTATGACGGTTATCTTCTCGGTCATTTTTTCACATCTAGAATATTCATCAAAAGCTTCCAATGAAGATGAAAGTCGGGAACACGCCTGGAATGTAAGTAGTTGAAGTTTTATCAGCTAAGGTGAAGAAGCTCGAAAAGGCAAGTTGTGGAGAACTCAACTCGTCTCGTACCATGGCCGTTAGTCGCTCTCTTTTTTCGTTGCAAAATAAAATATGGACATTAGCTGGCTAGCTGAAATCGTGTTTGTTATACCGAAATCTGCCAACAATGCTCAGATCTGTCAGTAATTTTTTCTAGCACTTTCTTTCAAGAAATTATGTCTTTCCTGGTTGCATCTTGTTGTTCCAATCCTACCAGTAAATCGTCAAAGAATTTTGCATTCATCCGAAACTCAACTGCCAATTAATTCCAATAGCAAGTTATCGACCAAAATAAAAAAAAAGTCTCACGCGAGGTTTCCCTGGAAATCGCCCAGTTGAAGATCTTTAGCTCGTATTCTATTTCCCGCTAAAAGATAATTTATCACGATTTGCTTTATTTTAACGGAGGGTGCCGGCGATCTGGCGGGAATGGTCAGCTCCGCTGAAATAACCGAGTACACTATATTAAGTCAGAGTCAAGAAAAATGCGAAGTGATATCTAACAGCATGGGTGTTATCGCTATCAGCACACATTGCACCATTTTTGTTGGATTGCTAAATACCAACATCAGTCCGTCTAGCGGAGATCCCCATTGCCAAAAAAAAACATCCCCATATCTATTCCCACTCCAGATAGTTAGCGGACACCTACCGAGTATCGGGCCAGGCCCAATTCGAAAACCCGCCATGCCACCTGAACGGCGCAATACACAAAATCCTGGCAGATGGGATGTGGGGGTCTTGGCACCGCCTGTTTCTGGCGTGGTGTAGTGGTTTTTCCCTCTGACCGACGTTATGGAGAAGTTGCCAGATTCCCGCTAACAGCCGTAGTGTCGGATAGTGATAGGACGTGCATGGCGTTGATTGACGTGGTTTGTGGGGATTGGCCCGCATGAGACCGGCCTTCACGTCGTGTATAAAGTGCTCGGACTCTATTCTCCGGCGCATAGGCATGGCACCATGGGCACGGGATCCGCTAACGTTTCATGCGAGGTCCATTCTCCCGGCGCAGGCTTATCCCCGGTATGCGGAACTTCGCTGGCTTTATCTGGGAAATCTTTCCCCATTTCAGGCGGCGAAACACAATTCCGCGTGGGTGCTTGAGTTCCGTGTCTTATCACTATTGTTGCTCCTGACAAGGAAATAGATAGCCAAATCCGCCGCGGAATCGAGGTCTATTATCTAAAATGTGGGCTGCAAACCAGGCGAGGCGTGTCGCCGCTTAGATGCGGCGTTTGATGAACAACTCACGAAAAGTGGAAGTGCGCTTAATCTTAGCGGGTTTGTGAAGCTGCAGAACCCGACCCTGCACCAAGCCCTTCGGGCCTTATCTCTTCTCCTGTGCAGCTGCATGCCTGACAGCCCACCTCGACATTTGTGGGGTTCGAGATTATAAAACTAACTCCACATCTCGATTTCTCAACCAACTTTCTATTCGATGCTTAGAGCAGGACTCCACAAAGAAGGCATGTCGGAAAAAGATACAAAGAACACCTCGTTCACCGTTGACATTGAGAATGTCGCATCGCCAAACCGAGATTTCATTTCGTCGGGTGCATCCGACTTCCACGACAAGCTTGACGTGGCCAAGTACGGAACCACAAAGAGAAAGTTGTCTTCTCGTCATGTTTCTTTGATGATTATTGGTCAGTCGATTGGTACCGGTTTGTACATCGGTTTGAAGACCCCGCTCAGAACTTCGGGATCGCTTTCGCTTTTCCTCGGATTTGTGGTTTGGGCATGCACCATGGTGTGGCCCTTGATGCAAGCTGTTGGTGAGATGTGCTCGTACTTGCCACTTAAAGGTTCGTTTTTGCATTTTGCTGCCAGATGGATGGACCCTGCCTTGGGTTTCGCCGTCACCATCATCTACATGTACACCTCGCTCATGTTCATTTGTGTTGAGGTTGTTGCTTTCGCTTCCGTCATCAGTTTCTGGACAGATGCGCTGCCTGCGATTTTCATTACTATTGCATTGGTGTCCATCTTGTTCTTCAACGTTTTTGGTGTCAACTGGTACGGAGAAATCGAGTTTTTCTCCTCCATTCTTAAAGTGCTCTTGATCGTCGGTTTGATGTTCTTTGGTTTGATCGCCATGTGCGGTGGAAACCCTCAGAAAGAAGCTTTCGGTTTCCGTAACTGGTCTGAAGGTGGTCTTTTCCGTGCATACCTTGTGCCAGGTGGAACTGGTAAGTTCCTCGGTTTCTGGAATGTGCTCATCTACGCTGCTTTCGCCTGTGGTGGTGCCGACATGTTGGGTATGGTTGCCGGTGAAATTTCCTTGCCCCGCAAGAACATCGCCCTCGCAGCCAAGAGAACTTACATCAGAATTTACTTGTTCTACATTGGCGGTATTTTCTTCATGAACACCTTGTGTTCCTCTGTCAACCCCCTCTTGACCGATGCCATCAGCAGTGGAAGAGCTGGTGCTGCTTCTTCTCCTTGGGTCATTGGAATCCAGACTCTCGGTATTAATGGTTTGGACTCGTTGGTTAATGCTGTGGTGATGACTTCTGCTTGGTCTTGTGGTAACGGTTTCACTTACGGAGCTGCCAGAAGTGCATACTCTGCTGCTTTGGCCGGCTACTTGCCTAGAATCTTCGCCAAGTGCTTGAAGAACGGTTGTCCTATTGTCGCTGTTTTGTTCTCCATGAGTGTGGGATGTTTGTCTTACATGAGTGTGTCTCAGTCTTCTAACACCGTGTTCAACTGGTTCATCAACTTGGCCACCACTGGTATCTTGTCTACCTACTTTGTCATGTGGATGTGTTACTTCAAGTTCAAGAAGGCTGTTAAGGCTCAACAGTGTGACCAGCTCGAGGACAAGTACTACAAGGTTCCAAAGCTCTTCACCCCATGGTTGACCTACTGGGCTGCTTTCTTCAACTTCTTGGTGCTTTTCTTCAACGGTTTCTGGATCTTCTTCCCTGGCCAGTTCTCTATTGCTAACTTGTTCACCTCTTACTTTGCTCCAGTGTTTGGAATTCTTCTTTTTGTTGGCTGGAAATTCGCCAAGAAGACGCACTGGAGATCTGACATGGAGGCTGATCTCACCACTGGTAAGGCCGAGATCGACGAGGAGGAGGTGCTTGAGTTGGAATACATTGCATCCAAGCCTCGGAAGGAAGGTATTCTTTGGAAGATTTGGTACAAGTTTTCCGACATCTGCTTCAACTAAGCAAACACACTGTATATTCTGGACAAATTAATATCGATAAGGTTTAAAACTGACTATTTAAGACTAGGCGTGACTGACATAAATCCGTCACTGAACACATCCGAGGTCATTGTTTAATTTGCAGATCAATACGGCCGATAATACGAGATGTTGGGAGGGCTCGTAACACAGGTACCCTCATGCGGGAATCAGTTCAAGTATTTGCAAATCTGTGGGGCGTTTCGGCTGTTAATGTTGCAAAATGAATGTAAGCGGAATACAGAAAATCTATCTTTGTGTAGTTCCGAATCTTACATATCCTATCAGTCTTCTGGAATGCCCGTGCTACGTTCTGCATATGCACGTCTGTCATCTGCGCATGCACTAAATTGGCGATGATGTGAAAATTACAACTGGTCCACAACACCTTTGACAGATTCCCCAGGTTATACGAATGAAATTAGAAAGTTTTCAGAATGTCTTTAGATGCCCACAGCGAAATACCCGTTTTTCCCGTTCTGAATCCGTCGCCTAAACTTCCATTGGACACGAGTGTTGCACGTGGACCTGTCAAAACTGGAGATATCATCGAAGAAACCGAAGAAATTGATTGCACAGATGAATCAGCGGAAGACTCGGTTGAAATAAATGCGGAAGCTGCTCTTTTAGAGAAAATCAGTCCGTATTTTGACATCAAGTCCACGTCATATGGCGGTCGTGGATGTTATGCCAAGGGTCCAATCAAGAAAGGAACCACCATTCTCACCGCCAGAATGCCTGTGGGGTCAGCAGTGGTACGTCCATTCCGGAAAGAAGTTTGTACCTGGTGCTTCACTTACATGGAAGGCAAGACTCTTAAGCATCGCTTGCACCAGAAGATCTACTTTTGTTCCCAAACATGTCAAGACGACTTCTGTACATACGATCCACATGGCCTTTTAGCCAATACGCTAGTACGTATGGAGGATGCCTATCTTAAGAACATGGGTGAAATCGACGAGAAAGATGTTCCTGAGAATGAGGCGGAACTCATGCTGGTTATCGATGACAGATGGGCCAAGGTGGCAGAATGGGACTCGATGATTTCCAAAATGAAACCAACGAAAAGACATAAGCATTTCCCTGTCGTGACTCAGGATGACTACACAGAGATCAGGTACACCATCATGACTCTTTACAATCTTTACAGGGAAGATTCCGATCTGTTCATGAGCAAAGCCGACGTTGCAGACATGAACGATCAGGAAGCGCTAGAATTCGAGAAGAAAGTGTTAGACACGCTTGACTCCAGCGAATTGCTAAAAGTGAGAAGGTATCCCTACCTTCTCGTATCGTACATCAACATCTACAAGTTTATCAGGTTGGTTGTTCCTGACGAGTTTCTTCCCCATGTGAATCCTAAGAACATCAGAAACATCATTGGAAAAAACCTCACGAACGCATTTGGCGTCTGGTCTCCTGTCACTCTGGAAGATCAGGAGAGGGAATTTTTTGGGTTTGGAGTGTATCCATCGGGATCATTCTTCAATCATTCTTGCGGATATAACGTCACCAAGGTGAGAAACAAGGCAAGTTACGACTACGTGACAATTGACGATATTGAATCGGGAAGGGAATTATGCATTAGTTATGGTATCAGGGCAGAGGACCCCGTGCAAGAGAGAAGAAAGGCATTAAGCGAGTGGTTTTTCGAATGTGGATGCGAAAAATGTGTTCTGGAAAGCACAAGTGCCTAAGATAGCAAATACATCTTGTACAGCGGTCACTGAGTGAAGTCGTAGCTCTTGAAAAACCTCTTGAACTTCTCGCAATCAGTGGTTTCCTGACTCAATGTCTGCTTGCATTTCTCCCAGTAAACCCTTTTCGGGCTGCGGAGGAGGAATGCTAGAACTCTTCTGGGAAATTGTAGATCGAGCGACTTGTTACCAGATAGCTGGGCCACATAGTGCACCACCTTATCCTTGGTATGCAAAGAAAACTTCAAGTAGTTCCCCGTATTAAGTAGTTTCAACAAGTTTGGGTCATTCTCTTCAAATTGAATGAACTTCAACGGGAGATTACGTTCAAACCTCTCGTTGTTCACTTTTGTTCTATCAGCAAGCGCTCTCTCGAAATTCTCTTGAGCGTCAAGCAAAGGTACTGGCACCAGCTGAATGTGGAAATGAACATTCTCTGGTCTGCTGATTTCCGAAAACACAGTAGCATGGGAAGACGATAAAAATGCTTTGCTCAACGCAGTCTGGAACTGAGAAATCTCCTTATAAGCCTCTGACCCTTCCATAGGGAGCGGAAGAGTCGGACCGTGGTCGATAGGAATGATGATAGAATGGCCAGAAAAATCCCGGGTCTTGTTTGGCCGGGAGAGCGGACCCTTCGCTATCGTGACGTAAGAATGTGATCCAATTGCAATGATCATGTGTGCTTCAAGTTTTGGGTTGGAAAGACAGAAGTAGCACTCCGAAGGTGCAACGACCTTCACTCGCTTGTTTGGCTCTTCAGATTCTGCATTAATGCTGGTCAATCTCTGAAGAGATCCCTCGGTGGCCGTTTCTGGTTCCTGTGATTCTTCCCTTGAACGTTTGAGAGAAGTGAACGGGTTCTGCTCTGCTCCAGAGGTATCGTCCTCAGTCTTATCTATAGCGAACGCATAGAACCATTTCTCGCCAGAACCTTCTTTACCCAACGATATGAACCGGTTTGTTCTGGTTTTGGTCCATGCAAACATGGCATGCTCGTAGAATCTGCCCTTTTCCGTTCCCACCGCAAAGTGGTACCGAGGACGAGAAGCCAAAACAACGTCGTCCACGCCACGATTGCCAACCAAAGTGAGTTGCTGCGTCTTGGCAACTCCATATGCCCAGTGGTATGACACCAAAATGTCCACTTCCATGGGATTCTCGACCGAGCCAGCTTTGTTGAGAAACCCTACGGTAATTCCAGACTCAAGCTTCACCATCGCCCAAGGTTTTCTGATACAAATGAAATTCTCGCAAATGTCTTCCACAGACCCTTCATCACTGGGCTCTCCAAAGAAATATGTGGGTGTTTGTGGTTTGGTGGAGGGAACTTCCGATGAGATTCCAGATCCAAGCATCAACACGGCCTCGAACGGGCCATTTTTGCTATGCTGTAAATTTGCCTTTTCAATCACCTTCTCTAGACCTTCTGGGTCGGGATAAACCACCAAAATCTTGGTTTTAGCCATTGGTAGAGTTGAAAGGATAGAGATGGCTAGTCATCTCTTGATGCCTGTGTACCGGAACAACCTCCAGACGTGGAGAACTGTGGAGAAACAGGCAATAATTGTAGGATATGGAAATCCTGGCGAATTTAGCAAACACCTAAACCACAACTAGCCTGTAATTATTTGCTTGTTTGTGCTAGGGTTCGCCGTCTGACGTTGCTAGGGTTCTCCAATTCACATTCGGGTCCATGTTCACCAGTTTGATGCTTCCGGCCAAAACTTTCAAGAGCTGACTTCTCCATCGTCCTATTCTACTGTAAACAAGTCGACTTGCCGTTTCTTGCCCAATGTTAGCTCAAATCTCGACCGGTTTGACTACCCCAATAAGCCGAGGGCTCCAGCCCTATCCGCCCTGCCGCTCACGTGCGAAGGTCCCCTCTCGGATTCCTGGGCTATCTGCAGTGCGCCACCACTGTGCAGTGTGGAAAATTTTGTCTATCCTCACCAAAAAAAATCTGTTTCCTCTTCCACCTAGTTATCACAGCACTATAGAAAAATGGGTAAATCGTATGTGTGACCATGATATAATGAGAATCTCCAGACTTTGACAGTGAATTATCCCAGCTACTTGCTCCCGACCTCAACCAGATGGTCCAGTTGCGTTGTGGTTTCGATTTCTTGACTTCGATAGCAAACTTTTGTCCAGGTTTTCCTCCCAGCCACCACATGAAGACACTCTGAAACCACCAGAAATCGTTCCCGAGGACCTGGTGTCCAGTCCAACCCGCCAGCCTTGTCTTTTTGTCCCGTCAAATGGAAAAAAAATTCTCGAAATCCCCAGTTTTGGCCAAGTTACTAACATAGCAGTCGTGGTTACAGATCCGGTACTCGTTACATGTTCCAACGTGACTTCAAGAAGCACGGTGCCATTGCTTTGAGCACCTACTTGAAGGTCTACAAGGTTGGTGACATTGTTGACATCAAGGCTAACGGTTCTATCCAGAAGGGTATGCCTCACAAGTACTACCACGGTAAGACCGGTATCGTCTTCAACGTTACCAAGTCTTCCGTTGGTGTCATCATCAACAAGGTTGTTGGTAACAGATACATCGAGAAGAAGGTCAACTTGAGAGTTGAGCACGTCAAGCACTCTGCTTGTCGTCAAGAGTTCTTGAACAGAGTCAAGTCCAACGCTGCTTTGAAGAGAGAGGCCAAGGAGAAGGGAGAGCAGGTTTCTTTGAAGAGACAGCCAGCTCAGCCAAGAGAGGCCAAGGTTGTTAAGACCGAGGGTAACATCCCACAGCTTTTGGCTCCTGTTGCTTACGAAACCTTCATTTAAGCTGTATAACACTAATCCTCAATACAAAATAGTAGCGACTGAAGAAGTGTAGAGCAGGGTAGATGGATTCGGATTGCATTTTCTCCATGAGAAGGGCTTGTTTATGGGCATCGGAGTTCAGAACTTGGAAATAGTTTAGAATGCCATAAAACGTCACGAACTTTCGAGAGATGGCATCTCAATCTGACATCTCGATGCCGTAGAGTAGGCAAATTTCAACAGGAAATACGCATTCCACAGCTTCCACTTTCTGCAACTTTCAGATTGTGATCGCTGAAATGTCTACTCCGAGAGGTCAAAGAACATTACGTTCAAGAGCCCCACCGGCGACATTTTGGCTCGTGCTGGCGTCAAAGTCTCAGCTCTGCCGCCCACCACTCGCCATCTCTACGCTACAGACCTAGGGTCAGAAACTCTTTCAGCGTTTGTGTTATGTAACAAGAATGGTTGCGCCAAACACCTTCACCATCAAAACCCACCAGTCCCGTACGGAAC
Source organism: Sungouiella pseudoflosculorum (assembly GCA_030674735.1). Taxonomy (NCBI): domain Eukaryota; kingdom Fungi; phylum Ascomycota; class Pichiomycetes; order Serinales; family Metschnikowiaceae; genus Sungouiella; species Sungouiella pseudoflosculorum. Next base: position 356,593 of record JAKUAO010000007.1, read on the forward strand.
TGACTTCCCGGAGGAATCGGCCCGAAGGCCAACTGCAACTCCAGAGGGAATTGTATGATGCACGCGAGTCTTCATCATGTGTATAAAACTTGGAAGGTCATATGAGGAGAGAAAATTGGTGGTGGGGATCGAGGCGGTTTTATAGTGGACCAGCCATTTGTGTGCAGTACGAGGAAGTTTTTTTACTAGCGGAGGCTCTCCCACTGTTAGTTAGGGCTATGCAGTACAAGCTCATCACTTCAACTTCACCGTTTTGAAATCACCAGAAACATCGGCAAAAATGGCAAAGAGAAAAGTTGCTGCGTCGCTGCGTAGCGTTGCCAAAAAGAGCAAAACTGCTGCCGCTGAAAAATCCCGCTTGTCCGACGCCGAGGTCACAGCACTTGGTCAGGAAGTATGTGAAAAGTCAAAGTACAACAGCCTTGTGCCGCTCCTACTGGAGTTGGACAAGAGCTGCGAGGTGCTCAAGGTGAAAGAGGACGAGAAAGTTGAAAGCTCTGCTCGTTTGGTCGCATTGACCTTGTTCAAGTGCTTTCAGAAGGTCATCGCCGATGAAGCCATGGACGAGAGTAAAGACGAAAAGAAGCAGTTGGTGGCCAGATGGTTGCAGGATAAATACGGGAAGTTCAGAGCCACGTTGGCTTCGCTCATCCAAGACAAGCTCAGCTTCCAGCTGTCGCTCCAGGTGGATGCTTTGGACATTTTCTTGGGGTTGGTCCAGGTGGAGTCCACCGCCAGTTTCTCGGTTGATTTGTACCAGCAGTTGATTGAGGCGTTGTTGTTGAGTGAGAACGGTGCCATTTTGGGCGACTTGACCAGCGACAACTTCGTCCTTCTAGAGTTTATGGAGAAGTTCTCCAAATACTGGGACTTGCAAGCATACTTCTTCGAGAAGTCGTTGGCCGAGAAGATCGAGTCGTGGCAGCAGCTTGAACAGGAGAAGAAGAATCTTATCTTCTCCAACTACCTCACTATTATCCGCAACGGTCTTTTGTACGTTGCTGATGCTGAAGAATTGCATGAAGTTCCACTCTGGACCAGTGGAAAACTCCCCAAGACCGCATACAATCTCAGCATCAAGACAAGATACCAGAAGTGCATTTTGGCGTTGATGAAGATCACAGAGCTCTCGGCTCCACAATACAAGGCCTTGTTGCTCATCTTGCATAAGCGAATCATTCCATACATGGGAGTTCCTGCCAGTCTTATGGATTTCCTCACTGACGCATACGACCAGGATGAGGACGAGATTGTTCCTATTCTTGCGCTCAACTCGCTTTGGGAGCTCATGAAGAACTACAACTTGGAGTATCCTGACTTCTACGCCAAACTCTACTCGTTGCTCACCCCCAGCATTCTCTATACTCGCTACCGGTCTCGATTCTTCAGATTGTGCGATATCTTCCTCAGCTCGACTCATTTGTCGGCCAACTTGGTCGCCTCTTTCATCAAGAGATTGGCTCGCCTCTCCCTTAGTGCCTCGGCCCCAGGTGTGGTGATTGTCATTCCGTTCGTGTACAATTTGCTCAAGAGACATCCAACATGTATGGTGATGCTCCAGAACTCCGACGAGTCTAGCGAGTACAAGGACCCATTTAACAATTCTGAGACCGATCCACTCAAGACTGGAGCCATGGGCTCGTCCTTGTGGGAGTTGGAAACTTTGATGACCCACTATCACCCTAATGTGGCTACCTTGGCCAAGATCTTTGGCGAGCCATTCAGAAAGCCAAGCTACAACTTGGAAGATTTCTTGGACTGGAGCTACTTGACGTTGTACGACAGTGAGAAGAATAGAAAGTACAAGGGCATGGCATCGTTGGAGTACGAAGAGTGGGACTCTCTCTTTGAGACCACTGGTTCCTCCAAGGTTTATGTTGCAGGGTGGCAGCTTTAATGGATAGTTTGAGAAGAAAATGAAAAACGAACAATCGGAGATATGGGACACAGAATCTGTGTAAAACTGTAGACTACTTAGAGTTCAAACTCTGAGAACTCGGTGAAGGCAGACCGAGTGTTCGCTGGTTCCGTAGGTCGCAGCCATGCACGTCAACCCGGTGCAGCCTGCATGCGCCACGGACCTGGACGCGCCAATATAACCCAGTTGGGAATGGTAATTACGCGCACAAAAAAACCACTCCAATTCTTTAATCTTCATCCTCTTCAACTCATTGCCTCAATGGATGAGACACAGTTTGACCAGCCGGTAGACGCCGTCTTCGGCGACCGTGTGAGACGGTTCCAGGAATTTTTGGACCAGATCAACGACAACGGCTCCAACTACAGAAATGAAATCAAGGAAATGCTCATCAAGGGAAAGTTCCGGTTGTCGGTGTCGATTGACGAGGTCAGAACCTTCGACTTGGAGTTCTGTAAGGGACTTTTGGACAGCCCCGTTGACTTCTTGCCCGCATGTGAGCGTGCGCTTAGAGACACCGTGTTGACAATCTACGACCCGAACGATAATCGGTTTGAGCCATTGGACGACAACCAGCAGTTCTACATTGCCTTCAGAGGTGCGTTTGGAGACCACCAGGTCACCGCACGTACCATCGACGCTAACTTCCTTAGTCGCATGGTGGCCATTGAGGGTATTGTCACCCGTGCTTCGTTGGTGAGACCCAAGGTTATTCGCTCGGTCCACTATGCGGAGAAAACCTCCCGTTTCTTCGCCAAAACTTACAAGGACAGTACCACCTCGTTCGATGCTATCACCACTCCTGCCGTGTATCCATTGGAGGACCCCGATGGAAACAAATTGACCCCGGAGTACGGTTTTTCCACCTACAGAGACCACCAGAAAATCTCTGTCCAGGAGATGCCCGAGACTGCTCCAGCCGGTCAGTTACCTCGTTCGGTTGATATTGTATTGGACGATGATTTGGTCGACTTGACCAAGCCCGGAGACCGTGTGCAGATTGTTGGTATTTACAGAGCACTTGGAGGAGCCAACAACAACTCATCCTCTTTCAAGACAGTCATTTTGGCCAATGCAGTGTATCCTTTGCATGCCCGGTCCACCGGTGTGGCAGCCCAGGAGAAATTGACCGACCAGGACGTGAGAAACATCAACAAGTTGGCCAAGGATGCCCACATCTTCGACGTATTGGCCCAGTCGCTCGCTCCCTCCATTTATGGATTGGACTACATCAAGAAAGCCGTGTTACTTATGATGTTTGGAGGTGTGGAGAAGAACTTGGACAATGGTACCCATTTGAGAGGTGACATCAACGTTTTGATGGTGGGTGACCCATCCACTGCCAAGTCGCAGATGTTGCGTTTCGTGTTGAACACGGCGTCGTTGGCTATTGCAACCACCGGTCGTGGATCCTCCGGTGTCGGTTTGACCGCAGCTGTCACTTCCGATAAGGAAACCGGTGAGCGTCGTTTGGAGGCCGGTGCCATGGTGTTGGCAGACAGAGGCGTGGTGTGTATCGATGAGTTCGACAAGATGTCCGATGTGGATCGTGTGGCCATCCACGAGGTGATGGAGCAGCAGACCGTGACCATCGCCAAGGCTGGAATCCACACCACCCTTAATGCCCGGTGCTCGGTGATTGCGGCCGCCAACCCAGTGTTCGGCCAGTACGATGTCCATAAAGATCCTCACAAGAACATTGCGTTGCCAGACTCGCTTTTGTCTCGTTTCGATTTGCTTTTTGTGGTGACTGACGACGTCAACCAGGTGAAAGACCGTACCGTCTCCGAGCACGTTTTGAGAATGCACCGGTTCATTCTGCCTGGAATGGCCGAAGGTGAGCCAGTCCGTGAGAGAAGTGCCGTCTCATTGGCTGCGGGAACCGATACAGTGGAAGAGACTGGGGACCAGCCCATGTTTGAGAAGTTCAACACTCTTTTGCATGCTGGCGTGGCCGGCCGCGCCGCCAGAGGAGAAGTGCCCACCATCTTGTCGATTCCGTTCTTGAAAAAATACATCCAGTATGCCAAGCAGAGAATCAAGCCGGTGCTCACGAAAAAGGCATCCGAATACATTGTGCGCAAGTACAGTGAGTTGAGAAACAACGACCCATCTGCCAATGAGAAGCGTACAGCTCCGGTCACCGCCAGAACGTTGGAAACCTTGATTCGTTTGTCCACCGCACATGCCAAGCTCAGATTATCCAAGGTGATCGAGGTGAAAGATGCCAAGGTTGCCGAAGAGATGCTTCGGTTTGCCTTGTTCAAGGAAATCGCCAAAAAGAACCAGCCTAAGCGGAGAAAGATTGCCTTGTATGGTGAAGACGACAACCAGGATGGTGAGGATGACGAAGAAGCTGAAGGTGAGGACCAGCAGTCCGACTCGGAAGAGGCAGCCACGCCGTCGACGGGTATTGGCGAGTATGAACCACAGGAGAACACTCCCTCTGCCACTCCTCCACCTCTCTCAGAACGCCAGGCCTCTCAGGTGGCTGATGATCTAGACCACATGCATCTTGGCCAGCAGCCATTGGCAGAATCCCGAGGTGAGTCCAATGTTTTCGCAGCCGACCACCTCCAGGGCATCAGCGACGAGCGGTTTGACAGATTCCTCCGAATTATGAACAAGATTCTCAACTCGGATGCATTTGCTACGGCTGACATGTCGTGTGCAACTGAGCAGGTGATTGAGGAGATTAACGAGGATCTTCCACAGGAGGAGATCTTCTCGTCGGTGGAGATTGCCAGTGGGTTCCAGAGGTTGCAGGACTTGAATATTGTCCAGGTGGATGACGACAAACTCTACAGGATCTGATGTATATTAGTAGCTTTATGTGATTTTTTAATAGGGAGTTTCTTTGGTGTAGCCATGAGCCATTTTTGAATCAATTGGTGTAATTTTCTTCTAGAGTCTTTACAGTGGTTAATTTGATATTGGCTGTTTTTGTTTTTCGGAAGAAGATTTTAATGCACGAGGTTTATAATTTTGTGAAGTAGTAGTCTGCATTGCGAGAATCTGTAAATTGGTGGATATATGAACAGAGATCCAAAAAACCCAAATAAACATATATTGACAGAAGGGTAAAAAATTCACAATTAAAACACAAGCAACTACATTGCCCACTCGTGCTTTGTCCATTTCTTGCATTTTTCCCTCCACATTCTGTGTCTCCATAAATCACCAATATAACCTCGCTCCTACACCTGTTTCTCACCAAAAACTCACTTCCTACTCCAACCATGAGTGACAAACTACAGAGAACCATCGCCCGGTTCCAGCAGAAGATCGACAACAAGGACTTCTACGAAGCCCACCAGACGTTGAGAACAATCACAAACAGATATGTCAAATCCACCCACTACCCAGAGGCAATCGATTTACTCTACCAAGGTCTGTCGATTTTAGCCGTCAACAAGGAGTACGCCTCGGCCACCGACTTGATCTTGTACTTGATCCAGGTGTACAACGAAGCCAAAATCCCCTGCTCGAACGACGCTGCGTCGAAGGACTACAAGTGGAAGCTCATTGACCTTATCACACTTTTACCAGACACTGACCCTGGGTTGGGCGACGTGGCCAAGCATTCGTTGACGTGGTCGAAGGAGTCGTCGGGCTCGAAGTTCGGCGACGCAGACTTGCACCACTTGTTTGGTGTCAAGCTCATCAATGCCATTTCCAGCCAGCCAACTGAAGATGACAAGTACAAGTTGTTTGCCGTGGCCGAGTTGCACTTGATCTTGGGCACCCACGAGTCGTTGCCGGTGTACGTGGACTACTTGTACTCGTGGTACGAGACCAGCGGGAAAAGCAACGCCGATGCTGGCGAGTTCATTGCTCGTGCTGTGATCAACTACGCCTACTTGAAGAACATCAAATTCGCCCAGAACGCCTGGGAAAGATTTGTGGCCAAATACATTGCATCTGGCAACGAGATCGTCCACCAGAACGATGGCTTGTACCAGTTTGAGACGCTGGAGCTCTTGAACTTCTTGCAATTGCTAATGATTACTCTCACCAAGGCCAACTCCGGCGAAAAGTACCTTAAGTTGTACCACCACTACCAGCCGCAGTTGAAGGCCGCAGGTCTTGCGCCGCTGGTGGAGTACTTGGGCCGCTTCTACTTTAAGTTGAACTTGGGCTCTCCACAAGGAGGAGGCAACATGTTGGCCAACTTGATGGGTGGACTCTTCAAGTAACATTAATTGGACATGCTGATCGAACGACAACACAGACACTGCGTAAGCTACATCTTTTAAAGGAAAAAAAAGATTCGATCTCGCCAATCTGAATTGACTCTACCCTATTTGCTCTACGGAAACGTCTTCTCCGACTCTGCCACCCAACCATTAGTACTCATCTGCACCCTCCGCACCCTTGGTGTCCTTGACAATACAAGACGAGTCAAGAGCACTCACGAGCTCGGGTCTCTTTGCTTTCAAGAGCTCGTGCTTGGCCTCAGAGTAAGTGCACCACCGACGTTCTCTCTTGTCGGCTTCCGGCCACTCGGTGGCCATTTCAAGCACCAGCAACTCGTAAAAGTGGAACTCCAGTCGCGGCACCACCTTGTGCGGATCAAAGTCCTTCTGCTGTTCCTGTTTGCTCAACACTGGTGCCTTGGCTCCTCTCATATCAAGCACCACGGGCAACTTGTTCAACACTCGGCCCTCGCAACCAGCCTCTTCCCACGTTTCTCTGACGGCACTTACGACAAAGTCGTCACCTTCGTCGTCCTCAATTCCTCCCTTGGGGAACACCCATTGGCCCTTATGGGCACTGGACAGAATCATCACCACCTTGTCTTTGGAGTCATTGAGACAGATGCATCCGGCCACCATGCGGGCGCCCGATTCGGGATTGTAACGCTGGTGAGCCCGGCCGACTCGTGACGCCACAGGCTTTACTGGTAGGTTTTCGTTGATGTGGTCCATACTAAAAACCAGTAGTACGGAGAGTTCCGGTGGACACCTCGGAAGTCGTGGGCATGTAATTTCGTGGGGTAGACGGAAGCACTGCACGCAAGCACCAGAAATTCCGAATGACAGGTGGGACTGCCGCATGGAGAGGCACGGGTGTTGTACTCGGTAGTAACCTAAATTCCATAATCAGTCAACAGAATCAAGCCTAACAGTATGCGTTTGTCGTTGGCTCTTTTGTTTGTGGCAGTGGCCGCTGCACACAAAGTAACCGGAAGTCTCCCCAAGGGCCTTTCGTGGGCCCAGTGGCACATGAAGGAAGAGCATCAATTGGACGACTTTGACGCCGAATCGTTCTTCACGCTCCACGACTTGCAAAGCAAGGGCTACTGGAACAAGGAAGACATCTTGTACGTGTATGGTTTGACACGTGAGTCCGTGGTTGGCGACGGATCTGGAATGGGGGAGCACGACCACGAGGAAGCAATCACCCAAGAAGTCAAGGACGACGTGGTGAGAAAAGTGTTGAAGTTGTTGGACGCAAACAGCAACGGCGAGGTTTCCCGAGAGGAGTGGGTCTTGTTCAGCCAGCATGGTGGACAGTTGCCTGATTTCGGCGTTGGCCCGGGCCACCACTTGGACTTTGAGGCCGAGTACGAGAACCACCACTGGAACAAATACCACCGGGACCAGGATCCTGACGTGCACGTCAAGCATAAGGAAGACATTGAGCACGAGATTTTGCATCATGAGCATGAGATTGAGGAGACTCACGAGTCGAACCCTGGGGTGCGTGACGTGAGCAAGAACTTTGCCAGTCCCATCCAGATTGGCAACGTTCCAGCCAAGTATTTGGTTAACCAATAAGGGGAGGAGTAAATAGAGAGGGGTTGCTGATACGAAACATTAGTTGAATATGAATTGGGTGTAGATCTATGAAGACAGGCAGCAAGTCGACGTATCTGCAATAGCGGTGCAGAGACTCCGAATACGTATATGGTTCGAGAGAAACGAGAATGAAACTAGGCCATTCCAAACTAGGACTCTCGTATCAGGACAATCTAAGGCCCTCTAGTTGACGACTCTAGTTGACGACTCTAGTTGACGACAGCGCCCGAGGCACAGTCACGTAGGCTCTTGAGATCCTGCTCACATTTCGTCTGGTCGCTTCCGTTGGCTCTCAAGCACGACTCGTATCCTTGAAGCTTGTCAGCACACTGGCCATGGATCTTCTGGAAAACCGGAACACTGGTTCTGATACAGTTGCTGAGGTTTCTCTGCTCAAGCACACAATCAGCCTCCGATGGAGGTTTAGCCATGCATTGGTGGAAGGCAAGGAACTGTTGAGGACAGTTTTTGGCGATGTCTTCCATCATGATCTGATCGAGAGCGTTGGACATGTCGAAATGTGGGTTTGGGACTTGTTATCTGTGATCTGGAAATTCAGCAACCTAACTGTTGGAAGTGAAAAATCGGCGAAATATGGCGGTGATATTCTTGCAGAATATAGATTGGATTTCTTGTATCACTGGACTCTTGTTTGAATAGATTGAATCGTCGTTTCGGCCGGAATTTGCGATAGAGACTGGTTTCGACGTGAGAAGTTGTCAATCCACTAATATTCGCACATCAGTCATAATCCTAAGCCAACCGATCTCACAATGGGGCCGAAGTTTTAACCAAATTGTCAAATCCGACTAAATCATCTCACAAATAATGAAGCGTTCGAATCGCCAATCCTTTCAGATACAAAAATATCGCCAAACCACTTTTCATCATCTTGATTAGTCAATCTCTCACCTGCCCAACCACTATTCGCACACTATACCTAACCACTTTTTCACAATCCACACTTTCGTTACTCTTGCTCAATGTCTGTTCCACACTGGAAGACAGCATTGTTGACGTTGACATGGTTTCCCGTTCTTTTCTCTGCGCTAGATCATGTGTATCAGCCGTGTCAAATCTCCGGATCTTCGATGGCCCCCACATTCAATCCAGGAACTGAGACAACCAAGAAGGATGTGGTGCTCATCCAAAAATATAACCTCAAGAGTCCAGACTCTTTGCAAAGAGGCGATGTTGTGATGTTCCGCTCGCCTTTGGATCCAGAAAAGCTCGTGACGAAACGAGTGGTGGGCTTGCAAGGAGACGTAATAATCCCCAGAAAGAAGTCGTACCCGCGGAGCCAGGCACTCATACCAAGAAATCACTTGTGGGTAGAGGGAGACAATGCATTCCATTCCATCGATTCCAACGACTTTGGCCCTATTAGTCAAGGTTTGATTGTGGGAAAGGTTGTCTCGATCCTTTGGCCATTCGGCCGGCTCAATGCTGACATTTCCAGTGGAGGGAGGGACGCCCGCAAGAAGGAAGTTCCTCACATAGACGACCTTTGATCCGGATGACGGAAGGCTGAGAAAGACACTTGGGAATGTCCAACTTCAGAAGCCACAGACGAATGAACCACACTTTTTAGATGGAACAGAGTAACTCGTTTCTTTGCATCATCCATGGATCGGCTCGGATGGAGCTGTCAGAATTGGTCCCAAACCAGTTCTTCCGTGAGAGCCTGAATGGTCGAGTGAGTTTCTCTTCTAGGAGAACAGTTTCATCTTGACATTTGTCTCCCCAATAATCGTTTTTGCACGATGTCTTGTGAACCCACAAGCCAAGATGAGGCCGGAAAATCCAGCTTTGATACTCACGGGCGATTGTTCCTCGTGGGTATTCTCTTTTTAGGATTTCCTCGAATTTGGCAGGGACATACGCAACTTCGCCTTCAAAACTCGTCTTTCGAAGCGGTTCAAGCTCCAGCATATTATAGAAGTGGAAGTTCTTGCAGTTGTACAAGAATCCGTCCTCCCAACTGGCAGTTTCTATTTCATTGAGTTCGTGCATGTACGTCTTCACAAACTCAGAATCTTCCAGCGCAGACTTGATAGCATTTGCATATTCAGAATCGAAAACCTTGTGCAACTTGTCACTGTTTCTTGATAAAGTGGCATTGAGCAATGCCAAGTAGTCTTTCGTGACGGCAAGACCAGTGATATCGACATACATCCCTGAATCCATATCAATAAACCTCGCATCAATGACGTTTTTTCCGTTACCATGTTCTCGCTTGTAGATGTATGGGCTGACGTCCAAATAGTACAGATGTGTACTTGTTAGGTCCGAGTCGTCAGAGTAGTCCACCACCACAGTCTGGTTGTAGTTTCGAGCGAGAAGAAATAAGCTTCTCATAGACATTTGGACGTCCAAGTCCTGATCCCAGGGCATATTAAGCCCATTCCAGTACCATCCAAGGAGAGTTCCGTGGGCCAACCATGAATTTAGCCCAGCCACATTGGTAAAACGAAGCCATGCTCTTGATAATCTGTGTAAAATGGCCTGGTGCTCGTAAGTGGAGTAATGTGATCTCTTAAAGAATCGCCAGTCGAAATGGGAACCGCGTGATGTCCCCACAAGCTGGGCCTCATGGAAGTACTTACCAGGCATATCAGTACTTTCCAAGTCTCCCAAATTGACAGCCAATTTCCTATCAAGACTATCAACGCTTGTAACTCGACTGAATACTCGCAAATCGAAGTAGCGTTGGAGCAGATCCACCGTGATGGAGAAGTCTTCCGGATGTAGCGACTGGACTGCTTCATGAGAGCCAACGGCCACATGAAGATTGTCAGATAGAAGATCAAATCCGCTTTGGAAAGAAATTTCACCGTCTGTTACAGTCCACGAACTTTGAAGTTTCTCTATTTGTTCAGAAACAGAGATCGTGTTGCAATCCTCACACTGTTCCAAATAGGATTCCACTAAGGACGTTAAATCGAGGCGTTGCATAGTTGACGGAATGCCTTCAAGACGAGCCACTAAAGCTTTCTTTTCTTTAGTCCCGGGTCCAACACCGAGAAGCACTGCTCTCTCTGGGGTTGTGTTCAGATTCATGAGATAATTAGCCCCAATGAAAACCCTGGCTCGCTCGGTTAAAGATCTATCTATAGGAGCTGTGACTGCCACTTGTGGAAACCCCGAAATAGTGCTTTTGACATCGGTTTGCTTGCAAAAATCACCACCATAATTGCCATTGAGGTGGAACACTTTCCGAAGCAAATCGCACGAGGTGATTGTTGTTGGAGCTAACGGAGGAGATACAACCCGAGGCAAAAGATCAAGAAACGATTCCCAGCGAAATGGCAATACAAGGTCCGAACCAAACCCCAATTCCTCATTCTGCACATGTTTGGCGATTCTGTTGAGCCAGAGCGCTGGGATTAGGCGAGGATCATACTCGACCGCAACTCTTGCACTCACACCACCATGACCCTGCTGGAATGGATAAGGTAAATATGAAGATCCGAGATCCGGGTGACAAGACTCTCTCAATTGAGCCACATCCGTGACTTCCCACTCTCGAAGCTTCGGTTCCATCATCAACCGCGTAGTCAAGAATACACTGATTAGATACACCAGAGCCAACACCATCACCAAAGTGGGTATACGGTGCCGAGTTTTGGAACACCGCCTTAGACTTCGAAACACATACCGGGCCAGTCTACGAGAGATGTAATATAGTGGAGTCATGAAGAACAAGTAGTACAAAGATGGTTGCGAATAGTTGCGAAATGTTCAAGTTGATGGGAGCAGGAAGAGAGGACAGCAAAAATAAGAAATGAAGAAGTTGCCTCTTGGTAATAATTGCAGCAGATTAAGTGCTACAATTTGTGATTTCATCAGCATCAAATGCCGTAGTTGTCGTATTTTGAGTCTGTCTATCGTGATGTCATTACTTATGCCTATTGTATGTCTCCAAGTAGCTCTATTCCCCATAGATGGAACTTGACGAATATCTGGGAGTCATTCGTGAGCTGAACTAGTGACTTGGCTATGTTTTTAGAGCGCCGCAAGTACCGCTCGTTGTCCACCGAGTTGCTTCTGGTCATTTCCTCCAATCTTGTCTCCACCTGCCTCTGAATTAGGGCAATGATCTCGTTGAAGTACGTGGAGATCGTGTCCCAGTTGCGGATAATGTGGGTCTCTGAGTCGGAAACCATCAATAATGCATATTTTCGCTCGCCTCCACGAGCATTGGTGTCTTTAATGCTGAAGACTTTACTGAGGCAGAATCCGTTGGATCCGTCGCCGAAAAAGAGCAGCTTCAGCGGATCAGCCACCGCCTCCACCGACAAACACTTCATCACCATTTTCTTAAGACTCGTATAGATGCGCTGTGACAGCGGGTATCTGGTGGAGACGTATCTTAGTTTCGATTCGTTGGTGGAAGTTACGAGGTTTGTGGCGGATTCCGGAAGCTGCAAAGCACACGAATCACACGCTGACAGCATTGAGTCGGAAAATTCGACCGGCGAATCTTGTTTTTGGCAACATATGATGGTGGTGGGCCCGTGGATCTCACAGAAATGAGCTAGACAGAATATATCGTTGGGTAGGGCCATAGTTCCGCGAAAAATTTTGGGGAAAACGCGATTTGACCAGAGTCTGGGTGCGCTAGAGGATGGAAAACAGCAGATTCAGCGGAGATCCCGGCATTAACGTGCAAATTGCCGAGCTGATCTAGAAATAAACTTCGAACTTGAAGGTGAGACACTGGCGACCTCGAGGCAATACACCCGTACATCCCCATACAGTTCCACCTAATAGTAACCGAGTCTCTACTTAGCGACGATATCTCAGTTTTGTGGAGCCAATATTTACACTCGTCAGTCGAAATTCCAGATGCAATGACCTCAAGGCTGATAGCAAACCTACGATCCCTTTCGGTGTGCAATTTCGACCCCGGAGTGGCGCCAAGTGCGTTGACCAGCGACAAATCAATAGGACGGGAGATGTTTTTCACACTTCACAACCTTCAAAACGAGCTTCTATACGTCAGCGAGACGGCAATTGCATACACGGGGATAGACTTTGGTGTGATGTCCTTTCCTGACTTGGGAAATCGCATCTACAGAGTGAAGATGAGTCTCTGGATCAACAACACTCACAATAATCAGTGGTTACTCTTTTACAAATTGAAGGTGGATATCCGTAACCTAATAGAGGTGAATGACGTGGAGGAGAGGGACAACGGGGCGCAGTTTCTTCCCAATACCATACTTTGGCGATTCGAAGATGGTGCGTACTGTCTTCGGGCAGATCTCCACGATCAGTACTTGCCGAGTCAGTCGAGAAGCTCGAGCTGGAGCCGATCGCGAGCATCAAAGCCCTCGTATACTCTTGACGACATTCGCCAGCTAACCAGCCTCTCCATCGGAATCAAGGACTTTGCCAAATCGAAAGACAAAATTTCAGGACAAATCAAGCAGGTCTCGGAAAAACAACGGGAGAATCCCGACCTGGAGATCCCCGAGAAGACCCGCTATCTACGCTTCGACCTCCACAACTTGCACAAGTACATTGCTAAGCAGAACGGGGCCAACGATGCATTACACTCTGAGTTGTACCGCAAGAAACTCCACATTGGCCGGTCGAACCAGATCATCGAGGAAGATTTCCCCAAATTCAAGAGCATTTGCTTGGAGAGAATCGAGATCGCCGAAGCGCAAATCGAGCCTTTGCACGATTCACTCGTCTCCTCCATCTTTCCTGGACTTATCACTGTTCTCCAAGAAATAGGCACAGTTCTCCAAGATGCATACCCTATTGAACTTCTGGCTGGTACCGGAAGATACTCCATTTGTGGCATTGAGTTTCCGTCAACTATCCGAGAAATACTAGACATTTGCTACTACGGCACCTCTGCAGACGCAACGCAAGAACTCGGAACTGGTTCCGAGACTGTTGGTCCTTACGCCGACAGCATCAACGCCGGACTCTCCTACATCATCATGTTGATGACTTCACTTGCCCAGATCATGGGAATTACATTCAAATACCCGATGAAGCTCGGCACCAGTGGATGCTACTTGGTGGACAATCTTTCACCGCAGCAACTTGCACCCAGCGACACCAAGCGAGTGGTGGACGTCCATGGAGCCATCAAGATCTCGTATCCGCTCTTTTACAATCCCGAGCAGAACCAGAAGTTCGCCTCGTACGAAAATCCGGGCCGCAACTTCACACTTCGCAACGCACCGTTCGAGCAAGGACTCAACTTGCTAAATAAGAACTTGGTGATGCTAATTGGCCAGATTACCGATCTATACTCGGAGTACTACCACGACAACGTCGGCAACCATCTCATCTCCAACAACATTCCGGTGGACTGTCTTGACAATTTCCTCTGGAATCTCCAGTATCTATTGCTCTTCATCACTGCGCCCTCGGAAAAGCGGAACTAGAATCTCAAAGGGCCTACAACTGGTGCTAAACGGTATCGTGAATGCATTATTTTATGTGATTACAACAAGAGGATGGCAGCTCCTCCCACCAAGGCACCGGCTGGAACCAAGTACTTCTGGCCTGCATTGTGGGCGCTGGAGGAAGCAGCCGAGGATGTCTTGGAAGAGCTTCCACTGGCGGAACCGCTACCGCTGGCGGATCCGGAACCGGCAGCCTCAGCCTGGATCCGAGTGTACCATGGAAGGTTGGTGGCGAAAGCCTGCAACGACGAAACGTTGATGTTTCCGTCATCCAACAACGTGGTGTACGAGTCGTCAGTGTAAGTGATGACCTGAGTGGCCAAACGTGTAAGGTCGGATGGAACACCGGTGGCAGTTCTTATGAAGTCAACATACTGCTTCTTGTTGTCGTCGAAGTCACTGACCAAGGCTGTGAGAAAAGCCACCTGCAGCAGGTCTGCAGCCAGCCCAAGAGCGGCAAGATGTGCGATAAAGGCAAGAGTTGAGAACTTCATTATGGAGAGGGATGTGGGAGAAAAAAAAGTTGACGAGCAAATTTGCGTGAATCTCGTCGAGGTTTTATACCTTCATTAATCGAAGCGTGGGGGTCGGGTTATGGATGCATGGCCAGGAATTTGCCTAATTAGGCAGGTTAAGACTACCGTTCTCCGGCTCTCTGCAGGCCACATGCCTAATCAGGCAAGAGTTGCTCGGCCGCTGCAGATGGTGTTACCGTATGTGGCCTTAAACCACCGGCAACTCTCACATGATCGGATCAATAGAGAGCCAAGCCGACAAGGTGGGGAGAGACGACAGAGATGATGCGGAGATTCTGAGGCTTGTTATGTAAGCGAGGCTGAGCATTCTTGAGTTGCTAGAACCGTTGCATCCGAACCACCCTTGGCGTGACGTTCCTGAACAGTGGCTGCGTTAGGTTGCAGGCTGTCAATAGGGCCACAGCCAACCTGCTGCACGCAGAAACTTGACGGGACCACGAACAAACTGATGGGAAGGGTCGTGTGACTATTCTGCACGGTGTGTTAAGACCGTTGGACGACTGCAATGGAGCCCTTCACCGCCCCTTAAAGCGAATGTGAAGAATGGAATACGAAAGCGAACCGAAAAAAAAAATGCTTCTATGTCATGTAGTACTTAGGACCGTCTCCACCCTCGGGAACCTCCCAGTCGATATCCTGGGTAGGCACCTTGATGTCGCAGGTCTTGCAATGAATACAGTTTTGGCTGTTGATGTTGAACTTGACACCCAACGGCTCGGTCTCGTCCTCCACATACTCGTAGACTCCAGCAGGACAGAATCTCTGCTCGACTCCCTTGTACTTGGGCCACGATGCCTCCGCATGCTTTCTATAATCTTGTTGTGGGATGCGCAAGTGGCAGGGCTCGTCTTCCTGGTGGTAGGTTCCGGTTCTGGACACCGAGGTGAGAATGTCAAACGTAAGCTTTCCGTCTGGCTTGGGGTAGTCAATAGGGGAATAGGCGGATGCGGGCTTGGTCTCGTCGGCATCAGAGTGTTTGTGGGACAATGTCCATGGCTCTGCTCCGTGAGTAAGCATGGTGGTCAAGCCGGAATGGGCCAATCCACCCAAAAACCCAAGCGGACCAGGAAGCAAGTTGAAGGAAGGACGCACGTTACGCACCAGGTGGAGCTCCTCGTATGCCCACGAGTCCTTGAAGGCAGTCTCGTACTCTTTCAAGTCAAAGATGTTCTCCTCCATGTCGGTCTCTTCGTCAACAGCATCGAGTTCCTTGATGTTCTCGAAGATGGTCTCAGCAGCGACAATTCCCGACTTCATGGCGGTGTGCGTACCCTTGATCTTGGGAACATTCATGAACCCAGCGGAACATCCAACCAAAACACCACCTGGGAAGTGCAACTTTGGAATGGACTGGTATCCTCCTTCGTTCAAGGCACGAGCTCCATAAGAAACACACTCTCCACCCTCCAAAACATTGGCGTAGTATGGATGAGCCTTCATCTTCTGGAACTCCTGGTATGGGGAAACATATGGGTTGGCGTAGTCAAGTCCGACCACCAAGCCGACAGCCACCAAGCCATCACCGAAATGGTACATGAATCCTCCACCGTAGACGTCCGATGACAATGGGTAGCCCATGGAGTGGCTGACCGAGCCCTTGTTGAAGTTCTCCTCAGCAACTCTCCACACTTCCTTGATACCAAGACCGTAGGTTTGTGGGTCGGAGTTCTCGCGCAAGTTGAATTTCTTAACGGCCTTCTTGGTCAAGGAGCCGTGACATCCCTCGGCCAAAACCGTCACTCTGGCATGGAACTCCATTCCTCTCTCAAATGACAGCTTTGGAGCATTGTCCTTGCCAATACCGACATCCTTTGTGGCCACACCCTTGACAGCACCGTTTTCAGAGTACACAAGCTCGCTGACCGAGATACCAGGATAGGTTTCGACACCAAGCTCGCCAGCTTGTTCTGCCAAATACTGAACGACCGAGCTGAGCGAGGCAATGTAGTTTCTGCCGTGATTCTTCATCTGAGGAGGTTCAGGTAACAGGAAAGCATACTGTTCCGTCAAGTACTTCATGTGGTCCTCCTCTACAAGCGTGACCAAGTCCTCTGGCAATGGGATGCCGGTTCCGTCCTCGTTCAAGAACTCGCTATCTGGGAAGAGTTCCTTCAACGCACGGGGCTCGAGAACGGCTCCGGAGACAATGTGCGAGCCGAAGTCGCCGGCCTTCTCCAACACCACCACACGCAAGTCTCCGTTTCCTTCCTCGTTGTCCAATTGCTTCAATTTGATGGCAGTAGCCAATCCAGCCGGTCCACCTCCGACAATACAGACATCGACGTTGTCTGCAGCACGCTCTTCGGTGAGTGTGGCCTGATCCTCCTCCGATAACTCGGCGAATGGGATCTCCTTGCGAGCTGGAGTCGATGTGGAGAATCTTGTTATGAGAGAATTGTGGAATTGTCTTGATTGCTGGTGGGGCGATCTCGCTGAAAAGCGCAGAGCAGGGAGTGCCGATGCCAACCTTAGCAAGTTTGCCTTGCAAGCGGCATTGTGAAGATGTTTCAAGCTTCTAGGCCCGGTTATTTGTGAAAGCATAATGCGATGTGGCCGAATTTAGCGAGTGGTTTGTATGGCGGCCACAAACGGTGAAAGCGCCGGGAAAATTGATGAGATGGGTCTAGTCGCGCCGCAGAGTACGGTGGAGCAGTCAGAACGCCGTGAAAATGGATGTGGCAGCCGCTGGAGACACCCTTCACTTGTAGTACAGTTGAAAAATAGTGTGAGCGAATGAGATTCGCGATGTTGATAAGCTGGCCGCGTCACATGACGAGATGGATTGAGTCACCGAGTCCGCGACTCCGGTTTATTAGCTCGTAATTACTTTTAGGCCCACGGCTAAAACCGGCGGGATTGCGTTCAACAATTGGCAATTTGTAATAACAAATAGAATTTATTTCGGTGGGAATATAATAAAAAAAAATCTGCGACGCCGAGATTCCCCGGTATCTAGGCCCAGATTTGCAATTGCTCGTAGAAGTCCAATCTCTTGTTGGTGTGGTCAATCTGGTTCACCACCTCGTATCTCAAGTCGTCAACCAAAACCGGGTGGCCGCAGGTGATGAAGGCAACGCTATTGGCCGCTTCGGCAATCTCCTCAACAATGAGCTGGGACAACTCCGGACGGCCGCTGCGGAACTCAATGTGGGGGAACTCTTCCCTGACACGAGCCAATGGATCAAAGTCGGCAACCTTGTCCTTTTCCAAACTGCTCAGATCGGTGTGGGTGAAAAGACCCTCGGCGTCCTCTGCAATTGGTCTAGTGACGCAGATCACAGTGGAGATGTCGAGGCTCTTCAATGCCTGAAGCTCACTGGTGAATCCAGCAACAGTGGTGAGCTCTCTAACGATCCAGTACAACTTGGTCTTTCTGTTGCTGTCCTTCGACTTCGCAGCCATATCCACGGCCTCAGAATAAATACCTGAAATTCCACTTCCGCCGGCAACGAAGACGGCACTGGAGTGGTTGGAAACAGGAGCAGGACTGCCGTATGGACCTTCCACGGCAACTCTCATGGTGGTGGACTTACCTGGGAGGTTCTGCAATTTCTTGCACAACGTGTTGGTGATACCCTTCTTTGCCTTGCAGAAGAAAACAATGTGGTTATCTTTGGTGGTGGACTTGATGAATGTGAATGGATGGTTCTGCCAGAACGTGAGAGGGAGCATGAAATGGATCCAAGCATGGCCACCGCTGGTAGCAGGCCACAACTTTGGCTTGGCAACCTCGATCTTCAACGTTTCATCTGGCAACAACGTGAGCGTAGCCTTGGGGAAGCCGAACCACAACACTCTGACAAATCTGACGAATCTGTCGGCGAACCACACGGCAAAACATGCGTACATCACATCAGCATAGCCCATAACAACGACGTGGAACCACAAACCAATGATGAAGAACACAGCCAAAAGGATGTGGAGCACCAAGAATGTTTCGTATGCTCTTCTTCTCAAGAAAAGCAAAGCCTGGAAACAAAGAAGACCTCCACAAGCAGTGGCAATCACACCCCACAAGAACCAGTCCTCCTCATACTCCTCGATGTAGTAGCCTTCCTCGATGTACATCCAGGTGTATCCGACCGAGTGAACAAAGGCCATGGCCACCACAATACGGGCAACCCATCTGTGGTAGATAAGCATGGTGGAGTATTTCCATCCCGTGAACCATTGGAAGATATTGTTTCTGCCTGCAAAAAGAATAAGCAATGGCGTGAGCACCGTGCAAACAATTCCGGTTCTGTCAGAGATGTATCTAGTGATAGCCTCTGCCTTGGTTAAGAAGATCGGATCCCCTGGGAAATAGCGCATGTTCACAGCGCAGAGAATGAACAGGAGCCAGAAAAATGTGAACACAACCAAGGACTCCATTCTGGTGGGGACCAAGAAGTCGAAAACGACACCGGCTTTCTGGTGAACGTTTCTCTTCCGTTTGGCCAAGGCAGGAAGCGTGATGTATTTGCGGAACAGCTTGCTGAAAGTGCCATTGAAGACGTCTCTAAGATTAGGGAAGAATCTCACACCCCAGTGACACACCGTAGCAATGACAATCACCACCAACCAATAACCAACACACCCTGCTCCGTAGTACATGGAGTCATCGTAGTTGCCCAAGAACAACTCGTATGCCTTGAGCGCAGTTCTGGTGAATGAGACGTTGGTAACCAACACCGGGAAGTCCACGGTCGCCGAAACATTAAAGTCTGGGATCTCGGAAACATTTCTGGCCTCCTGCAAGTACCTCTCGTGGTACTTGACCAAGTCGTCAGCTGTGAATGTACCGTTGTACCACTCCGCACAGTACTCAGAATAGAAGGTGTATACTTCGGTGTTGTTTCTCTCGTTAGCAGCAAGACATCCCGTCATGGTCATGATGGCATTTGGGTTGGAGCAGAGACATGGGTACGTATAGACGTCGGCCCCACAAAAAGTTCCAATAGATGGCAAGATGATACCACAGGCATACAATGATGGGCGGACTTTCCCGTAGACAGTGTATTCTGCAACCTCGTAGCCTTGAGCTATGGCAGTGATGGCAGCGATGCACCCCAAGCTAAGTAGATTGAGTCTCATATTGGTGACGAGAAAAAAAAAACCTGGGGATTAGGGTCCGGGGTACCCCGTGTTATATAAGGCTTGCTAAAAAATTCATCGGTGACATACAAGCCGTGGTGATTGGGCCGCTTTGCCCGGTCAATTTCTGATGCTCATTTGCAAAATTATCTTTTCCATCATGTTGAGGATTTACGACAATAGACCACAGACGCACGTCGCACAGGGCTCGCAACACGCACGCCCTGCAATCATGTCGTTTTTTGCTGGGCCAAGAACTGTGGCCAAGACCCCGAACCTGATCAGCCTGTCACTTTAATTGCGCTTGGCAAGCTGTCAAAACAAGAGCTTTCACAAAGACAAGCGCCGTTTGGTGTCGCAAATGTCGGCAAATCCCGAAGCGAGTCTCTCAAACATGGTGAAGCCTCGTCTGCGCCAATGCAGAATCCCCGTCAAGTGGGCGGCGCTATATGTATTGTATGGGGAGCAGTCCTGCCTGAAGCTTGTGGGCCAGCGAATGGTATCAGGGCCAGGAATGCTCAACCGGCGAAATCTCGGTCTTCTGCTGCAGGGTGCGTATCGCACCAATTATTCTGATCAATCTGATATGGCGTCAACAGGGACTCGCAAGGTTTTGCATTGGTGTAATTGGCTAGTTCGCTTACGAGGGTGTGTCTAGATTCCTGCGAACGTCGCCCGTTTCCAACCTTAAGTCTTAGATCGTCCCACAGCCGAAGTCTGTGAATGGATGCGGAGACTTGAACGGCATCTGGCTCGTGGTAACTGGCTGCGTCACTCCCAGGTTACGTAGCCTTTAGACTCCGGTAGCATACCCTGTCCCCAGGTGTCGGTACACCGGGGCATATGTGGTTTTCAGAGATTAGCTTCGCAGATAAAAACTGATTCTCGCAAGTTCCGGATTTATTGTCTCACATTCGGGATAATTGCTAAGTCAGGAGGATCAGGGTATTTCTTCACCGGGCACTAACCATTCACCACAATGAGAAACCATTCCACCCTGAAGAAAGCGTTCCAGCATGAAATGTTCCCGGTGCCATATAACGAGCACCAAGGGATCAAACCAAACGTCAGCCAATAGCGCCGGTACCAAACCCTGTTTCGCCCACTTTACTCTGCACATGGGGCTGTATTGCATAATCTGCAAATTTCACATTCTCCGTTGCATGATCAGTTCCGAGGCCTGCTCCACATTCTCACCATTTAAAGACTTAAGCAACGGAGCCAGAGCAAGGGTGAGGGGAGGCGTAATTACAATCGGTGCTATTGGATCGCTTAAATCCCCTATAGGCTTTGTTCTGCCCCCCCAGAAGTCAAGCCAGTATCAGTGGGCCCGAGATCTGGTTCCTGACGTGGCCGTGATCCGCATAAATGTCAATTCGAGGTGAAAATTATAGACAAAAGTAAAATCGCACATTTAAGCCCACACTTGCAACTGCTCGTAGAAATCCAATCTCTTCTCCGTGTGGTCCATCTGCTTCACCACGTTGTATCTCAAGTCGTCAACCAAAACCGGGTGTCCGCAAGTGATGACCGCAACGCTCTTCTCGGCTTCCTCAATTTCGTCCTGAAGGATCTGCATCAAGTCCGGACGTCCCGATCTGAAATCAATATGAGGGAATTCTTCCTCCACGGGGGCCAATGTACTGATAGGCCCCTCTTTGTCCTTCTCTAAACTGCTCAGATCCGTTTTGTTGAAATATTCCTGAATATCGCCAACTGCTGGTCTGGTGACAAAAATTGTGGTTTCAATGTCAAGTTGCTTCAAAGCTTGAAGCTCATTAGTAAATCCTGCAACCGAGGTAAGCTCTCTAACAATCCACATTAATTTGGTCTTTCTCTTACTGTCGCCAGACTTCTTGGCCATGGCAACAGCCTCAGAATAGATTCCTGGAATTCCACTTCCTCCTGCAACGTAGAGAGCTGTAGAGTGGTTAGACACTGGAGATGGCTCGCCATATGGACCATCCACTGCGATTCTGACTGTGGTGCTGTTGCCTGGGAATTTTTGCAATTTCTTGTGCCAGACCCTTGTGAGACCCTTCTTCATCTTGCAGAAGAACACAATGGTGTTCTCCTTGTCAACTGAGTCCACGAAGGTGAATGGATGGTTCTGCCAGAAATTCAATGGGTCCAAAATGTGAATCCATGCGTGGCCACCCGCAATAGAGGGCCACGATTTCGGCTTTGGCACTTCAATCTTCAATGTGTCATCGGGCAACAAGGTGATAACAGATCTTGGGAATCCAAACCAGAAGAGTCTTCCAACTCTCACAAGTCTGTCAAAACCCCAAACGGCAAAACATGAGTACATCACCTGCGAGTATCCCATCACGCAGACATGGAACCACATACCAATGACCCAGAACCCTGCCAACAAAATGTGAAGCACCAAAAAGATTTCGTAGGATTTTCTTCTCAAGAACAACAATCCTTGGAAGCAGATGAGACCTCCACATGTAGTTGCAACAACACCCCAAATCAACCACACCTCCTTCATCTCCTCAGCGTAGTACCCTCTGCTGATGTAGATCCAAGTGTAGCCAACAGAGTGAATGAAAGCCATTATCACCACAAAACGAGCGATCCAACGATGGTAAGCAATCATGGTGGAGAACTTCCATCTGGTAACCCATTGCATGAAATTGTTTCTGCCTCCAAAGAGAAGAAGCAACGGCGTGATCATAGTACAGATGATTCCAGTTCTGTCAGCAATGTATCTGGTATAAGCCTGCTGCGCAGACTTGAAGATTGGATCACCCGAGACGTAATACAACTCTATGGCACAGAGAGCAAACAAGTACCAGAAGAAACCAAAGATGATTGCCGACTCCATTCTGGTGGGCACGAGGAAATTGAAGATCTTCAAGCATTCTTGAGGCACATTTCTCTTTCTTCTAGCCAAGGCTGGAAGCGTAATATACTTTCTGAACAGCTTGCTGAAGGTTCCGTTGAAGACATCTCTTGTTTGAGGAAAGATAACCACACCCCAGTTGCAGGCCATGGCGATCAATGCCATCAAGACCCAATAACCAATTCCACCGATTCCAGCCCAGAAGGCAACGTCGAAGTTGCCGAGGAACACTTTGTAAGCATCATTCATGAGTTCGAGGTAGGCAACCTTGGTGATCAACACCGGGTAGTCCACCGGCTTGGAAGCATTGAAGCCAGGAATCTGCGATGTGTCCTTAGCATCCGATAAGTAGCGGCTCTGGGCGTCGAGAATTTGTGACATGGTAACGGTAGTGTTGAAGTTACTGTCACAGTAGTCAATCCAGAATTTATAGTTGGTGGTTGTGTTTCTTCCAGTGGCTGCAAGACATCCAGTCATGGTCAGCATTGCACTGGGGTTGGTACAGTAGCAAACATAACTCCTTGATTTACAGAATGTGGCTATAGACCGCATAGCATATCCACAAGCGTAGAATGACTGGCGGTCTTTGCCATGGAATTCATAGTTGTAAACATACTTGGACTGAACCACGGCTGGTAACCACACCAACACGAATAGTATGGAGGAGAGCACTGAGCGCATTGTAATGGGAAAATCAAGGGAAAAACTACGACAATTTCAGTGGAAATTCCTCACCTTTTATTTCAGCCACCAATTTTTTTTCATTCTTTGCAACGTGCTCATGTTTCGCATCCTCGGACGGTTATCTTTTCCATCACAGGGTCGACATCGCAAACCATGCATGCCGTACCTGCACAGACTCCCCCCTTTGTGTCAGACTGCTGCGGGTGTCAAGTGCTCCAAGAGTTTTTTTTGTGTCAAGCTAAGCCTTCAATCTTGGCAGGGGACACAAAGAGGTCAACCGGAGACAAAAGCAGCACAGATTTCATGGACGTTTGGATCCAACACCGGCAATACTCTTCACCAGCATTCATTCCTCCCACCCCTAGTGAGATTTTCAAATGCAAGCTCCCCCACTGGCGATGCTGAAGGTGTAAATGAAACCAATGCACGAGGGCATAGATTCCGCGAATCATAGACAGGTATAATCCTCATCGGAATTGCCCTTGCCATTTCAGCCAGTAACAACAGATGGCGGAGTGCACGGCAACCGTGGATCGTCGTTGTGTGCACGGTTCGAATGATTTTTTAGATAGCTATATGGCATGGACCTACATGCTCCTAACCGGGAGTTCGCAATGATTTTCAGGTACATCGAGTATAACCAATGGTGGGTCTTGCGGATTTCCACACATTGCATTGTGTAGTGAAATCTCCCAGAAAGGCAGATTTGAGGCGGCCATGCTGGTGGCTTTTCCCAGTAAATTTGGCAAAGTTGCTTTGGCGATCTGCATTCTCGGTTGATGAAGGCTACTAGACCTTTTCGTAACCGGGCAACAATTGTGGTGAAGGCGACAAGAATGAGGCTTTATGGAGTCAATTGCTGTTACCGAAATCGCAAATCCCGGAGCTTCGCCAACAACGGGACCGCCTGAAACTTGCTCAATTTCATTGGAACAAGACAACCAAATCGTAGATATGGCCAGGAAAATATTCTACATGCAATTCTATTGTGTGGCTCTCCTGATCACTCCGTATTGTGGCCAACGAGGCGGGATCCTCACGTTTGGGAGATTGGTCAACGTATGAGTGGCTATCTTAATTTTCGATCCAAATGCCATTCTTGAGGAAGTATTCCTTGGCTTTCACACATCAAATGTGTCAGGATGAACCCGCATTCTCTTGGCTCTTCCGCATATGAGGCAGCAGGTACTTTGCATGAGATCCAGTGCCTATTGAAATCGAGCGAACGGCTGTGTGAGCCGAATGCCGGAATTTCCGGCTCAAAACAAGCATCTGGACACTTTCACAGGGCTCCCGTCTACAGGTCAACTCAGCCCAGCTTGAGCGCATAATTTCCGACATGGAAATCTCTGTCGAATCTGATTCGCTATAACCTGGCATATTTTTAAGCAATCCGGTGTACTTCTCTTGACATAGAGTCTTCATTTTTGATGAGATTCTCAGTTTCGCCGATCCCTTTGAAGACAGAAAAATACCTCAGAAAGCTTGCAATGACTGGCTCAGGAATGGGTTGTCCCGGGTCAAAATTGCCGGATCATCAATGCCGGATCAGCCGTTACTGGTCGAAACTGAACAGCTGTGTTTGTACAAGCAGGCACGCATTTCGCATCCAAATTTATATATGCTTCTAACTATGATACCCAGATAGTCAAGTTCTTCTCCTCGTCATTTTGCTCCCAAAGTTCGTCAGCAACGTCTAGAGCCAATGTCCAATCATCAGCAGAATCCATCACAACAAAATCGCCATCTTCATCCTTGTATCTAAGCTTACCAATGAGAACGTCATCCTTCACTTCCTTGCTGGCGGCGATATGGGAGGAGATTTTCAGCTGCAACTCCTGGAACAGAACATTAGAGCTGACACTCAAGTTGCTGCCGATTTCAATCCTGTTGTATATGAGCTTGATCCGAATAGAACCATTCAGACCCGTTGAGGAAGTGGATGTATCGGAAGGATTTTGAGAATTATTCAACGAGGAGCTCGACACTCTCGATCCATTCTGTATACTATCACTTCTATGCTTTCCAAACTTCAATAAACTGAAGGTTGATGAAGACGAGTTGTGACGCTGGTTAGAACCGAGAGAAGCTCTTTGAGTAGGTGATTCTGAGGCGATGGGCTGGGAAACGGGGGACCCTTCAGCATAATTTGCAGTCACATCATATGATTCATAAGTTCCCATTGATCCACGCGAGTCACGAATGCGGCGGTGGATTTGGCTGTTCATCTCATTGGCTTTCAATTGCCTCAAGCATGATTCCCACTGATTACGCGGTTCTTCGGTCTTGAAGCGTAATGTGAAAGACCCGCTTTCCTTCTTACCAGACCAAGAGATCACCAAAGTGTGTCCCAGATAGTTCGAAGAGGTAATGTTGTAGATCTCTGAGATGTAAACCCTTCCCCGCAATTCTAGGGTTGATTTTTCTTTCAGAGCGTTGAGAGACTCAAGGAGGTTGGTAGTGGAGGCAGATGCATTGCTGGTAGATTTTTTTCTGGAGCCTAAAATCTCTCTCTTCTTTTTTTCCTTATGCTTAGAGTCGGTCGAGTTCACTTCAACGAAAAAGAAGATGACACTCTCGAACAAGTAGGCAATGTATTCCTTCTCAGCGTCGCCTTCTCTCACACCAACCAGACTGTGGTATAGAAGATCGCCTTGTTCTCTGAGATTGAATCCACGCCAGTTCTTGACTCTTTCCACAAGATTTTGCAAATTACCGATGTTCTCTGCCCTTCTTTGTGCTTCATTGACCTTGTTGGCAACCTCCTTCATTGCCGCGCTGGCCAAGAGAAGTTCATTGTATCCAACGGAGTCAACAGAGTCCGAATATGTCTTGATAAGTTCCTTCAACAAGAGTGGATACTTACAAAGACGCTGAATAGGCTTAATGTTGTAAGACTGCAACTCGAAGCCCGGGTCTAGAAGAGACGACGATTTCCTCAAGTTTGCAGCTTCTTTGTTGATGAGTTCGATGGCAGACACTTGTCCAATTGTCCACGGCTCGTAAGCTCTGAATGGACCATTTGATGCATGGATGAAAACAGAGCCGATCCGCTGATATTTGGAAGGCACATTGATGTTGCACTCGAGTCCCGTTAGAAGTCTTCTGTGGAAGTCGACAATGTCGCTGAGGTTGGGGAAAAGCACATGCAACTGCTCGCTCGAGAGAGCATCGGCATTCTGCAACTCGGTTCTGTATTCTAATAGTAGCTCCAAGTCCAGGACGTATTTCCGTTCTGTCTGAATCAATTCTCGGAACACCTTGGACCTCTCGTCGGTGATTTTGAGGCTGGTGAGGTCTGAAATGAGGGAATCGGCCGACGCACTCTCGGTGAGGTCGGCCTTGGTCAAGTCGACGAGCTTCGTCACCACATTGACGATTTTGAGCAAGTCGTGCGTGCTCTCGGAGAACACATTGGAGATGGTGAACATGAACTCGTCGTCGAAGTTCAAGTGGGTCTTGACGGCGATCAAGAAGTCGTAAACGGCCTTTTTGCACATGCGCAAGTCGTCGCTGTCGGTGACAGCGATGGCGTGTTCTGGCTCAATGGCATTGAACAAGAGGCAGAGCGGCACACCCTGCTGGAACAACTTCCACAATTGGGTGGCCGGATCCAGGCTCAAGTTGGCAGGAAGCACGCCCGCGGTGAATGTGAAGATACTGTTGGTGATGGGGAGCGCAGGGTTGGAATGCGAGGCGGCGGAGTGGTCCAGGTGGATGGAGAAGCCACCCGAGCCGACTGAGGCACGGAAACCGTCGGGGCCGGGATCCTGCTGCTGCAACTGCTGCAGAAGCGCCAACGCCTGCTGCTCTGCGCACTTTTCGGCGGCCAGGGCCGCGGTGGCGAGGTAGGGCTCCATGCCCTTGATTTTGGCGAGCAGTTGCAACAAAACCGTGCACTTGTAGAATAGATGGTCGTCCGCATTGGACGAGCGGTTCATGGACAGGCTCACTTGTAGGAGCGGGCCCGACGGCACGCGCGAGATGTTTGACGACGACGAGAGGCTCGACGTGGACGAGAACGTCCGGAAGTTGGAGTGGGGCGCTGAATCCATAGGTCGGCAGTTGTTTTGGTGTGGAGCAGCTATGTGAGGTCAGGCCACAGGAACAGCGGGGACAGGCCGGCGAGAAAACGAAGGTGAAAGGGAGGCTGACAAAGTGAGCAGGCCAGGGGAGGAAGGAGGAGGCGACAGAATTGGCGCCAGAATCGACTAGTTGAAAACTGGAGGAGGAGTTGGTGGAAAAAACACCACCGTGAATGTGAGAAGTGGAAGGTACTGGCCTGGGAAACAAGGATATGGGAAATCGGGAAATGTAGTGTGAAACTCCTGTAGGCAGGGTGGACTGACCGAGCAAAAGGCGGACCAAAGCAAAAAAATAATAAATAGACGAGTAACGGTGGAAGCAAGAGGCGACTCAAATCCGGGCAGAGCAGAGGATGGAGAGCAAAAAAAAAAACAGAGAACAAAAGTAGAAAATAGGGATACACGAAAAAAATAACAAACTTTGAAAACAACACTTCGTTTCAACTTGTTTCTCCCTGTTCAACGTCGCCACACTGATTGAGTTTTGATTGTCGAATGTGGAAACCTGGTGCCGTGTTGTTGCATGGATTGGGCAATAAAGTTGAAGTGTAGGACAGGGCACCGGTGCCTGTAGCGTGGGGCCGCGAAGCGAATGTGACCAGTGGGGCCAGAAACTGGAGAAATGAAACAAGAACAAGAGAAAAAGAACCACATCCAAATCGAGACCAAGAGCGAGGTCGAGACCAAGAGTGAGCCCAGAATCTGGAGATGGAACAGCCCTGTGCTACGTTGCATGGTTCACATTGGCATGTAGTGGGCATTGGAGCCTGAAACGAGTGGGCTTTGCATGGAACCCCAGCACTAAAAAATGGCACCAAAAACTGGCAAAAAAAAAACTGGCACCGAGAATTGGCACCGAGAATTGGCACCGAGAATTGGCACCGAGAATTGGCCCTAGAGGCCCAAGTGGCTCAAAAGTCGCACTGACCATAATTAAGCCTGGAAGTGGCTGCGGCGCAGTAACTATTATGTAGCAGGTGGGGAAGTTGAGGAGAATTCGTCTTATTTGCCTTCAGCGGTGGAGCGACTTGGGACTTTTGAAGTGAGATTTTTGGTCGGATTGGGGGTGATTTGGGGTGATTGGCGGATGTGCCTTGAGAGTTTCTTGAGTGGGTATTCTCGCCCCAGACTGGGTCATTGCCTGAATCTCTGCGCCTGAATCTCTGCGCCCGAATACTCGCCTCACTCTAAGCCAAAGTCGCCCAAAGTCGCCCAAACCCGCCCAAACCGCCCAAGTCGACCAAGTCTTTAATTGAATTCGACTCTTGCACAGTTTGATGGATTATAAATCTAGTTTTTTTCTTTTTCTTTAGTTGTCGCCTTGTTTGTGTATTCCATGCTCCAACTATGGCTTCTGTCTTTCCTGCTCTGATTCTGGTCCGGCTATACAGTGCTTATTCAGGCTGGACATATTTTCTTCCAACTCTCTACGAGAGCTGCGGTCCCACATTCAATGCTATCGTTTATTTCATCTATGCCCTCTCGACTTCATTTTTCGCTCCTCACTTCGCCTTCTTCGCCTTCTTCGCTTCCTGTCTTGTTCAAGCGAATCTTCATTCTTGCTTCATTGCTCACTCTTGGCTTCACCTTTTCACTCAATTTCTCTCATCTGCTCTTCATATCTTCATATCTTCAATTTACTCCCCTTGTTAATTGCTCGTCTCTCACTTCCCTCCGGTCTCTTTCCGTGCAAGCTGCATCACCTTGCCCTTATCGCTCACATAGATAAACCCGCCTCGGTGGGGAATCCACTTCAACGCCAGAAAACCAGAGCTGCCCGCCACACTGTTCGGAACCTCGTAAATCTCGTTGAGAGTCTCGCTCTCGAAAACCTTGATGTTGGTGTCCTTCTCAAATGCCACCGCAACATACGTTCCGTCCCGATTGATCTCCACACCGGCAATTGCCTGGTCAACCTT
This sequence comes from Sungouiella pseudoflosculorum, assembly GCA_030674735.1. Lineage (NCBI taxonomy): Eukaryota > Fungi > Ascomycota > Pichiomycetes > Serinales > Metschnikowiaceae > Sungouiella > Sungouiella pseudoflosculorum. The sequence continues at coordinate 385,891 of JAKUAO010000007.1, forward strand.
GGCCATCACCCGGTAATTGAGCATGTCGGACGTTCTCCAGAGCGAAACACTGCCCTCGGCCGTGCCGCACGCAATGTATCTTCCTCTGGGATCAACACTTAGGCACGTAACTGCAGACTTGTGGCCTCGGAGAACATGCACAGATCTGAGGGTTTTCTCCTTGAGGTCCGGCTCGAGAATCTCCACCGTGCCGTTGTCTTGAGCGGCGAGAATGTATCCGTGGCCCTTGTTGGGCCACTTGACGTCGTTGACGTGGCTGGACACCTTCAACTCGGCCACTTTGGTGAAGTTGTCGCTGGGATCGAAGAGCATCACGGTTCCGTCGCTGTCAACAACACACATGACTTCTCCGTCCGGAGAGAACGCCACAAGCTCCAAGCTGGCGGTGCCATGCGCCTTGACCACCTTCACTTCTCGTTCCAATTGGCCCGTGCATTTCCAGATTTTGACCCAGCAGTCGCCCGCAACAGACGCAAACGAAGTGTCTGAGTTGGTCACCCACAGAACACTGCACACCTCGCTGGGATGGGCGTTTTCAATCACCGTGGGCGCAGAAAGTCCCAGATGTAAGCTTCTCCATACTCGAATCGACTTGTCGGACCGGGTATTGATGACACGGTTGCCAGTGGCATTGATGGAGAGGTTGGAGATCTCAGCCGTGCACGGCTTGCCGGACGGACCGACGTCTCGGGCCGGCGAATGGGTTAGACTGGCAAAGAAGACCGACATGGTTGGTGGTTGTTCGTGCATACAGCACCTGGAGTTGATGGAGTAGGCAGATGCACTTGGGCGATGTGAATTGGGAGTGTCGAATAAATCTAGGTGAAAAAGCCGTGATTGTCAATCGACGACTGGTTTGACGTTTTTCTTCGAGCAAAGTGACTTTATTTTGGTCTGAAATTACGATGTTAAGTTATGATGTCGAGTGAGGTCTGAAGATCTGGAACAGAAATACGACGATACGGTGGATTCTGGAAAACACCAGATAAGGTTATTTTGCAGGGAGAAAACTGTATTTTTTTTTTGCTGATTCTTCGTTTGCCGTTTCAGCTTCTCCTTTTTTCTTATTTTTCTTATATTCTTATATTTTCTTCTCGTCTTTCTGCCTCGCTTCCTCTTCTTTGTCTAACAAGTGCGAGATTTGGTCGCACCCACAATAATTTCACTGATCAAAGCGAACAGAATAAGTCCAACACCAGCACCAAAACCTTGCTTTTTGCCCAAATTCAAAGCGTAGAAAATGCCATTTCAGACCCGAAAACATCAAATTTTCCACCCTCTCAAGTCCCAATCCCCCGCACCCCAAAGTTTTCTCCAAGTTACCGTTTCCTCTAATAAATCTCTATCCAGGCTTCCTGTCCAAACTCGCACTGAACACCTGGAATCTTAGTTACCAGCTGCGTCTTTCTCCCAATGTCGTCTCGGCCCAGATTACTCTCGCTAGACGCCTTCTCCAAAACAGTGGAGGATGCACGTGTGAGGACCGCATCGGGTGGTATGATCACCTTGGTGTGTATCTTCATCGTGCTCATGTTGATCAGAAACGAGTACTCCGACTACATGTCGGTGATTGTACGCCCGGAATTGGTGGTCAACCGTGATGTCAACAAGCAGCTCGACATCAACTTGGACATCACGTTCCCCGACGTGCCGTGCGGTGTGCTCACCTTGGATATTTTGGATCTCACTGGCGATTTGCACTTGGACGTGGTGCAGTCGGGCTTCGAGGTGTTCAGAGTGCTTCCGCTGGGCGAGCAAATCAACGACGACTTGCCGGTGTTGTCGAGAGTATCGGAGATCTCGCAAATCTGCCGTGGCTTGACCAAGGAAGAGGTGGAGCAAGGGAAACAGTGTGGTTCCTGCTACGGAGCCTTGGACCAGGACAACAACCAGGCGTGCTGTAACACCTGCGAGGCCGTTCGTTTGGCGTACGCCGTCAAGGAGTGGGGCTTTTTCGATGGCGCCAACATCAAGCAGTGTGAGGATGAAGGGTTCGTCACCAAGATGGTTGAGCGCATCAGCCAGAACGAAGGATGTCGTGTCAAGGGCCTGGCCAAGATCAACAGAATCTCGGGTAACTTGCACTTCTCGCCTGGTGTCTCCTTGTCCAAAAACGGCCGCCACTTGCACGATTTGTCCTTGTGGAACAAGTACACCGACAAGTTTTCCATCAACCACATCATCAAGCACTTCTCGTTTGGATCCGATCCAGGGACGACTTTGCCTTTGGCCTCGTCCGAAAACGACCGCCTGGCCTCTATCCATCCTTTGAACGGCTACAACTTCTTGTCTGGTTTCAGAGATCACGTCGCTTCCTACTATTTATCGGTTGTTTCGACCAGATTCGAGTTCTTGGAAGGCAAGAAGGACCCAGTGGAAACCAACCAGTTCTCGGTCATCACCCACGACAGGCCTATTGTGGGTGGCCGTGATGGAGACCACCAGAATACCTTGCATGCTCGTGGTGGCTACCCTGGCATCTTCTTCCACTTTGACATCTCGCCCATGAAGATCATCAACAGAGAAGAGTACGCCAAGACGTGGTCTGGCTTCATTTTGGGGGTGGTGAGCTCGATTGCCGGAGTTCTCACGGTGGGTGCCGTGCTTGACCGGTCCGTTTGGGCTGCAGAGCAGGTGTTGAGAGGAAAGAAGGAGATGTAGACAGAAGAGCTTCGCTCAGAAAAATATTACATAGCTCTGCAGTAGTGTTCATCAATGTACATTGCTATTTACAAGATGCTGGCTCTCTATACTTACACCTCACTCATCAAATGACGGATCTCTCCAAAGTAGTCCTTGTTCAAGTACTGTCCCACCTCTTCAACCGTCAACCATGCATGCTTCAAGTCTGGCTTCTGTGCGGTGAATTCACCCGACAAAATGTGCAGCTTGATGAAGAATTCTCTGGCTTCGCCGTTGTGGTGAACATGGAAAGGTTTGGCCGAAACGTTGAAGTAGTTGATGGAGTCTCCACCAAGAGCATACAAACCGTCCTCGGCTTCCCGATGTAGAGGCTTGCCGGTGTTGGCGAAAGTGGGCAACTTCCATGTCTTGCCGTTATCCTCGCTCACCACCAAGTACAAAGTTCTGGCCAACTTTCTCTCCAAACTGGTGACATCGTTGGCCTTGTCAGCCTCGGTGGTTCTGGAGTTGGGGACAATTTTTCTGGACATGCTGTCCTTCTGCAGCACATCCTCGTCGGCGGTCTCCGAGTATGTCTTTGGCAAGTTGATCTCCTGCTTGAATCTGCGGTCTCTTTGTTGTCTGAGTTCTGGTCTTCCCTCTGGAAACTCGAGGTTGGGGTTGTTGTACATGGGGTTTTTGTTCAACTCCCGGTATTTTTGCTCGGACAACGTACCCTCTCTGTAGTAGAACCACTTTGGGAACGTCCACATCAATCGTTTCCACAACTCTTTCTGGTACTTGTAGTATTGTTGTTGAAACTGGGGCAAAACGGCAGTAACGACCGGGGTTCTCAGCAACAAAAGCGTAGACAGGATGGCTGGACCCGCAGGCGACGAGTATGCCCTTGCGATAGTTTTCCCGATCATTGTGGTGGGGTTTTAGCTGGAGGCTAACTTTGAAGATTCAGTTCGTAGAAATTTTCACCAGTGTGCGTGCGGGTATTTCTGGGTCTGCACTGAAAGAGTAGAGTAAATCACAGTACGAGGTGAGAGGGAACAAGACCGCATTGTTTGAGGTGGAGAGAGAACAAGAGAAGGAAATTTTGGGAACATTTCGATTAGTATGAAGATGGTTCAGTCTCTGGATTTTTGATTTTCGTCTATGTGCCCACATTCGGTGCTGGTGATGGTACCCAAGACTTCCGATTAAGTGCAGGATATATAGTTGGCCTATACTGACTAGCAAGCACTTAGAGTTATTTCTTCTGTCGGTTTAAATAATGGCAAGATAAATCAAGATTCTAACAGTTCGATTGTCAAATTTACTGACCAGATTTTCAAAATAAAAATTGAGGCCGTTCATGATGACATTCATCAGACCTCAAATTAACCACCAGTTGCACCAGCATTCAACTGTTTCAGTATAATCCACACCCAAAACATACCACAAATTCAATCTCGTCTTTTCAAGCAAATCTAATCACTCTAACACGCATACACCAAAGCACAGGCTGCCATACCAAGTTCAGGCACGGTGATTTGTTGGCCAGGTCGTGCGCCAACCATAGTCATATATATATATATCGCACTGTCCGCCCCTAGTGTCAAGAAATTTTAACCAGCCCACTTCTTTCCATCCATCCAAGTTCAGTCCTTCCCTAGTGGTCCAGTCTAATTTATCCAGTATCTTCGGGCTGTATAGTATCGTATTGTAATCGGCGGAGATTTGAATTTCAGAAGAAAACACAAAGTTTGTTTTACCAAGGTACCCAACGTAGAGAAGGTGCCAAACAAAAAGAACGTTGTCGCTGTAAACTTTGAAGTATAATCATTGACTCCACAAGATGTCTGCAGTTGAAGAATTTGAATCCACTTTGAAAGAGTTGGCTACTCTCAAGGCTCCTGGTGTGTCAGGTACTCGTATCAAGAAATTGACTGACCTTGCGGTCAGAAACGTGGCGGATGAATCAAAGTTCATTACCGTCTTGTATGCGAGCTGTAAAGCTACTCCATCTTCTCACAAATTGGGGGCATTATATGTCGTTGACTCGATTGTAAGAGTTTATATGGACGAAGCAAAGAAGAAGAATGAAGTTGTTTCCGCTCAAGCTCCAGAGGGCACTTTTGCCGCTGGGGTTTACAAGATTAGCGAGTTGGTGGAATCAATCATCGATGATGCCATGGACTTGCTGATTGTCGCCTCGACAAACGTCAAGATCGGTAAGTTGATTGATATCTGGGAACGTGCTCAAACTTTCAGCCCAGAGACTATTGCAAAGATTAGAGCTAAGCATTTCCGCTCAACTACTCCTCCTGGTACTCCTCCAGGAAAAGCAGCCGAATTGCCTCCTCCACCAGCAGCTTCTGCGCCTCTGTCTTCTAACAATGACTCTGGAAGCATCTTACTGGCTCTTGCCTCTCTTGCTAAAAAGACTGACACTCCAACTCCTCCGGCTGTTGCTTCACCTGCTTCTCAGAATGCAGCTCCAGCCACAAACAACGCAACAAATATCTTGTCTCAGTTGTCTGCTTTGGCTGGTAACAACGCCGCAGTCGCTCTGCCTTCCCCACCAGCTCAACAATTGCAACAAAACCAACAAGCTCAGCCAAACAAGGACTTGATCTTTAACATGTTGCAGCAAATGCAAAACACGGGACCACAGCAAAATGGTCCACCAGCCTCGATTCCTCAGATTCCTCAAGTTCCACAGGGTATTCCAGGTATGCCAAATATGCCTCCAGTTCCAAACATGGGTAACATGAACAACAATATCCATCCATCTCGTCAGGCCTATCAGGGTAATCAGTACAACGATAGAAGAGGCCGCGATGATGCTGGTGGATATTCCAGAAGAAACCGCTCGCGTTCTCCAACTGGTAGATACGGTAGATACGACAATCAGTTCGGTGGCCAGAACAATCAGTATGGTGGTGCCCCAAACAACCAATATGGTGGTCCAAACCAGTTTGGTGGCCAGAACAATCAATACGGCAACCACGACCAGCAGTTTGGTGGCCAAGGTGGCATGCAAGGCGGTATGCAAGGTGGCCCAGGACGTGACGACCATGAGAAGAAATCTCTTTCTCAAGGTTTCAGCACCAGTGAAGGTGAGATGAACGTCCCAGGCGCTCCTCATTACCGCCCAAGAAACCTTAGTTATGACAACTCTTTGCCTCAAGGATCTTTCAAGGTCAACTCCAGAACATTGTTCATCGGTGGTGTTCCACGCGGCATGGACGAGAGACAACTTGCCTCTCATTTGAGACCATACGCTGAAGTTCAGTCCATCATTTTGAACAGCGAGAGAAAGCACGCTTTCGTCAAGGTGTACTCAAGAAAAGAGGCCGAGCAGGTCATTGAATCCTTCAACAAGGATGGTGCATTGCCATTGAGAACTCGTTGGGGTGTTGGTTTTGGCCCAAGAGACTGTTGTAACTACCAGCATGGAGTTTCCATTATTCCAATCCAACGTTTGACTGATGCTGATCGTACCTGGGTTGTGCTGGCACAATGGGGTGGCTCTGGTGGCCAACCATTGCAAGGCGGTATGGTTCTTGACGAACCAGATATTGAGATTGGTACTGGTATTTCCTCCAAGGCTATGTCCAAGAAAATGCCAACCAACTCTGCCAGAAACGGACCAAAGTCGAACAGACCAGGTGAAGCTGATGACCAGTACGCTAAGACCGGTAACGGCCAGCAAGATTTCATGGGCTACGGAAACGGTGTTGCCAACCCATTGAGTGGTTTGTTCAATCAGCAACAGCAGCCACCTCAACAGGGATTCCCAGGACAGGCACCACCAAATGGCTTCCCTCCACAACAGGCTTATGGTGGTCAAAACAATGCAAACTTGAGCGCTCAGTTGGCTAACTTCTTCCAGAATGGCGGTCAGCAGAGTTAAGTCCTTGCATCAATACATTGAGTTCATGACGAACTTGAAAGCATCCCTCCGGAATCGGCAAGAGCGAAATCGGATGCTGCATCAATCATAATTCTAGCTCTACCAAATGTACATTATCAAACTGAATTGTCACTTTAGTCGATTTGCAAACGAAAAATATCTACAAAATTAAAATATACGTTTCTTATACATTATGCCTAATGGCTGATATTTACATAAACTTTTCCCTAATCAACCTATGCTTCAGCTGGAATGGGCAGAGGTTCAATGACCTCCAATCTGCCACCTCCAGTCGATTTAATGACAGTATTGCTAACAGTTTTAGGCTTATTGATAGCCTCTCCTTTCACAAGCTTCTCCATCTCTTCCCTCGTCAACGTCTCGTATTCCAACAAACCTTCGGCAAGTCTTTTGAGTTCGATTTTCTTCTCGTTCAACAAGTTACGAGTTCTCTTCTCTGAGTCCACCAAGAAAGATCTGACCTCGTTGTCGGCCATATCTCTGATCTTTGGCGACCATGACTCCCAATCGTCACTCATTCTCACTGGACCAATGACATCACTCATACCATAAGAAGTCACCATTGCTCTAGCCATGCCAGTGGCATTGGCCAAGTCCAGGGAACATCCACTAGTCACGTTCTCGGGACCGTGGATCATCTCTTCGGCAATCTTGCCTCCCATGCAGACGTCAAGTCTGGAGAAACACTCCTTCTTGGTCATGTCGACCTTGTCCATCTCAGGCAACTGGAATGTGACACCCAAGGCTCTTCCACGAGGAAGGATGGTGGCCTTGTACAATGGGGTGGCTGCAGGAGAGTACATGGCCATGATGGCATGGCCAGCCTCGTGGTATGCAGTGTTCTTTCTTGCCTCTTCGGTGATCACCATCTTCTTCTTGGCTGCACCCATCAAGATCTTGTCCTTGGCCCACTCGAAGTGGCCCATGTCCACAGCAGGAGCAGAGAGTTGTGATGCATGGACGGCAGCTTGGTTGACCAAGTTCATGAGCTCGGCACCGGACAAGCCTGGAGTACCTCTAGCGATGATGGATGGGTCAACATTCTCGGCGGTTTCCACGTTTTGCATGTGGTGTTTCAAGATATCGACTCTTCCACGCACATCAGGTAACTCCACAATAACTTCCTTGTCGAATCTACCAGGTCTGGTAAGAGCCTTGTCCAAGGATTCAGGGAAGTTGGTTGCTCCAATGATGATGATGCCCTCAGTCTGGGAGAATCCGTCCAACTCAACCAATAACTGGTTCAATGTCTGCTTGGCGTAGGCCTGGTCCTTAGGGTTTCTCTTTCCTCCAATGGCGTCCAACTCATCAATGAAAATGATGGCAGGAGCCTTTTCTCTGGCCTGGCTGAAAAGTTCACGGATACGCTTGGCACCGACACCGACGTAGAGCTCGTCGAATTCCGATCCCGACATGAAGAAGAACGGCACACCAGCCTCTCCGGCGGTGGCACGTGCAAGCAATGTCTTACCGGTACCTGGAGGACCGGTCAACAACACACCCTTGGGCAACTTTCCGCCCAAGCCGGTGAAACGCGAAGGGTCCTTCAAGAAGTCCACAATCTCCTCCAATTCGGCTCTGGCCTCGTCACATCCGCACACATCCTTGAATCTGACCGTAGACTGAGAAACGTCCACGGACTTGTCGACGGTCTCGGAGTTGCGGAAAATGGTGCCGTTCTCCACCAAATAGTTGAAGGCGTTGGACGCACCGTAGGTGAAGAGCGCCACGGGGATCAACCACTTGAGCCACTTGGACAAGATGGTCAATCCGGACTCCAGCACAACCACATGCACGGGCTCGGCACGAGACCCGATTCCGTAGGTGAATGGCGAGTAGTTCTGGCTGTTGACAGCAGAGCCGCCCGAGGCAACCTCACGGGCCACCTGTTCGGCCTTGGCCTTCTTGCCAATCTTGTTCAACGCCTCAATGTAGAGTTGGGTGCACTCGGGACTGCTGGCGATTCCCGGGGTCTCGAATCTCTGCACCACGATCTGTGGGTAGTTCGACACCAAGAGCCGTTTGTAGAACTCGGCCTGCACCTCTGCGTTGGCCACGTCCGAGTTGGCAGCCTGTTCCAGCGCCAGTAGCATCGACACTGTAGAGGTGGACACTTTGCGGAGGCAGTTTCTGGCGAGAATAACGGCAGCGGGCCGGCCCAAACGGGCAGGTGCTACCGAGCGCCACAATATGCTTTTTGTAACCGCAGGTACCATCTTGGCCAAGCTGTGCATTTTGCGCAAGACGAAACCTTTAAGTTGGTGGTATGGAGGCGAGTGATCGAACAGTTGAGAACTTCCGTGGGTCGTGCGCGCTCAAAACGGCGGTGGCCGACGCACGGGCATTGAAGTGGCTGGGGCGACTCGGGTGGGAAATTACGAGTTTGGGGTGGTTTTGTTGGTTTTTGTTGGTTTCGTGGTGTATAGCTCTGATTTCTGTGTGGATTTCTGTTATTTTTTTTCCTTTTTCAGCAGCAGAATTCGCTGATTATTTGGGGTTGTAGCTTTAGAGTTTTTCTGGGGTGCCACATTGGAGTATGCATTGCTGGGTCAGAAATGGAGATTCTGTGCGGAAATACGGAAACTTGCTCATTTATGGTCTGAGGCACCAGATAGAACAGGCAGAGCAAATTAGGGAAAAGCTGGGATAAGTAGGAAAAATTTCGGTGAAGATAACGAACTGACCTTGAACTCCAATAATTAACTGTAGTAAATGTTTTTGTAGTCTATGACTTCAATTTGTTGTCTGACCCTACAATCTCTCTCTCTGCACCTGGTGGTAAACCACATTCAATACCAAAAGCCTAAAGCACAGTGGCCTCAGAGCCAAACCTCCGTTCTTGCTACACCTTATTCTTTATGATTCTACAATCTCTCCCTCTGTACCTGTATTTCTTATCCAATGCCTAAAACCCGGTAATCACAAGATCGTCATGCGATTCGGTCGACTCGATCGAGAGACCATGCTCGTTCGCCAAGTGTAGAAGACAAATGAAGCAGAAACTCGTCGAGAGGTCTTTCTTCTCCTCCGGCCGATACATGCCCCCAATGGCGTCCACCACCGTTTTAAACGTCTTCTCATTCACCTGGTCCTCCACCGGCGTAGCCTCTCTGGGTTCCACTTTGATGGATTTCCAGAGATTATCCTTAAGAAGTTTCACGTCCACTCGCTTGGCCACCTTGGAGAAATTCACATACTCTGGCCGTGCTTTCCGGCCGCTGGTGACAAATTGGCTCCCAACCTCCTCCTTGATATCCTCGCCATCTGGAACATTGTCATCCACTCCACCCAACACGTCGTTGAAATCAATACCATCGAAATTGTCGTAGTCATCCATCTCCGCTTGGTGGAAAGATGCGGCGAGCTTGCCTTGTCTTTCCTCCTCTTCACGTTCCTTCTCTTTCTCCATGTACTTCCCAGCAAAGTAGTTCTCGTCGGTGTATATGCGGTTGGGCTCATCGTCATCTTCGTCAGTGACCAATAGCGGCTTCATTCGCCGAGAGAACGTGACAATAGACTTGGCAGGCTTGATGAATAAATTGACCAACCGTTGCGAGTTGAATTTGATGTCATCGGGAAGAATGTGGAGATCATCGCTCTTGCGCTCCTCTGGCCGCTTGGAGATCTGAAATTGGTTCTTGTGCTTCTGGAATAGGTCCTCCAACAAGTCGTCGTCGTCTTCCTCGAAAAAGTCAACCACAATATGTTCTTTCCGCTTCCGTTTCACCGTCTCTGGCTGCGGAGTACCGCTCTTGGTTGCAGGCTTATCTAGGTTCTTGGACTGTTTGAGTGCTGCCACTCTCCAGTGCTCCGGCCCGCGCCAGTTTGTCTTCATCTTCTCATCGAAATATGCCATCAAGTCCTGGTCCAAGACTCTCGTTGTGGTGACAACTTCATCGAGCGAGATGTTTTGCATGTTGTTGTCGATACGAGCAACGTCTTCGTCAATGTTGGCGGCAGCGTCGTTCTCGTTAGGGCCCTCTCTGTCATCAAAGTCCATGTCCATGTCCATGTCATAGTCTGGGAAATTGGCAGGCTCTTCATCTGCAAACGGCGTAGCCATCTCGGCCTCGCCCTCGGCATTGAAGCGGCTGTTCACGTCGCTCAACACCGATTTCGCATTGCCAACATCGCTCAACACAAGCCTCAACTCGGGCATTGACGGACAGATCACCAACTCGTCCAAGTCCGTGGGCTCAGGCGCTAGCATGTTGCGAAGTTTTGATAAGTTTACCCGGCCAGAACCCACATGATTTGAATCCTGGGGCTTAGGCTCGTCGTCGGCCAGTAGAGAGTTTGTTGTAGCATCAAAAACGACTCTGCCCGAGACATCGATATTGAGTGTGTTCAACAACAAGCTCTTTGCTCCACCCTCGTCGAAATCTGCGAGCGCCTTCTTGAAGAGCGGGTCAATTGCCAATTCCTGGTCCAATTTCTTGACTCTGAGCGAATCGAATGGCACTAATGTAGACTCCACCACTCTATTGATACGTCTCTCTTTTCTGCCCGAGGTGGCCTCTGCGCCATCCTCTTCGTCTTCGTTTTCATGTTCCTCTTCTAGCTCCTGCTGGCCCTTTTTCGTGGCGAGTCCACTCAAAAGCTTTCCAGTCTCGGAAGCCACCGACTCCACTCTACTCAGATAAATCTTGACACATCCGTCTAAAGTGGCCGATGCCCTCTGGAAATTGATATTGTCTCCGTCCTTGATGACGTTCAAGTCGTGGAAGTAGTCGATCAACGCAAACTGCCACGAGTTCTTGGATGTGATCTTGTTATCAGTGGAGAGTTTGATCCACTCCTCGAAGTTCGACATGATGGTCAGTCTGTTCTCGTGGAAATGGATGGCATCCTCACCTAGCGACGTGTTTGCATCGTCGGGCGCCACAAACATGTCTCCTCGGCTCACATGGCGAGCCCCAGAAGGTTTTCTTTTGGTTGAGGAGGCCGAACGGCCCGAAATCACCCGTCCTTTGTTGGATAGATCATGTAGAGCTGTCGACGGCACTCGCGCAGGACCGTGGGCGCTTCTCTTTTTGGGAAGAACCGAGGTCATTTGGTATTTCTGGGGGGACTGTGGTGAAGAGTAGTAGTTAAGTGTTGATGTTTATTATTGTGCGCGAAGAACAATAATAGAGATCATGGGGAAAAGTGAGCGGAGCGAACATTGAGATTATATAGTGAGACAAAGTTAATTTTACTTTTGGCGAAAAGAATACTACGGTTCTAAGCACTTCCAATTAAGTTGCTTTCTGTTTAGATCTCGCCGTTTTGGTTTGGTGACTGAGAATTAGGTCCCTACTGATTCACATTGCGACAATTAGATCGAGTAGCATATACAACGATTCAAGACTGGTTGGAAATCGTCTCGATTTTCAAAAATTTTGAGTAAGAGTAGATTTCTGGCTGACTTGCCTGTCGAATTTGCTATCTTCAGGGCAACTAGGGCCCATTTTGTATTCATGCTGGTTGTCTATTATGTTCTATTCCTGTTGAATTGGTACACGGCATTTGCTCTCTCCGGGAATAAGGAGAGCAACACTGAAAAGAAGAATCTCTGAATTACCAATTGAAAACACCTGTGGCTCAACCCACTACTTCCGTCTCTTCTTGCCCTTGTTGTTGACCCGGTCAATCTCTTGCTGGGAGATACGCAATCCATTCGGAGTGGCTCTACCCACGCTGTGAATTCGGAGTCCTCTATCTCTGACTCTCTTGGACTGCTTCTTGCCAACACCTAGTCTGTCGCTGGAAACCGTGGCTCCACGACCAGAATCCAAGTTTCGGAACTCACCCTTCTTGACCTTGGAGAGGACAATACCGGCCTCACGGGCCTCTCTCTCATACTCAGCAACTCTTCTTTCACGAGCTCCAATCATGCCCTTACGCATGTTCATGGGCATCTTCTCGAGCTTCTTGGGCATTCCCTTGGTGGCAGAGTTCACGGAGGCAGCCTGTCTGATTCTCTGGTCGAGGATTCTTCTTCTGGCGTTTCCAATAGGAGCGTCGTAGTCCAACGTCTGAAGTGTCAAGTCTGCTCCCGAATATTCCATGTTGTGTGCCAAAATATGCGATTCACTGAGAAGTCTCTGAAGCTTCAAGTCATTCTCCAAGTTGTCCTCATCTTCCTTGGCAGCCTTTGCCTGCTGTTTCTTGCTGAGCTTTTCCAACTCTCTGCTCTTTTTCTCCATCTCGACAAGCGTGGGTGCTCTCCCCAGCCGAGCCAACTTTCTGTCTGCTCTGCTCTGAATGACTGGAACATGTGAGTCGGTGAGCCTCACAACTTGGGGCTTTTCCTCCTCCTCTTCGCTCTCCAGGCTAATGTCACTATCGGAATCTTCGTCTCCAGACTGTTCGGAGCCGCTCTCCTCGCTGGAGCTGGAGTTTTCGCTAAATCCTCCAAAGTCATCGCTCGATGACTCGGAGTCTTGTGCAACGGCAGATTTGTCCTTGTACCCCAAAGATTCTAGAGAGCCAAACTGCTTCTCGAAGTTCTGTCTCTGGATCTCCAAACTCCTCATATACTCATCGTCGGACATGGTGGTGGGAACAGATGGAGTTGGTATCTGAAATTTTGTGAGTGTATATACCCCAGGTATCATGAAAAACTGGACCTTGAACCAACACCAACAACGGAGGGAAAAAAAATAATAGAATTGGACGATGACCAAGTTCAGAGGCTGCATTGACATCCATGCTGGTCAAGTCAAGCAAATTGTTGGCGGAACTCTCACCAAAGATGACCTTCCACTGGAAACCAAAGACTCCACCACCGAGAACTTTGTGCTGACCAAACCTTCTCTGTTCTACGCAGACCTTTATCGCCAGCACGGCGTCGAGGGATGTCATGTGATCAAGCTTGGAAGCAATCCTGCCAATGACGAGGCTGCCAGATTGGCCTGTGCTACCTGGCCCAACCATCTTCAAGTTGGAGGAGGAATCAACGATACCAATGCCTTGCAGTGGTTGGACGAGTACAAGGCGTCGCAGGTGATTGTGACCAGCTGGCTTTTCTCCGCAGCCGACGGGAAAACCATTTTGGACTGGGCAAAGTTGGAGAAGATCTCCAATTTGGTGGGCAAGGACAGATTGGTGGTGGACTTGAGTTGTCGAGAAGTCAAGACCGCTAGCGGCACCAAGTGGGTGGTGGCCATCAACAAGTGGCAGACTCTCACTGACAGCGAGCTCAGCGAGGAGTTTTTGGCCCAAGTGGCCCAGTACTGCTCGGAGTTCTTGATTCATGCTGCAGATGTCGAAGGCTTGTGCAACGGAATCGACGAGAAGTTGGTGGAGCAATTGGGCAAATGGTGCCCTGATGGATTCGCAGGGCGGATTGTCTACGCTGGCGGGGCCAAGCTGGTGGACGACTTGGCTCTTGTGAAGAGGTTGAGCGATGGTAAAGTCGACTTGACCTACGGAAGTGCCCTCGACATCTTTGGAGGGAAGCTCGTCACGTTCAACGAGGTTGTGCAGTGGTCCTAGAGACACCGAGCAGGCCGTCTGTCGTGGGTCGGTTCCTACATCTTCAATTCCCGTCAAGTTTTCTATCGTACATGATATAATACATTCACCATCCCGAGTTACCGAAGCCCTCGCCGTAGGCGTACCCGTTTGCAGGCGAGTTGCCTGCGCCACCCGGAGATCTGCCGTAGGTGGTGAATCCGCCCGTGGCGGCGTCGTTGGCCTCGACCGTGTCCTTGTTCAACTCCACTGCAATGCCGGCGAGCTTCAACTGCAAGGTCTCGATTCCACGCACCACAACCTCGTTGGGGGGCAAGTTTCCCACGGTCTCCACGTCCACGTAGAAGTTGGCAGGCTGGGCCTCGTAGTCGAACGGAGCCTCTGGGTCTGGAGCCTCTTCCCACTCACAGTTGGCCAGCTTGGGCCACTCGGCCTCGGCATCTTCCTCGTGCCAGTAGTCTGTGTGTTTCAATTTGTTCCAAGGGTCGTACTCGAAGCCGATGGCGGCGCACGGAGACCATTTGGCGTGCTCCTTGGCAATACCCTTCTTGGCAATACAGGTGAGACGAAGTTCCTGGTGCTTTCTCAACTTGCAAATCAACGGTCCCTTCTGGGCCGGGTCACGGATGACCGGGTCGCCCAATCTGGAGCCGTTCTGGAACTTGGCCAAGTCGGCCGCGTACACGTTCATGGTGCTGTCGGAGTCACACTTGGCGGTTAGCTCCAACTTCACCGAACAGTTGGGGCAGTACTGGTCACACGTGCAATCTCTGGAGTACGAGAGGTTCTCGATGCCCTCGCTGACCAACGGAATGAGTCCCAACCGGTGCGAGAGCAACTCGTCGGCGAGAACCGACGTGTTGACGTCGATTTCCACCAAGTCAATCGCCAAAGTGGGCACCTCGGACAACATGGTTCTTCTGAGCGAGTTGGCCACGGACAAGTCCACGCCACGCAAAATGAAGTCGACGTGGTCCCGTTCGGTCTGTCTGATGGTGACACGAGGTCCTGAGTCTGTGGTGTCGATCTCCATGGCGTATGGAGAAAAATGTTTAGTGGACGAAATTTGTTAGCTGGAGGTGCGGTGCACGGGTGTGAGGATGGGAGTATTTCGCGAGTTGGAGTGAAGGATTTGGGACTAGGAATATAGGAATGGAATTGGAAATGGGTGAGAAAATAGGAACACGAGTGTGAATATCGCGTGAGAAATTAAATTTGGATGTTTTGGATTTGGCGTCGAGATTATGTAGTTTTGGTTTAATTTTGGTTTAGTTGAGTTTTTCTCTTGAGAATCTGGGGTTTCGTGTTCCAGATGGCCCTCTGAGTGCTGAGACCTGTATGGGTGCAAGACCTGGTCTACTGGTACACTAATGTATTGGCTTGGTTTGGTTAAATTTGAAGACGAGTATCAAGAGAAAAAGGTATAGAATGGAGAAAAAGAAGAAAAAGCTAAAGTTCACTTATGCCGTTTCAGTATGTTCAAACACCAAAACTTTTGTTATGGCTTCTCTTCACCTCAACCTTTAAGCCTAGAAGTCCCACAGAAGCCAACCAGGCAATCGATCTCCACCCAAACCATCGATGAAAAAGAAAGAGGCAAAGTAAAACCAGACTTTGCATTTCCTCTTCACCACTTCCACCCCGAAATTCTCTCGCTCTGGCAAAATTTGCCAGTCCCCAACTGGTCCTCTAATGTTCCGGAGGTATGGGTGCACTACTGGCACTACTGGCACTATTAGCACTATCCAGTCAGATCTACTCCACACAAGTTCACCAAAAACCGCCAATGATGTCCGCCAAGACGCCCGCAATTACCATCCCCGACTTGCGGTTCGAGCAGTCCTTTATGCGTTCGCTCAACAAGTACGCCGAGGCCGACGCAGCTAAAAAGTCCAGACTCTCCACCCAAGAACTACAACTTTTGGACACTGCTCCAGAACTCAGCGAAGACGGCGACGTCGTGGAGTCTGGCTCCGACCCGCTCGCTCCGTTGGCGCCCATCACGCCGGGAATCGTCATTTATGCCATCTTCAAGGACCAGATCCTCATGCCGTTGATCCAGGGCTTTCTTTGGAGCGGGCTCTTGCTCTGCGTGCGTCCGTTCTTGGGGTTGGTTGTGGCCAATGGCCAGAGATGGGGGACCTGGGTGGCCAACGGGCTTGGCCTCCATGCACGGAGAAAGTTGTGAGCTGGCAACGAAGCTTGAAGATTCCAACTCAATGGGTCACTCGAACAAGCCTGGCGATCATTCGTGCCATGCTGACTTTCAGATGAAGAGAGAGGTGCGTTTTTTGTCCAGTTGAAAATATTGGGGGTTCGCTCTACTCCTTCAAGAGCTGTCTCTCTTGCATTGAAGTTACTTTCTTGTACTGGAGTTTGCTCTGCTTGGAGAGACACTCCTCTGTTGTACTGGTTCCATCTCTGCTGTTCTCGAGCTTCTGCTGCTGTGCTGAAGCTTTCAGAAATTCATCCTTTTGCACCGAAGTTTCTTTGTTCTACTAAAGTTTCCTATTGAAGGATGGTCTCAGCTGCTTCAACGCTCACCAAACTGAAATGTGCATGTCTTGCTGAATCCCCGGAAAAGACAAAGTTTTGCTATCCAGCATTTCGCTATCGAACAATTTGCTACCAACGAATTCGGCAGGAAGTGCTGACTGACTTTTCTCCATTGCATACGGTGCCTCCACCGCCACCTCTGTCAGCGCACTAGCCACACAGTGTCTGACATGTGCCACAAGGCGCAACTCTACCAATCTACTTACGTGGGCATGTTTCCCATAAAACACAAGAACTCATCGGCTATTTTCGGCAAAATCTCTCTTCCTCTCTCGCTCCTCGACACCTTCACCGCTCAATTCCTCATTTCTACTTCAATTTCCTGTTTCTGGCCCGAAGTTGGCTCCCATAGAAACACCCCACCCGTTATCGACCTGCAGAGAGACTCGGCCCATCCGGACTGCCGAGTCTGGTAAAGCAGCGGATTTCGAGCCGTACTAACCAACTTCCGGCATCGCAGACATTCCGGGCCCCGTCTGCCACTTGCTCAGTGCTCGCCCTCCTGCCTCCCGCCGCCTCACGCTTCGTTGTCACTCAAAAATACTCCGAACAATAGGGCGTGCGCGCACCAAGATCTCCGGCTCGAGCCTCAGGTACACCATACCACACTCACCATCAACAATTGCATAGCAACTCTTGTTTCCATTGTCGATAACTCCGTGGTGCCATTGACATTTCGGCTTCCTTGACAATGTTCAGACGCAAAACCCGAAATTCAACTGCTTACACTGGAGTGGGCAATGCGCCTCTCGTGGCACAGCAACCAAATACCAATGCCATGGCCGCTGCACTCACCATTGGGGAGAACTTGAAACAAAGCAACCCCAATGTGTACGGAAAGCCGCGGGCTCCGTCGCTCTCGTGGTCGCAGCCTCAGACTCGGTCGCTGGGCTCGCTTTTGAAGAGAAGCTCCTCCATTCAGGGTCCCCAGATCCGAGCAACCAGCACTCCAAAAACGTCCCGCACGTCTTCAGAGAGCAGCACCACCCATCCACACGTGGGTGGGCCACAAAACACCTCGCGCGTGGAATACAGCGTGGACGACAGTTTCAATGACTCCACTTTGGAGCAGATTGGTCATGAGGCTGATGCTCACTATAGCAACCGGGCCAACATGAGCGACTTGAAGCTTCACCACACGCCGGCTGCTCAGCAGCAGGTCAAGATGGTCAAGAGGTACATTCCTACACCCAACGGTATCAAGGTGGTGGAAGTGCCAGAGTCCACCATGAAGCAGGAGATTGCACGGTCCAACTCGTTGCGGTCCGGCTCTGGGTTCAACAGAAGCCCCCTGTTCTCTCGCAGCAAGAGAGTGTCGTCCATGAATGGCTCGCTGCAAGGCAACAGACCACCGCAGGCCAATCTGAGCCGCAGACTGTCGATTTTGGGCACTCCGAAATTGGGGCCACCGAAGATTGACGAAAACGTGGAGTTGGAGAGACGTGCAGCCACAGAGTCTGCTGCCGCTGAAAAGAAATCCGAAAGCGAGAACCTCAAGAGGCAAATTGCAGAGGAGGAGCGCTTGGCTAAGGAATTGGAAGCGCAAAGATTGGAAATTGAGAGATTGAAGGAGTTGAGATTGAGTAACGAGCGCAAATTGCGGGAGCTTAAGAGACTCGAGGAAGAGGAGGAGGCACTCTCCCGTACTGTTTCGCCTGCCTCAGAGACTAGGTATGCACCTCTTGCCGAGGTCCACGCTCCAGAGAAGAAATCCACCGTTGGCGAAGCATATCCTGCTGAACAAATCTCTGCTCCAGTTGACAAACACATTGAGACTGAAGATGACGAGGAGGCTGCTGCAAACGTGTCTCATATTGTCGTTGATGAGTTTGAGCAGAAGGAGGTCGAGGAAGCGGATGACTCTGACGAGGAAGACGTGCCAATCACCCAACCGATTCCTTTTGCAGTTGATGAGTTGGCGAAGAGAAGATTGGAGGATGACATCCCATCAAGTGAATACTCTCTTGATGTTCCTAGCATCATCTCTCCTCCTCTTGATGAACCTATCGTCGCAGACTCTGACGCTCACCACACTTTTCATGACTTGGACGAGTTCGGAATCGAAGAGGTGCCCAATGAAGAGTATGACACTCCAAACCTTGCGCTGCACTTGCGCCCACAATTCGACTCACAGAGAACAGAATCCTTGTCGCCAAAGTTTGATCCTGTTCCAGAGATTATCGATGATGCACACGACAGTGACGAGCTCTCCCCACCTTCTTTGAATTTAGCAGCCGGCTCCATCAGATCGATTGGAAGTATGGATTCAAAGTCCAGTAAACCGATCAAGTCGGCAATGAAAATGCCAAAGGCTTCTTACCTGTCCAAGTCGTCGTCTGCTGACAGCCCAGCACACCAAGCTTACCTTTCCTTGACGACTGCTGAAAACACACGTTTGAACTCCAAACTCTCCGCTTCGCAGTTGAATGATATCGGCGTTTTCACTAATGAGCAAAGACCTTCCCCTCCAAAATCGCCCGTCACTCCTCTGAAGAGAATGTCACAGTCTTTGAGAAAGCAACCAAGCAACCAAGCAACTGGAGGTATGGCAGGCCGTTCTTTGAGACCAAGATCGCAATCGGATGCCTCTCAAACTGGCCGCACGAATGGTCCTACTGGCGGAGGTATGAGCTCCAGAACTTTCAAGTCACAGCCTCAACCTATTCCTCCACATCCTGCTCTGCAACCTAATTATCAGTCGCCATCGAAACTTCGGGCTGCTGAGTTGTATGCGAAGGCAAATAACAGACCAAGATCTCAATTTCAACCGATTCAACGGCTGTCATCCTTCACTAAGAATCACGAGCATGGCAAACCAGAAGGAGCCGGAGCTCCCACCCCAAAGCCAGAACTTCAAGGAAACCATCGTCTCACTTTGAGAGGACCACGGCCACAATCTCATGTTCCTCAGTCTGCGTACCAAGAAAGCCAAGCTCCTGCTCCCTCTCATGCTAACAATGGCGTCACTGGTGGCGGATTCAAGGGATTCAGATCGAAATTTGCTGATTCCGACGACGAAGATGCCCCCGCTTACACCTCCTCGGGTGGTGGCTTCCACTCTCGCTTTAACGATTCTAATGACGACTTGCCTGGCGCAGGAAAGCAAGCTGCTTCAAAAATTAGTGCTCCTCCTCCTCCTCGTGAAGAAGTGAGAACTACTCCAATTGTTACTCTTCGGAACCAAAAGGGTCCCAAGGAAACTCCAAAAGAAGAAAAGCCGAAAAAGAAGAAGTTCTTGAGAAAGCTTTTTGGAAGAAGTTAATTCACAACCATTTCAAGCCCCCTTTATTAGAACAATACATGTCAGAAATCAGAAGAACATTTATCGTGAAGCCTATGTTTCAAATTCTATAAGATTTGTGTGGTGGCCCTGCGTGGTGTTATTCGACGCTTGTCTCTCAGCCCTGTGGAAGTTTTCAATTTGCTTTTGATCCGCATGATGGTTGTTTACTGGGTCCACCAACACCTGTGCTTCGGCCCCCAATAACAAATCTTTGTCATGTTCGTCAATTTCAGTCACCCCAAAATCGTCATCTGGCTCGTCGTCATCCTCGTGTACCTTAGCACTCTTACCAGATTTCACAGAGGAGTTATCCATCAGTGGCAGTGATTGTGCTGCTGAGTCCATACGACGACGGACCTTCTTTGCAACTTCACGTCCATCAGCGAGAAGACCATCGAACATGTCTCTCAAGTTTCTCATTGTTGCGGCCTTCGAGTCTAATGGTTTGTCAATATGGAGCGACGAGTTGAGCGTTTTGCTGAAAAACAATTCATACGTTTCATCTGCAAGGATGACCATCCGGAATGTTGGTAGATTGAGAACCACAGGCGTCTTGGGGTTCAAAGCAGCATTGTGTGAAATGGAGTTATGAACTGCCAATTCTTTAAGTAATGGTTCCTCTTCAACTGGTTGAGCATATTCAAACGCTCTCTGAATAAATGTACTTGCGGCAGACAAGTATCGCTCGAGTTGCATGCTCTCAATCCTCTTCTTGTCAATGTCAATTGATGTAGGGATTGGGATTGCATCTTGATCTGACAATCCCTTCTCTTGTTGCTGTTTGTAGATTTGGTCAGCAATAGCATTCTCAATTGCAGTCTCAGTGAGCGAGTCCAATAAGAGGCCCTCTTTCCATGGAGACGTGATGTATAACAAATCCTCAGAAATAGTCAAGATTCCCTCTCTGTCAACCATGTCACTTTCACTGTAAAGGGAGAAGAAGTTGGAGATTGAAGTCAACAAGTCAGGTTCAACAACCTTATTCAATCCAACCACCAACTCTCCCAACGAGAGCTCACCCAGTTTGCTCTCGTTCCAATGGTCGAATACACGATGTAAGAATCTTTCCTGTTTATCGAGAATCTCTTCCTGCGGATCCTCATAAACCCAGTCACAAATTTGAGTCATGAACTCTTTGAAGGCAGAAAAGTCCATGAGTGTAGCTCCACCTCCAACTGCAACCTGCTGCTGAACAATGGAATAGAACCGGTCATAGATGATCGATGTGTCTTCCTGATTGAAGTTGGACGTTCTCGGCAAGTTTCGCAATTCTGTCCGTTTCACGAAGGTTGAGATGTTTTGGAATATGCTGTCCCGGTGCTTGGCCCGATGCTTTTCGATGGTGTCTTCGCCAATCACTGAGAATTCTTTGAATGCGGTGACTAGTAACTCCTGGAATTTGGTAATCAGAGCAAATTTCGGATTGCTGCTGGATGGATGAGCGCTCTGGTCCAAAGTGTGGAAGTAGTTCTTCAAGATGGAAATGAATGCGCCGTCATCTTCCGCCTGCAACAATTCCTCTCCGTTCAATTTTAATACAGCCAATGCAACCTGGAAGAGAGTCTTTGGGCCCTGCAAAAAGAACACATCCAAGATACGGAACGCAAACACCAAAGGCATTGATGTCAAATAGAGCGACAAAAACCACGGCAACGAGATCACAGAGAGCTGGATGTCGTATTTGAGAATGTGGGTCCACAACATAGGCATCGTTTCGGCAACAAGTGACTCGAATACTCGCTGATCGAGAAGAGTTCCATACATGGTCTTCGAATAGTAGCCAGGAACAATCCGATCGCAAAGCACATTCAAGCACCAGTACGCCTGTTCCTCAGACATGTAGATGAGCAAGGCTGCAACCACGATGTTCATGGCCTGGCAGTATCCGATTTCAGGGTTCTTCCATGAGTAGGCAGTGAGCACTCTTCTAAGTCTCTCGATACCTTCGGGATCTTGATATGCGGCGTATTCTGGAAGCGAACGGTTCAAATCCTTGGAGATTTCGTCGATGGCCAACGATGTTTTCAGCTCGTTTTCCTTCAACATCCTTTGGTACTCGTCCTGGTGGTCTACACGGCTGTATATGGAGCCACAGCACAACTCCCAGATCTCGCCTCGAAGACGGTTGGGCAACCCCACACGCACCAACTTGTAGAACATGGGCGTTTTGATGAGCGAGAGGTTGCGTCCGTCCATGCGGAACAAGTCGAACCACAACTTCATTTTCGAGCGGTCTCTGGACTCTTTGGCATTGCCCGGGAACTTGAACACCACGCCCAAGCCGCTTGGGGGAATGCGGTCGATTTTCTCGGTGGACACCTTGTTCTTCGCCAAGAGATACTCCGAGTAGCACGTCTGAATAAATGGCACCAAGTTCTTCACGTTGGGCAAGTTGTCTTTGAGGGCCGTCTTCAACAGCGACGAAAAGCGCTCGCTATCGGAGCGGAGCCCCACCAAGTAGAGCTTGATGTGCAACTTGGAGTGGGTGGTGAGCGCCAACGCAAACCCATACAGACTGGTGGGGAGTCGCTCCACTTTCTTGATGGTGGAGATGTGCAACGTGAACAGGCAATTGCGCTGGTCAAACACGTCACGGAACACCAAAAAGTGCTGGGTCAAGAAGATCCGGCCCTGCGGGTAGTTCCCGTTCTTGAAGGCGTCCTTGCCTGAGTCGGAACGGAATCCCACCTCCACTGCCAGTTCCTCCAAGATGGTTTCTCCGTCTGGAAGATTGTGGTCTCGGCAGAAGATCTCATCTTTCGAGAGCGTGGTGGAGGTCTTGCGGTCGAGAACCTGCGACAATGTCGACACGGCCTTCTCCCTCAAGTTTTCGAAAAACGCCATGGTCAATTGGCTCCAGAAGCAAAGGGTTGGGGCTTAAGGGTCTGGGCAGGGTGAGGTACGGGTGGGGGGAATAGGTGGAGGTTTTTGGATGGGAAACGGCCACCTCGGCAAGATGACGTCGGCGAGAAAAAAAAAATGTATTTGGCGAATAGAAGATGACGAAATGAAGCTGCTTGCACCATTTGGGTTTGTAGAGATTTGTGATTTGGGTTTTTGTTGCCAGGTGTTTCTGGTTGAAATTGGTGACATCTCGTAATTTTGTTCGGTCCGCGCGGTAATCTCGGATGCTGCTGGTGATGTTCCTCCATGGTTAGCTGGTTGGCTGCGAAACCGGGACTGGTAGTTTAGAGAGAAAGTATCCGCTCAAAATATGGTCATTAAGGTTCGAGACGAGTTTTTATGAATTAAATTTGATTCTTGCCTTATTTTTATAAGACTAGGAATTTGCGATCACAGTCCATTTTGCTTGGTACTCTTCCAACTTCTGTTTATTAGGATACCACCTTGCCTCTCACTTCTGATCCGTTCTTCGACTCTAGACCCGAAGCTGGGCTGTCATCTTCGGCCAGTGAGCCTTCTGACAATGGATCCAACACTTCATCCAAGTCCACATAGCTGCGGGAGATACGGTGCTTGTGGGGTGTTGGCTGGACCCTAATACCAGGAATGCGAAGGTGAGTACTATCGCCGGTTCCAAGTCTTAAGGGTACGTGCTTGTCGTCTCTAGACCGTCCTTCTTCCTCGAGATCAGTCAAACTCATGTATTCCGAGTAGTCAGAGATCTGCTTCAATGGCGTCGACGCAGCTTTCCGGTCTCTCTTCTTGAACTTGTTCCCAATGATCTTGCCCGAGTGGCTCAACACAACCTTGATGATGTCTCTCTTCAAATGGTTAGCAAAGTCCACTCCGGTCCACGTCTTGTTCTTGTACCTGAGCGTAGGAATGGTGATATTGAGGTTATGCACATCAATAATGTTCAAATGCTTGGGTGGCTTGAAACTGACACACAACTTCATCCTCTTGACCTCAAACTCTCCAATGACCATATATTTCGCCGACCGGTCTCTGAAAGTGGTCAAATCATCAACATCAATCTTCTTTTTCTTCTTTTTGGATGGACTATGCCGGCTGCGGGACGAATCATGAGACTCGCTGTACGTATGACCGTTACTGCTTGTGGCAGTCGATCCGTTGGAAGAGACGTCAAGACTTTCATCTTGCTTGGAGCTCGAAGTGGAGATACCAATGCTGCTCGAGGCGGGGCTGCGATCTTTCCGTCTTTTCGCCAAGAGTCTTCTGAATGGGTTCAGAGAAACCTCGCTGGACGCACTGCTGTTGATACTGACTTGATCAGTATTGATGCTTTCTTCACTGTGTTCCTTTTTCTGCTTCTTGCTCAGCTCGGGAGCAGTGTCATCCTTGGGGAATAGGTAAGAGAACATTTTCGAAGCGCAATTGTAATCGAGCTGGATATGAATAGGTTGAACATTAAGGCGGGAATTCTTCATGACGCGAATACCGCCCACGGGATTGAGCATCTCCCAAGTCATTTTCAAGATCGGCTCCTTGAAGTCATTATCTTGCTGTCCTTTAATCAGGTCAAGGGCTTCCTTAAGCGGACGTAAGAGTTCGGGATAAACAGCCAGCGGATTTAAATTGAAACCTTGAACCATGGAGATCTCTATTTCATTGAGGTTGGAGCCATCATATTGCTCAACCCGGGTGAACTGAGAAGTAGCTAAAGCCAAGTCCACGAATGGCTCCCGATTGTCCTCAAGTAGATGCCAGATGACTTGATTGGCTCGAATATGCCAGTTCCTTCTGAAATGTTGAGATTCCGTGACCGTGGAACTCAAACTCTTGAGACCACTGATTATCAATTCCAACTCAAGCTTCATTCGCTCAAGCTCTGTCTCAATATGGACCTTATCTTTGTAGTCTCGATCAGAGAGCACAATTCCACGTTGATCCATCTTGAGAAAGAGTTTTCTGCAAAGACGAATGTTAGTCTGAAGTTGTTGAACCTTTTCTGCAAGTCCAATAAAGTCAGAGATATCAGTAACAGCCAACATCTCGTCCAATCGTTCATGGAACGCATCTTGTACACCTTTGGAATGCATAAGCAAGTCAGTGATCACGTAATATATGGCAGAATATTGCGATGAGGTGGCATTCAAAACGAGCTTCGACAAATTGATCACTAACTCATTTGATCTTTGTTGATTAGATGTTTCTGCCAACAACATGTTCGGCCTCTTCAATGCCAAAGTCATATCCGTTCTTTCCAAGACCAAGTCTTCTGTAAGCCACGAACTGTCATCACAAACCTCCAAATCCACCCAGGGTGGCCAAGTCTTCTTCTTGCTGGTTATCAAATAGAAGTCGTCTGTTTCCTCCTGGAAATCATCCCTTTGGAATGCAAAGAAGTGTGAATCCTGGAAGAACACTCCGAATCGAGTATCAACTAGAGATGCTTCCTCGCTGCCCTCGCTGATGATGTCTTTCGTTCCTTCGAGGTTGACACCTATCACTCTCAATTCAACTTGTTGATTGGTCTCAAGAATACATGAGGTCAAATCAGCATCACTCATCATTTGAACTTGTGGTCGAATCAATTTGATGAGAAACTTGTGTTCAATTTCCTGACCCTCCTCCACTCGTTCGAGATACTCATCAAATCCGTCTATCACATCATCGCTTCCTTCCTTGAAATAATTCAAAACTTCCTCCTCCAGATAATTAGGTTTGGAGGAATCGCGTCTTCCTTCTTGTTCAAGATTTGCCTGCTTGACCAAATTATTGACAAAATCAATGGCCGATCTAGTCATAGCAAATCTGGAAGTTTTCTTCTCTCCCATAAGTTGAAGATAACGTACGAATAGGTCTCTCAACTGATTGTTCCATTTCAATTGCAAATTGTGGAGCAAGAATCTGTTATGATAGTCTGACACTGACGCATTAGAGCTAATAACATCTTCGGCGCTTTCCAAGCATTTGAAGTTTGAGAATGTTGAACCTTGACGAGATCTGAACTTTGTCAAGGAAGAAACAGACGAGATCTCTGAGGTATCTGCAGCATTTGTGGGCGGTTCAGGTCCTAGCAAACTTGTTGGTCGCGAGGTGGCCTTGAGGTCATTGAAGATAGAATTAACTTTATTCAATCTTCCCTCATTCTCAGCGATTTCTCCCTTAAGTCTTTGGTAATCCTTATGAAAAACGGGATTATCAAGATCATCAAGCTGCTTGAGGGCTTTAACATTCTCGTCATATTGCTGATGGAGTTCCTTGGCTCGCTTTTCCAAAAGCATGGCCTGGACTTCGTCCGGCGGATGTGCTCCAATCAAGCAGTCGTGTGATTTTTCACGGCCAAACGGATAAGCGCCCTCTGGAATCTCCAAAGAGAACTCCCTAAAGTAGGTGAATTTCGGTGTGAAAAAGAATGGTTTGACATCCACAACTGGGTTGGCGGAAAGAACATCCTGCTCTTCCAATTCGACAAAATCATCTTGATCAAGCCACAGGAAATCGTCATCCTCAATTGAAATTCCCCTCAGCCATTTGTCCGATCCAAATCTAGGGTTTTCTCTCTCGCCAGCCGAAGACTCGTCGTCAGAGACATCTGAGTTTTTGGAAAACGAGGCCAAGATCTGAGCTCGTAATGATGAATCAGCGAAAGCTGCATGAACAAATCTGATATCTGCATCTGTGAGATCAATCTCTCCCAAATTCAATTTCAACTTGCGAATCCTCTTGTCAATTCCCAATTTATCATTGACATATCTCACAACCTCTTTACGCTGGTGCAAATCGATGATGCACTTCGCAAACTTTCCTTTCAAGCCAGTGCGTACAACATGTGGTCCACTTGCATCTTCGGCTGACGTGAGATACATATGTGAGATGGAAAGTGGTTGGATATCCAACTGGTACGTGAACGTGAACAAGTGAGGACCCATTTTGACCAGCGATTTATCCTTTGCATGTCTGGCAAACAATGTGCCCTCTCGAATAGGTAATGATATCGTATCTGAGATTGTATTCCACCATGCAAAAAAGTATCGGAACACCATAGGTGTGAAATATGCTGCATTATAAGCATTTCCTTTAGAGGATTTTGAACTCACTGAGATGGCCATGTGTAAGTAGTCCGACCTGTAGTCCTCGTACGAGTCAGGATGCCATTCGAACTCTGGGCTTGTCACTCTCACGTCATAGTGCGGTTTGAAACTGTCTGTACGCTTCTGATTACTGCTTAACTCAGTTGCGGTTTTGTCAACGTTCCTCTCGAAAAGGAAACCAAGCTTCCAGCACACCTTCTCGTCAGAGGAGAACTTCATCACACGCTTCAGAAACTTTCTGTTTTCCTGGTCTGCGTCATGAAGGTAATCCTGAACATCATTGAAGAATAAACTCCAAGTGCGCTTCTCAGCAGTAGAGTAGTTCGGAATACCCAATATGAAGTCATAACTTTCGAGAATAACAATTTCGGATTTCTTTCCAGTATCATTAATTCTTAAAGAAACATCATTTTTCCAACAGAAAACGAATCCTGAACTCTCGCCTATGAGATCGTAGGGAGAAATCGAACTCTTGATATGAAGGCATAACTCATTCTGGACATCGAATCGAAGTTTGCCGTGCGCGATCAATGCAACCTTATCCCACCATCCTAGCGGACTGTCATCAATTTCAGGTTTGGTGAAATTATCAAAGGCGCCCATAGTGGCCGAAATTGCAGGCAGGTATGATTTACTCCAGCTCATAATGCAAGCTCTTTCGGTTTTGAGATTACATCTCAAGTCGAACATGAACTTCACCGGTGTAAGCGTTCTGATTATATGAGCAGAATAGAAGTTGTCGTGTTCTGAAGGTGATGTCACTGCTGGTGAAAACGGAACAAAAATGTGTCTCATCTCTTCTTTCATATGCACAAGCTTCTCATTGATGACAATATTACCCAGGAAGTCCATGACAGGAGTGCCTTCTTCATTTGGTGGAAATGACAAAAGCGGGATAGTGTAATCTTTGATTCCGAAGTAGACCATTGAACTTCGAATGTGCAAGAAGATAGGAACGAGAATGGAATAGTCAAGTTTTGGTTGGCCCTTTCCATAATCATGCAAGAATTTGTCAACATCCGGAATCTCAGGATCTTTTACCATAATATCGAAATCCTTAAAGAGGCCGGAGAATTGCAGTGCTCCTGGGGCATATTCCTGAATGTCGAATTTGTTAGAGATAAGAGGATTGATCTCATCCTTACCCCATAACTGATGAGAACGCTCTTCCCATTGTTTGAATCGACTTGACTTGAACTTGCGGAATTTGTTAACCCACGATCTTTCGAAATCCTTATGAAGGGAGTCACGGGCATTCGAAATGATTCTGTCTGCCATATCTTCCGTCAATCCAGGGCTCTCGTTGAAGGTCTCAAAGGAAGGTTGTGCCCCTGCTGTAGTCGCTTTCGTCGAATCACTCTCAGCACTAGATTTTGTGTCTGACAATTTTGAAGAAGCCAAATCAGGCGTCGACTCTTTCTGGTGTCCTAAATTCTTGAACGCTCCATTGATCGGTTGTGTGAACTCACACATGATAGTCTTTTTAAGTGAGTGTCTGGTATCATGCCGACTCAGAAGTTTTTGATTACGGACTGGCTTGTAGGACAATGCCTCTCTGACTTGAGATCTAATCTCTTTCTCCTTCTGCTCAAAATAAGCAAGTTTTCTTCCTCGCTCGATTTGCTCAATTGCTCCGAGCTCGTAGATCATGGCAAGCTCAGTTTCAAAGGGATCATTTTCCAATGTTAAGCCGAAGGTCTTCGTTTTCCACCTGACGCAAGGTAATTTCAAGGCATTCATAGCATCGGGATGGATCAGGGCAAACTTTTCGTCGCCCTCTGTGATGTTTTTGAAGTTATTTTTGACTTGCTTTATCGCTTTTCCAAACGTAATAACATTATCGATCACCGTGTAAACCAAGTACTGGAAAGGAATGTTGAGACGAATACTCTTGGAGTTTAGCACAAAAGTGGAAGCAGTAGCAGTGTCCAAGTTTATGTAGGCGTCGGTGATGGATACCATTCTAGCCCAAAGTTGAGTGTTTGGATGAACCACATAAAGCCGTGAGTATCTGATTTGACACTCGGGTTTCACCAATACATCATCCAAACTTAATTGATCAAATTCAACCATGACGTCGACATTGTGCACGAGTCTAGCGACAACGGCAACGGAATCAATTTGAACATCGAGATGAATCTTTTTGGAAACTCCTTGAAGCTGGAGCACCTGCTCCTTGGAATATTGCTGTTTGACCTTTGGCGATATCATGTTCACCAAGGTGTGGGCGTACATAACGCACCAAACCAAGAATATGTCAATTCGGCTATCGATTTCTGGAATGTGAATTCTCAAGCGGTCGCTAGCTCCCTTTGGATTTTCAATGGTCAAATCCTTTATGAGCATCACTCTTTTGACTTGATTTGCAGAGTCATCGTTGTTTTCGACCTCCTCCGAGCGAGAATCCAAAGAGGAGACATCATTGAAGTCAATTTCACCCAACTTGGATTCCGTCACTTGGTCAAAATCAGCAATGTATTCGCTTGAATGGTCGCTCATGGTGTTTGCCTGGATTTGACCAATTTGCGTCTTGAAAACCTTATCAGTTCGCTTGTAGTCAATCGAGACATCATTCAATGCGTATGACACACCTCTCTTGAATGAAGCGAGGTCCGTTTTGGTATCCAGATTCTCATCATACATGATATGAGAGGGCAAAGCGTCGTTGCAGATAATAATTACCAGGAACTGAGTCGAGCGGAATCTGACCGAGGTAAATAACGGTGGGAGGATGTTGAAAATATCCAAGAATACTTCCTCGACAAGCTTGTCATTGATATCTTCTGGAAGAAGGTCGGGATTTTGACAGTCAATGTTAGCACAGGCCTTGTTATAGTGATTAATTCTAGCTTCTTGCAACCTTCGTATAACCTGGAAAATCATGGTGTTAACTGAACGAACTTGGAACTTTTTCGTCATAATTTTCAAGGCAACACTGTTGGTATCCACGCAATAGCCGATGAGAGTGTTCAAATTCGATGCAAACACCTCATTTCCACCCACTTCGAGACGGATGTTTCTTAGCTTCAAGTAACTTTTGATGGTCAAGAGGGTGGACCCTCCCACGCACTTCCTCTCAACGAGTCGACCAAAGTTCCTTGTGGACGATTTTAATGCAACATATGAGATTCCAGCGTGAGTGACAACATTCTCCAAAGATCCTCTGTGAAATTCATGGTGATCAATGCCAGGGGTGTGGAGAGTTCCTTTGACATCAGTAACTAATGCTTTAGCTGAGACTTTCCGGAACAACTTAGATATCTCGATCAACTTCTTCAATTTCCTCTCCGGTATTTTGCGTTTGGCGGGGCCTGCCTTTGAACCCTTCGAGTTATCCTTGGAGTGAACAAACTCCAAAAGGTACGCAAGCTGGTCAAAATAAATATCGAACGCAGGGTTTGTGATGGCCAAACTGGTTGCAAGGTCGATGAAGAATTTGTCATCGTCGGCCTTGCAAGCCCTGTAAACGTCGGTGAGGTCTGTTTCGAACAAGTAGGTGAGCGAGGGGATCTCCAAGCATCTCAGATCGAGGTGGAACATTTTGCCAGCAGTCACGTACCACGACACTTTCGCCACCACCTTTTCGTAAGTAGTATCCTTCAGGAAATTAATGGAGTAACTGGAAGACTCAACACGGACCTCTCCGTACTCGGCCAGTCCCAGCTCCACCTTCACCAGAACAGAAGATATAAGATTCAAAAGCCTTAGACATGTACGCAACGAGGGAATGGGCATGTTCTTTTTGCTTTCAGATTTGCTTTCAGATTTGGGAGCCTGCTCCGACCGTTTGGCAAGTAATTTATCGAGTCTTGGGATGTAAAGATCACTCACACTGAAGAGGAGAGATAGGTTGGTGATGTGGGCCATGGTTCTGCTCTTTGAATCTCGTGGACACCAAAACAGGATGGTGTATTTCACACTCAAGTCCAAGTTGTGGAGCACTCGAACTGGAGGAACCTTTGAGCCTGCCGAACGGTTTTTCACGTAGCCATCAATTGCGGTGATGGCAAAGCGGTGGTTTCCATTCTCTAACGCATGGAAGGATTCGACTCGAAAGTAGTCGATACTCAATGAGATGTTCTCGTTCACTTGGCGATGGGTGTATGTGAATCTGTGGAAGTGAACGGCAGCCTCGTTCAACCATTTGCGGACAAATAGAACGTTGTAGAGCATGCTGGGCATTGAGAGCACGATCTCGGTTGGGATGTCGCCATATTGTCCCAAATCAGGCCGCAGTTCTTTCTTCTTCTCTGAGCCTGTGGTGATCACTTCGACATTTCCAAGCACCACGTTAAACATTCGAAACGGCGCATCTCCGGACCACGCCGCAAAGATCTTTAATCGGGCAAAGCCAATCGTCACTTTCGTGGTGCTGAATTTGATGGTGACATGGTGCAAGGTGAGCCAGCCTATGGATTTCACCGATATGTGGGGTGTCAAGTTCAACGCCAAAAGCACCACCAAGTAGCAGCCTAGCCACACTGCTGCTAGAGTCACCACGGTCAGTGCCGAGGGTATTGGGACGTAGTCGCCTAAAGTCGGCATATTTTTGTCACTGAGTGGGATATTTGGCTCCAAGCAAAACGATGAAATTTGAGGCGAGCAAGTTCAGTACGTAGTTACACTGCAATGGGTGTCAGGACAAGGTTGTGATGAGGTGAATGAGTAAGTAGCAGCACCAGTAAGTCCAGAATTGTAGAAAAAGCAATTGGATGGAACGGAGAAAGCGGCGGTGCAGTGTTAGTCCACTTAAGGTTGGCTAGATATTTCAAGTCCACCAATTACGCAGGTTACGAGCTAATGCACCATAGTGGGCGGGCCGGCGAAACTGATTAGGGACGGAACGTCGGGCTGTTCAAGTTCCGAGGCTAAAATCCCCACCAAACTCTTCGCAGAGTGCAACATACCACCAGTACCAGTAGAAAGGCGTGCACTATGTGGTGATTGTTGTAGAGGAGGACAATAGAAGCTCTCAGTGCAGATACGGAAAAACCGGCAGGTTTAGTGCCGGAAGAAACGGAGTTCTAAGGGAGCAGTGATACTCAACCAGAGTAGCTAAACACTCGATTCGGGGAATCAGGAGCGGGATCCGGTGGCGCTGTGGTCCCATTTTCTCGGTTTTTCCGTCTGAATTTCAAGATTTGGCCTGTTTCTCTTCCAGCTACTTACACCGGTGGCTTCGGTACATGCAGATCGTGAGATTAGTCTAGTGATCTTGCCAAGAGAGAACAATAAGTACGACGATGTTGCGAGCCTCGCTACGTTTTTTAGTGAGTGAGGTGAAATTTGTGGAGAAGTCGTCCTGTGAAATAGTTGGCAACTGCACACCTATGTGGTTCCATGCAACGTGAGGTCGCAGCTCTCTGGCCTAACAGTACTAGATATTTCTCACCATTTTCGCAGTAAGAGCAAACGAGAAACGAGACACCACCAAAATTGAAGTTCCCTGCCAAAAAAAAAAAGAAAATACAAAAAAACAAAAAACATCGAATTTCAGGAAACACACAATCATTCTTTACTTATGCTAGAATCTCCACTTCGATGTTCCCAATTCACACTCCAATTCCTCATATCCTAGTTGCCAGGTCTTATCGGTCGTGCGCGCACCACCATGTCGCCACGCACTCCACACTAATCCGATCCTACTAACTTAACCACCTAACCATGGAAGAATTAGGAATCGAAATGCCCGTGGCGCCAGCCTTGGCCCTCCCCAAATCCAAAGAGTGGCCACCTCAGCAAGACGAGCAGTTGGACATCTACTTGAGATTGAAGAAATTGCAGAAAGAGTTGGATCTCTTGTTGTTACAAGAAGACTACATCAAAGACGAGCAACGCCACTTGAAGCGGGAGTTGGTGCGCGCCCAGGAAGAGGTCAAGCGGATCCGGTCGGTGCCGCTCGTCATTGGCCAGTTTTTGGAGCCCATCGACGAGAACACAGGCATTGTTTCCAGTACCACCGGCTCCAACTACGTGGTGAGAATCTTGTCGACGTTGGACAGAGAATTGTTGAAGCCTTCGTCGTCGGTGGCGTTGCACCGCCACTCCAATGCATTGGTGGACATTTTGCCTCCTGAGGCCGACTCGTCCATCGCTATTGTGGGAGACAACCAAAAGCCCGACGTCACCTACGCCGACGTGGGAGGCTTGGACATGCAGAAGCAGGAGATCAGAGAGGCTGTGGAGTTGCCCTTGACCCAGGGCGACTTGTATTCGCAAATCGGTATTGATCCTCCCAGAGGAGTGTTGCTCTATGGACCTCCCGGTACCGGTAAGACCATGTTGGTGAAGGCCGTGGCCAACTCCACCACGGCGTCGTTTATCAGAATCAACGGATCGGAGTTCGTGCAGAAATACTTGGGTGAGGGTCCCAGAATGGTCAGAGACGTGTTCAGGTTGGCCAGAGAAAACTCGCCAGCAATCATCTTCATCGACGAGATCGATGCCATTGCCACCAAGAGATTCGACGCCCAAACCGGTGCCGACCGTGAGGTGCAGAGAATCTTGTTGGAGTTGCTTAACCAGATGGATGGATTTGACCAGACTTCCAACGTTAAGGTCATTATGGCCACCAACAGAGCAGACACTTTGGATCCTGCCTTGTTGAGACCAGGAAGATTGGATAGAAAGATCGAGTTCCCTTCGCTTAAAGACAGAAGAGAGCGTCGGTTGATCTTCTCCACCGTGGCATCCAAAATGGCGTTGGCTCCAGAAGTCGACTTGGATTCCTTGATTGTGCGGAACGATCCATTGTCGGGAGCAGTGATTGCTGCCATCATGCAAGAAGCCGGATTGCGTGCTGTCAGAAAGAACAGATACATGATCTTGCAGAGCGATTTGGATGAGGCCTATGCTGCACAGGTGAAGACAGGCACTGAGCATGACAAGTTCGACTTCTACAAGTAGTTGCGATGGTGTATAATAAATTAGAGAAGTTCAAAGATTCCGAATCCGGGCTGTAGACTTGCAGAGTCGCTGAAATCAAGATGATCTAAGTCGATGTGGTAGTTGGTCAGCCAGACTTGGCGGTGCGGTTGAGCTCCAAAGTGCTGGTTGAACGATGCAATAGGAGTAATGAGGTACACCTTAGAAGAGGTCTGTTTGACCGATGCGAGTAACTTCTGCAATCTTTCAGGGTTTGATCCCATGGCATCAATGATGTGGTTTTGTTTATGCTTGTCAAAGGTGAAGTCTGGCTTCTCGTCGTGCACAGATATGAACTGGGTGGAGTTCTGAAGTCCCATCATCCACGTTGGAGGAGAGTAAGATCTCCACCAAACCTGAGTGACCCCGTTGAGATTATTAGCGTCGTTGTGCAAGTGTGTCACTGCTGGAACCACTCCTCCCTGGTGGAAGATTCCCATTAAGAGTCCAAGTGCCACGTTGAAGAACAACCACGCCTGGAGCAAGAACTTAGCTGTACGGGACGTTTTGCCCGATTCTCCAGAAAGCGCAGACAAGTCAAAGCAGCAACAGAGTAATGGAACTAACGGAACCAAGAATCTCAGCTCCTGGTGTGGAACCAAGGAGAGGATAATAATTCCACTGGCAGCAGTGAGGAATGGTGTAGTTCTCCAGTAGCGATTTTTGAATCCATAGAACAAAAACAAGAGACCCGGGCCCATCAACTGAGGCAAATTAACGAGTAAATGTGTGTAAAATGGATGGAGACCGTGCTGGGCGAGATTGGCATGTTGGGAGTTGTAGATCAAGTTGTTGAGTGGAGCAAGAACATACTGACCAAGGTCCAACGGGCTAGACAAAACCTCCCAAACTGGAATGTGCTTATAGATGGATGTGTCTGCCACCACGAGCAAGTATGAAGCAGCGGCAAATGGCAAAGTCGTCAAGAACACGAGCAGTTTCCACTTCCAGCAGCACTTCAAGTAGATGTAAGCTGGAAACACGAGAAAAGCTGGGAAAGTCACACGGTTGAACACCCCAAAGGCCCCACATACGCCTATTCCGGCTCCATACGTGGCAATTTCCCTAAACAGGTACTTGTCGCTGGGAAGGCTCGAGAGAAACCGCAACTCATTGATCATGTACACTGTGAGGACCAACAACACGGTTTCCACCAGGTTCGAGAAGGTGTGACTTTGGTACACCAACGAGACATACGATGTCAGGGTAAAGAAAATGGCCTTGATACGCTCCTGTTTGGTTGGAAGCATATGGTAGAGACACCAGTCGGTTACTACCCACGAGATCACCATTAGCTGGAGCCGAGCCAAGTACCAGATCTGCAACGGCTCAAGGTCGAGCTTGGCACCAAGCCACAACATCGGATAGTAGAACACCATCAACACGCCCATACTTCGGGCTGGAGCCTCAAAGGAGAATTCCCACGGCGGATTTGTGGAGAACCCAAGAACCAGACCTGCCAATGGCTCGAAAGTCTGGAAGTGCTCATCGGGATGAATGTAGGAATCGGAAAGGGCCAAAACGAATCGTACTCCTATGCTTAGAAAGTAGACGAAACGCCAATCCAATTGTAGCATGCTAGTTGTTGATGGAGATGTGGTGGAAGTAGTAGGTTGTTCACACTGCGAAGAAAGTTCGCATCTAGTTACTACTGGGCTTACAAGCAATTCCTGATATAACGGGGGAAATAATGGGAAACTTGAAGGTAAAATCATTGTCATGAAGCTTGTTTGAAAGAGACGTTTTGACAGAAATTTCAAGTCTCGTTATCTTTTGTCACGGTCTTCTGTCTGTCTCACAACTTCAAAGGTATGAACCAAGATACAAGCGACACGCTCGCTCTATAGTGGGACCTCAACCACTAGTTTTGTAGCAGAGGCTAATTACTGGTTTCGACTACAATATGTTCTTTCTGTCAGAAGTCTATTATGCATTTTTACTCTTCAAAAACATGGCGCTCAACGGCAGTCTCAACATCACTCAACCCTTCCTCCTCTTCAAACTCTTCACCAGCATCTTCAGGCTCGCTCTCCTCGAAATCGTCCTCGCCGTCCATGTCAATGTCTTCGTCGTCATCCTCGTCGCTGTCGATGATTCCGGCCTCAACTGCATCGTCAACTTCCTCGACATACTCAACGTCGGTATCAGCGTCGTCGTAGTCGTTCTGGACAGCAGTGGTGGACAAAATCTCTTTCTTCAAAGCATTCTGCAGATGCAACATGTTGAGTCTACCTTGCAACTCCAACAAACGGGGCAAAGTGTTGGCCTTCTTGGTCAAGATGGCATGCAAGCTCAGCAACTGAGTGTTCATCTTGGGCATGGACGAAAAGAATCCACCATGAATGATGATGATCCACTTGAGCCAGTAGTTCAACTGGTCGAATCTCAGCTGCTGTCTGGTGATTCTCTCCGTCAAACGGTCCAACAACACAATTGCCAATGATGAGTTGAGTCTGGAAATGGTGTTCTGGACAACCTCGGGGTCTCTGTTGGTCAACACCGTCTCCAACAATCCGTGATCGTTGTTACGCAATGCTTGCGAGAGCACCACCGTTAAGGTTCCCGCAGTGTGCTTGTTGAGCTTCTTCTTACCTCCTTGTTTCTTGGTGGAGTCAGCACCCAACTTCTCCAACTTCTCCGCCAACGACTCGTCTTCATCTTCGTCATCCTCCTCCAAGTCATCCTGGAATGCACTTCCCTCGGTCACCACAGTGTGATGCTCATTATAGAGTTTTGGTGCAGCAACATCGTGGCCCTTCTGGGAATGGCTTGGAGCTTGAATGGCCTGACGAGACTCAGTGATCACCTGCTGGCCAGAAAAGGCGAACCCGGAATCCTTAAGCCAAGGCAAGGCGTCAAAGCGAGCCATGGCTCCATTTTCGGTCCAGGAAACATGGAGAACGCTGTCGGTGGCAGCAACTGCATTTATGTACAAGTTTTCGTCGTCGGGAGTTCTGATTTCGTCTGCTGGACGGGAGAATTTGAGCGAAGCATCGCTGTGTTTGGACTTGACAGCTGCAGCGAGCTGCTTTCTCTTCTTCTTCAGAGAGGTGGCTTCAGCTGGGGCCGCATCGAAGATCAAAGGATTCTTGAAGATCTCAAGGGATCCGTTTTCAACAACCACCGATACGATCGAGTGCTCCTCGTTCACTCCAATGGTCACTTGTTGGATGGATGATTGGGCAACAAGAACGGCCTTGGTGGCAGATTTGGAGATGGAGTAGATGTTGGCGAATCTGTCACCCTCGGCAGCAGAAAGGAAGAGGTCGTCGTTGCCAGGAACAGGCAACAAGCTGATGATTGGCTGAACATGAGCTGGGAAAGTCTTGACAATGGACTTGCCAAATGCATCCACCAAGTACACGTTGTGAGTTCCCACGAGAAGATGGGGCTCGTTGTCGTACAAAACTGTGGAGAGCTTGGAAACGTGCTCGGAGCCGTCGATCAAGTCGGAGAGAGCAAATCTCTGGATGAGCTTATAGTTCTGCAAGTCCCACTCGAAAATATTTCCGTTGATGTCTGAGGACCAGCCGGTGTGCGAGACGGGCGAATAGTGGAAGTCAGTGATCTCCAAGTTGAGAGGACTCTCAAGCTCAGCCACAATGCTATTTCCAGATGGCGAGTAGATGACGATGGTGCCGTTTGTCTTACACAATGCTATGAGTTTGGAGGAAATCCATTCTAACGTGGCCAATTTGGCGGTTTTGTTCAAGCTGAAAGTGGTGTTGACCAGATCCTGGGCTAGCACGAGCGACTGCACCTTCACCTGGTGGGTGTCTAGCGCCTCGACCGCCAGTGCCAAGTATGTGTAAGATGGATCGAATCTCGAGCAGATGGTTGCACCTGACATTGAGTTTTAGGTGTGATTTTTTCGGTGCAGAATGCAGAAAACCAGAAAGACGTCACGGAGAATTCGAAAACTGTGGATGTTTGCACAGACAAAAAGCCGGCTATAAGATGAGTTACTCCGAGATGTGAAGTTGGAATATGTGGAGCGATGAGATTTTTTTGACTAGCGAGATGGAGATGGGTGGTGGGAGGCACGGGTGCAGGCTTTCCAGGTTACAACATCAAGAAAGCAGATGGGACCTAATTCCGAGTGAAAACTCTACGAAAATTGCGAAGGAAGATGCAGGCCAGAATGCGAAACTGCAAACGCCGCCAAGTTTGATAATTTTCCCTTTTCGGCGGTCAGCTCACCTGGCCAGATTCGGAAACTGGGTTCTTCGCTATGCAACGCGGTGAGCACTCAATTGGGACGAATTGCGCCAGCAAGGTCAGAAAAAATAAAAGTGAAATAAGCAAGTTGGGAACCCAGCGTCTCACAATGTTCCGGTTAGCGGCCCGATTTCTGAGTCAGGGCGGGCCGTCGTGTCGTCAGATCCGGCTATTTATCCAAACTGAGGCACACCTACAATTATGGGCCGCGCACGACAGTAGCCTAGATTAAAAACACCGCCTTGCGTCTTGAACGCCAACCATCAATCATGCCAATCTGTGGAGGCGCTGCCAAAATCAGTATGTGGCTTTTACAACCAACTTATGCTGGGACTTAGTTACAGTTCTGCTGCTCGAAACTTCACATTTGCCCCCAAACTTTTGCAATACGTGGGTATCAGCCACGTTGAACTTGACGAGGCTATCTTTATCAGGAACGCAAAACATGGGGCACACACCAGCATCTTTGTGTCAAAGTACTAACCACTCAAGTCCAGCGGAAGATTGTGATTCTAGGGGACGGTGCGTGTGGTAAAACCTCGCTCCTTAACGTGTTCACTAGAGGCTACTTCCCTCAAGTATACGAGCCCACGGTTTTCGAAAACTACGTTCACGATATATTCATTGACGGCCAGTCCGTGCAGTTGTCGTTGTGGGACACTGCAGGCCAGGAAGAATTCGACCGGTTGAGAGCATTATCCTACTCCGACACCCACTGTATCATGTTGTGTTTCTCGATCGACTCACCCGATTCGTTGGAAAACGTCCAGCTGAAGTGGGTGGGCGAGATCACCGACCACTGTGAAGGTGTCAAGCTTGTGTTGGTGGCATTGAAGTGTGATTTGCGTAATCAGGAAGAGGACTCACAGCCCATGCACGAGGATGAATCCTTCAACCCATATCAGGGCGGAGCCGGGCCATACTCCCAGCAAAAACGTTTGATTTCCTACGAGGAAGGTTTGGCCGTGGCCAAGAAGGTTGGCGCCTTGCGTTACTTGGAGTGTTCAGCCAAGAAGAACCGTGGAGTCAACGAGGCATTCTCAGAGGCTGCCCGGTGTGCTCTCAATGCCAAACCAAAAGGTGCTAACGATAACGAGCCCGAGAAAAAAGGCTGTGTGGTGATGTGAGGCCGCGTCCATTCATTTGCATTAGAAAAGCTATGTACATTTATCCAATTAAGTTTCATACGGTTCACTCTTTGAACGGGTGAGTGAGAAGCTGGCTCCTCTCGTTCCAAATATCCTCTGAGCTGCCCGCAAGTTTCTTTTCAAAGAGTCTCTTCT
This sequence comes from Sungouiella pseudoflosculorum, assembly GCA_030674735.1. Classification (NCBI taxonomy): domain Eukaryota; kingdom Fungi; phylum Ascomycota; class Pichiomycetes; order Serinales; family Metschnikowiaceae; genus Sungouiella; species Sungouiella pseudoflosculorum. The sequence goes on from JAKUAO010000007.1 coordinate 425,125, forward strand.
TGTAGAACTCCTGGACCTTCTGGCGACGCTCCAACTCCCGAGGATTCTGCGCCAAACTATCAACTTCAATTTTGGTCTCGGTCATGCTTCCGTTCCACAAGGCAAACCAGAATTTTTCTCTTTGTGCCGCACATGTGGTGTAAGTTCCGTATCGATAGTAGTTTCTGATTTGTCCGCCAAACGCAAAACAGGAAAGAACATCGTCAAACGCCGAGAGAAGTGAAAGATCGGTTGGGAATGACAGAATGTCGTTTTCTCTGACTGTTTTGAGCACCTCGCGGCGCTTTTCGGCAATCTCCGAGTCCTTGTCGGAAATAAGGTCTTGAAGCTTCAGTAGCTCCTCGTTGAGCTCAAAATCTGCCTCTTTACCGCTCATAGCTGCTGAAGTTGGAGTTGGAAATTGGAAATGGCCAGTGAGGATGTTGTGCACTACGGAGAATATGGTGGCCCCACTACCCGAGGGCCGGTCCAACTGGGACAAGCAATTATGACAGTCTGGGATGAGTTTTGAATCCTAAAATTGGTGAAAAGTTTTCTTAGAGCTTGCAATTTGTTTCCTAGTGAAGTTTTTGCCATTTGAAAATGCGTCTTGGCTTAAATTCAATCGTGAACTTCGTGGTCCTCCGATACTCGCTGGTGATATCTCTTGAAGAGATTTTTGAGGTACATCAACTCTCTCTGTACAATTCACCAATATCGTGGAAATTTTAGTTCCCTCGTTTCTTTGTTTCACATTATGAATTCGAGCTTGATCTGGTAGAGGCTTCTGATACTAGAGAAGCGCACGTTATGTGAAAGCCCAGAAACGGAACGCTTTACCTCGAATTTATTTGACAATTATATTAACGAGATCGAAGTGATCGCCAAAACTACAGATTGAGCGATTCCACAAGTCCATTATTTCACAAAGTCAGGTCTTTTCCCTCCCTGTTCATGTTTATTGAATCCCCCACATTTGTATATTGGGTGCGAAATTACCCATTAACTGTGGATAGACTCCTCGCCAATTTCTAGACAACTTTCCTTGCATTACTTGATGCAACCACACTACATTTTAGTCAAGATCACTTCTATTCATGCAGTAAATCAACAAAACTTTGCAAAACATAAACCATAACATTTCTGACATTCCTGGAGTTGCCAAACTAGATTCTGGGCTCCAAAATCAACTTACCCATTGCAACGTTGGAGTGACCCTCTTTCAAGGCAAACACAGAGTTACCTCTGACCAATGTCTCGACAACACGACCCTTGAACTCCATTCCATCGTATGCTGTGAGCTTGTTCTTGAAAAATGTTTGGTCGTTTCTCACAACATAGCTACAGTTGGGGTCGAAAACAAGCAAGTCGGCATCGTAACCAACAGCGATCTTTCCCTTGCGGTGAGACAAACCAACCTGCTTGGCAGTGTTCCATGAACACCATCTGCTGATCTCCAGAATCTTCACTGGTGGCAGCAACTTCTGGCCCTCGGTGTAGAGAATTGGCAATCCAAATCCAACGGACGAGATACCACCCCATGCCGAGAAGAAATCACCCTTCTCCAAACCCTTCAAGTCAGGTGTACATGGAGAGTGGTCAGAAACAACGGTGGTGATGATGCCATTTCTCAATGCTCTCCACAAGAGTCTTCTGTTGGCATCGGTACGGATAGGAGGACAGCACTTGAAGTGAGTGGAGCTGTTGGAGATCTTCTCAGCGGTGAGAGACAAGTAATGGAAGCATGTCTCTGCCGTGACAGGCAAACCTCTGGCTTTAGCAGCACGGATCAAGGGAATCGCCTCGTGGGTGGCCAAGTGAACAATGTGCAAAGGAACATGAGGATTTTGCATGGAGCAGTTAATGATCTCGGCAATGGCGGTGGTTTCAAAGTTATCTGGCCGTGAGGCAAGGAACGAAGCATATAACGTTGGATCAACGTTGGCCAACGACAGGTCTTCAGCCTGGGCCATCTTCAATGGGTCATTCAAGTTTTCCTTGAACATTTTCGAGTCGAAATCGAGCGCCTTAGCATATGGAGACGACATGGACTCGACGTTCTCGTGGTTAGGGTTGGCCAATCTGGCATATCTTCCGAATTGGGGCTCGGAGGCTTGCAAATATGGCGACTTGGCCAATGCACGAGCCTGTTCATCGGTCAACACCTTGTGGTTAATGGAGCCTGCGTGATTATGTGGCAACTTGCAGTTCTCGTGTTCGTCGCTTGAGCCTCTGTGTTTGTTCAAGAGGTTAACCACTGGCTTGGGTGCTCTGTTGATGAACGAAGCAGACATTCCCAAGTCCAATGCCTCAATGTCAACGCCAACCGTACCGATATCCTCAACAGAGTTCTCGAGTGAGTTACTGGTGGAGCTTTCCGACGAATCAGGCTTCAGGTCCTCCTCGTCACTCTCCTCAAGGGAAAAATGGGCATGTCTCTCGTTCGGAATCAACTTTGGGGTCTTGTCACCAAACTCCTCAACAAGAACAGGAGGCTGGTGCAGATGGCAAGGCTGCATCTCTGCATGAAACATTAACACGGTCTGCTCGCCCTTGACCCTCTTCATGGCCTGGTGGATGTACTTGGGCGAAATGGCCGGAAACTCGTCAACACCAGAGTCGATCATGAATCCTTTGAAACCACGGACTCCCATGCGGATCAACGGAATCAACGAGTCCAAGTTGTCGGGGACCATGCCTCCCCAGAAACCCACATCAACCCAAGTCTTGTTCTTGGCTGCGTCGATCTTTAGGTTGAAGTTGGCGACGGTAGTAGTGGGAGGAATGGCGTTTAAGGGCATATCAATGACGGTCGATACACCTCCAGCGGCAGCAGCTTGGGTTCCTGTGGCAAAACCTTCCCATTCGGTTCTCCCTGGCTCGTTCAAGTGAACGTGGGCATCCACGAGTCCCGGCATGATCACGAGCGGACTAACAATCCGATAAGCCTCGGGAGAGACATTGTATTGAAGCAACACCGAGTCGTCATTGCGCAAGATTTTGGAGGCAATGTGAAGAATCTTGCCTGATTCCGTGGAGAAAACAATAGTGGCTGGTGCTACCACTCCATCTAGAAGAACGTGCGAGGAAGCCAAAGCACGAGACATGTGGGGAGATTTGATGAGTGGATATGAAGTAGGTTAATAATAAGGAATCTCAAGCCAAATTGGGAATTTTCCGATAACTGGGGTAGTACTGGTGGTGATGGTGGATTCGACAATTTCGAATCTTCAAAATCTTCTGGTTGCGAGCACGGACGGATGGATGCTGATAAGAAGTGTTTTTCCCAACCAGTGAGAAGACACAATTAACGTGGATGGAAAGTTGGAATGTGCAAAGAAAAAAACTCCCAGAATTTTCAACAATGTCTGTTTAAACCTAGAGGAAAAAGAGGCAACTTTTCAGATCTGGCCCACGCTCATGTCTAATATAATCGGGCCGGCCGACCTACTTTCGTCACTAATGACAGTTGCACACCAAGTTCCGCTTCTCAGGATGCATACAGGGCAAAGTTCGGAGATCGCCGAGGTGAAGACAAGAGACAGGTTACGGTGACTTTTAACCTATAGCGTCAGCGCCGAGAACCCCGGAGATGGGTATTTTTCATGAAATTGATGTTAGCAGCGAGTGGCAGAACCGGGGTACCGGTCCTTTTCTATGGGGAAGCGTACGGACATTCCCGGAGGAGGAAAGGGCTAGAAGCTATGTATTTCTTGTATGAACAGTGAAACGTGGGGACGGACACTCGGCTTAGAAAGTCACAAGCTGCTTGCCGTCCTTGCTGTTGGCGACGGCCAATTTGTAGACGTCTGCCAAGTCGCCCAGGTCGAAGGTAGTCTCCACAGATGGAGCATCCTGGAGCTTTCCTTCTTCGTACCATTCCACGATCTGGTCCATGGTCTTTCTCTTCAACTGAGGGTCGCCCTTCAACAAGGCTGTGACCCAGAAGCCTGCACTGGTTACGTTTTTGAAAATGTGCAAGGATGTGGGGATGATCACAGGCTGGAAGGACATTCCTCCGTAGGTGAGCATCAAACCGTTGGAGCCCAACTTTCTAGCCACAGCAGTGGAGGCCTTACCACCCACACAGTTCAAGGCAAGCTTGATGTCTCCCCCAGATTCCTTGACCCACTTCTTCACCTCGGCGTTGAACTCTCTCGAGTTGTTCTGCTCCTCAGTGATGACCTGGGTGGCTCCGTGAGTGTCTTTCAAGTCTGCAGCCACCTCGTCGAAGTTTGGTCTGTCTCTGATCACCGAGATCGACTGGAATCCCAAGATCTTGGAGATCTGCGAGGCATACTTACCCACGGCAGAGTTTCCACCATTCTGGATGAACCAGTCCTTTCCTGGAGTCAACTTCACGTAGTGGGTCAACATCAAGTATGCGGTAAGAGGGTTCACCGAGATGGTGGCTCCCTGGTTGACACTGAGCCCACGAGGCTTACCACTGGCCTTGGACTGTTCTGGGTTGGGGATCTTCATCATCTGAGCAGCGTCACACAAGGCGTGTGTTCTCCAGGTGCCAAAGTTGACGGTGGTGGGCACAGCCCAGTCTCCCGGCTGCAAATCCTTGACGCCAGACCCAACGTTCAACACTTCAAAGAGTCCCTCGTTTCCTCCAACTGCCAGAGGCTTTTCGGTGCCCAAAGCAGTGGTTTTCTCCGGCTGACTGGGGTAAACACCCTGGATCTGGTTGATGTCCGAGGGGTTCACGGGAGCACCCAAGGTGCGGACCACAATGTCGTTGGCGCCCAAGTTGTTCTCATCGATTTCGTAGGAATGAGTGAACAAAACGTCTTTTGGTTCTCCGTGGTCGGAAAAGACAACAGCCTGTGCAGTGAGCATTCTCTGTTGGATTTGGAAAGTAGCGGCAATTGACTTCTTCAAGGCTCCACTTCTGGCAAAGGAAAGCATACTTCCGGAACTGGAGGTGTAGGTTTCGGTTTTAGGGCTGGCAATTGCTCCACCGTGAGGGGGGCATTGTGCAGGTGACCAATGTGCTAGTAGGAAGGTGGTTTTCTGAGGTAAATTGGCAGGATTTTCGCCTGGATTTGAAGTTTTGGGGTGGAAATGTGATTGTGATTTCACTCTGCTGATGTTTCAGTTGGTGGTTCTACGTTTGTTTTCATTTAACTCGTCTATTTGTTCTTCCCCACAATTTCGCTCTGTAGCTGTCTGCAGTGTGGGGACAGAGATCCAGATCCACGGAAAAGTCTAGCGACTGTGGGTGTTTCGGACCGGAGCCAAGACAATAGGCGAGTCTTGGTGATTTAGCTGGGACTTAGTTGAATTTGGCCCGATTCCTCGGTTTTTCGGCGACGAATGTGGATCATCTTCTAGAAGCACAATGAAGGAAGAGGACTGTTTGGATCTTTAGCTGGGAGTCAGTCGTAGCTAATAAGCATTAGGTTCACATTTTTCTTCAGAAGACCTGCAATCGCTCATTTTCTCACTTATCCTTCTCTAACTTAGACATCTTTCCGGGCCTGCGCAGCCTGGCTGAGCTTGAACCTGGTGTTCTGAATCGTGCCCAAAACGAAGAACACGAATGTGAAAAACACCACCCAGAGCTGCTGAGGAAGGAAGCTCTGGGCAAAAATCATCGCCACCAACGTTGTTTGCGCAGACTTGCGGTAAATGGCCCAGAAGCTGGTCTTCATTCCGGCCTTGATCACCAGCACCACCCTCTGCAACTCCTGCTTGACATCCGAGGTCTTGACCCGGTAGCCGTTGATCACCGAGAGCCACGACACAAACACAGCACTAAGCACCGGAGAGATTGTACACAAAGAAGTGATGATCTGAGCAGCTTTCCGAGCTGGACTCAACTTCCCAGGGAAGAACCGGCCCAAAACGACATAGAGCTGGTGTGAGATTGGCGTGGCGATAAACGCACCGTAAATCACCATCAGCAACGTCTTCTTGCTGAAAATGTGTCTTGTCTTGATCTTTCTGCCGAGGACATTCACGGTGGTTTCGTTATACTGGCCAGAAACTGCAGTGGCTATCAGTTCATTGAGTGCAGCCAACACTCCCGAGGTCACGGACTTGGTGAGAAGCGGATATTGGGCAAGACATGCAAGGTATTTGGCGTTGAGCGACATGGCACTAATAATACTGTAGATTTCGTCGGGTGAGTTTCACTAGGATGATCTGTTGTCTTGAATCTCGGTGCCTGATAAGGCGGGGGAAGCAACAATTCGCGACCTGGGGCACTGCACACAGCCGTGACACCTTGGTTTCTCCATGTGCGGCCGGGATCTTCCGACTACTGATAAGGGCCCCAACAGTAACAAAGTTGTTGAGGTGGCCAAAAACCACTTTTCAGCACAATTTCCCCACGAGGCAACCCATAAGCACCGAACTACCGATGTCACGTGACGATACCAGCGGGGTGGTGGGAGGAATGTTCATGGTGTATCTTCATAACCAGTTGGTCTGTCTCTGAGCCCATGGATCGTCCCAACTTTCTGTAGTCTTGGACTTCAACCGCCCGAAACTGAAAAAAAGAAAAAAGCTGAATGAATTGTCCAGCGATCAGAAGAGCATTGCAGTATTAAGGCGAGAGTGTCGCTCTCAACTTCCTGGTCAACTAATTTTCTGGCATAACTCGCCTATTCTTGCCAGCCATTCGAAACCCAATGTCGATCCCAGCGACCAGGGCCCCGATTAATGCGATGTACGTCATCCCCACTCCCGTCGGATTTGTCAGTGTTCGGAGTTTGAAGCGCCTGTTTTGGGGCTCACAATGTGTGGGGTAGTACGCTCCCGTCTCTCATTCTCCGATGATTCTTGCCAACTCTCAAAGATATAGCTTCTACATTAGTTCTGCCGTGTTAAAATTATTATTCTCAATTCATTAAGCTCAATATCTCGTAACTAGATCTCCTCCTCGTGCACAACCTCTGCCTTCTCATTCCACTCAGGATTGGTGACAGCCATTCTCTGGTGCTTGTACAACGGAGGCAATGGCGCAAGCTGCTGTCTAAACACATACTTCCGGATATTGTAGATCAACTCCTTAGTACGGTAGGAAGCATGCTTTCTAAGAGAAACTCCAAACACATCGTCCAACTCTTCCAAAGTCAAACCCTTGGTCTCTGGCAAGAACCACAACACCAAGAAGAATCCGACAATATTCCAAGCAGCATACCAGCCAAAGGCACCCTGAGGCTTGAATGCATTCTTCAAACGAGGCCAAGTGAAGGCCAAGATGAAGTTGAAGAACCAACATGTAGAAGTTGCGAATCCCATACCCAAGTCACGAATGTACAAGGGGAAGGCTTCAGCAGAATATGTGAATGGAACTGGTCCTTCACCGGACGAGTAGACAGCTGCAAACAAGTAGATACCTGTGGTGATACATGCCAATCTTGAATCCAGCTTTGATTCTGGAATCCAGAAACCGAAACCAGCCACAAGCAAGAAGACAGCCATCAATGGGAACGTCGTAAGCAACAAGTTACGACGGCCAAATGTATCAATAGTGTAGAAGGCCGGAATGGCAAACAAGAAGTTGATCATACCGAAACCCCAAGAAGCCACCATGGCCTTGATCTCGGAAAGACCAGACTCAATATAAATCGAAGACGAGTAGTAGGCAATGACGTTGATACCACAGAATTGTTGCATAAACATGACAACCCAGGCACCCAAGGCACCGTTTCTGTTTCTTCTAATCGTGAACATCTCCCACACTCTTTTGTAGTAAGGGACACCCTGGTAAGAGGACTCTTCTTTCAACAACACGTACTGGTAGAAACAGTCACGAGCAGCCTCAAGTTCAGAGAATCTCAAGAGTTTCAATGATTCATATGCTTCCTGATGTCTGTCCTTACCCATGAGCCAACGAGGAGACTCTGGAACAAATGGCACTTGCACCAACACAATAATGGCAGGAATACAGGCCGAACCCAACATCAATCTCCAGTTCATACCACCAGAGACGCCGTGGGGACCCACATAGTAGAATGCCAAGGTAGCAACGTAACCAAACATAATACCCACAGCAGTAAAGAACTGCCACAACATAACCAAGGAACCTCTGATTTTGGCTGGGGTGGTTTCAGCAGCATAAGCAGGCACAGTAGCCGACTTGACACCAATTCCAAATCCCAAGAAGAAACGAGCGATAAACAAGTGGTACCACTTCAAGTTCACCAATCCTTGCCAGATACAAGTGATGGCCGAAATCATACAAGTCCAGAAGATTGTCCATTTACGACCCAATTTTCTGTTCCAGTAGTCTGAAGACCAGCAGACAATGGAACAGCAGAGGTAGGGAGCGGAATTGACCAAACCTTCAAGCAAATCAGCATTCTTCATGTCGGTGATACCCATGAGTTTAGGGTAGAACAATGTTGCTCCATTGACAACCGACTCATCCATACCTTGCACTGCAGCAGCCATGGAACCCAATGCAATCACCTCCACCAACTTGCGGGGGATATGCCATTTCTTGGTCACCTCGAGATTAAGGGCGATTTTGTCTTCCTCAGACAAAAACTCCATCGAGTTGAAGTCCAGAGGAGCTCTAGCCACAGCTGCAGCTCTTCCAAAAAGCTCTGGGTCCAATCCATGCTTCAACGCGTAGTTCCTGCCCATTTGCATAGTTTGCTTCTCGCTGTATTGTGCCAAGATGTTACCATGCTCACCTTGGCGATCAGTGTGACCGGCTTGCACCATGGACTCGTCATATTTGTTACCGGAAGATCCAGTGGAGGTTGACTCCAACATTTTGTCAGACTTTTCCGCCATTGTGGTAACTGTTGATGCATTTTCAACAATTGGGGAGACAGGTCTTTATATAGTAGAAGTGGAGGGCCATGCATGAGGTCCAAATGCTACAGAGCTTTTTTTTTTCTGAGTCAGCAGCAAAAACATTGTGTCCCGCGTTTTCCCCACCTGTACTTGCACTTTAGCCCATTCCCAACCCCAGATTGGGCATTCATGGAGAAATTTCTCCAGCACCGTGTTATGTGCCCGGATTAACCCTGATGCTTCTGCACAGGATGCTGCGTGGAGGCAATAATCCGGGGTACCACAAATACCCAGAACTTTTAGTTGTTCGGCGCATAAAGCCGAGAAAACTTGACGTGACAGGTTGCTTACGTACTTGGCCACCTCTGCTTGACACCTTGGCGCATCACCTAAACATTATTGTCATAAAGACCAGGCATGGCAACCCATGCTTGTGGTTCCCAAAAAAATACTTTTTATATGCAATGGGAGCAACCATATGTGGTACATGACTCGAGCGCCCCCACTGTCTGCAGCATAATCAGTTAAACTGCCGAGAATTGTGCCATGACGTTATTGCCGCAGCTATTATCCGTTTATATACCAGAAGACAGGAAGGGTTCAAATGTTATGTTTTCTGAAAACAGCAGTTGGCAAGTTTTTGGGAGGCGAAAAAACGAAACCACAGGTGAACTCTGGCCAAATGATTCCTCATCCGTATAGGTTTCGGAGGAGTCGTCGTGTTTTCCTTGCTTCGGAGAAAATCGCGGAAAAATTCACGGTCGGAGTAGTGAAGGAACTCTGCATGATAATGCCATTGAGGAGGGGAGTACACGGGCTCGCCAAAAGTAACTCGATTTTATGGTGAACTCCTGAAATTGGGACCCACCAAATTTTGTTCCTGCCTGGGCGATCACTTATCCACAATGGATCAAACCGAAAAATCGTCCGGTCCGATAGGCGAGGCGGAAGTCCATAAGTCGAAGAAAAAATGACCTTTGTTGGCGTTATCGTTACCCCATATTGATCGGCAAAAGAGTTTGGCTATCCGACTGTGCCGACTGGGTTGTGACGGTCTACTGTGAAACGTCCTTGTTTCTCGTCTCACTATGCATACAGATAACAATGCACAAGACCAGTTCCATTCCAGTTCCTGGCTAAGACACCGTTCGTAACCGGAGATGTTGTAGCATCCCCCAGACCACTTAGGTGCAGATAAAGATATAACGAATGATTTATTGACTTGTACTAACGCAAAAAGTCCCGCAAGTAGCCTCCCAATTTGTTGGCACCGTCCTCCAACGCATCCTTCAACACTTCCAAGTCCTGATTGGCATTGCCAGAGAACTTCGATGCAAAGTCACGGGCAGCGTTCTCCAAGTCTCCCAACCCGATGGCTTGGTCTCCTCTGCGACCAGGACCAGCACGCGCCTGTTCATCCTCGCCAAAGTATGAGCTCGACGAGATGGACTGGGCGCCATTGAAAGACAGAAGTTTCTGGCGGGCCTCGTTCTTGGCTGTTTCGTCGAATCTGGGGCCCCGCCCGAAATACTCGTCGGAAGAAATTCCCTTTTGCTTGCCGTACTTGTTGGCCACCTCTCCGGTGTACTTGACTTCCTTGTACTGCTTGTTGTTGGCGCTGGCAGGTGCGTTGTCGCCCTGGGTCATACCGAATCCCAACTTCTGGAACTGAAGGGTGGTTTCCTGGATTGGAGCAGCCAGAGCCGGGGTCTCATCCACGCTCAAAGTCAGATTACTTCCCAACGCCAATTTGGAGGTCTTCTTGACCGGAGCCTCCACCACAGCAGGAGCCTCAGTGGCTGGGTTGTAGCCCAATCTCTTAGCCTCTTCGGCCTCCTCCTTGGCCTTTCTCTCGATCTCGTCAAAGTCGATCTCCTCGTCCTGCTTGACCTTTCTGGCAGACAGACGCACGGATCTTGGCCCGTTGCCCTTGCCGGACAAAATCAGCTTCTTGGCTGTAGATGCGTTGGTTTTGGCCCGAGTAGAAATGCGGGGCGCAGCCGTCTTCTTGGGGAGCTGTAGGTCCTCGGAAGGAGTAGGTGTGGCCGATCTGGAGCCCAAAGGCGAAGGGGTGGCGTTGATGGGCTTGGTCCAGTTGGAGAAAAAGTCATCGGTGGATGCAGCGTTGGAGGAGCTTCCGTCGACCAACGCCAAGGAGTCCAGGCTGTCGTCAAGTGTCACCACGTCCGGGTGCTTCAACGCGTCCTTCTGCGCGGTTTTCTTCAACTTCTCCTTGTATTTCTTCGCCACGGGACTGGTGTACTTGGAGGTTGGATCAACTTTTCCACTCAAGAACTGCGATCCACCGTTTTTGGTGAAGAACTCCTTGGCCACCTGGTTACCACCAAACTTGAAGTGTCTCAACTGGATTCTCTGCCATTGGTCCAAGTTCAGCGACTTGACGAACGAAATGTGCACCCCCAAGTTTCTATGAACTGCCGAACATTCAAGACAAAGCAAGATACCAAATGGGATGGAGGTCCAGGTGGGGTTTTTGTTGGGACAGTCAAAACATGTTTGATTGGCCGGGTTCTGTCTCAACTTGTTGAAGATCTTATCGACCTCTTCTTTCGTGGCAAAACCGTCCGACATTGTGGTGTGGATTTGAACACACTGGTGTTTTTTTCTTAACAGGTGGTGGTTGGCGTGGTGCACGGGTGTAAGGGTGGACCTCATTTGGATAGGACGGGAAGATGGAGAGATCTGGATGATTTTCGAGGGTTTTGTTGTTGTTGAATGGATCGACTTGGTTTAATTGACGACCAAATTTTTTTTTTGGCCCACATGGCGAAGTTTGTTGGTGTTTTTGTGCTGAGTTGGCTTGTTCGCCTAGAATGTGATAATTGTCTCAGTTCCAGTCGCGATAGGTGGAGATCCTCCAGGCAGATCCGATATGGAGGTAGAGACTAGGAAGCCAATTATTGTGCCAATGTTTCTCGATGCCGCTTTCACTGGATTATTTTCGGTTGAATGAGAAAGAAAGTATGATGTTTGTGTAGTTCTTAATCAGGGGCTAGTTCAACAATGGCATTAGAATAGCTCTGAAAGAGGTTGAACAATGTAATTTACCCAGGCTGTTCGTCAAGACAATCGCTGCTGAGCGAGAACTCATTTTTCCTACTCCATAAGCTTCCTGGTCTAGTTTCACTATTAATAACTAGCAGCTACTGAAAACCTTGCACCTTTCAAAATCGGACCGAAATGAAAGACAATTGTTCTCTGTGAAAATATCCGTAAGCACCTACCGAAGCCACCATTTCAAATGCAAGCGATTTTAAAAACTGATCACTTCTTTACTTGGGCAGCTGGACAACAGTCACGGCAACAGTCAAAGCAAACCAATTATCTGAATCATCAGTCCAGTGCAATTAACACTCACCGACCTCACCTACCTCTCCAACCTACACTGTTTCTGTTCTGATCGTGTCTTTATACAAGCGTTATATGCGATAGTGCTAGTGGAATGGTCTGGATCCTCCCCGGGCAAACTCAATCACCTTCCAGCCCTCAGTCGTCTCATTATCCATCTCCTCGGGGACTCTGGTGAACACCATAGCGTAGGTGCTCATCTGGATGTGATCCTCGGTACCGGCAGCAACATTTCCGGTCTTGGCCTTTCTGTACAAGTGAATCTCCTGGGCACGGCAACTCACCACAATCACAGGAGTGTCGTTAGGCTGCAAGCTCTTGCATGTCACCACCTCAACTCCACGGATATCCAAGATACGTCCGTCCGAGAACAAACCCTGCTGGATGAACTGCTTGTTGTTGGCCTGCCACACGTTGAATGGAGCCTCGGAGAGCCACTGCTTCAACACCAGCTCGTCGTTCTTGATGTAAGCATCCAACAACTCGGGGACGATGTAGTTGGTGAGGGTCTTGGTGAACTCCGTCACACGGAAGTTGGGGTCCATGAGGCGGAACTGCTTGATCACCTTGGCCTGCTCGGTCTCCGAGAAGAATCCGGTCACTTTCTCCACAATGGTACGAACAAGCGAGATCAATCCGTTCTCACTCTCGTCCCACTTTTCCTTCAACAACACAAACGCACGTCCGGCTGGCGACTTCAACTTGAAATCTTCCCACTTCTCGCCAACAGATGGGCCAGTAGGCTTGATGTCTGTGGCAATCAATGCACCTCCAGCCTCCTCGTTCTCCTTGACGGGCTTCCACAACTTTCCGTCCTTCATCTTGGCCTCCAACTCCTTCTTTCTCAACACTTCTCTCTGTTCCTTGGTCAAGAATCCTCCGTAGGCGGTGGACGAACCATCGTCAATAAGATCACTGACATCCTTGTACACCTGGGTTTTTCTCACAGGCTCAAACGCCTTGTCGGCGACGTCGGCCCCGGTCCGAACCGTGGTTCTAACACCTTTTCCCACGGGCGAATCCCAGGCCTTTTGTGCTACGTCTCCAACCGCTTCGGCGGTCTTCTTGGCCATCTTTCCGGCGGCAGAACTTCCTTTTTGGGCCTTGTCGTAGGCCTCCTTAGCCTTTTTGAATGCTTCACTCTCGGCGACTCTTCCGGTTTCGTCTTGCAACGCCTTGATGTTCTCTTTGAGCTCACTGGACTTCTTGACTTCGTCTCTGAATGTCTGGAAGAAAACTTCCAACGGAGACTTGGCCTTGTTACCGTAAACGGCAGACACTCCGAACATTCTGGTGCCGACCGGGCGGGCCTGTCTTAAAAGGGACACACGCAACATGGTGGACTATGTACAAGTGGTGGGTTGGACTAGTTCGAAATTTTTTTTTTCTCCAGATTTTTTAGTAGTGCACTTTGCGGGTTCGCCGTTGATGATTCACTTGGTAGAGGGAAATGAGAAATTGGGACCAGTGGCGAAAATTTGGGCAGAGAGATGATTTTTAGGCACCGTCAGCTTTTCTCGAAGTCATATTGCTTTCGTAAATCTCTATTTTTGCTTTGTTTTCTTTTTTAGTTTGGTGTTCGCTGATTCCAGTTCGAGTTTAGTTGGCACTCCCATACTCGCTTTTTTGGCTTGTTTCTCAACTCCGAGCCACTCATTTCTGGTAGGACGTGCTAACTCTTCACATACCCAGGAATCTGTCGAGTCTCTAATGTTTCCGCTTGCTTCTTCATGATTTCTTCACACATCTAACGGCGCTCCCAAGCCTGGGCAGCTTTGACCAATCCCCACGTAGCTACACCGGCAACCGTCACATATTGCATCCAGTTGAGCACCTTAGTCTGTCTCTTTTCGATCCGCACAGCGTCAGAGTATCTGATGTCTCCACGGAAGGAGATCATCGTATACATGGGGATCCAGGGAAACAACACTCCGTTGGCAAACTTGCCCAAGAAGTAGTCAACCTTCTTTCTCACCAAATAGAATGGGTCAATGACCTTGGTGGACATCTCGTAGTAGTTGTTCCACGCAAGCTGGCAGATAGCATCCAAATCCTCCTTTCTTGCATCAGTGTATTGGGCAAATGCAGCCTCTGCGTTTCCCTTGTTGGTGTCAATCAATTCCATCAACACACGCACATCTTCGAAGCCGCAGTTCATTCCTTGACCGTAGAATGGAACCATGGAGTGCGCAGCATCTCCAATAATGATTGCACGGTTGTTCAAACTAGTGTATGGGTTGGCTGCAACTTGCATAAGAGATCCTCTTGGTTGGTTGTTGAAAGCATGTCTCAAGCCCTCCTCTCCAATCAAAGCATACGCATCTGGAAAGTTGAACTTGAAAAACTTCAAGTATTCCTCGTCGTTCTTGAAGGACTCAATGACCTTCCATGGACTAAAGAAGGTGGAAGTAAAGGAGCCATCGCCATTGGCCAACGCAATCAACATGAAGTTCTTTCTTGGCCAGATATGAAGATGGTTGGGGTCAATGGAGAACCTGTCGTTGCTCTCAGGATCAGCTCCTTCCTTTGGTGGAATATAAAGCTCCATGTATTGCATGTCCACGTATTTCTGGGTGTAATCCATGCGCATGTGTCTTTGCATCTGGTAACGGAATTGAGAGTGGGCACCGTCGGCACCGACAATGAAGTCAAACAGATACTTTTCGATAGACTCGCCAGCGGAAAACTTTAAGAATGGTTTCTTGTCATCGCTGCCGGTGTTTCCGACACCCACCAATTTGTGATCGAACTTGATATCCACGGTTTTGAGCTCATCCAACAAGCATTTGTTGAGGAAAAGACGGTCAATGGAGTTGATGCTCTCGCCAAAAAGTCCATACAATTGCGATTCTTGCTTGGTTCCACTGAGATCATGGATCATACGGCCCTTCATTGGGATAACATGAGCCAACACTCGCGAAGCCATCTCTTCGTCAACATACTTCATAGCACGAATTCCACGGTCACTGACCGCCAAGTTGATGGATCGAAGCGCCTTTCTGGCCTCGGCAGCAGTTCTGGGGTCAGGTCTCATCTCGAAAAGAGTCACATCGTACCCTTTGGATTGAAACGCCAAAGCTGCGAGACATCCCACCAAACCAGCTCCAACAATACCAACGGACTGACGCTCTGCCATCTTATATGAATTGATAATTAACCCAGGCGAAGTTTAGGATTTGGCGATGTATGACTTATACGAGAACCTCACTATTATCAGCTGACTTACTCTGCAGTCCACAGCTTGGTCTACCGATACGACAATATGGTGCCATTAATCCTCTATTTGGTTAGTTTCTCAAGTTTAGCCTTTTTCAGGGCGACCTTCTTCTCCAATTCTGCAATTTGGGCCTCCAAGTCTGCGTTTCCGCTGGAAATGTCGTTGTTGGCCTTGATGGTATTGTTCAAGTTCTCTTTCATGGTGAGATTGGCATACTTTGCGTGAAGCTCTTCGGCAAGCGTGGAGAGCTTCTCCTTTTCCAGCTGCGCCTGCTGCAACTTCTGTGACACTTCGTCGCTTTGGCTAAGAATTTCCGCCTGAGTTTGTTTTAAACTCTCAATTTTCTGCTTCTGATCACTAATGCGTAGTAACAAATCTTCGTTAGCATCTTTCAAATTGGAGAGCTCATTGTCATTGCCACTGATTGCATTTGCACTCATCAAGTGGAACTCATTCTCATACTTGATCAACTTAAGTTCAACGGCCGTAGCAGCTTGTAAAGTCTCGGTAGATAATGTCGCAAGAAACTTCTTCGAGAGAACAAACTCCGCGAGTTCGTTGTTGTTGAGCTTCGAGAGCTTGTCTTTGTTCTGTTCAAAGAGAGCAGATGTCACACGCACCAAGAAATCTATGCCTTCAAACACAATGAAGTCGAGGAGTTTTAGCAAGACTCCACGGTCAACCTCAGACAAGAAGGTCTCCAGAAGCACGCTTTTGAACAACTGGGTGAGATCCACTCCTTGCTTGGTAATGTGTAAGAAAACTTCACTCAGCAAATCCTCAAGCGCTCTGCTGGATTTGTAGTTGAATTCATCTTTGGATGCTCTGTTGATGAATGCACCAAACTTGAAGAGCAAAGCGAGCTTCTCGGGCTTTGACAAGTCCGGGAGACCAGCTACGAGCGGCAATATTCCAAGCACAAATCTCTTGGTGGTGAGATCCGGCTCTTGTGGAGACGAAACCACTTCTCGAATACAATACTCATGCACCTGAGCAAACTCTTGCAATTCTTCTGGCAACGATGACACGCGCAGTGAAGTGCTCTCCCAGTCGCTCAACTTTGCCTTTTTGATCACGCTCTGGTATGTGCTCTCCTCCATTTGGTTTCTGATTCTCATAGTTTTCAAGTAGACTAGAGGTCTCAATGAGTCAGGAATACCGGCGAGAATGGCCTTTTCCACATCAGGCATTCTATTTCTGCGGATGAATTCGTCGCTGTAGTCACGTATAATTGCATCCCATTGCAGATCCGACTGGGCCGTCTCCAACCGTGAGAGTAAATCGATCTGAGAACTGGCAAAAATATCGCCATACATGTTCATTCCAGAAGACCCGTACAACTCAGTCTGGCGGAGGGCCAAAACAGTAGCTGTCAGCGAGTCCAACGTGTAAATTTGCTTGGAAGTTGTTGGTTCATCTTTAGGGGGAACAGGCGGACCATTTTTTGGCGGGAGATCCGGAGGAGTTTGTGGACGAGCCGAATTGGGCGATTCCAGAGGAGCAATTTCGTTGGAATTGTCGGAAAGATTCTGCGACGTCATTAGGCGAATATGGGTCAGAAAAACTTTGTGGATTCAGGTTCTTGTCGCACGGGCGTTCTGGTCCAAACTACAGTTGTAACTATTGTATGCATATCATTATCAACAGGTCGATTCCTCAGCTATGTGCACGCCGGACCACCACCACCTCGTCACCATGGGTGTCGACTCGGCGCCGTTTGGGGCCTGTCAGCAAGATCCGTACCGCTGAGGTGGATTTAGGGTTCTTACCAACACTTCTGGGTTTCCGAATTGCAATCTCCTCTTCGGAGTCGGAAACGATTTCCACTCCATCGGTAGGCTTTGGTGCAACAACTTCAGTAACTGCATCATCGTCGATGACTGCTTCCTTAGCGACTTTGCTGCGCGTATTAGGTGAAACACCCGGTTGATTTTTAGACTTAGAGTTTGAAGAAGAATTGTTTTGCACTTTGAGCTCACCGTCTGGCAAGATATGCACATCATCATCTCCCAACTCTTCAAGATCACTGTCGACCTGTTTTAAAGGCTGTTTGCTTCGGGTATTCCTTTGCTGGACCTTCGTGATCAATCCTGACCTATGGGAACGCCGTAACGGAGATATATTATCGGCTTCTTTCATGAATTTCCTCGTAGCTTCTGGAGTTTGCGATCCCGTAAGGCTGCTGAGGTCATCATTCGAGATTCGCAAATCACTCACGCTCTGGTTCAATTCTCCACTGCTGTCGTCAGCTTCTTGGATTGAGAATGGCTCATCTATCGGGGCCGGTGGCTCTTGAAGCTCGACAATCAACTCCTTCTTGAGAAGCTCACATTGTTTCTCCTCGACCGCGGGATTGAAAAAGTTATACTTCTTGATAAATTCGATGATTGCAGCCAGTTGGCTCTCGGTATACTTCTTCGAGTGGTCGACAAAGTATTCGTTGAGAAAGTCTATCGAGTGCTGCTTGAGATAATGCGGTTTGCAAAGTCGACGGATTTGCTCGTGCCCAATCTGGATAGATCGGCGAGTGCCGAGTCTATTTTCTGTGGTTCCAAAGGTGTTGGTAATTGATGTGGTGGGATTGATCACTTTCATATCGCTTCCCTTCGAAGCGGCTTTCAAAACTCGTGGATCCAAAGTTCGAATTGGTGTAGTAGGCACTGAATCACGATCACCTTTAGAAGTTGAAGCTGTACTCTTCTCTGGCAGGTTCGCCCTTGAATCCTTGGAAACTTCATCTAAGGTTGGCTTGATATCACTCATTGTTGACAGTGACTTTTCCATACCATTTGCATTCTCCCCTTCTGTTTGAGTACCCTCAACATCAACTGGCAAGGACGAGTGGTAGGAAATCACCTCAATCTCATCTTCGGAAAGATTCTCGTCACCTCCCTCCATGGAGCTGGCACTCTCTTCTGCGGGCTGTTGCAGATGAAGTTCCAAAAGTAGGTCGATGCATGTTCTTCTTAAGCTGTTTCTCTCTGTTCCGCTGAAGTAGGTGCGTTGTGACTTGGCAAATTTGCGCCAGACCTTCTCACAAACTTCCGGCTCACTGAGCCATTTACGCACATTGTAGATGACGTGAATGCCGCAGTCGTTGAAGTTTCTTTGCTTGGGAACCCGAGCAGGTTGGGCCTTGATCAACTGTGGAGGAATCGAAACGCCGTACTTATCCTTGCAGTACTCGTTGATGATCTTCTTGATCGGCTGTGAGATATTGGGATGGGATTGGCGTAAGGAATCAAACACAAAAAACTCAGCCACCGGCTCCAATTTCAATGGTTTGCCGGTCTCATCGTCGTAGACGGGAAGATTTTCGTCCCTATATCTCGTAGCTTCTTTGAGAAGGGCTGGTAGGTTCTTGATCACACAGCAGAACCAATGAAGGTGCTCATTAATGGGGATGATCACCGAGTCATAACTCATAAGGTCAATCTTGGTAAGCCAGCGCCGGATGTTCCCGTAGTAGTCTGGCGTATCCTGCTCTTCCGACTTGGACATAAGCTTTGTGAAAAAGAATGAGTTGAATGCAAAGACCTCGTCTTCCCTGATCAGTTGAAGTTCATTAGCGGCCCGGTCAATCTCGTATGCAATGAAAAAGTCTATTAGGGTGTCATTGATCCAGTCGTTATTGTACAAGGTCTTGAAATCGTTGTACGAGATGATGAACTTCTTACCATTGGTAAGGGTGTACTTGAGTGGAGGGTCAAACGATGCTGGGGTTTCCTGAATGATTGGAACATCCTCATCCATCAGATCCTCGTCCTCTTCATAGTCTATGCTCCTTTCAGCATAAAATGCATACAACTCGGGGTCTTCTTCGAGCATTCTCGTCGTTGCTCTTGTTTTGCGTCCGAGGAAGATCTTGTCGTTAAGTTTCGACGGAATCCCATTCCGTAGAACATCATCGGAGTCGTCAACGATTTCACATGTTTCTGGTGAGGCCGAAGGCTTGATCACGAATTGTGGGTCCTTATTTGAGATTTCCCTCTTACTTAATCTCTGCTGATGCAATTCCTGGACCTGGGCCAGTTCCTCAATCAGAAACTTCCCCTCGATCCATGAAGACAAGTCTGCTTGGAGAAACAGTCTGAGCTCCAGCGCTTTTTCGGCGAAGTTCACATATATGATGCCAAATTTCTTCTGTAAAACGAAGAGCACATTTCGGTCGTCCTTGCTGAACACAATATGACGAATAGCACCCTTCGGAATCACCATTTTGTCCACGTAAGCTTTTGACCTTAGGAAGTACAAGAAGTTACCGTTTTTCGCCACATTGAGCATCAAGTCTCGCTCACCCGTGGACACGATCTTCGTGCCATTGTACTCCACTGTAGCCACATCTATGCTGACTTTGGGCTCCTCATGTAAGCCGCTATCTATTATTGCCGTTGGTACGAAAAAACACGTCTTGACGTCCTGGCTCCGGGTCTTTTGCGAAAGATCTGCCGGGTTCACCACGTATATAGCACCCTGGTTGATTGTATTTTCGGTGGGAATCCCAATCTTCAGAACTGGATCCCCTAGTAGGTTTCTGGGTTGTACGCCCGTATGTCGGTGCTTCCTGAGAGAGGAAAACTCTTTTCGAGTGGACATGCTAGAGATTTATATGCAAGTGGGGCCACCAAGAATGTGTGGAGTGTAAAGTTTTCATGCAATTGTGGCGAGAAGTTGTGGGTGCAGAGTTTGGATCTTGATTCTTGTAGATTTTGGGAATGATCACAGTCGATGGTGTACTGCAGGCAGACAATACCACCCGTTTCTGACTGGTAAGACGGAGATGATTTGCGTGGCGGGGGGAATTTTATTTATTGATGACAGTTAGTTTCGTGGAATGTGCGATTTGGAAACTCATGTATTGCTGTTTGAATTCTGATTTTGTAGGTTTGCCAATGTATCTTTTGCGCAGTAAGTTGATCTGATTGGATCGCATACGGAAGTGAGTAACAAATGGTTCATGAACAATTATTATGCAGAAATGACTTTTCGTTTGCACTATCTCTCTTTCTTGTCAACTCATTTCTCGTCACTGCTCATCGGAATCTATATTCGTGTTACTTGAACGACAAGTGCGTTCTGCGAAAAGCCTACAGTAGTAATTAGTGATTATCTCATTGGGCAAAGAGACAGAACAAAAACCAAAACTCGACGCAAATTTGGAAGTATAAAGGTTTCAGCCCAATTACGTTATATTTCTCTTTTGCTCATTCCCCTTTCCCCAATTTCCTTTCCCCTTTCTTCGTTTATTACGGTCCCAAGATTCTCCCAACTTCTTCCTGGACCCCACACATCCGCACCTCCCACCCAAACTTGACCTGGTCCAACTACAACTCCAACTCAAAAACTCAAAAAACGGATTCTCATGTTCAGAACATTCACAAGACTCACCGTACCCGTGGTTGCATTCGGTGCCGGGTTCGCTTTATTTCCTGCCCAGTGGAAAAAGGGAAACTGGCAGCCTCTGAAACTCACCCACATCAACACGGCGGTTTTGACCAAGATCGAGAACTCAACTCTCTACAAACAATTGGAGCAGGACGAAAACACCTCCAAATACTACAACAGCGAGACGTTTCCCGAACAGCACCGGAAAAACCACGTTGGGTCTGGCCTTTTGTTTGGACCCAACTTGTTTGAGGTTGATCCGATTCTCTTCATCAACGAGAAGAACGGCGAGCTCACTGGGTTCTACCACTTGGGGAAGGAGCTCATCAGTCAGGATGGACAGATCCACAACGGAGTCACCGCCACCATTTTGGACGAGGGATTGTGTGCGTGTGGTTTCGCCAAGTTACCATCTAAGAGAGGTGTCACCGCCAATCTCACCATCGACTTTCATAACCAGGCGCAGCCCGACTCCACGGTGGTGTTGCAGGCCAAAGTTGTCGAGAACAGAGGCCGTAAAGTGGTGATTGAGGGCACTTTGTCGACGTTTCCCTTGGACGGTGCCAGACCCATGGAGATTGCATCATCACGATGCGTTTTGGTGGAGCCAAAGTGGTTCCGTTACTTCAGGTGGATTGACTTGTAGGCCTGTGGCGATGTGGCACGACGCGAAGCTCAATGGGGCCCAATTGGATAGTGTGACTATCTTTTCCTCTTTGGTCAAATTCCTCCATTGGCAAACAGTACGTGGCCGCTTGTAACATTGCTGGTACATGAATCCGGTCTACATGGAGTCAGGGTAAACAGCACAGGCGGATTTTCCCCAATTGGGTCGACCACTGTGGTGTCAGTGGCTGGCTTTGAGGGGATTCCGAATGCTCGGCAACATATGAGGTCACTACAAGCGACGGCGAAGGCTTAGGGGCAGCAATTCATAGTCTGCCTTGCATATTCGTTAAGGCTGATGGGTGCAATACTTCGTGGGTTGTGCGGATTTGGTTGGAGAGATGACCACAGCAAACTTTCTCGATTCTTGACCCATTGAAGAAACGTCCGTGCAAAATATTCAGAACTTGTTGGCATGAGAAGAAATTAGTCTTCAATCATCTTCCCCTTAGTGTGGTGTGGCGCTCCCAATCTTAGTCAAATTGGTCTAGTCCGAACCTTCGATTGCGCACTCCCATGTGGCAAGTGAAATAGCAATCACCCATGTTTCCGGTCATTTATACGAGGCAGATCGGCTAGCTCCCCACCCATTGATCGGGATTCCAATTTTAACCTTTTGCCATAGCCGGTGTTTAGCCACACATGCAATAGCAAGCAATCGTGGACACACTAAGACAGGCACTGCACAATTGCTACTGGCCTTGAATGACTGCAACTATGGCTCCCAGTGTATAAAAAGGGCCAGGGAGCCCCAGCATTCTCTTATTTCTCATCAACAAACACATTTAAACATGTCCGACGCAGGCCGCAAAGATATTTCCGACAAGATCTCCTCCGCTGTTAAGCCAGACAGCCAGAAGGGCACCTTCGAGTTGGCTAAGGACAAGGTGACTGACACCGCTGACAGCGCTGTTGGAGACAACACCAGATCTGGTGACAAGTCTTTCTTGCAGCAGGCTTCTGACGCTGTCTTTGGCGACAAGAAGTAAATGTTCAATATGAATATAAGTGATTGCTAATTAATACTGGAGAATTGTAGAACCCATTGTAAAGCTAATATTTTGGATTTGCGCAACTATGCTTACGAATTATCTATAAGATCATTCACATGCTGGGGTTGTCCCACGTCGCTATGTAATGAATAGCCATGTAAAGACTACGAGTCAGTTTCATCCTTGCTAGGCTAAGGGCAAGAACTTTATATTAAGTTTATCATGCCATGGCTGTCCGCCAGTTCAAACTGTTACTGACATTGGCTTAGAGAATATCTAGTTTCAGGCCGTTCCTGACTAAGTAAGTTTCCATCTTACTGACAAGAGACACATTACGAGAGCTAAGAGGAATCCTAGAATTGTACCAGAGGTTGTATTGCTCTCTCATTGTTTTTGTTACAGATTGATTACAGATTGAAGATAAGAGAAAACAATATGGTTTCCGCTACGAACTAGTGAAAAAAATCTTATAATATTAAGTCCATGTTGCATTCTCAATCATTTTCTCGAGTCGCAGCCATTTCCACCAAATTAGCAATGCGACTTCCCACGAAAACCCAACTGACAAGAAAAGAATTTGAGAGCGCTTACATAAAGCGAGAAGAATCCTGAGCAAATGCAAAATTTCCCAAAAGCTCTTCTCCCGAATATTCTTAACAGAATTTCCATCTCCATAGTTGAGTCCATCTCCATAGTTGAGTCCATCTCCATAATTAAGTCCATCTCCATAATTAAGTCCTTCTCCATAGTCAAGTCCTCCACACCTGTAGGTAAGAAGCATAATGCGACGCGTACTTCTCTCTTGATATTTCTACTACCAACATCAACTCCACAATCATGACGGTATCACCAAACAATGCCGAGCAGGCATACTTGAATTTGTGTAAGAAAATCATCGAGGAAGGTGAGTACCGCCCGGACAGAACCGGAACCGGAGTCAAGTCGCTCTTTGCTCCTCCACAACTTCGATTCGATCTCTCCAACGACTCGTTCCCACTCTTGACCACCAAGCGGGTTTTCTCCAAGGGAATCATCCATGAGCTTCTTTGGTTCGTCGAGGGATGCACCGACGCCAAAAAGCTCTCGGAGAAGGGCGTCAAGATCTGGGAGGGCAACGGATCCAGAGAATTCTTGGACAAGTTGGGACTCACCCACAGACGCGAGGGCGACTTGGGCCCAGTTTACGGGTTCCAGTGGCGTCACTTTGGCGCAGAGTACAAGACTTGCGAGGACGACTACACGGGGCAGGGCTTTGACCAGCTCCAGGACGTGATCAAGAAGCTCAAGACAAACCCATACGACCGCAGAATCATCATGTCGGCATGGAACCCTCCCGACTTTGCCAAGATGGCATTGCCACCCTGCCACGTGTTCTGCCAGTTCTATGTGAACTTTCCATCTGCCACGCCCGAGCCAAACTCGCTGAAACTGTCCAAACTGGAGGCTCGTCCCAAGTTGTCGTGCCTCTTGTACCAGAGATCTTGTGATATGGGACTTGGAGTGCCATTCAACATCGCATCGTACGCTTTGCTCACCAAGATGATCGCTCATGTGGTCGACATGGACTGCGGAGAGTTCATCCACACCATGGGAGATGCCCACGTCTACATGGACCACATCGATGCATTGAAGACGCAATTGGAGCGTACGCCAAAGGATTTCCCAAAGTTGGTCATCAAGGAGGACAGAAAGCTGGAAATCACCTCCATTGACTCCTTTAAGTTCGAGGACTTTGAGATCGTGGGCTACGAGCCATACGCCTCCATCAAGATGAACATGAGTGTGTAATGACTGGCCTCAATAGGTAACAATGTAATGCAGCCACGGAAAATCATTTAGACTTCGTAGGAGTATTCGCCTCGTCTTTTACGGCCCGAAATTCCTGGGTTAGTCAAGCTGTCGTCATCAACAAACTCAAAGATTCCGTCGCTGGGCTGCTCTTCGGGCTCGACTGAGAGTATTTTGGCCCTGCGAGGTAGAGTGGCTCTTCTCTTGTTTGTGACGTTTGCAAGCGGGCGTCTTCTTCTTGGTCTCTTGGCCTCAGCTTTCACTTCTGGTTTGATCTTGGCCTTCATCGTGGACTGGCAGCCAACTGGCTTCTTTGCTTGGGTTTCTGACTTTTCTTCCTCGTCTATCGCTTCCAAGGGTTTGGAAGCCAATGTCAATGTGTCGTCAGGCAAAACAGACACTCGAGTACTCAACTCTGGGAGGAGCGACTTACCCACGTTGTTCTGTTCTCTGACCTCCGGTGATTCGCTCTTCAGGTCATCCAACATGGCTAAATCAGCCAGGCTAGCCACTGAAACTGAGCGCTCCTTGGTCACGTCCTCTGATCCGAGAGGCAAACCTCCCCAAGTTGGTAACTGCTCGCTTGTTCCAATTTCTCTGTCTGCTTGTGGAGTTGACGTTACCGGACGACACGAGACGAGCGCCGATTCCAAAGCAGAAACAACATGAGATTGTGGCAACTGCTCTTGGGCACGAATCTCTCTGATTTCTTGCAAGATTCCAGAGAATTTGTCCGCCACACTAGACTCCACCATATCTAGCACATTGAGGATTCTGAACTTGGTGTCGGTTTCGCTGAGGGTATTGGATTGAAGAGAGACATTCTCTGCGACGAGCTGGGCAATCTTGGCCTCCAAATCTGCCACTTTTAGCGTCAATTCTGAGTTCTTCATAGCGAGTAGTTTGTTCTGGACTTTAAAGTTATCGAGTTCGGCATTTTTCATCGGGATTTCGGGATTGGGAGGAGGAGTCGACACATGGTCCATCGTGCTGAGTCTGCGATCCTTGGCACTGAAGTGCTGTGATCCTAGCGATAATCTGGCCATGAAGAGTAGATGTTTATGTTGTTTGAATCTAAGTAAACATGTGGAGTGCATGTAGAGGCGACATCGATGGCAGAAATGATGGGGAAGTTCTACTTGTTCGGGGACAAAAACAAATTCAGCATATTATTTGCGCCACTTTTTATCTAAATCGACCGATCCCCAAAGTCTTCACATCGATTTGAACCACTTTATTGACGGCATCGACGTCCCCATATAATCGAACTGCATACAGTATAGATGCTTGCTCCATTCCTTCATTAGTTAGCAAAACGAAAGAAATGGTTATTCAGAGCAAAAGTTCACTACATATCTATTTCAATTTGCGTGAATTCATCTTGACCGCCTTGACCCTGACCAGAAACACGTCATAAACACGAAATAGGGAAACATCCTTTTGTTTACACCCGTACATCCTCAATCCACCTACCTACTTATCGGCTCCGCAGATCATAAACAAACTCACTACTAATGTCTCTTCAGGAAAAGATAAACGCCAAAAGAGAAGAGCTCCATGATCTCCAGGAGCTCAAAAATTTCACAGGAATACTAGTTTCGCAGCTAGAACAAATTGAGGGGAAACTTGATACCATGGCCGATGGAGCCGAAAGCGTTGCATTGATTCTTTCCAACTGGCAGAACGTGGTCAACTCGGTCTCGTTGGCGTCATTGGGGCTTCTAAAGTATAGCTCTAAAGACTACGAGCAAGATACGCCGTTGCCTGAAACTTTGGTGCGGATTGCGTTGGACAAGGACGAAAAGGAGTAAAAGACATGATATCATCAATTTGGGAAGGATACGATTTCCACAGGGAAATGGTCCAGTATATATATTAATGAAGGTTTTGGGTTTTCAGTGTAACGATTCTGTAGACATGCAGCACTTATTCCCGGGACGCCTCCGACTTGATGGTGTCGACCCACAAGGCAAGGTTGTTATTGATGACAAGTTGATGAGCCTTAGCATATAGCGGAGACAGCTCGCCAGAAGGCTCTTGCTTGGCGACTTCAATCACACAATCAAGCACAGTCATGAGCTCTTTGTTGCTCTGGACCTCCTTGATGGTGGTGTAGAGCGCAGTCTCGATGATCTTCATCTTGTTGACCTCATCGACGTTGGCGCTGGTGTTGTTGATTTCAGACCATTTGTCAGTCAATGTGAGCAATCGGAGCCACACCTCACTTGCCTGTTGCTTGAAGATTTCGTCGTTTCCGATCAGAGCGGCCACGAAGAGGGCATCAGAGAACACATGCGTGAACTGTTGTTTTGGCTGCACCGCAGTCAAGAGCACTATGAGCTGCTCCTTCAACAATGGCAATTCGTCTGCAAATCGTTCGAAAAATGCCAGAAGCTCTATCAGGACCTGTTCCTTGGGTACGTTGGGGTTTGCGAAGTTATTCACGAAATACTCCAAAGTCAAGAGCTTCTTCTTGCCTTGAACAAACGAGGTGACCAACTGATGAAGTCTGTTCTGAACTCTGATCACTGAGAGGTTATTTTCAGCCTCGATTGCAATTTCCTCAAGTGCCGAGCTCTCCTCAGCGCTCTTGCCCTCAGTTCTTGCAGCGATTGCTGTCAACTTTGTCAAGGAGAAGTTGAGTTCCCTATTCTGTTGGTTATCGGTCTCCTTCTTCGAAGACAAGAGCATCAAGACATTTGAAGCTTCCTGGAAATTCTTCAGGCGCAAATAGTAAATCCAAGCCACTTGGGAGGTTGTGCGTCTGTTGTTTCTGAAATACTCCTCCAAATATCCCAGGTATTGTTGGCATTCCAGAAGAATAGTCTGAAACTTGTCGTGCTTGATGTAGTATTCAAACAACTTGGATGCAAAATCGTACCCGTACTTGTCCACAAAATGGTGGATACGTTCGTGGACGTACTCTGGAGATCTCTGTTCCTTTTCCTTCTCCAAAACTCCAACAAGCGAGTACAAGTCACGATAAGCTTCTGTGATTGCCAATGCTTCACTAATCAAGCCATGTGCGAGCAATACATTCACCCATTCACCTTTTCTCAGTTGATACCACTCCAAGTATCCCTTGAGCTGGTCATCTTCAGTGTCTTGCATGAATTGGATTGCGTAGGTCACCAAAAAGAACAAAGTGTCTGTGAGCTTGACGAGGTCCTGGCGATCTTGGGAGGAATTGACAATGTCTTGGCCCTTGGTGCAGTAAGCCTTTGTGTATAACTGTTCTGTGAGAATCACCAACTTCAGATCGAACACCCAAAGCATTCTCGTTGGGATCTGCTCAGAACTGGAGATGAAGTCCTTTTCCGTGCTGACAACTGCATCATGCAAGGTGACAACCAAGATTTTAAGGATCGTATGCAAGGAGAAGTCTGAGTCAGACAAACGTTGAACAAGCAGAGTCAACACAGGAAGAATGCTGTTCACATTTTGGGTGAAGAATGATCTGGCCACATCCTCACCGCTACCTAAATCAAGTTTTTGGATGACAGAAACCAAATGCTCTTTCAAAAGGGCTGCATCAGAGGTCTCCACATCCACAAGGAGCCACAAGTTTTGAGCCGCGACCATCTTCTCCAAAGCTTCAACGATGCTTGGGAGAACCACAAACCAATTGTCGAAGTTTCTCTTCACGTATGAAATGAGTTCACGCAAGAGCACGATTCTGGTTGAGAAAGAGTCTCGAGTGCTGGTGAATAATGGCGGGAGATAAGGCGAGGAAGATTCCAAGATCTCAGATAAGATCAAGTCCACAGCCTGCGAAACGATATCCATTGGGTAGCCAGAGCCAACATCGAAGTCAACTGCCTCAGAAGTATGATAATAAATTGCCTGCTGAATGTGCGACTTGAGGAGGTAAACTGGATCGGACGAGTCGGGTTCCTGAGCCTCAGGAGCCTCGGCAGAGTCAGAGAAGCGCTCCACGCGCAACACTCCGTAACCTTTTGTGATCAAAACCAAAGATGCATTGGACAGGTCCTCGATCTTGTCTTCATAGCCAAGTCCGACAATTTGAACCGTAGACTTGAAGTTGATAACGTCTTCCCACTGGGGCTTGTAGTACAGAAAGTCCGGAACGGCGGTTTTTGTGATGAATGCAGTGTTCAAGTCGGTGAGAATGACCGAATTGCCCACCACGACAAAGGCGGTGGCTCCTTGTCTTGGAATGAAGAGCCGGGGCTTAAGTGCCACCAGGTTCGTCAAGCCAGCGTCCACGTCTGGGAGCTGGTGCGATGCGTATACGAGCACGCCAGAGTTGTTGATCTTCAACGTCACTAGCAAGAGTCTGAGCTCGTCCTGGCCATGCACAGAGCTCTGGACCCGGATCAAACCCGTGTACAAGTCTTCAAACAGTTCAGAAGATGGTTGGGCGCCGCCCCGCAAGGGCCACAAGTCCAAAAATTTCACCTCCACCACGGCACCAGGAATAAATCCATCGATGTTGTTCTCCAAGTATGCGGAAAGGCGGTGGGTGACAGTCTTGCGGTGGTTCACCGAGGGAGCACCTGTTACCGACGACTGGAAAGCGAATTTTTTGAACGTTCCAGCAGCGTCTTGCACTATGATTTCTTGGGTCATGCCGTTGGAGGATACTCTGCCAGACTTGATCGACACAACCTCATCAGAGATGGAGTCGGTCTCTCCGCGGCCAAACCACCCAGAAAGAAGACGCAGCGATCTTGACGGGCTCACGAGTTCAATGGTGGAGAGGTTGGGCGACCCGTTGAAGTCTCTCAAGAGCACCAAAACCACACGTTTCCACGAGGTGGCCACGGCTATACCAGCAGGCTCGATGTTTTCTGCCAAGGTGATGTACTCGCCCTGTGCAGCCTGGATGTTGACGGTGGTTTCAATACGCTTGCTATTGATGAGCCCCAAAGCTGGCGCATAGTGGACGCTCTCGTAGAATCTGATATGGCCCGAAACAGAGTTAACAGTGACCAAGCCGGGATCCACGGTGGTGCCCGGAGCAGGCCGGGTCAAGATGGCCAACTGCAACGCATTGTCGCTGCCCTCTTCGAGCGGGAACTCGAAACTGATCGGCGTGACGTCGGCAGAGTTGTAAGGCCAGACATTGATGGAGTTTTCACTGATTGTCAAGGCACATTTGGTGCTGTTGTCGGCATACCCGTTCAACAACTGGCCCTCGGTATCCATGCTGTCTGCATCGAGAATGGGAGGCACCGCAGGGAGCCTGGAGACGCAGTACTTGTCGTTTTTGGTGAGTTCTTCGCCAGAGTTGGTGTTGAGGTTTGGGAAGGACGAAAACGACGGAGCCTCCAAAGTGGAGTCGGCCAAAAACAATTTCCGGGTAATTGAGGCCGCATCGTTCGCCTCGAGGCGCCGCGGCCGGAATAGAGACGCCGGGGGCTGAGTCATGGCGATGTTTGCGTTTCTGAGTAGTTTGTTGTAGCGAGAAAAACCACTATATGCGGTCGTGCGCGGACCACTACATAGGTATTTCAGGTAAATGGATAAGGGCAGTAAGGCGGACAAAATTAATTTATTTTTTTGGAAAGAGTGGTTTTGTTGTTTTCCTCGTGTTCTCATGCCCAGGAAATTCTGCTCAGAATTCTACACGTAGTTTGCGTTTCCGTATAGGGCCATGTTATCATCTCGGATCTCACCCAGATCCTGAATCTATAGATGTTTCTGGAGAAACTGGAGCTCCAGCGTCTCCGGATTGGGGTTCAGAATCAAATTAGCAGCCGTATGTGCGCCATTTGTCTAAACTCTCTGCTTCTTGGCGGCAGGCTCGTCATCGGCAATGTAGTCCTGCTCATCGAACTCCTCCTCGTCAACCTGGTCGTACTTGGCCTTCAAACCCTTCATCTTTCTGGTTTGCATCTTGCTCAAGTCCTGGTTACCAACGTGGATCTTGGCCACCTTGTCTCCCATGAAGTCGGTAGCCACGTTCTTCTTGACCTTGGCCTGCAACTGCTTAGGCTTGGTCAAGGCTTCCTTCTCCACCTCTGGAGCTGGAGTGATTCTACGGCCGATCTTGAAGTCGAGTCTGGGGCCGATCTCATCCACCTCCACACGAGGAATCTTCTGTCCACTCTTGTAAGACTTCAACTTGTACACTCTGAAATGAACCAATGGCAAAGTGGACGAGTTGGCGTCCTCAACCTCGCCCACAGACAAGGAAATGATATATTGCAAACCAGCCACATCCTGCAAGTCGGTCTCTTCTCCACGGTAGAAGTCCAAGAACAACGACTTGATTTGCTGGTACACGGGGTGGGAGTCGAACTCCGGGCCGTTGAAGGTGAACATGGGCTTCAAGCCCACTGGGAAAGTCTGCTTCTTGAAGTTGGACAACAACTTGTGGTTATCCTGGATCGACAACTCGATCATGTCGTAGACCTTGTGGTTGAAGAATCTGGTGAAGACCAACGTGTTGGGTCTCTTTTTGTTGTGTGTGGACATCACCATGAGCGATGTGTCGTTCTTCTCCGAGAAGAACTCGAGGCCAGAGGCATCTTCAAACGGTCTGATTTCGTTTTTCTTAGAGAACTTCTTGGCGTCGGGCTTTTTGAGCGCCATCAAGTCGACCATAGTGTCATGCAAAAACTTATTGCCGGTGGCTCCGGGCACAAACAATGCAGTTTTGGTGTTTTCCACCAACTTGGCCTCTTTTTTGGCCAACGCTCTCTTCGAACGGGCATTCTTAGGTTTGCTGCAGAAGTTAGTAAAGTTTCGGTGGAAGGAGAGACTGAATGACAATTCCGAGCAATTTCAGTTTGTTTTTCTGGTGGTTTTCACATACATTGTTCTGATCATAGCTAGAAAGGGTGGTTGTTAGGTGAAAGATGCTCATCGCCGCTATATAAAAAAAAAGTTGGTGCGGAGAGCGGGAAAAATAAAGGTCGTACCCGGATTCGAACCGGGGTTGTTTGGATCAAAACCAAAAGTGATAACCACTACACTATACAACCAATTTGTGAAAGTTTGGATGTTTATGGAGTTAGGAGCTATATTTTGTCGGTGAAAAAGTGATGTTCTTGAAGATTTTATTGGTTTAAAAGATTCCTCAAGAAAATTCCAATGCACTAGTGTAGAAGCGAGCGCGTGAATCGCACTCCCGGAGATTTTAGGCTAAAAAATAACTCGTCTCAGTTTTGTCCTGCAGAAAAGCTCTATTACCAGGGAATCATTCAAGTCGTCACTATTTTCGACTGAGTTACTAGATAAAGTTTATTGAGAAGACGTTTGGAGAATTTGAAATGCAACCTCGGCTTCCTCAGCATACATCACGCATGTTTTCACCATCCCAAAACCGTAATTTCTCATTCTTAGTTTCTCTATACAAGAAAGGTGCCTGATTTCCTGTATTTAACGAATCATTCCCTGGCATATGGTGAGATTGCAGTTGGTCTGATTTTGCTTTCTTGAGGCTCCTCTTACCATCTTTTTGCCCTACAGTTTGTGGAAGAAGTAGAGGTGCCTCCAGTCTGCAAATCTGATTGGCCGTCTAGTTGAAACCGATGCATATCGTGAGACGGCCAGTGTGGACTGCTTTCGTGATGCAAGTTACTGCTTGTTTTCACATCACTTTTTTTTTTTTTTTACGTTCATGATTGTATGTCCAGTACAAATGGTTATTGTTATAGGGCAATGGAGGGCCGTGAAATACCTGGCAGCAAATTCTTGTTTAATGAAGATGGTAAACTCTTGTGAGGAGGTACTGACGTTGGGAAGTTCTTGGTTTTTTTTGGTTTCCAGGAACCGACTGATAAGGTGTCGAAAGCAGGTCTAGTGTAATGAAGATGGTAAACTCTTGTGACGAGGTACTAACGTTGGGAAGTTCTTGGTTTTTTTTGGTTTCCAGGAACCGACTGATAAGGTGTCGAAAGCAGGTTTAGTGTGATGAAGATGGTAAACTCTTGTGAGGAGGTACTGACGTTGGGAAAGTTTTTGGTTTTTTGTGTGTTCCAGGAACCTACTGATAAGGTGTTGGAAGCTGGTCTAATTCGCAGAGTAATTGACTGCGAATGAAGGACAACTTCTTTATCGATCATTGATGGATGGTTGAAATGTGTTGATTTTTTTATAAAAATTGGTTGTGTAATGGAAGATTAATTATTCACAGGGAACCGATTATCGCTATGCTCTGCGAATCGGATTGTAGTTGATCTAACTCATCAGATTGTATTGGTCACTTACACCTGGTGGATACCGACAACCTGCAAAGTGTATCGTCTCAGACCAAAGATGTGTTGACTCGATCGTTTCATATGTTGATCAAGGAAGGGTTTGCTGGAACGCTCTTTGGTGATACGACTGTAATTGCGAAATAAAATGTTATCACGAAACCGGCGTTGAGGGCCAGAAATTTGAGCAGACCCGAGTTGGGCAAGTTGAGAATTGGAATAGCTTCTTGATCCATGATGAGGTGGAGCATAAGTTCGAGGCTTGACAATTCAAAATCACGCCGCACAACATTGTCGCTCTTTGGCACTGGAGAATTGGAAATCTGGTAACATTGAAGGTGGGAATCTGCCAACTCCTTCGAGCATCATGGTGCCTTGAATTCACTAATCACCAGGGATACATAAAAAAACCATTTAGGGAATGAATGTGTGGGGAATGTTCGAGGATAAACATCGGTCGTTTAGGTCAAAGCATCGTGTAGTGTCGTTTATCACATCCACGAGTGGCGAAGATCTTAGGAAATATGTACTTGTTGAATGAATGGAGCTTTCCATAATTTCAATTGTGTACTTTCGAATTTCAGGCGACGACCAAAAGAGTTAAGCTTTCAGAGTTTAAGAGTCATTATGTTCTCGATACATCAGTTCAATTCAGCTGAATGATAGGCATGAGAAAGTTTACAGCAAACTTCCAGTCATGGTAGTTTCTTGTCTGGACAAGAGCTTGACATTCTAGAAGGACAGCGCAAGCTGGTGTACATTCTTTATTTCAATCGAACGGGGAAATTTATGCACTTTTGGAATCTTAACCAACACATACTACTATTGTTTCGTTTATTACTCGAATGCTGTGATACATCAGTCACTTCCTGTC
The DNA here is from genome assembly GCA_030674735.1 of Sungouiella pseudoflosculorum. NCBI lineage: Eukaryota > Fungi > Ascomycota > Pichiomycetes > Serinales > Metschnikowiaceae > Sungouiella > Sungouiella pseudoflosculorum. Next base: position 458,320 of record JAKUAO010000007.1, read on the forward strand.
CTTCCTGACTATCCTGCCTAAGTAGAAATGCCGAGAGAACAATACTGTCCACAAGAATGCATTCAAACCCTGAAAATTTGGCCATTCAAATTCATTTATCCGAGAACTAGCATTCTTCACAAGTGAATGGCTCTCATCTTCGGCCATTTCACGTTTCCTCTGTGGATTACTTCCACTTCTTCCTCACAGTTTCGCAATTGGCCCTCTTTTGGGATTTCGCAGCCAAACTCTAACCAATCACAATGGGAAAAAATAACGGCAAAAACACCCCGGTATCAGCAAGTTCCAGTAAATTTGCCACGATTCACTCATCAATAGTTTTGTACAAAATTGATAAACTCTTCAAGTCCAACAAACCCCAACTCCCTTCACATTTACAACCCCCATACTTAAGGTTAAGATAAGAATGGACCCCCAAGCCTCAGTCGCCTATCCTGCATGGGCACTCGCCTACAGATGGAACTCCGAATATAAAAAGACCCCAAGATCCCCCTAGGAAAAGTAAACATTTTCCTGTGAATGTCGCACTTATTACACCCGGTTTATTCCATGGCTACACGCGCTTGGGTTAACGCCCCATTCCCGGCATTTGCAGCCATGCAAGTGTAGGTCACCAATTTCCCGATCGGGTGTGGAGACCTGTCTCATCGCTCACAGCTGTGCAGGACCATGAAACCAGGGTATCTCCAGAAAAAAAAGTCACCCGTGAACCCTGCCTACTCCACGGGGAACGATTCACCGCTAATTCTTGTTGGTGGGTAGCTCTAGTGCCACACGCAGTCTTAGACTGTTGCTTTTCGTCGTTTTTGTTTTTACGACATCCCTCAGTGGCACACTGTGGCTGGATTTCCCGAAGATCGGCGCCATGAATGGTCCTTCAGGAAGAAACAGCCCCATGAGCTCATCTGAGGCGCTCAGTGGCCTGTCAAGCCCACAGGTGTTTCGCCTGGTCAATGTTCCAGTGCAAGCGAAAAAGCGCTCGTCCTCGCTAAACTCAATAGGATCCAATCAGTCAACACAGCAAAGGAGCATGTCCATCATCAGCTTGGAACTGCCCCGGAACTCGATCGTTTCCATCGACGACAATTTCCTACGTCCCACCCGCAATAACAGCACCACCAGTTTGACGTCTTTGAATCCACTAACTTCTCCCAACGACACTGTGAAGGATAACTACGCCTCTCACCGATTATCGAAGATCAGACCGAAAACCACCAGTGTGGTGATGTCGGACGACGATTCCGAGTCGGAAAATATCGCGTCTCGTTTCAAGTGGCGCCGCCGGTCAAGCGATAAGGTGCTGAAGCCAACTTTCCTCTCCAGCCTCAAGAAAGACTTCAAGTTCAAATACGACGGTCACTGGGTGCCCAAAGTCTCGTCGGCACCTCCCGCTTCTAAACCTTTGGAAGACCCGACACCACTGCCGTTATCATTGACTACTGAGGTTTCAACATACCCCCCACATCTCCATCATCATCACAACCAGCACATGTTGCCCACTAGCCACCTTCACAACATCCAGCATGCCCCAGACCTTGATCTGGAGACCCAATCTACATCTACACGTCCTCTTGCTGCTGGAAAGAAGCTGCGCACATCTTCCATTACCCAATCAATCTTCCTCAAGAAGAGACTACTTTTATCAAAGGATATCCAGTTGGAGCTCCTTGGGGCTCACAACCTGCTTATGGCAGGCACTTCACCTGCTCTTGCCAACGAGGAAACAAGATTTCCGGCATTGCTGCTGCCACTCCCACTGCGAGGGCACCCAAGCAATCACATACTGTTGCATAGTCAGGAACATCCATTTCCTCTGTCATCTTCATCTTCGCATCCGCAAAGGCTCAGTTCGCCATCTCCACCTTTGGCGGGCACTTCTTTGCTCACGCTTCCGACATCGCCTCCCAAAGACGCTGCTGCGATTCGAGACCAGAATAAGCTTATAACTGAGCTCAACAGGAAGTGGAATAAGGCATTCTTTGATGAAGAGAAGCGATTATTGGATGTGAACTCAAGGAATCCGACGGATCTTTCCAGGAAACGAGTGAGATCAGAGCTGGTCTCGAGTAATGACAGTTACACCACAAGCTCACGGTAGCATCAACCGGAATTCTGCGGAACATCCGGTTTACCTACGTCCAACGGTTTTTGGAGGGTAGATGCATGTATATTATTTGGTATCAATAAAGCTTTTATAGCAAGACTTCGTCGTCTTTGTGGGTCGCCATCTCGTTAAAGAAAGGCAGCTTTAAAAGCTGAGTTGCGGAATGACGAACAGTAGGATCCATGTTGAGCGAACCATAGAGTAATTGAAGAAGATGCTTGAGATCTTGATATCCTTCGAGCTCTGTCTTGTAGAGATTGTACTCCTCGCTTGTGACATCTTCCTTGTTCTGAAGACTTGGCTTGGTGAGACTGGAGGACTTTGGATCAAGGTACTTCAAAGTGTCGTAAACAACACTATCAGAAGGCAAGCACTCATTCTGATCTTCGTGGTTGAGAACAGTGGCCAAAAACTTGACCAAGTTTCCGTTGAAACTGGTAGACTGAATATTTGGTATACTGACCTCAAATCCACATCCATGAAGCTCGGCACATTTTTGAAGCTTTTCGGGACCGAAGAGAAGCATTATCTCCACAAGAGCATCGATATCGTCAGGAGAGTTGAAAAGCGGGAACTTGCGGGCCAAGAGAGACAAGCAAATGATTCCCGCTGACCAGATATCTATCTTGACTGATTGATTTGTACACTTGAACAAAACCTCGGGGGCACGGAAGCCTCTGGTTCCAGCACGGTTGGCTCTTCTTGGAGGACGCTGATCTTGTTTTGGGTATGCTGCTTTGATGTTTAAGCGTTTCGAATGAAGCTTGACGCCAGATGCTCGGTCCTTCGATAGACAAGGGCACATGTTTGTTGATCTGTTTGCGGCCGACAACGACAGTGGCATTTTCTCCGCCAAACCAAAGTCCACAAGCACACCTTTGCCCTTGAAAGGATCATAGAGAAAGTTTGTTGGCTTGAGATCACGATGAATAATGCCTTTGCTATGCACATACTCGAGTCCCTGGAGCAACTCCCACATGTACTTCTTGATGCCCTTGATGGGGAGATCTCTATAGAAGTCACGGAAGTCGGCATGATGGTAATAGGGGAGAATGGCCAATACCTGATCCTGGTAGCGCAAGATATCGAGAAGAGGAGCCACATGAGAATTTCCGCTCAACATATAGAGCAAACTTAGCTCATTGTGGATTCTGTTTGGCGAGGACGTGACGTAGATCTGCTTCAATGCCACAAGCGGGTTCTTCTTCTTCTTACGGTGGCTCTTGGACACCTTCTTATGCAATGGCGGCGATTTCCACATCTGCGAGCCCAACACCACGGCTCCGTTGATTGCCTCGGCCTTGTACACGGTGGAGAACGTTCCCTCGCCGATCTTGTCGAGCAATCTGTATCTTTCAGCCAAAACCGGGAAACACTGCTCGAGCTTATGCATTTCTTCTAGAACTTCAAGACTCACCTCGTCTTCCTCGGCTGCAGCACTGGTGCCTCGGCTGCTTTTCGATTCGGGCTTTGAAGTTGCAGGCGCCACCTCCGACACCGTGGAGTTTGGCAGTTTCTCTCTCATGAGGTTCTGGTTTCGTATGTAAAGTTGGCCCGTGCTAGTATCGGTATGGGCGGGCGAAACGGCACGTGCCGAGGAGCCACCATGGGAGGTGTCCATCAACTTCGACAGCTTGGCGGATTTATCTGCAAACGGATCATCGACCGAGCTTCGGCGCTTCTTGGAGAGTTCCTTTTCTAAATCCAACACTTTGTCGTGGATCAGGGAGTTTGCGGCGGGCGCCGCGTGCTTGACGGGCGAGACGCGTTCGCGTAACTTTTTAAACGACGTAACCACCAGTTCCATTTGCACACACGGGAGATTTGAGCGAAATCGGGAGAGTAGCTAGCGATACCGTTAAGTATGGAGTGGTGTTTTGGGTACCACGGTGATGCGTGTCGCCTGGTGCACGGGTGTGTGCCTGGAGGAATTGATCTGGGAAAGTGAGAGCACGAAGTCTGGCAGCGGAAAAAACAGGAAATTGGTGGGAATTTTGAGGCTTGGGCGACTCCGACGCTTTAAAGGGAATTTCCATGTAAATTTGCTCGGAAAGTTGCCAAAGACCTCGCCTCAAGTCCCAAACCGGGAACTTCGTCGCTCGAGTCTACCCGTTAGATCGTACTGCATATGCCCGATGCATCGCCAGCAACTACGAGGCGACAAAACTCTGGGTTTCAGTCCGATTTTCGCCGTTTCAACGCGAGATTCGCACTTCTCAGACTCATAAGACCCATTACAGCCACTCGAATTGTCTTTTTCCCGTCTGCCCGCCAAATTTGCTGGGCCCTCTAGCCCTCAAAACACCCACCCCCAGCCACGACATTGTCGCGGCAGCCGCGACATTCCACCAGTTTTTCTCCCAAAATTTTCTTCCGCCAATTTCTTCTCCACCAATGTTCTCCAGAACGGTCTCCGTCAGCAGCCCCAGGCTGGCAGTGCTGCTCCAGAGCATCCGTACCGCCAAAAGAAAACCAGCATACCCCAGATATCGTGCCGAGGTCGAGCCGTTGTCCCATCCCAAGAAAGACCACCGCAGTTTTTTCTCCAGACACTTGAAGGCATGGCTCGGGCCCAAGAACATCCGGGGAGAGTACTACAGAAACAAGTACTACTATCCTCCACAGAACAACACCCCCAACTACATTGTCCCCAACGGAAACACCGTGGTGACGCCCGGAAAGGAGCAGTTTTCCAGACCCCAGGATGCGGCCCGGAACCCAGCATTGCATCCATTCCCCCAGAATCTCCACTGCAAGACAGCCTCGGTGATTTCGGAGGACTTGAAGCAGAAAATATATAGTGATGTTGTGGAGAACGGCGTTCTGCCTCAGGAGCTTGCCCACAAGTATGGAATCAAGCTTGCCAGAGTGGAGGCCATTGTCAAGTTGCAGCTGATAGACAAGAGCTGGAGAGAAACGGTATGTTTTCCAATTCGCCAACGCTTGTGCTTGCTTACATGATGAGTTTATTGATTAGTCTTGAAGACACCCACATGGTTAAAACTTTGCATTTTACTGAAACAGCAGCAGCACAAGTGTTTTTTTCAACACTGTTCATTATACTAACATCAACAGGGTCAATTCAACAAGGAGTTGCAGAAGTTCTCCGGTGTCATGACCAAATTGTTCCCGTTGTACGACCCACCAAAGGAGGCCGACAACTTGACGGAAATTCCTACTCCCCACAAGACTTTGCATCAGCGGTTCTTGACCATCAGCGAGAGTGAGCCATTCGGACCGGTGGACGCCGCCAAGATCTTTGGCCTAGAACCTGCCCAGCAGACCTTGGACAACTTGACGGAAGTCACCGAGGAAAACACCAAGGCCGTCAAGCTCAACCAGGTGGTGGTGGGAGTGCAGAAACAGGGCGACAGTACCCAGTTCAGATTCACCAAGGCCACTTCGGGACAAGTGGGATTCCGCTATGGTGCCCTGAGAAGAGACAGAAAGAAGGACAGAGCCGTGAGCTTTGACAAGTTGGGCCGCATGGTCTACACTGTATAGCATGTACATAGAAACGGTGTCGTCACACCAATGCAGGCACGTCGTGTGTGATAAGCGGAGTAGGAGAAGGTCAAGAGTTAAAGTGAGCAATATTGGCGAAGAGCACTGACCGTATTGTTGAAGATGCTTCCAAAGTTTAACCGTAGTCTAGAAGGGCGCAAATCCCACCGCAGATATTGGTCACAAGCGCTGGAGACATTGTGTTGGCAAAAGTTTATTAATTTTATTTTTTTTTTTTAATGGTCAGGGTTCTCTGATTCATGTGTTCATTGTTTCTTCCGTTTCAACATGTAGTAGTAGTTTTCTCCGGGTTTTCGCACCCAAATGCGAATTTGCCCAAACTTCAAGTTTTGTCCGGATAACCAGGGATTTCCACATACGTTCAGAAAATCAATTAAATCTACATATCAAACTCGCTTTCTTCCCTGTAGACGCACCCATATCATCGTTCACCGACTCTCGGGTCCGTCGGCTAGCTCTTCTGTCTGAACCCTGGCACACATTGAGCCCCGCACGACATAACATACCCGGTTTTTTCTGACACGTCCAGGCTCACCGATTTCACCCACCAAACATGCTTTTCCCTTGTGTGGCCCTTTTGGCATTCATCCAGCTCATTGCTGCGTCGGCATTGACTTTCAACTTGCCGGCCAAGGAAAAGGCCTGCTTCTATGTGTTCACCGAGAAGGACAACACCGCCATCAGTTTCTACTTTGCGGTGCAACAAGGTGGATCGTTCGACGTTGACTATTCTATCAAGGGCCCAAGACTGAACGTGGTGGCCGAGGAGACCAAGCAGAGACAAGGAGACTTCTCGTTCAACGCGCAGTTTTCCGGCGAGTACGAGTTCTGTTTCCTGAACGAGATGTCGACGTTTGCTGAAAAAGTGATTGATTTCGAGATCAAGAGCGACAGCGACGCCACCAACCAGTTCAAGGCGCTGATGCCAGACCAGCCCAACACCAAGCCAATTGCTCACGTCGAGGCCATGAGATCCACCGCCGAGAGCATCGACAGACAGTTGGAGGAGCTCAAGAGATCCTTGCAGTACTACAAGACCAGAAACAACCGGAACCAGGCCACCGTGCTGTCGACGGAGTCGCGTATCTACTACTTTTCCATTTTGGAGGTGTTGTTGATGGTGGGAATGGCCTTCTTGCAGATCACCGTGGTGCAGTTGTTTTTCAAGGGCCTGAGAAAGCAGCTTGTGTAGAGTAATACGACAATCAAAAAGTTTTAGTGACTCGAGTTACAATTAATCGATTAATGCTATGCTAATGTACAGGGAATGTAGTGGCTGTTCATCTGTCCACGCCAATTACTGGCCGATTGGACAGTTTCTCAAGTAGTCCACCTTGTTCTTCAACACTCTCACCGACTTAAGGAAGATCTCCGAGGGGGTCATGGCACCGGTCGACTCGACGTTGAAGATGAAGTGGTCTCTTCTACGGCCCAACTTGACCTTGCCGTTGAACTCCTCGTGTCTAAGCACTTCTCTCGACACAGTATCCTTTCTAGCGTCCTTGACGTATGCCTCGTCATTCTCGTTGATACCAATGACTCCCGATGGGAAACACTTGCGGAATCTCTGGGCCTGGTCGCCCACAATAGGCTCGAGAATGTCGATGACCGGCATCAACCGGTACGATGCGGTGGCCACGGGGGAAAACTTGGCGTGGTCACTGCCAACACCCAAAATGCAGTGAACTCTCAACGAGATCTCTTGTCCAGGACGCAACTTGGCCAACAAGATGTCTGGGTCGCAGGGCTCCACTGGGGTGTCTCTGAAGAGCTCTGCCTGACGGCCCTGGGGCTCGAACTTCAAGTCCTTGGCGTACACACTGGAGTTTCTGTAGAGCAATTTTGGGTCGGTGGTGCCAGCAGGAGCATGTGGGTTGCGGGTGCAGCTGACGTCAAGAGACAACACAATGGTGTTGTTGTCGTTGTGACGGTTCTCCTCGTCGCTGGAAGGATCGAGCCACACCAAAGTGTCTGGGTCCACGTTCAATGGAATGAGTCCGATTCTGTGGGACAAAACCTCATCTTGGATGACGGAGGTGTTGTTGAAGATGTAGACGGTTTCTGCAGCCACAGAGGGAACCTCGGCCAACATCACTCTTCTGAAAGCATTGGCGATGGAGGTGTCGATGTTGATCAAGTCAAAGTTGGCGGTTCTGCCGGCAATGTAGGAGATGTTGATCTCGAACGACTCCTTGAATTTTTCAGCATTCCATGCGTTGTCCTCCGAAGAGTGGCCAGGAAAGTCCGTCGATGACGTGTTGGTCACACGGTTGTACTCAATACCGACAATGTTAGACATGGTTGATGGTGTAAGTTGGATTAGAGATTTTTTTCTGAAGAGCCTCATCGGTTTCCCCGGGTGTACGGGTGCGACGATGCAGCTATCTATCACAACTCCGCCAAAACACACGAAAGGAAGGAGATGAGATTTCCGCGGAGATTCGGGAGGTGGCAGACTGCGCGGGGTTTTGGAAATTGTGCCAACTTTGTTTCACCTCGTCTTTGTGCCCACAATTGGTGGTGGTTGCTGGCAATATTTAGCGTGGTGTACGGGTGCGAACAATGCTAGGCCAGGCTGATTAAGGCTGGAGCAGGTTAGAAACTGCAGTGATTGTAGCTTTTTCACGAAGGAAAATTGATCTTCGCTCAAAAGAAATATCAGAATTGAGGTGAGGACAAGGTTCTTCCACAGAACCTGCGGTTTGTCGAATCTGAAGTGGAATTCAACCTCTCTGTTACACTGAACTGTAAGCGTAGGGCCGTCTGAATGCTCCCAAAGGTTGAGTTTTGCTTTGAGGCGATGCATCAAGGAAGTTCAGATCATTGAGAGCACTCGGGGCTGTAATAACCACAATTTTGGGGCATTGGTCTGCCCAACTTCGCAAACTGGCCAAAGAATCGAAATTCATGGCCAGCTCTGCTATCGCCTCATGACACGAGTTATAGGCATCTGCTCATGCCATACTCTCGGCCAAGTTGCGGCTGAACAATAATCCCGATAGCTGCTGTGTATCTGGATCGGCCACACGAAGAGAGTTTCTATTCAACGAGATTCGCATGGGACGAGCCCGAAACAGCATCACTTTCCTGAAATGAGCCAAGACATCCACTGTAAGCAAGGTCACGTTGCCATTGTACCCATTAGACACGACTTCAGGAGAGATGGACGATGTTTCGTCGTCCATAGCCTCAGTAGATACAGATTGAAGTATTGCCACATCATCGACTCCACACGTAACGGCATGGAATAGCAACTGGACTGTCAAAACCGCCACATCCAAAATGAGAAGCTCCACTACCGACGTAGCCGGCCGTTCGCCTATAAACTGGACACTGAGTCCTCCATGTAGAAGCCCATCCAGTCCAACGCCAGCCAGACTTGGCCCATTGAAGAAATGAAATAGCATAGCAAATCCATTGACTGCCAAGATGAATACGAGTTTCACGTATGCCCTTGCCTCGTTCTGCGCTTCGGTGTCCAAACCAGAGAGGTGAACTTGGGATGGAAATGGATCAGAGAGGAAATGCTGGACCATTGTGCGGGCCACAAACGACATAAAGGACAAATCTCGTAGGTAGACAAATGCCGCCATCACGTAGCCGAGTGTACCCGTCAATTTGCGGAGATCTTGAAGGAAGAACTTCTTCCTTTTATATAGAACCGATGCGTTGTTGATAGCTGTCTCTTCCACGGTGGGATATCGCTGGCTATCAAAATCACACGCTAGATCTGCCATGGTGACCTTAATATTACCAGACAGTATACAAAACGAGTGACAACTTCGTAGGAATTACGAGTTGGTGGTTGGTGGAACGGCTTAACTATGGTGGAGCGCCAATACGCAGGCAGCTATCACCAAGATACGGGTCCGACTTTCAAATTCAACCCAAATGAGGTTTTCGTCTATAGTACAGTATATACAGGCCGTGTCTACTTACGGAACTTGATTGACTTGATAAGATCGCCTCCCAAGAGGGTAATCTGGTCAAACACGTCCTGTTTGTTCAACACAACCTCATCTCCTTCACCTGTGGGCTTCACATCCACACCCAAACTCACTCTAAACTTTTTCTTGGCCATGGCCGAAGGCACAAACACTCCACAAATGATGTTTTCGGTAGTGTCAAAGATGCCATGACACTTTCTTGTGGAGAAAATGAGAACATTACCAAACTTCTTGTTGAGCTCATCGACCAACAAGCTGGTAAGATCGTATTTGGAACTGAGATCTTCTGGGAAGGATGTCCCATGCAATGCAAGATTTTTGTATTCACCTGGCTTTGTAAGGCCCAAGGATCTTGTTCTGTCGCTGGACCGAACCTTGATGAAGAAATCGAAATCGTTCAAAGCTGGGGTGAAGATTAAGTCGACAGTTTTCTGACTGATGTTCAGTTGATTGATCAACAGAACTGCCGCACGTGCCAACGCAGTCAATCTGCTGGCAATCGGGAGGGTCACGTCGTTGGACCACAAAATACCCGATGGATCGTCTCTGGAGGCCACGAAGAACTGGGTCTTCATACCAGATGGGTCACTCTTTCTAATCTTCTCGAAGTTAGCCTGGATCACCTGGTAAGCCTGGATCGACAACTTGTCGCTCAACTTGTTCTCCAACTCGTCGACAGTAGCCTCTGCTCTCTTGATGAGATCCAAAATCAAGGCATCATCCTTCCAATTCCAATTGGCGACGAAGTTCAAGATTTGAAGGAATCCCTTCTCAACGGAGTTGGGAACAGTGTAAGGAGCAGCATCCACAAATGGCTTCAAAGCAATAAGCTCAACAAGCTCATCAGTGAAATGGCGCAAAAGGCAGTGAGCATCCAACCACTGCTTGAAAAGTCTCACTGTTGGAGAATAGTATGGGTAACTGCTCGAAAGAATGTTGATGGTTCTGGTATGCTTGACCGAACCAATGTAGACTTGGTTAAACTTCAAGTAGATGTTTTGGACAAGGGCCTTCTGAGTGCCAGCATTGGCCACGGCTCTCAAGTACAAGATCTCGTCTCTCTCGGAGAGAACTCTGAATCTGAACCCATAGCCCTGGGGTGTCAACACGTTCAACAAGGTCACATCCTCATTGAAAGGAATCGAGTCATCTTTGGTGAGGAATGTTCTATAAGTGGTGTCCTTGTTCAAGATGTCCGAGATTCGAATTAAGAATGCTGCCTTTGTCTTCTCCAAAGCCTTGATCTCATCAGGCCATCTGGAGGATGTCTCGAATTGCAAGATGACGTCGTTCCAGAAGTCTGGATTAGAAACAGCAAATGGAACGGGCTGCAACAACGATGTGTTACGCAACGAAGCGGATGCAGCAAGAAGAGACTTAACGCCAAGTGGAAGATCCAAGTTGAACAACACCTTGCACAAGTCTTCAAATGAGGTTTTAAGGTGAGTGAATGCACCAATGGAAACAACACCTTGGTTTCCAGCAGCTGCAACCAGCGGGGTAGGCAATCGACTGTTGAATAGCGAAATGGTGGAGGTAATATGCTGAGAAATAAGTGGATTCACATGTGTGTTAAGTGCGAAGGAAACAATTTGAGAAACCAAGGGTTCGTTCTCCTTGAAATCCCACACCACACAGTGTTGGATGGTTCCATCTTTAAATCTTCTGAGAGTAGCCTTGGAGCCCCAGAACGAGCGGAACTTGGCGCCGGCATCCTCATCCGCATCGTTGGGACCCTTGGTGACCAACTTGTCACATTCTTCAGAGTTCAATTCGATTCCAACTGTGTACTTGGAACCGTGCTGCAGCGAGGGCTTTCTTTTGGTGAGAGGGAAGTTGCTGATTGTTTGATCATTCATAACCTCCAAGCTAGTGACTCTCTCGCCCAAGGCGGTCTTCAAGATGACATAGAGCTTGTGCTTTAAGTAGTTGTCGAATGTGATGTAGGAGATTTTCTCCAATGCACCAAAGGAGTCGTGGAGATCCTCTGGCACGGTGATCTCGTAGACGAGGTCGTACTTCAAGCAGTTAGCACCGATCTTCTGCAAGAGAATGGCGTCGAAACGATCGTACACCACATCATTGAGCAAATTGTATGTGTTAATTGCCTGGAGTCTCAATGCCTGGTACGATGATTTGGTCATCTTCCACAAAATGTTCAACTTGACGCTTCTGTCAAAGATGGTTGGAGTGTTGAATCCAGCATCTTCGTTATACTTGCAAGCATTAGACTCTCCCAACTCACTGGAGAAGGAGAGGTAGCCAGTGGACAAGTCCATCGACGCAAGGTATTTGATGGCACCCTTAAACAATTGGTAAGACGAGAATCCGTGCAAAAGTGTCTTGGTTCCGCTGGTCCCTCCACCGTTCAAGAGAGCAGACAAAAGAATAGCAAATTCGAAATGGCCGAAACCTCCCTTGGAGATCGAGGAACCGAAACCTCGTTGCTGCAACCATAAACGGCCCAATGTGCACGCATCCTTGAATGCTTCAGCTGACTTCTTGCTGGCGTAAAGGAATTTCAAGTAGTAGTCGTATGTCATCAGGGACACAATCGACGAGTTGTAGTGAGGAGTTGGAGGAAGCTCCTCCGAGTCAGATTGCACTCTTATGGAGTTCTTGTCAGGCAAGAGCTTTTTGGTGTCGAAAACGCCAAAGGGGAACGCCACAATCAAGTTGATGGAGAACTTTGTCTTGTCAAACGATAAGTCGTCCTTGTTATCAGTTTTAATGCTGTGGAGAGTGAGGATAGGACAGAGAACGTCATCGTTCAAGTAGCGGTAGGCGATTTTCACGGGCAAGTTGTTCTTCTTGGTCAACGAGATGAGGTTCTCGGCCAAGTACGCCAAGTAGAAACTGCGCTTGTACAAGGCTCTGTAGTTCAAGTAGTCCTTAGCCAGGAATAAGCTCTTAGGCATGGTCAAGGAGATATCGATGGCCAGGCCGTTCTGCTGGGCAATGCCGGTCTTCAAGCCGAAAGAACCCACCAAGGAGACGTCCTCGGGAGCCAAGTATGCGAACTTGTAGTTGACTTTCGTGGGCTTTGGGTCCGGGAACGGGATGGTGACCTTCTTGGGATTGATGAGGTTCTCGGCCTCCTCGAGCGTGAGGTTCTCCACCGGTGGCACTTGCAGAATGCAGCTGTGGAGTCTGTGAAGCACCTTCTCCACGCGGGCCACATGTGTGTCCTTGATCTTGACTTCGCTCACAAGCTCGTCAATCTGCAATTTGAAGATGTTCGACTTGAACAACTCGGCCGCCTCGCGGGCAATCTGCACCTCCTGCGCCGTCAACTGCTTTCTTTGTTTTTTCGTGGGTCTCTGGGCGGGTGCAGCCGGCTTAGCGCCGGATTCCTCCTCCTGGTCGTCTTCGTCGTCTTCATCCTCGGAAATCTCCAGATCCACGGCGCCGTTAGTGCCGTTAGACGCGGACGGCGGAGATGTGGGGGCAACGTTCCCTGCAGAAACGTCAGCCACGGACTCTTCATCCACCAACTTTCTCTTTGCCATGGCGGGTTTGGTGGTTAAGGTTTAGCGTGGAGATTTTTTTGGCTGGGATGCGGTCGTGTGCGGGCCAAGATGGCGGGAGGGGCTTCGTCTGCCTCCGCCGTGAACAGTGCGAGGCACGTGCGCGGGCACGTGATACTTTTTCTGGGTGGTGGTCCTGGTTTCCCCGTCCCCGGATGCCTCGTATCAGCCTGCAGACCGTCTGGTTACATACGACCAAACCACCAGTTACTCTTTCCGCCAGAATGTACTATTCGGAGAAGTTGAAGCTTCCGAGGTCCGACAGCACGCGCTGGCGACTCAGAACTGACGAATTGGGCAGGGAAACCTGGCACTACTTGACGGAACAGGAATGTGCAGCCGAGCCTCAACTGGCCACAACGAAATACCTCTTGGACTTGGACGATTTCCCTCGTCCGGAGGCGGAAACGGAGATCGCGTTGCCTTATGACGCTGCAAAGAAAGGAACTGAGTTCCTTGGAAAAATCCAGGAGGACTGTGGCACGTTTGCCTGCCAATACAAAGGTCCCATGTTCATGACCATCGGCTACATTGCAGCCAGCTACTTCACCAAGACGGAGATCCCCGAGCCCAACCGCCGCGAGATGATCCGCTACATCGTCAACACGGCACACCCGGTAGACGGCGGCTGGGGACTTCATTCGGTGGACAAATCCACTTGTTTCGGCACCACCATCAACTACGTGGCTCTCCGGCTCTTGGGATTGGACAAGGACCACGAGGTGTGCGTGAGAGCACGCCAGACGCTCCACCGGCTTGGTGGTGCGCTTGGGAACCCGCATTGGGGCAAGGCGTGGCTTTCGATTCTCAACTTGTATGGATGGGACGGAGTGAACCCCGCTCCTCCAGAGTTGTGGATGCTTCCATACTGGATGCCGATCCATCCTGGCCGCTGGTGGGTGCATACCAGAGCCATCTACTTGCCGTTGGCGTCGTTGTCGGCCAACCGGGCCACTTGCGACTTGGATCCGTTGTTGGAAGAAATTCGGAAGGAAATCTACTTGCCCCGGCAGTTGCCATACGAGAAGATCGACTTCTCCAAGCACAGAAACAACGTTTGCGGTGTAGACCTCTACTACCCACACACCAAGGTGTTGGATGCCTTGAATTGGGTGGTTGTCAAGTATGAGAAGTACTTGAGACCAAATTGGTTACTTAAAAAGGCTAGCAAGCGAGTGTACGATCTCGTGGAAAAAGAGTGCAGAAACACAGACTATCTCTGTATTGCACCCGTGAGTTTCTGCTTCAACATGGTGCTCGCCTACATTGAAGAAGGCAGAGACTCCTACGCATTCCAGCGGTTTTTGGACCGCAAGGACGACGTTTTGTTCCATGGACCTCAAGGAATGACGGTGATGGGCACCAACGGAGTCCAGGTGTGGGATGTGGCATTCATGTGCCAGTACCTTATCGTGGCTGGCATGGACCAACACCCCCAGTACCAAGATATCATCTTGCGTGGCTACCGCTTCTTGCGGAGATCGCAGTTCACCGAGGAATGTGAAGATGGCAGTTTCAGAGACTTGCGTAAGGGTGCCTGGCCGTTCAGTACGAAGACCCAGGGCTACACGGTGAGTGACTGTACTGCCGAGGCATTGAAGGCCATCATCATGGTGGAGAACAACGACTACTTGGGAGGACAAATCGACGACAAGATCGAGAGGGAGAACCTCCACGATGCGGTGGAGCGTATTTTGGCCATTCAGAACACTGGCTCATTCGAGTTTGGCTCATTTTCTGCCTACGAAACCATCCGTGCAACACCGCTCTTGGAGAAAATCAGTCCTGCCGAAGTGTTCAACCAGATCATGGTGGAGTACCCATACGTTGAGTGCACCGATTCTTCAGTGTTAGGATTGGTGTACTTTTCCAAGTACTACCCAGACTACAAGCCGCAGGAGATTCTGGACGCCATTGACAATGCCATTGCATACATTGAAAAGGCACAAAACCCAATTGATGGCTCCTGGTACGGAGCATGGGGAGTTTGCTACACTTATGCGGCAATGTTTGCCATTGAAGCATTGGAAACGGTGGGCAAAACCTACAGTACGTCGGACATTGCCAAAAAGGGACTTGACTTTTTGGTGTCGAAACAGGAAATGGATGGCGGATGGTCCGAGTCCATGAAGAGTTGTGAAACTCACTCGTACGTCCCAACTGGGCAATCGCAATTAGTGCAAACTTCTTGGGCAGTGATTGCGTTGATATTGGGAGACTACCCAGACCGGGGTCCTGTGGATAGCGGAATTAAGTTGATAATGGACCGACAATCGCTCGCGGGAGAATGGAAGTTTGAGGAGATTGAGGGGGTGTTCAACCATAGTTGCGCCATTGAATACCCCACTTACAAATTTTTGTTCCCCATCAAGGCGCTTGGGCTCTATGCTAAGAAATATGGGCATGATGCGATTCCGCACGCATAGATGAAATTAGGGGTTGGGTTTAGTCTGTGGGGTGTGTTAAGTAGAAGTTGCATCGGTATGGGATTTGTGCCCCGGAAATGCGTCGGTAACTGCGACCTGTCATTTCGGCAATTGGCGGCAACCGCGAGGGCATTTGGTCTGTGTGCAGGACGGGTGCGCACATTATGCGGGCAGGGTGGCCAGCAAACCCCGAGTAGTCAATGTGCGCATTTCGTTTATGTCACTGCGCAAATTATTGGAATTAACGACAGCAATTATCCCCAACTAGTAATCTAGTGGCAGGAAGAACCGCCAACATGAGGAATGGAGCGCAAAGTGCACGTTTTCATGCCGTATGTGATGCAAACTCGGAATCTGTAACCAATTCCCGAACCTTGGTGCCCCGCCCAGACAAATTCTCTTGTGGCATTGACCACTGGAGCGAACGGCTCGGTTTAAGCAAAGTTGCCGTGCGTGCATGTGTAACAATACCGTTCCCTGTATATGGTCGGGATTTGGCCACCCGACTGGAGTGCGTCATGCACCACCAGTATCAATTTATAGGCTCGCCAGGTTACAACCCAAATCTATTTTTCTCTTCGTGGTCGTTGAAGATGTATCACCCCGCCTGTAGAATGAGACTTCATGATCGATTACAGCCCGAAATGATTGCTGCCGCGGTTCGGGAAAAGAAGTTGTGTGGGCAGTTCTCAGCCTTGTTCTGTGACTGGCTCCATATGCTGCAGGGAGTGCATGGTGCCGGGGAATGAGGCGATCTCCAGCTGCGCCCTGTGTCCCCCATCTTGGAGTGGTATAAAATAATTGCCATGGCCACGATTTCCAGGGCTCATTAAGATATTTGCCACATGACTGTGCAACAATACCCTGACGAAAAGGCAGAATATCCTGCTTCTGACATCTCCACCGAGTCCGAAGAGCCTCTCTTGGATGACGACAAGCGTGAGCATGGAAAAAGCACCTACCCATTCCCTCCACATTACCACTATGACGAGAACCACCCCCACAGACACCCATTTCCTCCGCCACCTCCACCTCCTGGACCTCACCACTTCGGCTTCGGCGAGTGGCTGATGCACCCACCACCACCGCCTCCACCGCCACACCACTTTGGTCACGGGCCTCACGGTGGCCCCCACGCCCATCATTTGCACCCAAAAGACCCATTCTACCACGAGTACAAGCCACACTCCCACAGAAGAAAGTCCGCCGTCCGCAGAGTTTTGGTGGCCACTGCGCTCGCTTTGGCCGGATACTCGGCATTTACCATGGGCAGAGCCTACGAGCACAGAATGGAGTTTGAGGGCCACGGCCATGACGTCAATGCCTACGGCCACCACGGACGTCCACACCACGACATGTATCACGATTTTGATGTTGAGGAGCACCGTGGTCCTCACAAGGGACCTCACGGCGATCACCGTCCTCCTCCTCCACCACACCATGGTGACCATCCACCACCTCCACCACACCACGGAGACCACCCACCTCCACCACCAGGACGTGGTGATTTTCCTCCACCTCCTCCAGATTGTGGAAAATACCCTCCACCTCCACCTCCACATGGAGACCATCCACCACCACCTCCACCAGATGGAGACCATCCACCTCCACCACCAGGTGGAGATCACCCACCACCACCCCCTCCAGGAAAGGGACCAAAGAAGCCACACCATGGCAAGCATGGCAAGAAGCCTAAGGACGGCGACAAGCCTGACGAGAAGAAGCCTGACGACGAGAAGAAGCCCGTTGACGAAACTCTCGAAGAGTTCTCCGACGCCGAGTCCTTTGTCGAGGTCGAGAAGGTTGCTACTGAGAAGCTGGATTTGATTTAGGTGGCTAGTTTATTGGGGTATTGAGGTTAAACCCAGCAGGGTTCTACGGTATTGGTTAAAATTGATTTGAGAACCGGATACGGTTATTTCGATAGGATATTTTGTTTGATTTAGATTGCTTGAAAGAATACGGAAATTAGAAATGAGAAAAAATGAACATTGTTTAAAGCTTTAATGTAGAATCAGTGAACTGTGCTTGTTTCGCTGAAAATTGTAGCTACGAAAAAATCCAGCGCCAACGGAAAACCTGAAAGCTTAGCATAGCCAAGGCTGGATCTGTAATGTTACTTTGTACACAGACCACAAGGCTTTTTCATTTTAACGCTGATCCCTCTGCAAATCTCGGGTCTACCGGTCCGAAACGGGTTCTTTCTGGATTAAATAGATCTCTTGGTTTATTTCTAGGCTCTCGTAATTGTGGTAGGATGTGGGCTGTTTACTTGAGAAATTTACATTGAATAGATGGTCAGGTGAACACTGGAAAAATACCGGTTTAGAATCCTAATTTTGTTTTTTGAGCTTCCTTTGTCATAGGCTTTCAAACCTAATGATGTTGTCCATGGTTTTCAAATAAATTTTCAGAAACCCCACCGACCGCGACTTGAAGAGAACAGGAGAAGGATAAAAAAACAAGAGAGATGCTGAACGATAACTTAAATGTGGGCGTTGAACACAGTTACCGACATCAATGGTGATGGGAACGAAAAAAATAATGCCTTCAGCCAGATTCGAACTGACGATCTCCTCATTACTAGTGAGGTGCCTTACCAACTTGGCCATAAAGGCTTCGATGGAGAAAAATGGCGCACGCCCTTTTGGACCCAGCATGTTAGAGGGTCGCGAAATTGAGCGGCGCACGTCCCAAATCACCTTCACCAAATTTTCCTCTTGTTCAACCATTTCAAACCAAGCCATGTTGGGTCTACCAAGTATAGTGAAATCGTGGATCCAGACGCCATTCCTGGTGTCCGGTGCCGTGAGAAATGCCTCGTACTTGGGACGTTTGGCCGCATTCGAGGGATCGGTGAAAAGTTACAAGCGTCTTGGAAGAGGTCCAGCGTCTGGCAAAGGTAAAACGTCGGGACGTGGTCAAAAGGGTCAAAAAGCCCGTGGAAAAGTGCCTCACTGGCTCGAAGGTGGTCAGACTCCTTTCTACAAGCGTTTCCCCATCATTGGGTTCAAGAGACCTCACGCCAAAGAGTATAGCGACTTGAACTTGGACAGAATCCAGGATTTCTGGAACAACGGGCGGATTCCATTGAAGGCGGGCGAGACGCTCACCATCAGAACCATGAGAGAGTGCGGGTTGCTCACTGGCTCCTTGAACGACGGTGTCAAGTTGTTGGGAAACGGCTCCGAGTCCTACAACGTTCCATTGAACATTGAGGCATCAAAGGCTACCGCCAACGTGATCAGCACCATCGAGAAGTTGGGCTACACCTACACCGGCGTCTACCACACCAAGTTGGGGTTGCAGGCACACATCAACCCAGACTACTTCTTGTTGAAGAAGGGATACGTGCCATTGCAGGCCCGTCCAACCCACAAGAGAGACATTGCATACTACTCGAGTCCCGAGAAGCGCGGATACTTGTTGAAGGACCGCTCTTTGTTGTTGGACCACGTGGGAGCCTCTGGCACTCAGAAGAAGAGAGTCAAGGAGAGCGATTTGAAGAAGCTGTTGAAGACTGCTTCCACCAAGAAGCATTCCGATTACTCGGAGAACAGAGTGGTGAGACTCTCCAGCCTTTAGAGCCATGTACATAGGAAGAACCACATTGTGAATGTCTGTAGACTCGATGGTGCAGTTTGCTACACGAGACTGGTGTTTGATGTAATGCATTAGTCGTTGATCATCCAGTTGGTTCTATTGATGAGGTCATTATATCCACAAATAACTCAACGAAGACATGTTCTGTTGATTCGCGTATCCATCTCGTCTTTCCCTTTCCCGAGTTTAATTCCTTTAGTTCTATAAATCCACAGATGAACTTGGTCATCAAGACAGCCGTAGAGTCTCTCGCGATGGAGAAACATCCACAAACGCTTCGAGCAAGCGCTCCACCACGTCCTGGATATCCTCCATCCGTATGCTCTCGCCCTTGGACCCGTTGAACTCGTAGTTGAACTTCCGGAGACTGAAGAGTGCAGCTTTGCGAGTCATCTGGCAGATTTCCCGAACCGCAACCTTCTCGTTGGCGCTGCGGGCACTTGTTGCCGATAACCCTCGGATCCGCAACCCAGACAGAATCATCTTGTTCACAGCCTGAGAGATCTGGTGACTGGAAGTGAGAACCAGTGTGGGCATAGACGGTGGTCTGGAAGGAATAGCCAGCAGCGGCTTTTTCATTCCCTTATTCTCGAGAACACGATCAAACACCGTTGTGTCTGGCCGACTCGAGATAGCCCTGGCGGTCACAGGATAGTAGAGGTTTTCGTCTTCGTTGTTTGAAGGTTGTGCGGTGTGGATCTGGTCTAGAACGCCGAAATCCACCACAAAACACTTAATTGTCATGGTATCATCGCTGTAGAATACCATGTACACGTGCTCATGATCTCCCCGGGCAAGGAGGCCCGTGTTCTTTGTGAACTGTGCAAGGTTTTGGCCAAAGTAATTTTCAGTGGCAGAACTGTCCGTATAGACCTGGTACGGCCCATCTGATAGTAGGAACAGGGGAACTTTAGTCTGATCCACGTGACAAACGTATCGTAGGCCTCTGCAATGGTCTAGCCCCGATGTTGGCGCCAGAGTCCAAACCTGGATGTCTTCCAAGTTTGCCTCGGGAGTGTGGAGAGAGCATGTGAAGACGGGCATTTTTGGCGGAACAAGCTGGATGTTCCTAACAAGAGCAAGTCAAATTTACCCACTCAATGAACAAAAAACCCGGGGTAACGCCTTTTGTTGGAAGCCAAACCAGTAGAAGATGGTGGAGTGGGTGCAGGATGTTGATGGAGTAGTAGTTGGGACCTAAGAATCTGCGAATGAGATAGTGGTAGATCTTCGTCATTTTGGTAAATTCGGAAAGTTCTTGCTTTCCTCTTTCTCCAACTTTGCAATTCAGTTTCATGTCTGAAAAGAAACAAAATAATTAGAGGAAGAATGTTGGCTGGGTGCAGCAGCTAGATGCTATGGTAGTCAAGTGTATTAGTTAAGAGTATTTACGTGGGACATTTAAGTGTAGCGTGAGGGCTGAAAAAGATGCCGAGACCAACGAATTTAGAAGAAATTGCGAAATTTGCAAGAATCAACCCGAAACTCGAAACAATCAGGATCATTTTTCCTCCAGACACCCAAGAATTGGGTGCAACTGCTCGCAATTCCTAGCCACACCTATTCACTCGATTGCGGTGCGACTAGTAATTCCGAAATCCAGGTATCCGAGTTGCGGATCCGGAACACTACGGAATGGCCCGCCCATCTAAGCGGTGAACTGATTGTGAAACATTTTTCCGTTCCTGTTTTCGTCTTCTATTCTTCTCCCCGAATCCGGATCCCTTACCCACTTCCCGGCTGGTTCTGCATCTACCACTCCCTAGCCACAAACTACAGCCACCATCTGTGGCAAGTAAACCGCTTTTTGGTTGAATTTTAGGCCATATTCACTTCTGCTACTCACCAAAGTCATGCTTTGCCTCCATTTTGCCCCCACTAAGAAATCGAATGCCTTTACACCCTCCACGTTCTCTGAACAGCCTCCCCGTTGTATGCAGTACTGTTGCCCAGGGTATCTCTGTCTGCGATGCTAACAAATTTTTAAACTTCCACTACCCACTTCACCGCCACAACCCCCAAATTCTCCGTTTCCCATCATGAGCTCCAAGGTGTATTCGGTGGCCCGAGTGTATGCAGACGCCAACAAGCAAAAACCCCAGGAATATTGGGACTACGAGGCCCATACCATCGAATGGGGCAACATCCGCAACTACGAAATCATCAGCAAGATCGGACGAGGCAAATACTCGGAGGTTTTCGAGGGCATGAACATGATCAACGACGAACCTTGCGTCATCAAGGTGTTGAAGCCGGTCAAGATGAAGAAAATCTACCGAGAGGTGAAGATTCTCAAGAACTTGACGGGAGGCCCCAACGTCATTGGCCTCTTGGACATTGTGCGAGATCAGCACCTGAAGATTCCGGCGCTTATCTTCGAACGCATCAACAACGTGGACTTCCGCATCTTGTACTCCAAGTTCACTGTGAGCGACATCCAGTACTACTTCACCCAACTTCTCATTGCGTTGGACTACTCACACTCGATGGGCATCATCCACAGAGACGTCAAGCCCCAAAACATCATGATCGACCCACGCGAAAAGAAGTTGCGCCTTATTGATTGGGGTTTGGCCGAGTTTTACCATGCTGGAATGGACTACAATGTGCGGGTGGCCTCCCGTTACCACAAGGGACCTGAGCTCTTGATCAACTTACAACAGTACGACT
Organism: Sungouiella pseudoflosculorum; assembly: GCA_030674735.1. NCBI lineage: Eukaryota > Fungi > Ascomycota > Pichiomycetes > Serinales > Metschnikowiaceae > Sungouiella > Sungouiella pseudoflosculorum. The sequence goes on from JAKUAO010000007.1 coordinate 480,122, forward strand.
ACTCGCTCGATTTGTGGTCGGTGGGATGCATGTTAGCTGCCATAATATTCAAAAAGGAGCCGTTCTTCCGTGGTGACTCCAACACCGACCAGTTGGTGCAGATTGCTAAGGTGTTGGGCACCAAGGAGTTGATGGCGTACGTGAACAAATATGGCATCCGGTTGAGTGACGAGTACGACTCGGTGTTGGGCAACTACCAGCGCAAACCATGGTCGTCGTTTGTCAGCAAGGAAAACCAGCACTTGTTGCTGAACGAGGTGGTGGACTTGATAGACAAGTTATTGACATACGACCACCAGTTGCGCCCTACCGCAAAGGAGGCACTTGCCCATCCATTCTTCTCTTTACAGTCCTAGGGTCTTTGTGGCTCTGATAGATAGGAGGCGTTTTGGCATTAATGGCGATGGCTCGGTCCACGCGCGAGGAATTACGTAGGCTAATGAAATGTAATCACATGGATCTTGGTCAGTAGGGAGCTAGTTGCGCTTCTTCAGGGTTCTATCTCACATAGGACTTCACTGCCCAAATCGTTCCCTATCGTGTATTGGTTAGTGGCACCCACCTTTGTACATGAGGCACAATTGAAACGCCCGGTGTGAAATTCGTCTGCTACCACAAGATAACACAGACAATCCATCTGTCAAGGAATGTGACAGAATTCGCTTGCGCTCGTGTCATGTCTCGGAACCGCTACACTACTCAATGATCGACCAGTGGAACGTCGCTAGATGCATTGTCTCGGGCTAATGCGCGCATGGCGTCCCCCCAGGCCGCGCCAGACGCGAAATCTACAAATGGGCTGCATGAAACTGCATGAGTTGGTGTCTTGCCTTGGGGAGAATTTGGAACAGCCGGCTAGTTCATCCCGTTCTTCTTTACCAAGTCTTCATCAGTTCCCACCTCTACACTCATTTATTCAATATTCCATTCATTAATCCGCGCCGCCTCCTCCCCACATTCCTTTATCCGTCATGGTATTCAAGTCTTTAAAGAAGACTCCGGAACCTTGGGTGGTGTGCCAACACAGAACAATGACCCGGTGGGTCAGTTCTGCCATTGAGGTGCAAGTTAATGACTTCACAACTGATCTTGCTGATGGACTTGTCTTGTACAAATTGGTCAATTACATTATAAGCCAGACCGGGAACAGCTACGAGTTGAAGCCTGTCTACCCGAAGCCCAACTTCAAGTTACAGAAAGTGGAGAACGTTGACGACGTGCTCAAGTACTGCCAACTCGTTTTGAAGATCAACACTTGCAGCATCAGTGCTGATAATGTCGTGGCAGGCGATTTGAAACTCATACTTGGACTCATATGGACGCTTTTCGTGTACTCCACCTCCAACACAATTTGTTTGCAGAACGATGGACGTTCGTTCTCAGAAATTAAGAGCATTCTTCTTCGTTGGCTCAACGAACTAGCCAAGAGAAGAGCATTACCAGAAATCAGAAACTTTGACAAGGACTGGTCGCTTCAGACGGACGCAAGACCCGATTTGGTCTTGGCTAGTGTTCTTGAATACTACATTCCAAATCTCGTTAATTACTCGGAACTTCTTCTGGGAAAAAAGCTCCATAATCTCGAACATATAATTGGTCAGGCATTTGAGAAACTCAAGATTCCAAAACTTGCAGAAGCGGACGACTTCAATGTACTTGTCCCTGACGACAAATGCATCATTTTCTACGTGCTTCTGTGGTATATGTTCTTCGAAGTGCAAGAATTGCCCGAGGAGTTGCAATCCCTGAAAATGACAGATCTGGAGCACACCTTTAACTTCGTCTCAGAAGCAGTGGAGGCAGTTAAGATCCGCAACAAGTTTGAGACGAGAGCACTTCGTCTTGTCAACCAGATTGGAAACAATATCTCGAGATTGACTGTGATGCTGGCCCACATTGACAAATACGTTGTTCTGGCCAATTTGGAAACAATGCTCTCCAACTACTGCGCAGACTTCGATATGAATAATGCTTTGGGGCCACAAATCGCAAGTAGAGAGAACTGGACCCAAATATCAGCTCTGGTAGCCACCGTTACCGAATTGCTCGAGAGGTTTCGCAATTTCAGAGAGGTTCTTCGCCCAGATTATGTGTTCCACGATTACCCTGAACTCCAGTCATTGCAAAAATCCGTGAATGCCAAACTCAAGGAGATCGGCATTTACTCCGGATACATCCCTCTGAAGCTGTTGAGTTTGGAGTCGCTTGGGGTCCGCCTCAATCGTCTTCTCGTTGTTGACCAGGAAGTTGCAGCCAAGCTTAGCGTTCAAGTGGAGCACATCCTAGCCTCGAAGGCTACGAAGCTAGACTCGCTCATTCAATCTCTCGAGTCTAGTCTACAAACTTCTTCAGATTGCGAACTTGTGGACACCACAAGGAAATACATTGATACCGTCGATGTGGTGCAAAAGTTCAGAGCAGATTTGGCCACAGCACAAGAATTCCTCCAAATCAGCCACACTACATCAGACTTGCGTACTATGATCGACTCTATGGAGACGTTACAGTTTCCGGTCACCCCAGATACCCCGCAAGAATCTGAATTTGCCCAATTCAAAGAGTTGGTTCAACTTCAGAAAAACAAAACCAACCTCACATTCTCCGATGCAAGGGCGTTTATGAAGAAAGTTTTGCCTCTGGTGGATGCTGGATCGTCCCCCGTCTCCGAGTTTCTCAAGCTTATACCAACCCGAAGATTACTCAACCGGAGTGAAAGTGACGATTTCGGTACCCTGTATTCCTCGGATGATAGTATCGAATCGGCACCAATTTTCGACGATGTTCTGAAGACTCTCGAGCATAAACTCTTGGGAAATCACAACAAACTTTACGATCTTGAGGCACTAGTATTCAAGATGGAGAACGGGTTCTGGGTGTAGCGCCTGCACCTGAAGTTAGCGGCAGCATTGGGTTTTATAGGATGATCATTTAATCAGGAAAATACATAGTCAACATGGCAGACATAGAAGAACCATTGACGTCGAACGTGCGTCCAGCCACCGATGCACTTATTACTGTCCGCATCGTCAAGTCCTTCCCTTACAGAAATGTGAAGAACCATGTCATCCACTCCATTAACTTGAAGGAAACTACTCCAGCTCAACTTCTCGACCAAATCCGCAAACTTATCGCCACCACTGGTGGTTTACGTCCCTACAGAAACGTCACTTACGATACTGTTAAAGTCTACACGCATGCCCACGGCACCAAATCCATGAACTTGGTGATCAACTTCGACCACGACGAAAGAGACATTTTAGTGTGTGAAGACGAGCAGAACGCAAAATCCGAGACCAAGACCTTGTGGGACTTGGGAGTCGAGAACGAGACCGAGGTCAGCGTGTTCAACTACCAAGATTACGCTGCATTCAAGGCTAACCCCGAGGAGAAATGGTGAAGCATAGTTAAATAAACGGCATTTTTATGACAATCTGTAGCGAAACATGCGGGCAACTGCCGCCAGCTGTGGCGAGCTGTGGATACCTGTCATCATGGGAGACCGAGCGTCGCATGTTGCGTTGGTGACAGGTGGCCATGCATGAGATTAGCAGCCATCCTGATAGGTGCCAACTCATCGGCTTCGCCACCCGTGCACCTGACCACCGGATCTGATCACCAAGAATAATCGACATTGGATTCACACTCCTAGAAGAAGAAAGATGAAATACAGTTTAGTATTGCTCCTGCTTCTTTCTTCAGCTGCCATTTCTGCGCAGCTTGTGGATGCATCCAGAGAACTTATTTGTCCTGATCATGACCCCACAAATTGTTACCCCAAGATACTAGTACCTTCCGAAGAATGGCAAGAGGTGCGTGAGGGCCAGCATATCCCTCCCGGACTTCATGTGAGAATAAACTTGGAGACGGGGAAAGAAGAGGCCAAGTTGGACACGGATTCTGAGTTGAAGCCGGAACTTGTGGCGGTGGGGGAGCCCCAAGACGTGGTTGACGATGCCAAGGATTTGAAGGACCAGATTCAAGATACAATTGCAAAGTACAAGCGGGAGAAGTCACTGTTTCTGCGTTCTCGTGTCAGCCAGTCTGACCTCAGCGATTTCAGTTCTGCTGTGGATGAGGTGCTCTCGTTTGAGAATGGCGGAGATGTGGTCAGGTTGGAAAAGGCATTGGACACCTTGTCCGAATTGAGCCACGACATCAAGTTTGGCGTGGACTTGACCAAAGACCCTGGCATTTTCTCTGCGCTCCAACACGAAGTCAAGCTGGGCGAGTTGGAAGAGAAGGCGTACCGGATCATGGGGTCAGCCTTGCGCAACAACCCCGAGGCCGTGTCGAACGTATTGCAATTGCAGCCCAAGCTGTTCTTCACTGATCTCTTGCGTGTGCTCCAGGCTCCCGAGACCTCGGATGTGATCCAAAAACGAGTGTTGGGAGTGATTCAGGCCCTTGCAGCCAACGAGAAGTTTGCCTACGAGTTTCTCAATCTCGAACATGCCCGGTTTTCCCATGGTTTGGACCAGCTTATTGGGTTCTTCCCCAGAGCAGGCAGGCCAGCCAAGGAGAGGATCATCACCATCTTGGAAGACTTGAGCATCATTAAGGAGGCCGGCACCTCCCATTACGATGTGAGATCGTTGCAATTATCGGTGCAGCCTGAGTTCAAGGTTTCACAATTGCTACAGGAAATCTTGGTAGAGGGCCGGTCCAACTCAGAGAAACAGCTCCAAACGCATTTCAACGCATTGGTGGATTTGCACAAGGAAAAAGACTTGGTCACTTCTAAGGAATTTCTCCAGTGGCTCAGCGAGGAAACCGAGCTTCGCAAGAACGGAGAGAGAAAGAGAGACCACGTCTACAGCGGCGAAGATTCACAATTCGACAAGATCATGTTGGAATCCCGTCATGCTGTGTTTGGCAATCCCAACGCACAACGCAAGGCCATGGTCGACGAACTCTAGATGAACTCAGCATAGCACAGTATTAATATTCAATTGCAGGCCCATTAAACATGACAATCTGGCTACAGGTTTCTACTCTTCTCTTTTCACCGATTGGTATTCATTAGAATGTTGTATGATACAGGGCGACGCTGCTTAATCGAACAAACCGAAACCCATGTCGTCGTCAGACTCCTCAGCAGCCTCTTCCTCCTTCTCCTCAGCGGCCTCCTCAACGGCACCAGCAGAAGAAGCGGAAGCACCAGCAGCTGGAGCACCAGATGGGACAGAAGACAACTTCTCGTTACCCTCAGCGATCAACTCCTCAACAGACTTGCCGTCGACCTCAGCCAACAACTTCTCGACCTTGTCCTCCTCGACCTCGATGGAGACAGACTCCAAGACCTTCTTGATGTCAGCAGCAGATGGGGCGGTGTTACCGGCGTTAACCAACAATAAGTAAGCAGCTAAGTATTTCACTGGATGTTAGTATAGGGTTTGGGGGTGTAAGTGGGGCGATGGGGCCGCAGATGGGCGGAGACTTCGGGGATAGGCAATTTGGGGCGTAGGAAACAGCTGGAGCCACTTGTATTTGCAAAAACAGCGGGATTTGCTAGCAATATCGTCACCTTTGGCCTGGGATCCAGGTTGGTGGTTTCGCCATGGATTTGAGTGGGAAAAACGAGAGGAAAATGGGGCCAAATGAGAAAATCATGCTGCAAGCATATTGCCATTCACGCTGAGCCCGGTCCACGCCATCGCCGGTTTTCGATAGAACATACTCTTTGTACTTGTGATTTGAAGAATCTTGACGAAATTTCTCTAAGTTTTTCGGTGCCAGTGTCGCAGGGTCGTGTGCGCCCAAAAGCAGTCACCGGCAGTCACGTGCGCTATTGGGTTAGTAGAGGGAGGTCAATAGGTGGGGGTGATGAACATGGTGTGATGAGTTTGTGGTGGGAATCATCGGTTTGAGTGTGCCATTGAAGAGAAATTTGTCGAAGTATTGGCCTGAATTTGCTATTTGCGTGGAATTTGCCGTGGCGTTGTATAGTTGTCGATTCGCAGCCAAAAAGGTGAGACGTAGAAAAGAAGACTAGACAGCAAGAAGAGCGTGAGATCGATTGAAAAGCGATCACAAAAGGAAATTGAGGTTATTCATAATCGAAAGGGGCATGTCACAAAAAGACTCTCGAGCTTTTCTCCGTTATCTCGACTCCAGCACTCGTATCTCTTTCCTAAGTCTCACTAATATGAGTGCGCACTATAGAGTCTAAAGACTCTTGACCATTAATACCTCCACCATTCCGGACCAAAACCTTAAGAAAATTGCACGAAAAACACTCATTTCCATCGTCACCACACTATTTCTCCAAATTGCCAGTCTAAACCCAAATTTTGACCCAGTTTCGTCGTCTCTTCCGTACATCCTCCGTTAGTAAGCACCGTTTATGTGCAGACCCCAGATAGCCTCCACACCTAATCACGATATCGCCAGGTAATTTCCCGCTCCAACCACTCAATCATGGCCGCCAAGGACTTTCCTGCGCTCTCCGAGAAAAACCAGGCCGAATTGGTCGAAAAGTTGCTCCAGTGGAGTTTGGCCAATGGGTTGATCATGTATCCTCCCAACTTCAGTGCCCATTCTGCCAACAATGCTCCAATCACGCTCTTCCCCACGCCATTTCCTCGGGATTTGTTTGGCAAGGCTGTGGATATCCAGAAAACCTTCAACAGATTGTACGTGAGTGTCGTCACGCGCCAAAAGTCCTGGCTTTTGGATGTGATCGAAGGGTTGGCCGACTTTGACCGGGACTTCACAGGCAAGTTGTACGAAACCTACACCAAAGCTGTGGAACTAGGTGGTGGTAAGGTGGCGCAGCCATTGACGTTGGGTGTATTCAGATCCGACTACATGTACAACGAAACCGATCACTCCATCAAGCAGATCGAGTTCAACACCGTGAGTGTGTCTTTTGGTGGATTGTCTACCAAGGTTGGACTAGCGCACAACTACTTGAACCTCAGCGGGGCCTACGACGACTCGTACTCCAACAAGTACTACCAGCCTGCTGACCTTCCCATCTCTGACTCGGTCAACGAAATTGCCAACGGATTGGCCCAGGGAAACTACTTCTACAATGGCGAGTCAAAGAGCACGTCCACTGTGGTGTTGTTTGTGGTTCAGGAGGGTGAGCGCAACTGCTTTGACCAGCGTCTCATCGAGTATGCCTTGTTGAGCAACTTCGGCATCAAGTCGTACCGTCTCAGCTTGGAGCAAATCAAGGAAAACACAACCATCAACTCAGACAAGTTGTACATCAAGGACACCATGGATGAGGTGTCTGTTGTGTACTACCGGTCCGGCTACGCTCCTTCCGATTACGAGTCGGATCCAGAGGCTACCTGGGCTGCCAGACTCTTCCTTGAGACCTCGCAAGCTATCAAGTGTCCTTCGCTCTTGACTCAGCTTTCTGGAGCCAAGAGAATCCAGCAGGTTTTGACCAGCGCAGAAACCATCAAGAAGTTCTTGCCTGATGCCGATGAGGCTGAATTGAACAACTTGCTCGAGACGTTTGTCAAAATCTACCCATTGGACAACTCGGAAGAGGGCCAGTTGGCCAAGAAACTTGCATTTGAGCAGCCACAGAACTTCGTGTTGAAGCCGCAAAGAGAAGGTGGAGGTAACAATGTCTACAAGGAAAATATCCCTGGCCACTTGAAGCTGTTGCCAGAGTCCGAGTGGGGTGCATACATCTTGATGGAACTCATTCATCCTCCAACCTACAAAAACAAGATCATTCGCAACAGCGAGGTATACCACGAGGAGATCATTTCGGAATTGGGCATTTTCGGCACTGTGTTGTTTGACGAAGACACTGGCGAGATCAAGACCAACGAGAATGCCGGCCATTTGTTGAGATCGAAGTTTAGTAGCAGTGATGAGGGCGGAGTGGCTGCTGGGTTTGGATGCGTGGACAACGTCTACTTGTACTAGACGGAGTCGCCGACTTCTTCGCAGAATTGCTCGTGGTTCTGAACCGTCCAGAGCGCCAATCCTATGTTGCCGGTGAAAATGAACACTACCGTGAAGCCTGGAATCATCTCCAATAACAACGCCGCCATCCCGAAACCAGTGTAATCGCTCTTGTGTGTGCGCACAAACCGCTTGACCTGGCTTCTGTTCCATCCCATGATCTTGAAGTACCTGCGGTGAGTTCTGTAGCCTTTTCTGGGGGCACGAAGGTATAACACCAAGGGGAATCCCACCCATGGTACCATTGTTAAGACAGTGAAGACTGCCTCGCGAATCATGAATGGGATGAATCGATCCTTGATGCAGCAAATTATTGTCACCAACCTGTGTTCTGATCTTGTTCTCTTTTCAGCAATTCGCACCTGGTGAACGAGGTCTGGAGTTCCTTTGTCAATAAGGACGGCATCGAACGAGGCCTTTTGAAGTTGTGGCATGAAGAATACCATGGTTATGATCACGCTGACTACTCTTGCAATCAGCAATGCAGACAACGCTGCAGAAACCACCCCCATGGGCCCAAATATGAAACCTAGGATTGTGGAGCAAATGGGGAAAATCACCAAGAACACTGCGATGGTGATGACCACTGAAAGGCAGAAGAGTGGAGTCAACACAAAAAAAAACTCCGACCAGAGACCTGGTTTGGAGAGAAAATGGGTGAATCCCTATCGTTAGAATCGTCCATAGAGAGGTTTTGTAGCAACTACTTACCATGAATGGATAGACATAGACACCACCCGCAATTGCCCAAAATGGATTACATATGTTTCTCACGACAAAATTTAAGAAATCTGTGATATAGCACATTAGATATTCTTTAGGTTTGGGCATCGGTACGGAATTCGTTTTGTTGTATGTTTGTCTGAATTTGCACCCAAACCTGCACTGACATTCTCGCGCAAATTAGCTCATGGGGACTGCAACAAAAATGAAAAGCAAGCAAGTTTGGCCAATCTATTATTCAAAAAAGAGAGGATGAATGCTCGATAGAACAAGATTGAATCAAACAAAAAAGAATGGACGAGTCCGGAGTCGAACCGGAGACCTTTCGCATGCTAAGCGAACGCGCTACCAACTACGCCACACGCCCTGTGAAGAAGTGGTCCCTAGCAGGATCGAACTGCTGATCTTGGCGTTATTAGCACCACGCCTTAACCAACTGGGCCAAGGGACCTCTTGTATGAGGATGATTATGCGGGAGCTATGTGATTTCTAGATTTGATGATATTATATGCCGTATGTCCGCTATATAAGATTTGATCTGCAGCTTCGATTGATGTCTTGCAGCCGTTAAACGTCTCTGGAAGAACACATATTGTGAGGATTTTAGTGACTCATTGTGTGTGTCCAAGAGATCAAAGGTTTGTGACTATTTCAAAGGCAACAGGAAAGAAAAAACTTGGGACTTCCATGGCTTATTGTTTAGAACCATGACTATTTCAGCTTTTAAGGCAAAGACAGCACAGGAGGTAGCTGTCCATGTAGTGTCTTCGAGTTGGCAGTTCATTTTATGCGTCGGTCTCCACATCGTGTATCATTTTTTGCATATTTCTTCATGTTAAAGTTCATGGAAAGGTGGAAGGTGTGATGCACTTGTCTTGATGGTACTTGGAAGGTTATGTAGCATTAGAAATTTGATTCGACGGCAACCAATTGCTGTCACATTCATTTGCAGCAAGGAGAGTGGTACTCTTGATAGTACACCTCGGTTTTCTCCTCTCCACAGACCAGGTCACCTTCTCGTGATGAATCCAAAGGTTACTCTGCGAAAGTGTCGAAGCCCCCAATAACCAAACAGGAAGAAGAAAGGGGCCAAAAAAAATTGATGCCTCAACGTCTGATCTGACTTCAATTGCTAGGTTGAGGCAAAAAGAAAAAAAGAAGCTCCGATACGGGGAATCGAACCCCGATCTGCTCGGTGAGAGCGAACCGTGATAGCCATTACACTATATCGGATTTTGATGTATGTTTATTCGGGGTGGTCAGTCAGGTCACCAGTTTTTTTGGCATTTTCAACATTTTCAGCATTTTGTCGTCTCTACCGATACTTTCGGGGTAATCATTCTCAGAACTTGCTTCAAAATGCCTGAAAAGTCGAAATTGCGCGCAAAATGAATTTTCAAACTCAAGTTCCAGCTTCAAGTCGGCCTCTCCTGATGCTCTAGTGGCTATTTTGAGCTCATTCCATCTTGAGGAGTACCGATATATCGAATTTGAACCGATCTCAACCTTCTTGTTCTCGTTGTTGAGACTTCGAAGAGCACTTTCGAATTTTGGGAATGCAAAACCTCTTAAAACCCCTTAAATTCTCGTGCAATGATAAACCTCGTCTTTTGCTATCCCTAGAATCCTTCTATTCCTTTCTACCAACATTTAGTGCCATTTTGGTGTCATTTTGGAGTATCGCAGGTTTTCGGTTTTTTCTCACAATATTTAGAAACCCTCATGTATGACTCAATACTAATCAATTCAAGAGAGCAACCACCACACCACTTTTCAACAAAAACCTACAAATACAGAAAACTGAGCAGAACCACATTAGTGCTCACTTCTCAAGACCCAGGCAAACTTCGTCGCAATTGCATTTCCGACTTTTTTTAACCACGTACTCTAATGACATCATCTCCATTTCGCAGCCATGGACTCACCTCATCAACCCCGAAAAGTCACCGCTGCAAGTTTAAAGCCCCCTAGAAGAGCCAAATACTCCAAAACTCCGAATTCAACTTCAAAATTCCCAAATATTCTCGCCAAATCTAAAACCCCGTTTCCATGTCCGAACAGGTGATCGGTCCCACTCCTCCGGCACACAAATGCAAATGAGTCGAAAAACCGACTAGACATCATCTTTTCATTCTAAGCCAGAAATGTCAGCAGAAGAAGCCAAAACTTTGGACCAGCTCTCCCTCAAGGAGAACGACACCGCTCCCGTCGAGACCGGTGACGTCATCTTGGGCGAAGACGGCCAGCCATTGTCCAAGAAAGCATTGAAGAAGTTGGAGAAGGAGAAGGAAAAGGCCCGCAAAAAGGCCGAAAGAGAGGCCCAATTGGCCAAGGAGAAGGCCGAGAAGGAGGCCCAGGCCGCCAACGACCCAGCCAAGGAGAACTACGGCAAGTTGCCCTTGATTGTGTCGGACCACAAGACTGGAATTGCCAGAGTGAACATCGAGGACTTGTCAGCCGCCAACGACGGCCAGGAGGTTGTGTTCAGAGCCAGAGCCCACAACTCGAGACAGCAGGGTGCCACCATGGCTTTCTTGACCTTTAGACAGCAGCAGAACTTGATCCAGGGTCTCATCAAGGCCAACGGATCCACTGTGTCCAAGCAGATGGTCAAGTGGGCTGGCTCCATCAACTTGGAGTCGATTGTGTTGGTGCACGGTGTGGTCAAGAAGGTGGACGACCCTATCAAGTCGGCCACCGTGCAAGACGCCGAGATCCATGTCACCAAGATCTTCACCATCCAGGAGACTCCCGAGCAGTTGCCTATGTTGATCGAGGATGCCTCGAGACTGGACGCCGAAGCCGAGGCTGCTGGCTTGCCAGTGGTCAACTTGGACACCAGATTGGACGCCCGTGTCATCGACTTGAGAACTCCAACCAACCAGGCCATCTTCAAGATCCAGCACGGAATCTGTGCCTTGTTCAGAGAGTTCTTGTCCAACAAGGGTTTCACCGAGATCCACACCCCCAAGATTCTTGGCTCCGCCTCCGAGGGTGGTTCCAACGTCTTTGAGGTTTCTTACTTCAAGAGATCTGCCTACTTGGCCCAGTCTCCTCAATTTTACAAGCAGCAGTTGATCGCTGCCGACTTTGAGAAGGTGTTCGAGGTTGCCCCAGTGTTCAGAGCCGAGAACTCCAACACCCACCGTCACATGACCGAGTTCGTGGGTTTGGACTTGGAGATGGCATTCGAGGAGCACTACCACGAAGTCATGGAGGTGTTGCAGGACTTGTTCGTCTTCCTCTTCACTGAGTTGAAGAAGAGATACGGCAAGGAGATTGCTACCGTCAGAAAGCAGTTCCCAGTCGAGGAGTTCAAGTTGCCAGCCGACGGAAAGATGGTGAGATTGCACTTCAAGGAAGGTATTGCCATGTTGAGAGCTGCCGGTAAGGAGGTTGACGACTTTGAGGACTTGTCCACCGAAAACGAGAAGCTTTTGGGTAAGTTGGTCAGAGACAAGTACGACACCGACTTCTACATCTTGGACAAGTTCCCATTGGCCATTAGACCATTCTACACCATGCCTGACCCTGAGGACCCAAGATACTCCAACTCTTACGATTTCTTCATGAGAGGTGAGGAGATCTTGTCGGGAGCCCAGCGTGTTCACGACCCTGAGTTGTTGAAGGAGAGAATGGCCGCTCATGAGGTTGACTACACCATGGACGGTGTCAACGACTACGTTGACGCATTCACCTACGGATGTGCTCCTCACGCCGGTGGAGGTATTGGATTGGAGAGAGTGTTGATGTTCTTCTTGGACTTGAAGAACATCCGTCGTGCATCGCTCTTCCCAAGAGACCCAAGAAGATTGAGACCATAGTTTAACTCTTGTACAATTCGTGTCCTTAGCTGTAGATTACCTATGTATATTAGTGGTTGCGGTCGGCGGTTCTGGGCTTAGCACGGAGAATGTTGTCGACTCTCAACAACACCTCGGCTGCCTCGCTCGCAGAGGAAACAACTGCTCTCTTGAGCTTGTACGACTCGACAATGCCCATTTCTCTCATGTCGGCCACCCGGCCCTCGTTCAAGTCCAACCCAGACGTGGTCATACCGTTGTAGATGGCCGATCTCAACTTGGTCACCAAATCACTGGCGTCGAAACCGGCGTTCTCGGCCAAAATGGTTGGCAATGCTCTCAAGGCACGGCCAAACGCCTCGATCGCAAGCGACTTCTTTCCTGTTTCGTTGGCGGCAGCCTGGTCCAGCGCCTTGGACATGATCATCTCGGAACATCCACCTCCCAACACAGTTCTGGTCTCTCTGGTGGTCTGGGACAACACCGACAACGCATCATGTAGCGAACGCTCGGCCTCATCCAAACCTTGCTCGGTGGCACCTCTCAACACGATGGTGCATGCTTCACCTGCGGAAACACCCGAGAACTTGAGGAAAGTGTCCTCTCCAATGAGGATTTCCTCAATCGACTCACAGGTACCCAATCTGACCTTGTCTGGGTTGTCGAAGGTGGAGGCCACCTCTGCACCGGTGACAAGGGCCAATCTCTCCACGCCGTCAAAGTCGGCGTGCTCGATGGAGTTGATCTTGGCGTCGGTGAAGAGCTGCTCGGGGTAGTCGTAGATCAACTGTCTGTTGATGAAGACGTTGATGCCGAACTTCTTGATCTTGTCGACCTTGGCCTTCATCTTGGCCTTCTCGGCCTTCTCCAACTCCGCCAACTTGGAAGTGGAGTCCACCTTGAACTTGGCTCCAAAGATCTTCACCTTGTCGGTGTCCAACGAGGTGTTGGCCACCAAGATGCGGGCGTTGGAGATTTTCTTGGGCTGGTTGATGCCGAACTTCTTCTCCAAAATGAAACCCTCGTCCAAGTACGAGTCGGCCAACCGGCCGCCTGCCTTCTTGATGATCTGGATGTGGTTCAAGTTGGTGGAGCCCTTCAAACGCAAGATGGCGTCCACGGCCAACTCACTGAAGTGGTCCTTGTCCTGGGCCAAGATCTTCGACGAGAGCGTCGTCTTGGCGATGTTGATCAAGTCGGCGCGGAACTTGGCGGCGTCGTTGCCGTGGTTCACCGCCACTTTCTCCAACGCAGCCACCGCCGTATCACGCGCAATACGGTAGCCCTCGATGATGGTCTGTGGGTGGATCTTCTTCTCGATCAACTTCTCGGCCTCGCGCAACAACTCGGCCCCGAGCACCGTCACCGAGGTGGTTCCGTCTCCCACCTCGTCATCTTGCACCTTGGCAATGTTGACCAACACCTTGGCGGCCGGGTTGTCCAACGGGATGGACTTCAAGATGGTGGCACCGTCGTTGGTCACGAGCGACCGGTCCGGGTCGCTGGCGCTCTGGAGCAACTTATCCATGCCTTTTGGGCCCAACGTCGACTTGACGAGGTCGCCCACGGCGATGGCGCCGACAAACGCGGACATTCTGGCGTTTTCCGCTCTTTCCTCGCTGGCCTGGTCCCCGAAAATCTGCACAGACATGGTGGAATTTGCTTTTTTATTGGCGAATTGGCTCGGTGTAGTAGGAGCAGTTAATGGTGGGCGTTTTTCGATGGTTGGTGATTTGCGTGCGCGCACCAATACACCAGTTCTTGCCAGAAAAAAATGGAGATAGCTGACTAAAACTAACCTACTACTCAAAACCACTCGCCACTATGCTGTACGACCCCGAAGGCCCTGTGGCCAAACAGCTCGCGCCGCTTTTAGTCAACGAGCTCACTTCCACATTCGGCATCGCCGATGACGCCCACGACGTGGCAGAATACATCAACGTGTTGATTGGCAACAACCGCCTGGCGGCAGAGATTTGCGCCGACGTCAAGGAGGTGGTCAACATCCCGATCGACGAGGCGTTCGTGGGACGCGTTTTCGCCGAGATTGCTCGTCTCAGCCAGGCCTCACAGCCCGACCAGACCCAGCACAGTCAGCAGGCAAACCCAGACGCGGGGCAGCCGCCACAAGCACAGCAGCAGCAGCAGCAAATTCAGCAGCAACAGCAGCCTCAGCAGCAACAAGTTCAACAGCCTCAACAGGTTCAACAGCCTCAACAACCTCAGCAAGTTCAACAACCTCAGCAGCAACAGCCTGAGGTGCACTTCCAGAATCAGAACCAGTTCCCACAGCAAAACCAGGCTTTCAGTGCGTTCTCCCAGCTGTTTCCCCAGGTGCAACCACAGCAACAGCAGCAGCAACAACAACCGCATTCTGCTTTCGCCCAGCCCCAGAACAACGAGCCAAAGGCAATGCACGTCGACTTCCAGAAACTGCTTGGGTCGGAGTTGCGCCACTTGGCTCCGTCGGGCCCCAAGGCCAGATCTAAGGGCGGAGTCGGCAAGGACTACGTCAGCGGAGCCAGCAAGCACAAGAAGGGCATCAACACCAAGAACAGTGCCAACTTGGAAAAGGCTCTTGCCCTCAGTGCTCATGCCCAGACAGTCAACATGGCTCCGTTTGTGCCCAGAGCCCCCAAGGGCCGGTGCAAGCAGTTCCCTTGGTGCAAAAACAGAGACTGTAAGTACTCGCATCCTACAAAGAACTGCTTCGCCTACCCCAACTGCACCAATCCTCCGGGAACTTGCGACTACTTGCATCCTTCAGAGGATGGAGAGTTGATGGCCGAGTTGGAGAAGCTGAAGAAGCAGCTGTTTGAGCGCAGAAAGGAGCGTTTCCTGGCACCGCAAGTCACCTTGTGCAAGTATGGTATTCTTTGCTCCAAGGAGTTGTGTCCATTTGGCCACCCAACGCCTGCAAACAAGGATGCCAAGGTGATCATTCAGAAATGGTGCCGGGAGAATAAGAATTGCGAAAACCCACAGTGTGAGTTCGCCCACTCGTCCCCCAACTACCAGGCGCCACCTCCACAGGCCGCCCCCAAACCAGCATACTCCAAACCAGGATTCACTTACACAAAGCACACACCAACCTCGTTGGAGCAATGCAAGTTCGGCCAGGGATGCACCAACCAGCAGTGCCCCAAGAGGCATGCCACTTCCAACGTCGCATGCCGTAACGGTGCCAACTGTGTCATTCCTTACTGTACATTCAATCATCCAATTGAGGAAGATTGCCGGTTTGGTTCGCTGTGTAAGAACAACTTCTGCTACTACCGCCATCCTGATGGAAAAGAGAAGGCTCTTTTCGAGAAGGCTGGTGACAGTACCAGTGCACGCAGCTTCGCTGTTCCCGACGACCAAGTCATGGAGCAAGCGGTTCAGTTTTAATTTTGTATTATGAGATTATAAAAAAGAAAAAAAAAAAATAAAATAAAAAAAAAAAGACAAAATAACAAACTTGAGGCAAATTCAGGGGAAGGCAACTCCCCGATTCACGACGACCACGACTTCATGACCAGGCATAGACAATAAAATACATTTTCTGAGTACATAAACGCAATAAGTCCCGCCCGCCGTTGAAAGTGCATTCACGGTTACTTTTAGCGTAAGTTGTCCTTTGGCCGTGAGGTGCAGCCGATGTTACATATGTACAAAATGCAGAAATGACCGTCAAACCCCACGATGAGAAATCAAAACTTTCCGATAATGTAATATTTATCACGTTCGTGGTCTTGGCCCTTATATGTCCAAAGATTATCGTGGAGATTTACCAGGGAAAGTTTATGATCTCGGAATTAGTATCTTGGGCGGAAGTGATCAGCTTTGGATCGGGGCGGACGCGAGATTTCTATTATTTTTTTTATATTGAATGTAAATCAGTCTAATCGAAACTTTATCCGTCACAGGCCTGTTAGTTTGGTGCCAGGTACATTCCATTCCACGTAGAACTTGCATCCTTGTTCAGAGATTGGTACAGGACAGTCAAGTGATGTGACTCGTAAATGCAACCAAGTTTGGCCAACGGTCGGGACGCCAGAGGGCTTCTTTGATCAGCATTTTCACAAGCTGCGTCAATAACTGGGAAGAAAGAGCAAACTTTGGTTTTTTTGCAAATAAGACCACACTTGATGCAGCAATGATAAAGGACAATAGTTTTAATCTTTAGAAGGGCTACTTGAATCCACATCAGTTGAATATGCTTATTTTTTCTGACTGCGTCTAGGGTGAAGGAAAAAGGCTGTACAATGCCACTTCCAAGAATAGTGTTTCCACATCTATCTGCTTCTCAAATTACTCGTTGTGCAGACGATGGAGGTGCAGATACCGGGAAAATGCAATCCAGCATAAATGTGCCGTCGCCTATAACTTGACAAACATCATGCAGCAGACTATGCAGATTTTTGTCAATTTGTGCGTCATGCCCCCAGTTTCACGAGACGACGACGATATCCAGTAATTCCGAGCGGATGTTGATGAAGGGACATTATCATGTGCAACTAATTGATCTACAGTGTTAGTTTTCGGAAAAGGAGTTACTAGTATTAGCTAATTAATTTAGTATCTTCTCTTACCGGCCTTGGCCTCCTCAGCGTAGGTGTCCAATGGAGAAGGAGCCAATGGCTGGACGCTCCACAAGTTAGGAGTCAAGAAAGCGTAGGTGTTACCGATGGCAATGAAGGAAGCCTTCAAGGTGTTCTCGGTGGTTCTGGTAGAACCGGAAGAGGAGGTGTAAACATCCTCAACACCAGCCAACTGCATCAACTTCTTGACGACAGGAGAAGCGACGATACCCTTACCTCTTGGGGCTGGGATCAATCTGACGGCAACGGAACCACACTTACCAGTGACCTTACATGGCAAAGAGTGAGGAGCACCCAAGTTGGAACCCCAGTAACCTCTTCTGATTGGGATGATGGACAACTTGGCGATGATGATGGCAGCCTTGATAGCGGAAGCAACTTCCTTGGCGGTCTTGATACCCAAACCAACGTGGCCGTTAGAGTCACCAATGATGACAACAGCCTTCATTCTGGTTCTCTGACCGGCTCTGGTCTGCTTCTGGACAGATCTGATCTTCATGACCTCATCCTTCAACTCTGGGAGCAAAGCGTCGATGATTTGGTACTCCTTGACTGGCAAAGAGTGCAAGTAGATCTCCTCGATGGAAGAAATCTTACCGGCCTGGACCAATCTACCCAACTTGGTGACTGGAGTCCATCCCTTCTCCTCGTCTCTTCTTCCTCTTCTTGGACCTCCCTTACCTCTTCTACCGAAGTTTCTCTTTGGGGCTTCTGGAGCAGCAGCAGACATTTTGTTTATCGGAATGTTACGTGGAAAGCCGGGGTGGTGGTTTCGATCGATAAAACTGAAGAACAACAAGATGAAATTTTTTCCGGTAGTTTTTCGCACCGTGGCACCGCACCCCCAGCGGCCACATCCGTACACCAGCGATGATGGTGAGGGCTGGTGCCCTAGCGGTGCGCGCGCCCAGATCCAGGTCTGGCCACCATTCCCTCGGGAGGTACCGGTGTTTAGCCTCAGATCCCTGAGATGCTGAGATGCTGCAAAAGCCGCCCTTTAGCCGCCGTTTGCCCACATTGCTTATAGGGAAAAAATATATAAGGCAGGGATATGCGGAGCCAACGGCCTAGCAATAAAATATGAGGGTCCCCATGTCCTGTAGAGATCTACCAATCCTTGGACGGCCGAGCTCCCCACTCGCCACAATCTGACTAACAATAGGGCCGATAAGCGCCACATTAATTGCAGGACGGGGAGCTCCGGGATGCTACCCGAATTGCAGATGGCAATATTACGAAGTAAAGTGTGACAATTGCGCTGGCGCCCAGTTAGCCGCCGTAAAAGAAAGTGGTTACTCTGTGGATTATTTTGTTGCTGTGGAATTGTGGGTTGGTGGTGGGTCGGTGATAAGACGAGCACCGGAGGTACGGAGGTGCCCAGATTCTGTGATAGGGTGACAGCCGCACAGCCTGCAGGACAGCAAGCCATGACAATCCGGGGGGTGAGTTTGCTACCGGAGACATTGGTATCGTGCCACTCTTACTATTTCTTCTCCTCTAGTCGATATTCACCACTAGTCGCTAACAACAAAAATATTCTAAAATGTCGTCTTACGCTGATGCTGCTGCTTCCTCCGGTCCTGTTGGTGCCGAGAAACTTCCCCAGCCACCAAAGGTTGAGAGAACTTCCAACCCACTGGGAAGCGTGGAGACTGTGGATGGAAAAGAATTCGAGAAAATCAAAAAGCAGGCACTGAAGACCGCCAAGGAGGCTGTTGAGTCTGGTAAGGAGCATGTTCAGGATTTTAAGAAGGAATTGAAGGACTTGGAAGACAAGTCGAAGCCATTCTTGGAGAAGGCCGTCGGGTACGTCAAGGAGCAATACGCTGCTGCCTCTGCCTATGTGTCGTCATACGTCAACAAGGACACTGTGTCTGCTGCCGGTAAGGAATTGCAGAACCCTGTTGTTGTGGGCCAGCTTGCCTTGATTGCTGGTGGAGCCACCGCCGGCTGGTTTGTGTACACCGAGAGAGCTCGCATTAACACCGACAACAAGTATGTTGTGGCCATTCATGCCGGTATTATTACTGGCTTATTGTTGGCCGATGTTTACGTCTTTGACAAGTTGTACCCAAAGTACAAGAAATAAGCAGCAATGAACACCCAATTAGATCAGACGATGTTGTAGCGAAACGCAAACGCAAACCTGAGCAGCAAGCTTGCAAAAAATTCGAATTTCAAGCGTAAAGATCTTCACCAGTTGAAATACGATTTGGAGAGGCTGTGCAAATGTTAGGAAAGATTATTGCGTAGGTTCCGAATTTCTGGAACACCACCGGGGCTCAAGTGCAGCACTTCGAGAAGCTACACCTGCCTTGATGTTTCATGCGTCTCAGGGCGTCCACCTAGCGCGTAATGACGGGATGGGAAAACGCAATTACGCGCATGGACCGCCAACAAGTGAGGAAGATACAAGAAACCGCTTTTGTGACAGCTTGACGTGCATGACTAAACTTCGGGTCACCCCTCCATGACGGTGCGCGTGATGTCCCAAACGCTTCGTAAACGGGCCGTAAACCTAAAGGGTAAAGGCTGCTACCATGCCTCAACCGAAATAAAAAAAACCCTCAGCCTAGAGGGATCTAAACGATGTCACTGAAGTAACTCAATGGCACTAAATGTCGCCCGCGTAGACAGGGTGCATTGTCAGCATTGACGCCCGTTTTTCTTTTTCTCTTCCACGCACAATACCCGAGATTCCGATTTATACTTAGCGCACATGCAAAGCACCGCTAGCCGATAAGATCTTCCCCTTCTGGGCCTTTGTCCGTTCCCCCCAGAAGAGATGACAAACGTTTGCAGGAGCTCCCATTGGTCACTGGCAGTGACTTCCGGAAGCAGCGCATTGAATAAGCTTCTCAAATTAGCCGAATCGTCCGATTCGGCCGAAAGGTTCTTTCTTGCCTTCTATTTTAAGCACGAGTCAACGACATCCCCCGGATCCACGCACGCGGCGGTGCTGCCGACGGGGACCGACGGTTAGGGATACCGCAAGGTTGCACCGGATTGTTCAGAAAGATATTTTATCCGCTGCCGATTCTGGTGGCATTGATGAATATTTTCTGTCAATGCCGCGCCCCCACTTGACTGAGTCAACATCAAAGCCTCCTCTCCTGTCCACAACGAACAACCCGATTTCGAAGAAGAAGACAATGACCTTACGGCCGGTGGAGATTGGGAGCACGAGATCTGCAACAGGCTGCCCAGTTTTCACCATGCCAGCCAATATCGAAACCACTGTTCCCTGCAAAGAACGTTGCACACAATAGCGAGCTGGATGGCCACGCATGTGGTTTGTATGTGAAAAGGCGAGGGCCCTCAATTAGCGGCATGTGCAGAATAACCCAGCAGGCATGTACATACATTACTTTGGCGAGAACTAGCAAGTATATGCGGCGACCTAATGCAGCTGTAAGCACTAGAGTTAACTACCATCGCAATGTAAATCCGTCTCCAATAAAGTTCCCTCCTCGATCAGATCTGGTTCCTAACGGAGAAGTTATCCGCTTACTTCACGTGCCAAGCGCCCGCGGCCCTGGCCGATATCTCCTTCACTAAACTGTGACAGTCGATCCGCAGTTCTAACGTGTACCGCACGTTGAAGCCCCGACCGCGCGCAAGGCGCCACAGAATGTTCTGTGCTGAATTGGGGAAGTCCTCCAATATTTTTTATCCTGACGCCTGTGGCGGAGGACCAATTGTAACTGACCGATCATTAAGTACTTGGAATATTACGGGTAGCATTGACTTGCAAACCCTTAAACCTTTAGTGCGCGGTATATCGCAGCGGCCGCCGCTGAGTTACGTAGACAGGCACCGACAGGATTACGGCAATAACAACTGTCATCAAGCAGGTCGTTTAGGTTTGAAAATCACAATCGGCATGGCCACCAAAGGCGGGAGATTACGGGAATGACTGAAGAAGCAACAATAGGCCAAACCTCCACAAGTCAGTTAACGGCTATAGACCGCAATGCAAGGCGGGAAATGCACAGTTCGCCGCAACGTGAACAATCAACTTGAGGATCGGATCTTGCAAGGTGTGGGTGGGGGTTGTCTGCAGTACACGGATTAAAAGAATTAGGACGGGATACTTGAGGGAAAAAAAAAAACAATTTTTTTTGAAGAGTCGGGCCCCGTCCTCCGCGTGCATCATGCACTAACTTGCAGCATGCATGGTACTATGCATCGAAGAATATAACCGCAATATACCCCGGCTAGACAGTGGGTGTGTGTGTGGCATTCAAGTGGGTAACTATGCTCCAACAAACACCATGGGATATATTTATAGCTGTCATCCACTTTTGTCGTTTTTAATCTATTACTTTTTTTTGTTCTTTACTTCTTGCTCAACTCCACCAAATTAATCCTTCAACAGTGACTGATATTTTTTTTCCAACCATCTCCGTGGGCATGTCTGACAGTTACTCGCTTTACCTCGACCGTCCTGATGCGGCAGGCCCAACCCACTCGTTGACGTTCCCACCCGCCGACACCTTGCAGAAGAACCTTGCGGGGGGCATGGGTCAGTCGCCATATGCCTCTCACCTCCAAGACATGCACGAACCAACGATAGAAGCATACCCAGTGGGAGCCCCTTCCGATATAAGTGCCAGCTATTCTTACCAATCGACCAGAAACGGCACCAAGTTGCTGCTGGCATCCCTCACTCCTCAGCTTGACCTTTCATCTATGGGTCACAACTACGAAAGCACCACCCTGAGCCGGTTTCAGGAGAATGTGCTTGATAGCACGCTTCCATACAGCAGAGAAACATTGGAGAAGCTGCAATTCCCCCATGACTTAGGCATGAATGGGTTCCATGCATTGCATCAACCGGTGGAGGTGGAGAAACCCCCACAGGACCCTCGGTGGATCCAAGGGGCGATGCCCACCTACAATTATGTACCTCAACCCGAAGTTGCTTCCAGCATACACGGTGGCCAAGACGAGATTGCATCGCTGATGCACATGGCGCTGTCACATTTCTACAATGGACCCCAGATTAATTCGGCACAAGGGTTGCGTGGCGGAGGAGGCTACCCTCGGGACTCCTTCGACACATTCACAGCCTACACACCCTTTGACCATTTTTCTAGTCACAGCGCCTCGCTCAAGAGTGAAGAAGTTACTGGGATTTCGTCGGAGCGCCTGCTGCCATATGAAGAACATTTCGCCGGTAGCGCTGGTCGCCGACTCTCCAAAGACCGTATAAGCCACTCTGGTCACCAGGTTGCAAAAACTGATGCTCGTGTCAGTCCAAAATCGGCGGCCGCATGGGCAGCAGCGGGCCCGCTAGCGTTGCAAAAACTTGCGTCGGCGCCAGCCTACCATACGCCGCATAGCAGCAGCATGCGTCCGCAGGTTCGAATTGTTCGGGGCATGACAACTGGCGGTGCCACCACTAGACCTCCCAAGCAAGCCCCGGCGGCAGGCCACGAGTATGCTCCAGCAGAGTTGGTGATTCATGGCACCCCGGTGGACCAGCTCTGCCAAATTCCCTGGGATGACGCAGAGAAGACGGACCGTCGACGCATAATTCGGATAGAACGCACCCAGTCCAGGTCGCAGATTCACATTTTTTTTCTGATTGTGGGTCTGGCTGAAAACCACCCGGAACCAGCACCACCTCCTCCTGGCGTGGATGTGGTTGAGGTTTCGTGTCTAGAGTGCTACCGGTCGGAGACGGATTCTGACCCTGAGGATGATGCTGACATCAGCCACTACATTACGTCGGTGGAGGTTGTGGGCATTGTCGAGGTGCTCATTGGCATTCGCGACATGGATTCCATGCTGAGAAGAAAGGAGCGGGGCCGGATTCGGTCGAACTTGATGCCGTTTTGGATGAAGAAACCCGTGTCGTCGAAAAAGGGTTCCGACCACGAGGGTTTCGACTCTCGCATGGAGTTTGCTCGCCGAATCATGGCGTACGACATCCGTAAACCCAGAGGATTTGACAAGGATGTGCGTATTCTCGAGTGGCTGAAGCTTGTGCCGGCGTTACAGCGGGCTATTCAGTGCTATTTTGTTGAGGTTCCCATGCACGAGTGAGTTCATAGCAGTTGCAACACAGTAATAGTAAATCGAAGCTAGCAGCCACCAAATTTGATCGGCGAAATTACGACACAGACATGATGAGGGCCCCGATCTTCCGCCTTGACTTTGCGGGTGCATTTCATCTCCGCCCAGTGCGTCAGGGCATCGGAGGGGGCGTTAATCAATGCACAGTCGGCGACGTTGACCCAAGACTGTGGATCCTCGGCAACTACAAACCGTATTGTTGAAGTAGCAAGCGACGAAAAAACCCCCCAACAATAGAGAGGCGAAAGTGGCTTGATGTCTGTATAAGCAGAATCGTAACGCCGGAAAAAATTGGAGTGTGAAACATAGTACGTTTCCTTGCAGATGACAGAGTCAAAATTTAGTCGTCCCCACAGATGACGCCTGGCCCCCCTCCGTAGAAGAAGCATTACTTAACAGGGCGTGGAGCGGCAAATCCGGAAGAAGCGCCACCACATGTACTTCTGTCGGACGTCTCCAAATCGGGACGTTGCCCTCTGCAAAAGACGATGACCGCAGGGTCGCATAGTAGCGTCTGTGCATGGTGGCTAACGACAAGAAGATCATCAAGTGCGGATGCGGCGGTGAGGCGCATGGGCCCCAATCGTTGCCCACGTTATGAGCGCGCACGCCCTGCTGGAGGGTTGCAGTGTCTTTGACGTGGCGCTCCCAACCTTATTTCCCACCCGGGAAACCGCCGACAAGAGTTGTCCGCCACCATCAGGGTTTATTTGGGTTGAATATTTTTTGGGGGACCCAGGCGATCGTGAAACTCGCGATGTTTAAGTGTCGCAGCGATCGGCCCCGTCTAGTTTACGCTTCGTGTTTTACGAGTCATCCAGGTCGAAAGACGTCATAGTTTGGAGTCGGAACCAGTTTCCTGATGGAGAGGGAACGGCGTTGGCACAATGCTCGGCCCGACCTAACACTGGTTTATGCTGGATATCTGTCAGGTAGTTATGCACCACAGCGAGGGCACCGGATTCTGATGCAGGTGGGCCATTTTTGCGCGCGGTGGCGGCAGCATGCATACATACCCTTATTAACAAATGAGGGAAGCTTGAGCTGTAGTTCAACTGCCGAGGAAGTGTAGCAGGTGATACACGTGCAGAAAGTGATGGCATTGCTTAGCAGGTAAGCCGGTATCGGCACTCTTATCAGTGTCAAGAGCACATCCTCCAGCCGCCTGGAAAAACTGGTTAGTATTCCGGGGGGCTTATCAAGGAATGTGGTAGGCGTGCCCGACCAAATTCTGCGGAGGATGCCATCCAAACTCAAAAATGATGATCCTCGGGGTTGCAAAAGCAAATCTCTGCAAGATTTTCGGGGTTGCACCATCAACGACGCAAAGTGGGGAATCGTAACGACGCCCAGACATCGATTGTTTGGCATAGAATGTGCCTAATTCCGGAATTGTCAACATGGTGCTATCTCGGATTCCGACAAGCATCCTGTATATCCCCCAGCGATGTCCGAATTCCGTCCACTGATTGTGCTGTTATCCTATTGTCCACTGGTCCAATTCAACCAGCACTCCTGCACCTCGCTTCCAGTCCCGTGATTTACACACCCAATGCAAGATTCATCTCACTCCACCGACTGCATGCGTGCCCGTTATTTTTTCAACAATAGCCCAAATCGTCGGCAAAAATATGCCATGATTTTTGGTGATACCCAAGGGCGGCCCCTCGCTGAGACCCTTGCAGACACCCATAATAACCCCCACAATGGGCGTTGGTAACCGTGTCACCATTCTACCGTCAAACGTTGGGAACACAGGGGGAGTGTAATGGGGAGCGCAGGGGTTTAGAGGAATGCTAACCTGTATGGGGGCATTCTTCATCCGTTGTAACCTGATTTGTGGCAGATACCCGGGGCAGATTTTTCCTGTTGTCTACAACCTTTCTTTCTCAAACCTGATGATCGCCCAGTTTGTTTCACTGCCCAGAAAGCCCTCCAGATTGCACCTGGCTACCTCCATCGGCCGCAGCCAGCTCCTGCGGGGTGGTGAGGCTGCATCGGCCTACTTAGGTGACAATTCGCTTAGACCCATGGCTTCGCGGGCATCAAGCACACTGTCGCACACCACTGTCAGAGAGGGCGGCTACATGCTTCAACGCATGGCATCGCGTGGTCTGCTTGACTCGGGGTTTTCCACCTATACCCAATACAAGGTCAAGTTGCACCTTACTTCATCGGAGATCTCTCTCTTGCGCTACACATGGACCCGGATGTTGGTGGAGGACACCGAGCACGAGCAAGATCTGGCCCTCCCTATCCCCGGATCTTTGCGTCCCGCAGGTCAAGAGAGAAACGTGTCTGCTCCACCCCGGAACTCCCTTGGGGCCCTGTCAACCTTCTGCACTCAGCTCTACGGGAATCTTCTTAGTATGGACCCTGAATTGGAGAAGGCGTTCCCTTCGCTTCGTCACCAGGCCGTTTCTATGGCCGGTGTGATGTCACTTGCCATCAATCTGTTGGACAACTTACCCTCTCTCGACGACTACTTGATTGAGTTGGGCAACCGTCACTCGCGAGTGCTCGGAATTGAACCGGCCCAATTCGAGATGATGGGCGAGGCGTTGATCCAGACGTTTGTGCAGCGGTTTGGAACTCGCTTCAACCACGAGCTCGAAATCTTGTGGATCAAGTTCTACATGTACTTGGCCAACTCGCTCATCCAGTTTGGCTTGGATCCCGTGCTTCGCATGGGTGACGAGGATGCGGTGGGCCGGTTAGACGGTGTTCAGAGCCGGAATGGGGCTTATCCAGAAAGTGTGTTCTCTGCAGAGACTGACGCCATGTCGCTGATGATGGCCTCCCGCAGAACGTCTGTCAGCACCGCATTGACGTCGATCGCACCTTCGGTCAAGCCCAACGCCGATGCTGCTAAAGCTGGGGTTCCGCAGGCAAAGCCCAAGAAATCGCGCACTCGATTTGGCCGCAAAAAGGGCGGCGACTGCGTGATCGTCTAAATGTGGCTAAAACCGCCATCTCAAGATTAATTCCGACAGGCTCAAATAGCGCCTCGAGACCATCCTGCACCCGGTGCAGAGCACGCGACGCGTGTCATTTCGCCCGCATCGGGCAATGTGCCTGCGAAGGTTGCCAGGCACGCACCTAGTCGTTAATTGGCAACTATCCGGCAACCAATCTCCATCCATGGCACATGTGGCTTGTTGACGTGCGTCTCGGCGAGCCTGACACCTGTAGGGTCTGTGTTGCACCCTCCCAGCTGGCCTGGATTGTTTCCCCTACCTATTAATGTATTATTGTCTATACTGCACCCACCCAGAGGCGTGTGAAAGCGACCAGTAGTTTTTTTTTTTTTTGCTTCGGAACACCACAACTTTTCACCCTCCCTCTCTACTGTACAGGTAACCAGCCCCAGGTTATCCTACTACTCTTCAAGGGTGTCATCTTCAGCTCAAGCATCCGGCGCCAAATTCCGGTATTCGACTCTGCCCACCCGCTCCCACTTGACTTTCCCCGTTTCCCCACCAGTTTCCCCGACTCACAGCCTCCAATGTCGGGAGCATCCGACAACTTCGAAGATGCCCTTTGGAACAACAGTTTCTACTCGTCACAGGGCGTCATTCTGCTGCTGGAATCGTCAAATCACATCTTCAACTTGCAGCGCACCGTCAATATCCCCCACCTGATTCTGACGTCGCTGGTGGCTGCCGGATTGAACGCTAGTGCCAAATCCTCTGCAAACACTTCCTCCGCAACAACCAGCCACAAGACGCTGTTGATGCGCGTCTCACCATCGATGAAGGCTCTCGAAAGCGTGCTTAACGGGCCTGCGGCCGCTGGACCCTCGGGCGTGGCTCCTATTCTTGAAGAAGAGCCTCAGCTCGAAGAACCACCACTCACCAACCATCCGGGCATCCTGGTGCTGTCGTTTCAAACAGCAAAGACCGCCCACTCGTCGCACACAACACAGTCAGCACAGTCAGCCGCCTTGGACGAGACCGTGCCCTTGTCTGCGCTCCCACAGTCTCCACAGCCTCCAGAATCACCAGCCACTACTGGAGTCGACTCTGGCTACTCCACCAACGACAGCACGCCCCGGTTGCATCAACCGGCAGCATTCCACGTCGTCAAACACGTCACGAAGGACTACTCGCCCCGCTTGACCACCACGGCCACTTCGTTTCCGGTAAAGGAAGATGGCCAGAACCTGGCACAAGGTGGGCTGGCCACTAAGCATAAGGCCGAAACTACTCAGCCGGGCACTTCTGCCAAGGCTCAGGCCTCGCAAAAGCCCAAATTCCCTAGTTCGGACAGCAAGCCTTTATCGGACCCACCATTCTCGGAAAAACCATTGTTGGACGAAAAACCATTGTCGGCACTGGATGCACAAACCCCGGCCGAGAAGAAACCCTTGGACTTGCCAGTGCAACGTCCTATCCGCTCCATGCTCGACTCGCCCATCATCGGCCACCAGAAACTGGAGCCTGCTGCGTCACCAAAGCTAGCTGAGCCGTTCCGGCCCCAACCAGCACCTGCTTCGCCACAAAAGACAAAGACTCCGTCGCAGCTGTCGGCATTCGCCACGCCTCGCTCTCACGTCTCGAGAATGTCGCCTCATACAAAGTCCCACAGCGATGTGGTGCCGGCCAGCCCGGGTGGTGTCTCCAGCCACAAGCGTAGCAGCACCATGTCCGACATTGCTGGCCGCAACAACTCGGCCTCCACTGGCACCACGTCCACCACTGGCTCGAACTCGTCCACTACCTCTGCACAGTCGAAGCGGTTCAGTTTGCGGGGCATGTTCAAGATCAAGTCCCGCAACCATCTGCTCGACAAACTCGCAGGTGTGAAGGAAATTGTGGAGCCCAGCAAACCGGCAAAGCTCCGGGCCAAGTCTTTTTCGTCACCAAACATCTTGGAGGCGGCTGCTGAGCCCAAGAAAGACTCTCGCCGCAGTTTCTTTGGTAAGAGAAAGAAGTCCGAGGCAGACTTGACCGCATACCAGGTTCCCGTCACCTCCAAGCCACTTCCGCAGCCAGCGCAGAAAGAAGTGCCTCCTAAGCCCGTCCAGAAAGTCGCTGCTTCGCCAGAGCTTCCCAAAACTCCAGCCACAGCTTACAGTGCAGCTACTCAGTTGACTCCGGTGACGGCCGAATTGAACCCTAATACCATCCGAGAGGTGGACGACTCGGACTACCTGCCAGCATTTGACCCCGAACAATCTTCTGACGGAGAAGATGAGCTCTTGCAGCCATTCGACCCTCCCACCAGAAGATCGCCTGGAGAATTCAGGGAAGAGCTTTCGCTCGAGCCCACAGGCGCAGTTTCGGGAGATTGGCTCTCACTCAATCCGAAGGACGCCTCCACGAGTTTTGGGTCGCCGTTTGCCGTGTCGTACTCTCCTGCCCAGAGCTCTGTGGCTCGTACTCCACGGATTGTGCATCCATCCAAGAACTTGACATTCTCTCCCAAGGAGCCAGAAGCTGAGAGACAGCATTCGCCCAAGCCGAACGACTCGCTTCTCGGCGACACACTCTTCCCCAAGTCGCTCAATCCGCATGAAGTTGAGAGCATTGTCTCTCTCGAAAGATCGAGATCGATGCGGTCCATCAAGTCCAACGGAAAGCGCAGCTCATTCATCAACTACACGGGATCGGACGAGAACATCGTACTTGGAAGAGACCCGGCGTTTTCTCGCAGCAACAGCATAATTCGGTCGGGAAGCATCTTGAAAAATTCGCTGTCGTCCAAGAGCTTATGCCCTGAGCCCGTTCAGCTGCTTGATGCAGCCATGGTGGCATCACCACAGGGAATCCAGGAAACTGTCGAGCCTGAACCGGTTCTTGAGCAAGTTCCTAACTTGGACTCCGAGCCTCTTTTTGACGACAGCAATTTGCATGATTTCATCGAGTTCACCGACTTCATTGACGTGGACAACCTCGACTTCTCCACACTGCCACGGCAGTTTGGCTCGGAGCTTTCGGTCCGTCTGTTCACTCCCGATGTTAATGTGGAGCCTATTAAGATGGAGGAGCCCGAACCAGTTGCAGCCACTAATTTGTTTAGTGCAACATCAGCACCATCAGGCCCTTCTCTCCCAGACATTCTGGTCGACCGCTCCGTCTTGCTCGAGGACGAGGTTCCTCCGCTCTCCGAAGAAACTGCACTCCACCGTCCAAGACTGGATGTCGTTGTTGTGGACTCAGAAACCAGTCTGGAATTGGAAACCCCACAAACACCGCCCCGAACCAACGAAAACGCTCCATCCCAGGACCCACTCAAGTCGCCCATTATGGACACAGCCTACAAAATGGCCATGAACGAGGTGGTGGCCAGAGAGTCGCCCAGCACCGCTGCCAGACCGGTTTCCATGTCTTTCAAGGGATTCAGTGGCTCAACATTGCAGGGCCAGGTATTCGTTCGCTCGGGCTCTCACCAGCTGGTCCATCTCTACAACGACTCGTCGAACGAGTCCTCTGCGGTCGGTAAAGGGTTTGGGTCGTCTGACGAAGAGGATGACGAATCCGACGACGACTACAGTTTCGACGAGGGAGAAAACGACCCCCACGCCAACGGCTCCGCCGCCGCTCGGGTCAGCCCCACCATTTCACCTGGACTCAAGCAGAACGGCAGCGTCGCCAACAGAAGACAGGTTCCCGGCCCACCACATTTGGCGTCCAAGACGTTGGGACTCCAGCCTCCACCGTCGATTCACGGCCCGTTCCACCACGACCGCATTCCCTCGCTCAGTGACCACAGCGCAACGTCAAGCCCACGACTGTTGTCATCGTTCATTTCCCGTATCAAGCGGTCGCCGGCCGGGTCGCCCAAAATTGCATTCACTGCTAAGGCTGGCGTGCGGTTCTCGTCCCGAATCGTGTTGTACGATACCTACAACGGCGACGAGTACGACCGCCACCCGGACACCGCCACCTGTAACCAGTTGACGCCGCTTTTGGCCCAGCAGATCAAGGAGGAGTTGAACGAGTTCAAGGCCGAGATGCACATCCACAGAGATAGCCAGTGCTATACGCACTTTTTTTAATGAAGAAGATGTTCGATAGACATGTATTGCAACCTTATAAAACCTACTTGCGAGGAACATCGCCCTTGTGTTCCACCAACTGGTCCGAGAAATCCTGGTGGGCGCTCTTGAAAATCGTGTTCAAGGTTTCGTTATCGCTGGCAGCGATTCTGGCCACCACTTGCTCGGGTTTCTCCATCACCACAATGACAAATCCGCCGTCTCTTCTGTCTACACAGGTGGTTCCGGCCCACGGAGCCACGTCGTACTCTTTGAGTGTCACCACAGGAGGCTGACCATTGACAAGTTCGGGGTACGACATCAGAAAGAATGGAGTTGAAGAGTTCACAGTGTGCAGACTGGAGATGGAGGTGGGAATATGGGAATGGATGGGGAATGAATTTTATAGTGTATGGGTTATTTTTGGTTCCAAGGCGTATTTGTGATGGCAATGGGGAATTGATGTTTGGAATTGGCTACTTCATGTATTCTTATGGGTGTTGTTCATGATAATGGTGAATTAGGCCAAAATGAGCATATAGTGAGAATCGAAAAGACCTATGGATAGTCAGTATTGCTTGCTTCCGCTGGCAGTTTTCTAATTTTGTTTTGATACATTCACAGTCTTAAACCTTCGGAGAGTCCAAGAACCCAGACCAGCTTATTTCCCCTTCTACCAAAATTCTTCTTCTTCTTCGTTCTCTGCTCTTAAATTCCAGAAATCTCATTCTCACCACTCCAAATTCCAGATCACAACTCAACCCACAAAATACACCCAACTCCAGAAAAAAAAAGCCCAAAGAACAAACTTATCAACCCAGCTCATTCGCTTCTCTTTCCAATATTATTCTCCCTTCATCATGCCAGAACATCTTGTTCGTCCCCCACATCATCACATTCTACACAGTCGCGATGATTTCTCATCTCAACTACTACAATTCTTAATGCATAAAACCGTGGTGCCGGGCCAGTATCTCGAGCCAGAGTACAAAGCCAGTGAAGATGGCACAAAGAAGGAGATTCTTCGGTATTTTCCAGGCAAAGGCGCCGCTCGCCTGATGATAGACTCCGGAGCAAAATCGATCCCAGTGATTGTCGCTACTGTTCTCGGGAAACACATTGTGCAAGAGATAATTTCGCCTACGGTGGAGGACGGGACCAGTTCCGAGACGCCCGAGGCCCAGAAAAGCGGCGAAACCGCCGCAGAAAACTCCACAACGCCCGCAGAAAACCCAGATGTGCCCGTGCGCAACTTTTTGGTTTCTGTGGTGAGCGGAAACTCGAGTGAATACGCCAAATATGCCAGCGAAATCGAGGCCAGCGCCTCTGACGCCGTGTCGGCTACCGCCACAAACTTGCCCCGCGTGGGCGACGAGGTGCTCGTGAGAATCACTCGCCTCAATCCAAAACAAGCATACTGCGAGGTTCTCTGCGTGGTGGGCCACGGAAACGTGCTTTCCGATGGCGGCGCCGGCTCCAACGGCACCTCTGCAAACTTTTCGTTGCCCTCTGGTGGTGGAGCCCAGCTATTATCGTCGTACGGAGCCGTTGCTTCGTTCCAAGGCACAATGGTGGGTGCTCAGCCACTAGATGTGGGAGAGACGTTCAAGGGAATCATCAAGAGCCAGGACGTGCGGTCTACAGACAGAGATAAGGTGAAGATCGGCGAATGCTTCAAGCCCGGCGACGTGGTGAAGGCACAGGTGTTGTCGTTGGGAGACGGGCTGAACTACTACTTGACCACGGCAAGAAACGACTTGGGGGTTGTTTTCGCCAAGAGCGAAGGCGGCGCCGGCGATCTGATGGTGGCCATTGACTGGGAGACCATGGTGTGCGAGAAGACTGGCGTGGTGGAGAGAAGGAAATGTGCCAAACTCTTGTAAATGAATATCGATATTAAACCAAACAATTAGCTGTAGTGGGGTGCATGGCCAAACCCATGTACTCTATGAATATAACGCTGGTGGCGCTGCTGATGCGCCGAACCTGGGATTCTGCTCTGGCAGAGAGTTTCTCTGAATCTAATCCACGGGATACTTCAACTCGTCGTGGTCGCCGCGCAAGTCAACCTCCAGCAACCCGATCTTGGACCCGAAGGTCTCGAATTGCTTCATGTAGCGACGCTTCTTCTCCTCGGCCGTGCTGACCATGTCGCTCCAGTACTTTTCGTGATTGTAGTCGAAGTTGACCAGGCCGCCGAAGTCCTGGTCCAATTGCGTCACTGGCACGTAGTTGGGGAACGGCTGGTCAAACACCAACTTCTCCCTGGTGAGAGGGTCGATGAATGGGTGGATGATCTTCAAGAACGTCCATGCCAACAACGGGATGTTGGTCAAGAGCGCCTTGCCGAGACGCTCAGGGTAATGGGTCTGCAAGATGTGAAGCACCTGTCTTCCAATGTTGACCGGCGGAATCTTGTTGGAAACCGTGCCGGCCGGCAGCAGCTTGAAGTCGATGAGCAACGCCAACGAATCCTGGCCACTGGGCATGTAGTCAATGACCTTCTCGAGCATGTAAACCATCGCCTGCACCTGCCGCTGGCTGGTCTTTGTGTTCTGTCTTCCTGGCTTCAAGTAGAGGCACGGTCTGGAGTCGTTGTCGAATCCCAAGATGACTTCCTTGCCTGTCTCCATCTCGGGCGACACGAGCACGCCGTTGACAGAATTGTCGGCCTCGTGAGCCCCGGCAATTCCGAACAGTCTTCTCCACGCAAGCGTCAATTCTATCCGGTCAATTGCATCCTGGACGACCCATTTGGTGGCCCGCAAGTACCGTAAGAAGCATTCACGAGTCAACCAGGCCTTTTCGCTGGTGGTCAACTCGGTGTACTTTTCTGTTTGTTTTGCCTTGAGCTCATCCTCGCTATTAGCAGCCTTGAACGATTCAGCAGCAAAATGCTGGTAGACTTGCTTGTATTTGTCTGCTTCTTCCAGACTCAAGTCTTTAGCGGCCGGAATAATGCACTCTGGGGCCGGATCGGAGAACGGCACATAGCGAACTGTGGCGTCGACCTCAACAGCGGGCTGGGGTTTTTTCTCTTTGGACTTGAACAACATGGCCACCGGCTAGAAAAGAAAAATGCAATAGTTTTTATCGGAAAAACCAGCCGTGTCATATCTTTCTCTTGGTGACTCGGACATCGGAAACAACCCAGACCCGTACCCACATTAAGCCCGCATTTTACTAGGGTCTTTAGGCCCGTTTGCGATTCCGTGCGGCGGACTCCGGCACACACGCTGAGAATATGGTACGAGCCCTGGCTGATTACTCATCGGGGCCCCCATAACTAGCGACGCTGGGAGGCGACCTCAGCGAGTGAAAAATCGACAGACGGTGGAGGAGGTGTCAAACACCAGCAATAGCAATTTTGGCGGGTTTTGCCCTCAATTTGCGTGGGTGGTCGGCCCGGATCGAAAAGTGTTGCCGACCGTGCCGAGACCGTGCGACTAGACCGGGCCGGGGTTAGCATCGGATCCGGTCAATTCCGCGCTACTAAGACTTAGAGGGTAGCCACTGATGAGCAAATGTCCGGTGGTGGTGAATTCGCCACAAGTGGCTCAGTTGCGGCCGTAGTTCAATTTTGCCATTTTGCCATTTTGCCATTTTTCCGGTTTGGTGCTATTGTAGTTGTGTATCACGCAGGGGCTCTTGCGTGTCCGATCCCCCACATCTGCCCGTGGTTGCCTTCGGTTCGTTAGGAAGGAAAATCGGGCAATTCGGACTCCGCAGATAGACGGAGAATTCGTCAAATTACCTTGCTCAGCAGACATTTTGTGGTTGTGACTAGACATTCGGGCTTCCAGCTTGCACCATTGCCCATTGGAGGAAGCTGGTGGCTCAAAACGTGCCAGGCCGTCTCCATGTGTTAAGACCACTTTCCCAATTGGGACCCAGTTTGGGCCGGAACAACTTCAGCCTCACATGCGTTGTTGCTTCCTTAATTTGGCTTCTGGAATAAAACTTGGCCGAACCTTCCCTCACACACACACTCGGGCAGAATATCGGCACGTATCACTTCTAGGCCACCAGAAGCCACTGCTTGGCAGGTGACAGCCCTCTCACACTCCAAATTCAGTGTCACCACATTTTCTACATTTCTCTCCCGATACTTCCGTGTACTCTATTGCAGATACTCTACAGCGAAATTTACCACCAAAATTTACTATATTGGGCGACCCCATGCTGGTGTAGTTGCGGACCCTGATTAAACAATAGGATGCATCTCACGTGGATTGGGTGAGACAGACTGAACTCCACAAATGAAAGCACCCCACTGCAACCTCGCGCGGCGATGCGTCCCAAAAGAAAAGTTTTCGGCGGGGCAACACTGTGGCGACCTCTTTGTTCCGATAACTGAATGCAACAGCGATTCGAGACGGCCCACATTGTGCGGGATTCCCGGAAAAACGCATCTTACACAAGTTCAATCAGTAGCAAATCACCCTAGAGACGTCAGAAAACCCCAGACATAAAGCGAATTGTCGTTTGAAAGCCCCACTTGCATCGGCTGTCTCACGACGTTTCTCGCTTGCCTGCAAAGAAGACGTTCTTTGACGTGAATGTCGCCTGTCAATCCTGCTGTTTGTGGCAGGTGAGCCGCACGCTTGATCACGTTCCATTGCGCTAACACGGCTTTCTTGCTTCGATGGCTGCGAATCCATTTAAAAGGATCTCGATGCCCCGATTACTCAGGTGTTGAATTTTAAACATAGCCATGGACTCAGATACAGCCTCTTTGTCCAAGAACAATCACGACTTGGAGTTGGCTAAGCCAGCCGAGTCGTCTTCGGTTGACTATAGCTACACTTCGGAAAAACCTGTGGATAGTTTGAACCGGTCCTTGTCCACCAGACAAGTCAATATGATTGCAATTGCCGGAACCATTGGTAGTGGTTTGTTTCTCGGAACGGGAAAATCTTTGGCAGCTGGTGGTCCAGCATCCTTGTTGATCTGTTACACTCTCATTGGTGCAGTGGTGTACATCACTCTCTTGTCTCTTGGAGAGATGAGTACCATGATGCCAGTGGCCGGATCTTTCTGCACATTTGCCAGAAAATTCGGTTCGCCTTCGCTTGGGTTCACCATCTTGGTCAACTACTGGTTCAATGATGCAGTTTCTGTCGCCAGTGACTTGACTGCCTTGCAGATGATCTTGTCATACTGGACTGACTTCCACTACTACGTGGTGTCGTTGATCGTGTGGGTTTTGCTTCTTCTTCTTAACGTGTTCCACGTTAGATTCTATGGAGAAACTGAGTACTGGTTGGCCTTGCTCAAGGTGATTTCCATCTTCATTTTCTTCATCATCAGTATCATTGCTAATGTGGGTGATAACCCATCCGGCGAGTACATTGGATTCCGTTACTGGACCCAGGGTGAGGCTCCATTCGTTAATGGTTTCCGTGGTTTCGCTAACATTTTCGTTACTGCCTCTTTCGCATACGGTGGTACCGAGTCTCTTACTTTAACTGCTGGTGAGGCCAAGAACCCAATCAGAAACACTCCAAAGGTTATCAAGTCGGTGTTCTGGAGAATTCTCTTCTTCTACATCTTGACTGTGTTTTTCATTGGCATGAACGTCCCATACGACTACCCAAAGCTTTCCACCAAGTCGGTGATCACTTCCCCATTCACAATTGTGTTCCAAATGGTCGGTGCTAAGGGAGCTGGATCTTTCATCAACGCCGTCATTTTCACCTCGTTGATTTCTGCCGGTAACCATGCCCTTTACGCTGGTGCCCGTTTGCTTTACACCTTGGGAACTGACGGATATTTGCCCAAATTCTTCACATGGAGAAACCGTCAAAAGGCTCCTTACGTGGCCGTTGTTTGCACATGGTTCTGCGGAGGCTTGTGTTTCGGCTCGTCTTTCATTGCAACTGGTACTTTGTGGCTGTGGTTGCAGGCATTGGTTGGTGTTTCCAATCAGCTTTCTTGGCTCTGTATTGGAATCACCTCGATTCGGTTCAGAAGAGGATTGAAGGTCCAAAACAAGGAGCACTACTTGACCTTCAAGAACTGGACTTATCCATACGGAAATTACTTTGCTGTCATCTTCATTACGGTGATTATCTTGGTGCAAGGTTGGACATCTTTCTCGCCTTTTGATGTGTCCAGTTTCTTCCAGAACTACGTGGAGTTGCTTGTGTTCCCATTCTTCTACTTAGTGTGGTGGATTTACAAGCGCGACACTTGGGTTCGCGCTGAGGACATGGACTTTGAGTCTGACCGCTACTTCGAGACTGACGAAGAGAAACTTGAAAACGAGTATTACGACAATTTGAAGGGATGGAGGAAAGTCAAACGAGTGATTGTGGACTACTTCATCTAGGGATAAACTTTAATAGAACAGGGATGTCGAAAGACATAATGCAAGAAAAATATCGGAATTAATTTAAAATAAGTTTAGAATAAGTTCGACAACTCCAATCAAGATGGATGCATTGCGCGCACGCGAAATCTCTGACAGGGGCAGATAATATCGTTCCATACGATCTGCAAACCCCGGATTACGTTAATAATTTCGTAAAAATGAACCGTCTTCAGTTCTGACCATGTAAAAGTTCTAATTTTTTTTTTATTGTAGTGTGAGCCCTATGATAGTCTTGGCCGCCGATCGCGATTGCCTAATTAAAAATGCATCCACAGTTTCAGTGATCAAAATTGCGCAAACCGACCAGAATGTGAGCGGCACTTTCCTATCCAAATGAAACCTTATGCGAAGCAGAATCGGACGGTCATTGCTTGCACATCGTGTCGAAATAGTAAGGTAAGATGCATCAAATCCGAAACTTCAGCCTTGTGCCGAAGATGTGGAGATTTGGGACTAGAATGTCGCTTTGAGATGAAAGTGTCTCAGCAGGGCCGGTTAGGCAAGAACTTGGTCAATTCGGCTCAAACTCTGCCTGTGGCCAGAGCACCCATCACGGTATTCGATCCTCGAGCAGCTCCGGTGTTGCCTCCAAAACCTCACTTGATCGAAGTGATGGAGATTTTTTTCAATAATCAGTACCAGGGCATCTTTCCCTTCATCCACAAACCATCACTTCTAGCATTTCTTAGGTCAGACGAATTTGATCCAGCGACATATATTCAGAAATATCGGCCCAATTCAATAACAAACTATCTGTCGAGTTTGTCCAACCCAGATCCGTTTCTCCTCTTGTCGATCATGGCACTCTGTGCTAGGTTACACAAGGTAACTTCATTTGCATACGGTAATTTCCGGGAGGACAACGCCCCAGAATCATTCAAGCCAGACCTCTCTGTCTATGACGGCAATGACGATGGTGAAACCTGGAATCAGAACTTCACCTATGCCTCGAGTGCTTCCAAGTACTTTGGCTGGCACGCACGCCAATTGGCCAAGGAAGTTTTCGATGCTCCAACAATCCAGAGAATACAAGCATTCACACTCTTGAGTAGCCACGAATGGGGCGAAGGAAATAATTCCAGAAGTTTCTTGTATACGGGAATAGCTGCAAGAATGGCATTGGTGTTGGGATTGGGAAAGGAGTCAGAAGAAGAACCTGAAGATGGGCAAATTGATCACATTTCCCTCGAAAGCAAGCGCAGAACTATTTGGTCAGTGTATATGATGGACAAGTGCAACTCCAGTGGACGACAGAGGTCACTGGCCATTCGCATCGAGGAAATAGCTATACGGCTTCCTTCTCTGGAGCATGACTTTCATTTCGGCAACGGAAACCAATCTTGGACTCACCAAGAATTAAGCATACGGATGGGTACTCAATTGCCCGGGGGCACCAACAAGGTGACGTTGGTTGGGTTCACAATAATGCTCTTTGAGATCTGGGCGAAGATAGCAAAATGGGTCGGAGAAGTTGGCGTAGCCAACGAGAAAGTTTCTCCGTGGCTTCCAGAATCGCCGTTTCATCGACTAGTAGCGAGTCTTGACGAAATCTCGCTTCTTTTGCCCCCAGAGTTTAAACTCACACAAGTCAACTTGAATTCGCATATTGAGCTCGGAACTGCGGCCCAATTCGGTTACTTCCACATATTACTCATCACTTGCCGAGTGTTCTTAAACAGAGAGTACCTCTTCTGCAACCCACAATCGTTTCCTAAGGGTTGGTGGAATAACCTCGTGTCTCAGCTTTTGGATTCATTGAAAAGCATCACTTCCTTGGTTCAGATCTTGAGAGCAAATAACATGATGGTGGTTGCTCCTTTCACTGGATTCTGGGTCTTCACTTGTGCTGTGACCTTATTCTATTTTTGCGCTTTTCCCAACCAAGTTCTTCTCGAAAATCTTCCCGTGCAAGAGTATGGTATTGAAGGTAACTTGGAGGAACTCAAAGCATGGAAATTTGAGTATAAGATGCTTGCATTGACAAACTTAGATATACTTGCAAATTGGTCACAAATGTGGGAATTGGGC
Source organism: Sungouiella pseudoflosculorum (assembly GCA_030674735.1). Classification (NCBI taxonomy): domain Eukaryota; kingdom Fungi; phylum Ascomycota; class Pichiomycetes; order Serinales; family Metschnikowiaceae; genus Sungouiella; species Sungouiella pseudoflosculorum. Next base: position 518,621 of record JAKUAO010000007.1, read on the forward strand.
CGCACTTGGCAAAGGCTTTTGATCAATTTAGGAGTCATCTTCGGTCAGCTAGCTGAGAATGGATCTAATACGCTCATCTCAGATCTCTTACGAGAATCCATGAATGAGTACGGAAGCAGCCGACTTGCTGAGGTATTTTCTCCCCAGAAGATGTCAACCTCACTGAACAAAAACGAACGTGAACTCATCAGACTTTTGAACCCTGAAGGCTCTGAACTGAACTCCATGAATGCTGCTGGTATCTCACAAGGAATGTCACCTTCTGCAGCATCCATTCAGCTCCTTTCAATTCCAGAACTATCATTTCCCACAAAACTAGCAAGCATCTATCCGGGCTGGAACATGAACGACCTCATTGACCTCGTTGAAGAGAAGTACGTTTAGACAGATCGGAACCATCACTTGAGAAGTGCATCTCGCGTTGAACATTATTAGCCAGTTGCAAACACTAGTAGTGAATCCCCTCCATTGCTAATGAACTACGTTGCATCAACTTGAGCCTGTGCGCTTTGAAAATGGCCTAATATTTCAGGTGGAACCCATTGAAGACGGACAACCAGTTATCACTCTTCGGCTTCGCAGAGCACCTCAAACCCCTGGAAAATACAAAACGACACTTCTACTAATGGAGTTCATATCTAATCTGATGTAGTACCTCAAAAAAATGATGGGTAATCCGTTTTCTCCCGCTTCACGTCTCCTTCACATATGAATTTGTCAAATGCGCGAGGGGCTGTTTCAATTTTAGTCGAGAAGTGACAGGGGTATGTCATAATGATATTGAAACCACTTAAAACCACTCTGTTTACGTGTTTCCGCTTCTGCGTTGACTCCGAGTCTTGTGTGTCACCTCCTGTAGGTTCCTCAAATAAGGGTGCATGCCCTCAGATCTCAAACTCCGAAACAATAAGACGAAAGAACACCAACCAAGCGGATCGGAGCAATCGCCAAAAAAAGAAAATTCAAACCATAAAATGTACCGGAATGACATACCAGCCACCAAACAAAAATCGCCATCGATCCTATTGTTCCGAATTGATCGAAGTGAGATGTTTCGGTTGTTTCGGATGCAACATTCCTGCAGTAGTTCCGATAGTTGACTTGCGACTTCAAGTCCGTCACCGGTAGATCCCTGCAATCAGGGAGACAAGGTGGGGCTTATCGCAGCAGAGATTAAACGGTTTCCACTAAGAATTCCTAAACACGGGTTTTGCCATTCCCCTTAGACCGTTCCCGGTTTTGACACTTCGGTTGCGGTCCCTGCCGAACATTTTTGTACGGCATAATCAGTCTTGTACCTAGACGTCAACAAGGCTTATCCCAGTTGAGCAAATGTTGGCGAAGCCAGCTCGATTTAATTGTCCTTTGTCCCTCCAGATTTCTTTCTAGAGTTTTACGCTTTTCCTCCAATTCATTAAGTCATGGCCCGAATCCGAAAAAGGCTTATCCTCCTACTAAGTGTTGTGGGCCTCTTCTTAATGGCGACCCAGCTCCGTCACCAGTTCCAGAACACATTTCCACAATTGATCGATCCGTACGTGGAAGACGACATGAAGTTGAGGCAGCAGATTCATTACTCCAACTACAAATTCCTGCTTCTCGACAAGTTTGGTGACCGGATCAATCAAGACTGGAAAACATTCTCAGAGTCCAAACTTCAAGACAAATGCCTACAGTTTTTCCAATTTCTTGATGCAGAGATGCCGGGATGGCTGTTGCATGAGGGCCGCCACAAGGGATTCGATAAGAACATTGTGAAGAAGAACAATTTCCTTACAGAGCAATATAAAAAGCTAGCAAATCTGAGAGCCCAAAAGGGTGAACCTGATTCAGATCGTGTCACTGCCGAAGACAAAGAGACGGCATTAGCGAAACACAATGAGAACACCGAGAGAACCATCGAAGTGGAGCGCAATATGGCCGACTCCATGACAATAATTAGACTTTTCGGTCACTGTTTCTACAACAATGACAAGTTGGACACCCACAACGAGTTGACGGACATGCGCAGGCGCTACACCGAGAAGATGGCCCCGTTTATGAAAAATCAACTCCCACAGTTCGATGTGAAGGGCACCGTCTATGATAAATTCCCTGGTGGAAGTCAGATTGCAGAGGGTGAGAGTACCATCGACTACTACTACCTGAATCTCAAGGGTTCAGGAATAGTGATCTCAGGTACCTCGCGCCATTCACGAGACATTGTCAAGTTTATCCATGTTCTTCGTGCAATGGGCAACAAGCTACCGATTCAGTTTGTTTTCCGGGGTGACTTGCTGATGAGAGCAAGAGACTACATTGCAACTGCTGCGCAAGCATCTAAGGAAGATTTGCTTGGACCTGAATTATCCAGTCGAAGAATCATGAAGAGTATGATTCCAGATTTCGAGAAGGGAAGCCCAGAGTTAGAGAAGAGAGAGTTTCCAGTTCAGGACATTACCTTCATCAACGCACAGAAATCGCTCCAGAACTTGAACCGGAACGATTTTGGGGGCTATAACAACAAGATTATAGCGCTCTTCTTTTCTACGTTTGAGAATGTTCTCCTTTTCGATTCTGACTCGGTTCCTCTCGTGTCTCCTGAACATTTCCTTAAAGTCAAAGAATTCTCGGAAACAGGAGCTTATTTCTTCTTGGATAGAACTCTTCGAGACGATAACGACTGGATCGAAACAAACTATTTCGCCAAACTCATGCCGCAATCTACCTCCACTCTCGATTTGGCATTTGGTGTCAAACCTGTCACTAAGCACACCATGACGAACAGGTATATGTCAGGATGGCGCCACTGTCAGGAGGCTGGACTTGTGGTGATCAACAAAAAACGTCATTTCCCTGCTTTATTCGTTCTATTTGCTCTAGCATTGTGGTATGAACCTATCCAGTCACTGATTTGGGGTGATAAGGAAATGTATTGGCTAGCAATGTCAATTGCTGGTCACGAAGATTACACATTCAACAAGTTCGATGCAGCTTCAATTGGTGAAATCACCACAGAGAAGATCTATCAACATTACAACAACAGTGAATCTTCCGAGCTTTGTTCGTCACATCCTGGCCATGTTTCTGAAGATGGAAAGCTACTCTGGATCAACTCTGGGTTTTCCTATTGCAAAAAGAATGGCCACTCACGAGATCTGTCTAGATTCCCATTCAACCTCATGAAGGACAACAACAACATGTTGGTTGATTTGTACGAGAAGCCGTTGCGTATACGCCTGGCGATTGTCCCTCCTAAATTGCCGGATTTACGGCTGGCGAACAATCATCCGGACATGACCGAGGAAGTTCAGCTTAAGATTGATATCAAGAAGAGAAAACCTGATATCGACGAGTTGGAGGATGTCGATCAAATCGATAAGTACGGGCCCCAAAAAGGTTGGGTTAAATCAGCAAGTTGCCTGGCTTACCAATACTGTGCCTACAACTTCATTCAATCATATAGCTCATACGAGGAGTTCGACAAATCTGGCAGTGTTTTCAACTTCTCGCCAGAAGAGGCTCAAGAGTACGATCTTTTGGGTGTTATTTGGCTCAGTGCATTGAAACAATCTCTTCCTGCAAAACAAGGAGAGCAACTGCAAGGCAAAGATACCAAGCCAAAACTATCCGACCAACAGAAGGAAGAAGAGCATAAGAAAGAAGTTCCCAACCAAGAGAACTCTAACAGCGAGAATCCAGATCAGAGAAACACAGAACTCAAAGATAAAGAAACTCTGAACCAAAACGAGAATGTCTCTAATGACAATTTGCAATCAGACCACCAAGGTGAAATCTTATCTCCGGCTGTTGATAAGTCACAAGAAAAACCTAAAGAGGAAAAAAAAGATAAGCAATTCATGGATATTTTTGGATCTGACTCTCTTGTGAAAACGCCCAATGACCTGAATGACGATAACACTCAAAAATTGGACGTCAATGGAGACATCATTTCCGAACCAGCATGGTTGAAAGAGAAAGCGGAGACAGAGAGAAAGGAAAAGGAGGTCGGCCAACTGCTCGCAAACGACGGGAAAAATGCAGATGTGAAATCAAGTCAAATGAATGCAGACGGCCGGGCAAGTGAAGAACGTCTTGGCACCAATAAACAGGAAAAAATTGCTCCTGATGAAATTGACGTGAAAAATGACGAATTTTCGGGCCAGAAAATTAGGGAAAGACCCGAGCAGCTCAAAAATGCTGTGAATGAGTTTCTCAAGCAATTAAACGACAAGAAGGACAGCAACTAAAGAATTTTCTCATCTTGGAAATTTCTTTCTTCTTGTTGATGTTCCACCAACTGTAAATTATAGGTACAATATCTCGAGCGTCATGGAGAGAAGAAATACACGAAAAGATCCAAAAGTACTCTACTTTCTCATAAATTCTATAAATGTTAACTCCACTGCTTGCTTCCTTTTTTGAACAAGCCCTTGTTAATGATGTAGAACACAAATGCAACCAAACAGCACGTTCCTGATACTGTTTGGGACACTCTCAAGGCAAAAGTGTAATCGTCCACGACGATCTGGCGAACTCTAGGGTCCAAGTCGTTAATACCGGCAGTTGACTCCAAGATGTCTGCAACAATTTGCTTCACTTCCTTCTTTGATAAGAAATCCAACTCCGTTAAGTGGGAATTTAAAAGTTTCCGAACAACAAACTGAGTCACAGAAGAAATGTAAGTCACACCCCAAACACCTCCAATGTTTCTCAGCAAGTAAACAGTCGAGGTAGAAGAGGCTTGCTTGGAAGCTTCAAAGAAGTAAATGAACAGGAACAAGGCACTAGGATAAGCAAGACCTTGACCAATGTTTGCTGGCACCAAAAGAATGTTGATCAACCAGTTCGGAAGCTTGTGAGAAATGAAAAGTGCAGCATAATTTCCGAGCGCCATCAACAATGTGCCGCAGATGGGTATGTTGGGAAGATACTTCTTTGTTCTGGCCATCAAAAGCCCCGTGGTGATACCACCAATCGGAGTAGCCAACGATGGGATGGCCAACCTCAATCCCGAATGCGTAACAGAATCGTTAAGATTGATCTGGAATAGCAACGGGAGAGTGAACAAGTATGAATATGCCGCAAGTCCAACACAGAAACTCAGAATGATGCTTAGCACCGCAAACTTATTTTTGTAGTCCAGCACGGGAATGATGGGGAGAGCGGTGGTTCTCACCTCAATTTCGAGGAAGGTCAACGTGCTAATCACCATGATAGCACCCAATCCCAACAATCTCCAGTCTGTCCAGGCAAGTTTGTTACCACCCAACGACAAAATCAAAAGCTGGGTGGTCAAACTACACACCAAGGTGGCCGATCCACTGAAATCGATCTTATGCACCAATTTTCTCCAGTCGTCGTGCTCATGCTCCGGAGGTCTGTTGCTGCCAATGAATGCAAGAGTCACTCCAATGGAGAGCAAAGCTGGCACAATCTGGATTGCAAAGCACCATCTCCATCCAAGCAAACTGGTGAGGTAGCCTCCGAACGATGCACCCGAAACGGCACCCAAGCCGTAAAGCAAGTTCTGCACCGCCTGGAATAATGCTCTTTTCTCTGGGAAAATGATATCGGAGTTGGTGATGGTGGAAAGACTCATAAGGCCTCCACCACCGATACCAGTGAGACCTCTCAGAATGATAAGAGCCATCATGCTCTGTGACAAGAAGCAGCCGTAACTTCCGAATCCGAACACAAGAAGTGCAAACACAATACAGGCTCTTCTGCCCAAAACGTCCGAGATGGAACCGTAGAGGGGCTGGAAAGCCGTGGATGTGATTAAGTAGGATGACGTGATCCATGAAGCCAACGAGATCGCACGGAATTCGTTACCAATGGTAGCAAATGTCGAGGCAGCTATAGTGCCATCGAAACCAGAAAGGAACACATTGATGAGTAGCGAAAGCTCAATCCAAAGAAAGTTTGGCACATCGGAGAAGTAGTTGTCCAGTTTCTTATCTGGATCGGTATGTTCTGGCTCTCGAGATGGTGTAGGTATGCGCAATAAAGGCTGACGTTCACCGGTGCCCATAGTAAGTAAGTGGAAGATTGGTAGTGGCCTGAAAAAAATTCACAGAGTTGATAACCAAGTTTCTTCAAGGCATATGTTATAGTCCTTATCGGTTCGGTTCGGTTCGGACGTGCAGGTAGAGGACGCCTGATCTAATCGCCGCAGGTCTGCCAAGGTGAGGCTGATTATTTGAAAGTAGGTGCAGTGTCATGCGTATACTCGCAATATTCGTACATTCAATGTTAATTTATTGGGGGAAAAACGCAAAGTTAAATCTTCGACGGGGCCAGTGTACACGCCCTACAGGACGCTACCACCTCTTCGGCACTTAGTTGTCCACCGGGCCCGACGCTTCATACTTGACCAATCGCTGGATTAATCCAGCCATCTCCAATGCTTTTTCCTCCTCCAACTTCGGGGTGACAACCTGGACGCAAACCGGCATACCATCGCACATCAGGGGTTCGTAACTCTCCACCTGCTGGACCTCGACATTCTGGCCTGTGATTGGGGACGCTAATGCTGGCCGGGTATCCTTTGTGGCGGACGCTTTTGTCACTGGTATGACAACACTGGCGCAGTCGTAGAGGTTGAATGGGCAGGTCAAATTTGCGTAATAACGCGAGTTGGGCAAAGTGGCCGTTGTAGGCCATACCGGACACAAAATTGCATCTATCTGGTCGTTGTCGGCGCCAATCGGAGTGTGCCAAAAGCGTCGAAACTCCTGTCGTAACTGAGCTGCGCGCGCACAAAGCCCCCACCATTCGTTGACAGATAGTGCGGCATCTTTAAGAGTTAGTCCTAAGCACTTCTGCACGGCGGGAATTACTGGTTCTCCCGACCGGTTGCATTCTGTCAAGATCTCATAACCTGAATCTGCGCCTAATATCTTCCAAACCGTTTCCACCGCTGCTTGCTGGTTGGGGAGGTTCACCATCACCACTTTGTGGCCCGCCTGCTCCAAGCATTTCGCAACCTCCATTTGTGCACGAACAATAGGTGGGTGCAACTCGACACTATTGTCAAGATTCCACATTCCAAACGTAAACTTTGTTTTTTCAAAGCTGGGTTTTTGCCACGGCAACTGAACCACTTTGGGATCGCTTCGCCAAAGTTGCGAGCCCACCACCAATTTGGTGATGAACTCAATGTCCTCGAGCAGCCGAGCCATGGGCCCAATCACAGATGGAATGCACTCTTGTCCACTGGCCCAATTCGTCACATGCATGTAAGAGATGCGGCCATGTGATGGCTTCAACGCATAGAGCCCATGGAAGTTTGCAGGAATTCGGATGCTGCCGCCAATATCGGTACCGAATCCAAGCGGCGATCCTCGTGCGGCGATTAACGCTCCTTCTCCACCAGACGACCCGCCCGCAGTCAAATGGATGTTGAGTGAGTTGCTTGTGTATCCAAGAAGGTTGGACACTGTCTCGGGCGCCATCATTGCCATAGGAACGGTGGTTTTGACGTAGAAAACGGCGCCATACTCCATCAACTGCAGAGCCAAAACGCTCATCTCGGTCTTGGGCTGGCCAACATGCGACACGTACCCGATGGCCAGGTCCTTGCCCGGAAGATCGACCTGATCTTTAAGCGAGATCGGGATCCCGTGAAGAGGGCCGATGGGCTTTCCGTTCTTCTCCATGTACTTGTCTAACTGCTGCGCACGCTCTAATGCCTCGTCGATGAATATCTCGGAGCAGCAGTTGACGATCTGGTGAATGATCGCTGCACGGTGGCAGAATGCTTGTGCAACCTCCACGGCCGATAATTCCCTCGCTCCGATTGCTTTCTGGAGCTCGAGCACTCCAAGCTTGGTGATCTCGACCTCGCGGGCATCGGTGATTGTATCAATGTAATCTCTGGCGTTGGTGAATCCCTTAGCTATCATCTTCTCTCGGGCCGAGGGCACGATCCACTCTTCCGGGATCGATTGCAAAATTGCCAGTCTCTTGATGCTTGCGTGTCTTTCCAGTCTTTGACAGTCATGGTATGGTGATTTTGCTACATGTACATTTGGCCACGCTTAAGTACACGAGATGCAATCTCGTGTCAAGTGGGGATGGTGGGTCTCGGATCTGGGGCGGTAGACCAATTATCGAAATCGGGAGAGATTAGCCCATCGGTGCAACCTACTCGTTGGGATCCGCCTCGCAATTCCAAATTGGTCCATTTCACAGATGAGCGATTTCCAGCATTGGATGTATTAGATGCAGTTATCAGGTTATCTTTTGACATCAATACTTCTTCTGTGACGCCAAGTATGGTGCTGTTACTTGTGATTTTAGAGCTGAAAATGTCGACTCCTGTCAAATTGTGTACCAAATTTGTCTTCAACAACAGATCGTCATTTACGGGTATTTCCAACAGGATCTACAACTGGAACGCTCGTTTATCGATACTCCGCATCACGGTTCTCGGATGTCGGTAAATTCTTATCTCGTCGATTTTCGGCTCTCGGTTCTCGGCTCTCACCTGTCGCGATTCGGATCTCGCATCTCGGTTTCCTTATCGGTGAAGTTTATTTCGGCAATAATTCTAGAGGGGCAAACTAATTGGGAACCAAACCACTTGTAACACCACTCTGTGTGCTACATCAAGACTCAATGCAGATAAGCCAATTGTATTGATTTGTCTCACGATTGTTCGGTGGTTTTGGGTGCGAAAGTGCAATTAATCGCGAGTTTACTTATTGACCATTTATTCTCGATCTTCTTGAAGGGATTAATAGCTCTTGCTCTTGCAGCAATTAGTCACTGTTTTAGGCGATTACTTGCAGATGTCTCAGGCTCGCGCTCAATTTTGGATACTGATGGCACTCCCGCCTCAAACGTGGATCTCGGAAATCGAAATGCACGAACTGGAAAGTGCACATGACCACCGAGACTAATGCTGATAAGAGATTCTCAATCTCGAACGAAAACTGAGAAAATCGAGATATAAAAATGGGGCGTTGGACTTCTTCTTGCCCAACATCACAAGTAAGTTACAATGGAACCAATTCTTAGTCAAGGCTACGGGTACGGCTTCGCCTTGGGTTTGGGCGCAGGTTTCGCCTTATTGATGGTGGTGATCACCAAGGTGCTCTCGATTTATCTTGGACAAGTGCAAAACTCCGAGCGGTTTTCCACTGCGTCGAGAAACGTCAAATCTGGTTTAATTGCGTCGAGTACAGTTTCGGCATGGACATGGCCCGCTACACTTTTGTCTTCTGGTGCTTGGAGTTATGCTCATGGTATTAGTGGAGGTTTTCTCTATGGAGTGGGTGGAACCATTCAAATCACGCTCTTTTTGTTTTTGGCAATTCAGCTCAAGTTGAGAGCACCAAAAGCTCACACTGTTTCGGAGTGTTTTGCTATCAGATTCGGAAAGGCCGGTCATTGGATGTTTCTTGTTTATTGTATGAGCACAAATGTGCTCATTTCAGCTTTGTTGCTTCTTGGTGGATCCCAAGGCTTCGCTGCTGTTACTGGAATGCATACCGTGGCTGCTTCGTTCCTTTTACCATTGGGAGTGGTTGCCTACACGGCTTTGGGTGGATTGAAGGCAACTTTTGTCTCCGACTGGATCCACACGGTGATCATCTACGGCATTTTATTGACCACATGCTACACGGTTTATTGCTCGTCGTCGCTTATTGGCTCCCCAGGTAAAATGTATGACCTTTTGAAGGAAGTGGAGCAGGTGTTTCCTTCAGAAACTGGAAAGAGTTACCTCTCATTCAAAGATCAAAGCATGATGTACTTGACGTGGTCTGTTATGATTGGTGGTCTTAGTTCCGTGTTTGGTGACCCAGGATACTCCCAAAGAGCCATTGCCTCTGATCCAACAAGTGTGTTCACTGGATATCTCATGGGTGGTTTGTGCTGGTGGATTATTCCGTTAGGTCTTGGATCGTCTGCTGGATTAGCTTGCAGAGCTCTTTTGACCAATCCAGCTTCAGTTACTTATCCCAACGCACTCACTGATTACGAAGTGAATACTGGTCTTCCTGTTATTTACGGCATGGCAGCAATTTTCGGCAAAAGCGGTGCAGCTGCTGGCTTGGTGATGCTTTTCATGTCTGTGACTTCAGCAACATCTGCTGAGCTCATTGCCTTCTCTTCTGTTACCACTTACGATATTTACCGGACTTATATGAAGCCAAATGCTACGGGAAAGCAGCTTGTCTTTGCTGCACACGTTTCTGTGGTTTCTTTTGGTATTATGATGGCAGTCATTGCAACTGTTCTCAATTACGTCGGAGTCACTACTGGTTGGCTTTTGAGTTTCTTGGGTATTGTGTTGACTCCAGAAGTTGGTGCAGTTGTGTTAACATTATTCTGGCCAAAACTCACAAAGATGTCCATTTTGATTGGATGTCCTTTGGGTACTTTGACGGGAGTATTGTGTTGGATCGGTGCAACCTATCACTATGCCGATGGAGTGATCAATAAGGATACTGTCATGTTGACCGAGGCCACTTTCATTGGAAATATCGCAGCTTTTGCTTCTGGACCGATCTACTTGATCTTGATTTCCCTCATCAAGCCATGTGAGCCTTTTGATCTCAATAAATTCAACCAGAGCTTTGTTATGGGTGACGATGTGGATGAAGAAGAAAAAGAGGCAGTGATTGTGACTGAAGCAGACACCCACCTCTTGAAGAAGCAGTCGTGGTTGAGTTTGCTTGTCAATGTGTTTATCTTGATTGGTTGCTACGTGATTCTTCCGTGCGCTTTGTATGGAAGTGGTTATGTTTTCAGTAAGGGCTCCTTTACTGCATTGATTGTGGTGATGTTGGCATGGCTTCTACTCGCTGCTATTTACATTATTTGTGTTCCGTTGTGGCAAGGAAGACATTCCTTGAAGACAATCTTCATGCTGCTTTGTGGTAAGAACACGGTTTCTTCTGGCACATCTACTGCAACGATTGAAGATACAGATAGCCAGGGAGCCGAGGAGATTAAAGTTTTGCACGAAATTAAGAGTTGATAGATCACGAACGATGTGTGAAAGAATGTTGTGTTAAATGTTTACGAATCTAACGAAATTGTCGTGAAGGGCGTTGTAGTATGAAATTTGTCTGAGTTGTCCGTAGTGTCTTACATTCAAACTTCATTCCTTAATTGAACTTGGCCAGCAGCTTTCCCATTTTCTTTTCCTTTGTCTCCTCAAACAAAACGGTGACAGGTTCATATCCATCGAAAGGATCATCAAACAATGTCGTTCTGACAAAGGTTTTTCCGGGGTATGCCTCCAACAACGTCAAGATGGTGCATCCGCAATTCTTGCAGAACAACTTCTCCTTGGGCTTGCCACTGGCGGTGTTCGTGAAGGTATATCTTCCAAGATTGTCGCCCGAATCCTCAATCTCGACATTTTCGGTGGAGTAGGTGCCCATGATCTGGCCAACGTGACCGGAATTCTTTCTGCAATCTAAGCAGTAGCAAACAACTGCTCCCTCTGATTCTCCATTGGCCTTAAAGTGGAGTTCACCACAGGCACACGATCCGTTGTAAATCTTTGTTGACATTGTGTGAGATGTAATTCTTTTTTTGTCTGAGTTACTATTGAAATGCAATGCTGAAGAAAGTGTAGTTGGAAACTGATTTCTTAAGTACTGTGTGGGATGACCTCAGAAACGTAGACACTCGCCAATCAAAACGGGCAATTGCCCCATATTCACACACTTAAAACACGTCACTATTGCATGAAGATCTCCATTTTGGATCTATCGCCGACATAACGATGGGATTCTATCATGTCTAGTGATGGGTACCCATCAAGTGTCTGCAGGGTTAAGTCTTGGAATGCGGAGATTTGGCCAATAGGACCGAACATTTGGGAATGAGGTTTGCGAATTCCGTATTAGAATTGGAGTTGCGGAATTCGAATTCTCATAAGACCGAAATCTAGAAAAAAAGAGGTCTAACAATGCTCTCACTCATGCGGGGGTCTGGAATTTCGGGAGATCGACGAAAACCTGGGGTAAAATGACGTTCGCGATGTTGCTGCGACAAGTTCCAACACCGAGTGAAAAATGAATGAAGTAGGCGACTGAATACCAGTCTGAATTTCGGGAAGTTGGTGAGAGTGTTGAGAGGGCTGACTGATTATCTGAGTGGCAAAATTTGACGTGATGAGGAAAGACACTTTATGGCAAGGTAGTAGCAGATGCCATGGTGCCCGCCATGGTACAACTCAATTGATGAGTATCCAGGAGTCAAAGCACAACCAAGATAAAAAATTTGTTGAGATGAGTAGAAGAGAAATCCACTTTCAACTTAAGGTTGCTTCGCGGGAACGTTAAGACACCACTTACTTGAGCACTCAGTTGGCTTGCTAGCCAAATTGAGTGCTCTTAGAACTGATAGATAATTTGCTCTCGGTGGCCACATGTCAGTAATAAAAAGCTATAGGTGCCGATCCGGCCATATATCTCATCAATGACCTTGTTAAGTTACTGAAATCAATGCATAATAAGTCGTCTTGATCTCTCTCTTGTCGATCTCTTTCTCGTCCAAGTTACTACCAACTTTTTGAAGAAATGTGCACACCAGGCACAGCCCTAGGTGGCTGAACAATAGCTCGTGACAACAAATTTGCATTCTCCATGCACTAACACGGGTCCTGCGTTTTTGATAAGCCAACTGGAGTATTGCACCGGCTAGTGCACATGCTTTCTCGGATACGGCAACTAGTTACGACTCGCAACTCCGATCTGGGCGAGCGAGGCAAGCAAAACAGCAACATCACCCCCAAAAGGAAGCAAAATAACAATAGTCAAACGCTACATGAGCGGCCGAGACTTTCATCCCTCCCGTCTTCTATTCCCCAGGCTGACTCCGCCCGAACAATGCAAAATGTGCCAAATGTCAGGAGAGCATCAGAGTAGGCCAAGGGCTTCTGGCCCCGATAGGAGAATCGTCAGCCAATTATACGAAACAGGCCTGAAAATCCTGAGATTTCTGAAAATATCCTCCGATATCCAGAGATAATGTGATACAATATTCAAGACCGCAGATCTCGGTTCGTTCTCCACCACGAGAAAGACGAGAACAACACCACAAACACTACAAACACTACAAACACGGCCCGAATCGGCGTGAGTTGCGGCCGATTTCACTGTCAAACTCACGTTATGTTGCGATCTGGCCCCACAAACTGCAAATTGGCAAATTGGCTCTGGTTGACTTATCTCGTCAATTTCCCCGATTCGGCATCAAGGTTGGCAGGAAGGACTCTTCATGCAAGAATCGCACCCATTGGGCCTGGTAGTAAATAGGTGCGCCCCACTGGCGAAAACAAAAAAAAAAAAAAACTTGACGACAAGATATGCCACACTAGAGCCCAATAGCACGAGCGGATTTCACAAAACCAGCCAGCATTTTGCGTTTGTACCCATTCCGTCCCGTCGGACACACCGCACATGTAGCCGTAGTTTGTTTTTTTTGTTTTTTTTCAGCCTCTCTTTCCCGTTTCTCGGTTGTTTTGACATTTTCTGTTCCCCTGGTAACCCATGCAAGGTGCGGCGAATGTGCAACTATATAGGATGCATGTTCCCATGCAAATGCGTGGCACCCATCAAAAACACCTGGACGCAGATCTGACTGACGTTTCCATTACCAACCACTTTCTTTTCCTGACTGTCCCCTCCCCCGTTTTGGGCCCCAAGGGAACCTGCTAAATGTCATGGCCACAATAACCACCAAGAAACACGCGCGGTACGTACGAGACTCCGACGGCGTCTATCGGCGCAAGACAGACGACGAGATCGTGACCACGACAAACACCAAATCTGGTCATGAGGAGCTGGTCAACGAGCTCATAAACGAGCTCATGGATTGCGGCCAGATCGAGGTGCCTCTGGTGCCGGTGCGGCCACCGCCCAATCCAGAAACACATCAACAAACGGGGCCTGGTGCTCCTACTGGTGCCCCCTCTTCCCACACTGCACCCTCCCACACCACCAGCGCCGCCGCCATGAACGTGGCGCCATCCGAACGCAGCGCAGCCTCCGGCTTGACCAGACTGTTCGCTCTCCCCAAAATCCCCGACCTTTTTTCCATGGCGCAGACCCAAGATCTCCTCCAGAAGTATCCAGTGGAAAGAATCCTTGGGTGGGTCATCCCCTTCGTGCTAGGAATGGCCACCATGTACGTCCTCGAAGTGATGAAGCCCACGCTCTTGCACTACGGCGCCATAGCCGCCCGCGGCATGACACTCGTGCTCTTGTACGGGGTGTTTGCATTGGGTGTATTGTGGTATGCTGGCGTAATCAAGCTAGCCTCGTTGACCGATTGGCACTCCTCCACCTCAAAATCTGCATTGGGAATGCTCGGCCGCAACTCGGCGCCTGAGCAGGCTTCACTCGCTCCCACATCGCCAATCTCTCCAACTGCCCAGGTTAGACCTAGACTGGCCGATCCAGGCGATGTGGCCAGCATAAATTCGAGCGTGCCCTCGGTGTTATCGCGGGAACGGCCCGTTGAGCGGGTTGCCTCCGCCAGAACCGTCGAGGTGCGTCCCTTCATTCCTCCAATCAGAGAAAAATCTCCAGAAGATACCGTGGCTGGTCGTCCCAGAATGCCGCGTGTGAGTACCGACATCAAGGACCCCAAGCAGAAGATGAGATCCAGGTTCTCCCCAATTCGGTTGTCAAAGGAAGGACGACGCCATTCCTCTGCATCCTTGGGAGGATACTCGGATCCATATAGAGACACCAGAGACCAATTCCGCGATGGACGCGGGAACGACATGTATGGCGACTCGAAGAAGCTTCACCGGGGCTCAAGAGAATCTGTGAGCTCTCCGGCCAAGTTCTATAAGCCCCTACCACCGGTGATCAAGATGGCACCTGAGAACCATACTCACGAAGCGGACTTACCTCTTGTGTACGAGGTGCAGTTGAAGAGTATGGAGCAGGAAGACCCAGAATACGATGCATTGAAGCGGCTGGGAACGCTCATGAGCAAGCAATCGGTGCTTGGCACTCGGGCCAACTACCTGAAGTTCTTGTCGAATGTAGACGATTAATAATCACGACTAATGATCTGAAATACAATGATATAATTTCTTATGTCTGTCTCGTAGTATACATTGAAGGCTTCTATTTTACATTTTAGTAGGAAACGTCCCAAATTGCTTGTGGACCACGTTCCTCGTAGATGTCAGTGTCGATGAACGAGTCGCCGCCATGATTGGAGTTGGCTCCAAAGATTTGTTTCGAGTAGATCTCTCCGCCCAAGATATGCACGTCTGCCCACGAGCCACCCTTTTCCTTTGGCTTCTTCCACTCAGGGAAGTATTCGGGATGCTTGACCAACTTGATGGTCGATGGCACCTGGGTTGCGCCACTTGGCTCGGAGCTTTCTCCGGCCTCGTCTGCTTGTTGGTATGCGGCAATGGCGGAGTTGACGCCATTCAGGTCGTTCTTGGACTTCTTCTTGCTTGGTGCTGGTTTCGTCAAGTAGTCTTCGCAAAGTTTGAGCAACACCGCCTGCTTCAAGCCGTGGATGTTGGTGGTACCACCCACGAAGATAAGGTTGTCGTAGCACTCCTGGCGCTTGTCCACATCGGGAACCTGTTCTAACGAGTCGTGGATGCCTTCGGCAAGGGCATTTACAAGGCGACTGGTGCCCTGGAATCTCTCCTTGCCAACGGTGACCTTGGCACCGGAGCGGTCAACAAAGGAGTTGCGTTGCAACTCGCTGTTGGGCTTGGTCTCTGTCTTCTCCTCTTCCTCTTCCAAAATCTTCTTCTCTCCGTCCTCTTCGGTGACTATCTTGGCCACGTCAAACTCGTCTTCGGAGCCGGTTTTCGACTCGCTCAAGTCAGCCAACGAGTAGAACGACGTGTCGTGGTTGCTGAGCACCTCGTAGATGGAGGAGGTCTTCAAGCTGTGAATCTGTTCTGGAGTTAGGTTGGGCAACAATGCAGCCAAGTCCTCGTCGATGGTCTTTCCACCGACTGCCAAGCGGCGTCCCGCATATTTGATGGTTGTCCCGCCCACAACTGGCATGATCTGCGTGGATTCGTGGCCCACATTGATCACGAGGGACGAGCTGGTAGCACCCAAACCAATGGAGGCCGCAATCGACAAGTCCAAGATGTTGAACGCGGTGAACTCCAAGTTTTCGAAAACCAACTTGGTCACCTGCTCCACTGCAGCACGAGAGAAGGAGAGCGATGGAGTGATCAACAACAATGGAATCTGGTTGATGGTGAGAATTGGGTGTCTCTGCACGATGGTCTGCAAGATAAACTTGAGCAATGCATTGAACGCAGCAACATCCACAAGTCGGGATCCCTGCACCGGTCTGATTTCCTTGAACTTTCCTTCAGGATTAGACGCTCTGTACTGGTTGGAAGTTGGGTCCAAGTACACCACAGTAGGGAACTTGTGCTGGGGCGGAGTCAAGGAGTCCAGCAACCCAAAAAGTAAAAGGGTGTTTTCCGAGCCCACGTGGACCACTAGGAAGTTTTCGTCTCTGAAAAGTGGCATAGTGGAGTTGGAGTTGGAGTTGAGTTGTTTTCGGGTTGAGAAGTTTGTAGGTGTTGATTATGGTAGGTGCACGACATGTGGATTTTAGTGGTGGAGCTAGAGAGACTTGGTGGTATGTGGAAACGAAGAATTTGGGATATTTTTGTCAGTGTGTAACTACTGAGGATGGTTTTTGGAATTGTTTCTATCTCATTTCTCTATTTTCCCATTTTTCTGTGGTTTTTGCTCGCTTGTTTGTTCACATTTTCTGGTGCTCAATATACTCGCACCAAATATATAGAGCCACTAGTTAGTAGATTCTCTTCGTAAACTTGAGTAATTCTCTATAATTTTTGAATTGCTTAGATATTCACTTCTACTTAAAAGATCAGAAACGCTTCTGTCTCAATCTCCATTTTTCCCTTTCTATTCACCCTCGTATCCCCGTACTTTCATCTCGGCCTCTATATCCAACACCGTTCTGACACGACCAAAATCTACCGTATGCTCTTTCCCATAAAACGCGTCCTCTCGTCCCGAATAGCATACCAACTAGCAATTAGCACCTCCAGACGCAGAATGGAGCAGCAGTCGATCTTGAGATTCTTCGGTCTGAAGCCTCCGCCAAAAAGAACCGGAGATGACTTGGCCAAACCGGTCAAGAAACAAAAGACAAAAACCCTGGCGGAGATACGCGAACTGGCGGCCCAAAAGACGAGTAATGTCAAGCCTGAGGAGCCTGAGCAAAAGCTAGCTGCCTCTGACGAGTCCAAGAAGGAAAACAGCCAGAGCCCAGCCTCTGAAAACGAAAAAGAAGACGCATCGAAGCTCATTGAGCTCTCGGAGAAACAGCATCAGCACCAGCAATTGGCAGCAGCAGGAACGAAAATCCCCTACTCAAAGGTGACTTCTGTGCTTGAGAAAATCGAAAAAGAGTCCGGGCGACTCAAAATGACCGCAATCGTGTCGGAATTCTACTTGGAGATTCTTGAACAATTCCCCGACCCAAAGACGTTGGTCCGCATCGTGTACCTCTTCATCAATCGGTTGGGGCCAGACTACGAGCCCGACTTGGAGTTGGGCTTGGGTGAAACTCTTCTCATTAAGGCCATCAGTGAGTGCTATGGCCGTGCCTCTTCTCAAATCAAGAAAGATTACCACGAAATGGGTGATCTTGGACTCGTAGCACAGAAATCTCGCTCGGGCCAGCCCACCATGTTCAAGCCTGCTCTGTTGGATGTCGATGCTGTCTTTGAAAACCTTACCAAGATTGCAAAATCCACAGGTAAAGACTCGCAGGCCAGAAAGATTGGAATTATCAACAAAATGCTCACTGCGTGTGATCTGAAGTCCAGCGAGGCCAAATTTCTCATCCGTTCGCTCGAGGGAAAGTTGCGTATTGGTTTGGCCGAGAAAACCGTGTTGGTGGCATTGGCACAGGCCTTCTTGAATTTCCAATCCAAGTCAAACAAACGAATCCTGCCAGACACTCTCACCAATGCTGAAAACGTCATCAGAGAGGCATTCTCCTTGATTCCAAACTATGAAATCATCATCAGAAGTGCCCACGAGCATGGCGTTCTCAATTTGCTCGATCACGTTCAATTGACTCCAGGTGTGCCATTGAAGCCAATGTTGGCCAAGCCCACCAAGTCCATTGGTGAAATTTTGGACCGTTTCCAGGGTGAGCAGTTTACTTGCGAGTACAAGTACGACGGAGAAAGAGCCCAGGTCCACTTACTTCCTGACGGTGCTGTACGCATCTACTCTAGAAACTCTGAGGATATGTCGGAGAGATACCCAGATTTGGTTGCCATTGTCAAGGATTTCATCAAGGAGACGCACGAGCTGTCTAGCAGTGGCACGCCTAAATCCATGATTCTAGATTGCGAGGCTGTGGCCTGGGATCGTGAAAAGAACAAAATTCTTCCCTTCCAGGTGTTATCCACAAGAAAACGTAAGGATGTTAATGAAAGCGACATTAAGGTGCACATCTGCTTGTTTGCCTTCGACTTGCTTTTCTACAACGGCCAATCACTCATCACCAAATCGTTCGAGGACAGAAGATCCACTTTGCATGACAATTTTCAGCCAGTTGACGGAAAGTTTCAATTTGCAACATACAAGGATTCCTCTGACTTGGACGAGCTTCAAATATTTTTGGACCAGTCTGTGAAGGACTCGTGTGAAGGACTTATGGTCAAGATGTTACATGGAACTGACTCCTTCTATGAACCCTCCAAGAGATCGAGAAATTGGTTGAAATTGAAGAAGGATTACTTGGCTGGTGTTGGTGACTCGCTAGATTTGGTTGTTATTGGTGCATACGTTGGTCGTGGTAAAAGAACTGGATCTTACGGAGGATTCTTGTTGGCTTCATACAATGACGACACTGGAGAATACGAAACAACGTGCAAAATCGGAACAGGATTCTCGGACGAGGATCTCGTCACCTTGCACACCCGACTCAAACCCACCGAGATCTCGCAACCAAAGTCTTTTTATGTCTACGATACCAAAAACTCCAATGCTGTTCCCGATGTGTGGCTTGAACCAACAACCTTGTTTGAAGTCTTAACTGCCGATCTTTCATTGAGTCCTATCTACAAAGCTGGACATCAGGAGTATGGCAAGGGTATTTCCTTGAGATTCCCAAGATTTCTTCGCATCAGAGATGACAAAGGTGTTGAAGATGCAACCACTTCCAGTCAAGTGTCGGAGTTTTACGAGAGACAAGCTAATGTGAATTGATTAATGCTGTAACAATTATCAGGTTTAATGCAACTATGTAGAGAATTAGAATTGATGGGAAACGACGCCTTGGTAAGGCTGGATTAATGGTTCAAGTCACGGCCCTCCATAACTTTGTTCTTGATCTTTTCACTGAGCTTGCGTCTGTGTCGAAGACTCTCGGGTGTGACAGCATTCCTCAACTGGTTGACATCAAGTTTACTGGCAAAATTGAGCTCGACTTGTGAGTCTTCTCTGGACAATGGCCTATCAGGAGTTGAAGGTCCGCGGTGATTAAAATCATCCGCCATAGAAACTGTAGATGGCATGGCCGATGGAACAATGGAAGCAAGCCCCTTGATGTCCACTTTAGAGTTCTTGGCATTAGCATGCAAATCGTAATCCGAAAATAATGGAATATTTGTGTAAGAAGAGCTCGAGTTGATCGAGATTCCATCCAGCGATGAGGAAAGGTAGTCACTGAGTGACAATTCGCTTTCGCTGTTGGCAGAAGCGGGAGTCAGGGTTTCGGTGGTTTCGTCCTTGGATTTTCCAGCTTCCTTGGCCCGTTGGGCCTTCTTTCTGGCTCTTCTTCTGTTCTTGAGTTCTTGTGTCTTCATTTCCTCTTCCTCGTCGGTGTCCACGTACTCTGTCTCCTTGATAGACTCGGAATCCTTAATCTCCAACAAGTTGAAGTCATCTGGGAATAATTCGATTCCGTACGTGTTCACAACCTCTGTGATTTCTTCACTGAGCTCCTTTCTCAACTGCTTAAGCTCTGCGATAGACGAACCTGAGAAAATTGAGAGATACAACGGTCTGATAGATTTCATCAAGTCAACGCCTTGTTCTCCAGTGATTAATGCTGAGTACGTGACCAAAACACCGAGCGAGTATAAGACAAACCACATGCTTACCAATCCAAAAGAGGAGAGGTAGTTGTGGTGCTTGCAGTACCATGTTCCAAGGGAAGCGTACAAACTGTAGAGCAAAGGTGCGGCGCCCATACTGATGAGAATCTTCCAGGTGGCCACCACATCATTAGCCTTGATCTTCACGGTCGAGTTGGCCAAGGCAGTCTTCTTCTTTTGGATAGAAACATACTTGGAGAGCATGAACACCGGCGAAAATAACACAGCTCCAGGAAGAGCCAAGATGAAGAAGAAAATTAAACGAATAATTCGAGACAAGAAAATGGGGATCAAATGGATCTTATGCGTTTCATCGCAGTCTTCCACATGGTGATCCGGTAAGTGCATCAGCTTCAAGAACTGATTATAGTGCAAGATTTTGGTTTTCACCTGCTGCATCTCGGGACGGTCCTTGAAGGTCTCGTATCCAAGCACCAAACGACGGTTCATCTCCACCACCATGGGCAAGGGTAAGTACTGAGCGAAGTTACCAGCGTACAATCTTCTGGCAGCCTGCACCACCATCAACGTTTCGAAATCCTGGCAATTGACAGTGACAGCACGCAAACCGGTCGAGATGGTTTCCAACAACTCCTTGACGGAATCACGGTTTGTTTCTGGGTTGTTGTACTTCTTTACCAAGTCCTGGGAGATCTCAATTGGATGGCCAAACTCGATCACAGCTCTGGATCTGAACTTGTGAGCATTAAAGTAGTTCATTCCGCAGGGAACGATCTTGACGTTACAGTTTGGATCGTTGCTCATGGCCCCAAGTGCCATAATGGCAACACCAGCCTTAAGTGGAAGCATATCCGTTCTGTCGTGGGAACCACCCTCAGGGAAAATTCCAATACAGTTACCATTGCTCAAGTGGTTGAACACGTACTCATACACCTGCTTCTGGCTGATTTTGTTGGCAACTTTGAATGGGGTGCCCTTCTGCAAGAGCTCCACGATCTTGTCGGTCTGTCTGAACTCCTTCTTGAGCACCAATTCGGTATC
This sequence comes from Sungouiella pseudoflosculorum, assembly GCA_030674735.1. NCBI lineage: Eukaryota > Fungi > Ascomycota > Pichiomycetes > Serinales > Metschnikowiaceae > Sungouiella > Sungouiella pseudoflosculorum. The sequence goes on from JAKUAO010000007.1 coordinate 539,724, forward strand.
GGAACGGATTTCTGCAATCTCCGACGCTCCGAGCGACTTGGGCAACGCAATGAGGCCCCGCACCATACATTCTGTGGTGAACTTGGTTCCTCTTCCCGTCACCAAAAGCTTATCTTTTTCGAAATCCAAGGTGATTTTCCCGGTTCCGGGAACGAGCATGTCTTGAGCACGAGAAACCGGAATCGACAACTGGAGCCGAGACAATGGCCCAATCACCGGATGCTTATACGACTTGGATGCGATGATGAACGAAATGCGTCTTCCAGCCTCCTTCTTCACCTGATTCATGAGCACAAGCGGGTCCACAAACTGGTTGGCGTGTGGAGCCGCCACAAAGATCACCGGGCCCAGCTTGGGCAACCGGAAAGCGCCTCTTGGTCTGATTTCCCGGAAGAAACAGTCGAAAATCACTGTGAACATCCAGAGGAAAAGATCGTAGAGCCACAACTCAAAGCGAGTGGCAGGTTTGTACCGCACCAACCCCGGAGATGTGGACTGAGAGTCCGACGACGATTGCGTCGCCTCGGATCCCGACTTTGTACTTTCTGTTACCATAGAAACCAATTTGAGGATTGAGGATTTAGGTTCCGATATACACTTTTAGGGTAGGTGGTCCAGAGCCTGGTGCACGGGTGTGGGATCGGGGGAAGGGCCATCCATCAACTATTGGGGAAATTGGGGGAAACAGTGTGGGGGAGCCAAACGCCGAAATTTGGGGGTTCGCCGAAGGAAAGTAGCCAGGTCGCCGGGCACAAACGTGGCGACTGTGGTTGCCACTATCTATTTCCACATTCCCGTCTGGAGCACCATAACTGCGTTCCAGTTGTCGCACTGTGAGTGGCCCAACAAGTGAGACAGCGAGGTTTTCTGCTTGTGTGCAGGACGGTTGTTTTGGGGTCACCAGATCCCGATCTGCAGCCAAGTTTCACGAACGAAACGAGACCGTGATTGTGGCTTTGTGCACGCGGCATGGATCCGGGCACAAACTTTAACTGTAAACAAATGCGGAGGCGAGCGTGGAGACCGGGCGAGTCACCACCTTTGCCGTTTGACAGTTCGCACTGCAGTTTGCAGCAGATAGTTGACAGTTGACAGTTGGCGGTGGTGGCGGTCACCAAACTAAAAAAAGCACAATGGTAGTGTGTCAGCGGCCACCCCAGCCACAATGAGGCCTCGGGGTTGCTGTCACCGCCTAGATCCCGTCCCTTTTGCGCTCGGAACAGGTTCCCGTTGCATGTTTTAGGTCGCGACGCACGGTTCGGAGCATATGCAGCGAACCTTTCGATTGACGACAGCCTCACCAAACCGCGGCAATCAGGGCCACCAGTGCGTCTCTGACAACGACTCCAGCAAGTTCGTAGAAGACGCTGGAGACGGCGGTGTAGCCACAAACGTCGCCCATCACCGTCTCCGGAGATCTGTTTTCGCTGGATAAAAAAAATACTCACCGCGATCGCGGTCGCCCCACGGTGGCTTAGGCATGGAACACAATGTTTTACGAGGAACTTCTGGTCCCAAAGGTATAAAAGGACAAGCAATTTTCCTTTCCGTGCCACCACCAACATCTCCACCTCTACCATGCACCTCAACACCTTGACGCTTGTCTCTATTTTGGCTGCTGTGGCCAAGGCCGCAGACACCACTCCATACTCGGAGCTCTTGGAGAACTACTACTCTGCATTGGCTGCACTCACTCAGCAGTATGATGTTGCTTCCGAAATCGAGTTGTTCACCACCGCTGCCGCCGCCGCCACCGCCGCAAATGCCCTTGACTCGTTCTACACTCGTGCTGACGTCGTCTCCGACCTTGCCGAGTGGTCCACCCAGACTGACCCAGCAGCACTTTCGACGTTGGCTGCCCAGTGGGAATCCAAGTATGGCTCTGAGTTGAGCTCGATCTACGTGGCCGAAGGCATCACCGTGGACGCCAGCAACCCAGTTGCCGCTGCTGCCACTGCCACAGACGTTGCCACTGTTGCAGCCAGCACTGCCACCGGCGATGTGGCTAGTGACGAGGCCAGCGACGATTCTGCTGACTCTGCTGACTCTACTACTGACGCTTCTGACGACACCACCACCGCTGCTGCTGCTGCCTCCGACTCGGGTGCTGCCTCGGCCTCTGCTTCTGGTACCGGCTCGTCTGGTGCATCCAACACTTCTGGCACTGCTACTGGTTCGCGTGGAGCTGCTTCTGGAACCGCCTCTGGAACTGCTTCTGGAAACACCGGCGCCGCCGAGTCTGGCTCGTCGAGCGCTTCTGAGTCCAGCTCTGCTTCTAGCTCCAAGGCTTCCAGTGCTTCCTCGAGCTCGGCCAAGTCTGGCTCCGCCTCGAGCTCCGCCTCCAAGTCGAGCACTGCTTCTGGCTCGGCCTCCACCTTGTCTTCGTTCTCGGGCTCTTTCTCCAACTCGACGTCTTCCTCTGGTTCTGCCTCCAGCTCTGCCTCCAGATCTGGCTCGGTGACGTCGTCTGCCTCGGGCTCGTCGTCTCTTTCTGCGTCTGCTTCGGGCTCCTCCAGCGCCTCGAGCTCCAAGTCTGCCGGCGACGGTTCCAGACCAATCATGGCTGCCGGAGCTGTGCTCGGAGCCGTCCCATTCTTCTTGTTGTAGACTAGAATGGCTACTGCAACTAATGCGTGGTAGTATATATGTACGATTTGATATTGCAGCCAATGTAGGAGCAACAACCAAGGCCCGGTTTAAGGGCCGGGGCACCAAACAGAATCTGCCACCGCAACTGAAGGTGTAGAATTGGTCTGTCTCGTTTCTGGTAGTGGCAGATCTCGCAGCCATTTCAGCCGTGCCACATGGAGGACCAGTTCAGCCATGGTGTGTGCCACAGTTTCTGGGCAATGCATTCCGCGACTCGGCCCACCAACTCGTAAACTGGTCATTTTCGACGGAAACACCCTTTCCTCTTTCTTCCCTGCAAGACAGGATTTTTCATCATCGAGCAAAACTTAGTGTCACTTGCATTGGCACCGCCCGAGACCCTAAAAAATGACAGTTCCTTGCATGTGTCAATTCCAGTTTCAGATGGTGTCAATTTCAATTGCAGACGTCAAAACCCTCCTCAGCCTCTTCGCCGTCCACCTGACCACGTTCTACATCCCTCGTCCAATTATTCGCGGTGGCTCGTTCGGGCAACTAAAACGCCCCCGCACCCACTTATGCCCCAAACGGGAAATTCTCATCAGGTTCCTCCTGCACGGCCTCCAGTTGTCACCATTGACATATTCGGGTCAAAAAGCAAGAAAACCATCTGTTAGGGCGGTAAACACGCTAGCGGCGCAGCACCGTTACCACCGCGAATCACTGACACTGACCATCGCTTGCACAGCCCGGAAAACCCGTCAAAATCTCGCGTTTTCCCGTCCTGTCGTGGCCCGTCAAGCCACATGTGTCTAGTGACCATGCATGAACCCTCGCATATCCAGTATAAATACCCCCACACCCGGCACCAGTTTTTGTCTGAATCCACCAACTACAACCTTCTTCTCCTTCAAATAAAATGCGTTTTTCAATTCTTGCCCTTGCTGCCTCCGTCGCCGTTGTCGCTGCAGATGATGCTGCCGACCTCTCCGCCGCCAGCGCCATCTTGCAGAGTGTCGCCTCGGAGTTCTCCACACTTTCCTTCTCGTTGTCTGACTTGGACAGCCTCAGTGCTTTGGCCAGTCTTTCCCTGTTCTCGGTTCCAACATTGAACTCTGGTGATTTCGAAAGTATCACTGCTGCCCTTGCGTCTGCCGGTATCACCTACAGCTTGAACTCCAAGTCTGACTCTGTCACCGGCTCGTCTTCGGCTGCTGCCACTGGCTCCGGCTCGTCTTCGGCTTCCCATTCCGGCTCTTCGTCTGGCTCTAGCTCCGCTGCTGCCTCCGGTTCCGCCTCTTCCAAGGCCGGTTCCTCCTCTGCTGCCGGCTCCTCCGCCGCTTCGCTGTCCGGCTCGAAGGCTTCGTCTGCTGCTAGCGGTGCTTCGCTGGCTGCTGCCTCTGGATCGTCGCTGGCCAAGAACGACGGCCACCAGGTTGGCCCTGCCATGGCTGTGGGTGCCTTTGTTGCCGGTGTTGCCGGCTTGTTGATGTAATATATAGAAAACACATCGCTTTCATAAACGTGCCCGCCTGGATGGTGTGGCTGGTGTCTCAATTACGCTGTAACGTTGCCGGTGACAGGATGCTGGTGAGAGCAAATAACGCACTCGATGCGGAACATGGTCCCAGATCTCACAATGTCTTGGCTGAGTCAATTTCCAGTCCCATTCAAGAGTCAATTGTGGATTCCCATTCAAGCTGTTCCATTCAAGACATCCAATCAGCTGCTCTACCAGGCGCCGATTCGTCGTTAAGTCGTTTCCTCGTGTATTGTTGATGCCCGGTGTGTCACCTATATAAACCGGTGGGTTTTTCCACCTGGTGGGACTGACCCATCATCATCTCCAATGCGTTTCTCTCTTTTGACTCTTGCTCTTCTTCCAGCTGTTTTCGCCCACGCCGGCCACGACCACGAGTCGTCTGAGGCTGCCTCTTCGTCCGCTGCCCACGACGACCACCACTCCGGCCACGCCATGGCCTCGTCCTCGGCTGTGAGCACCTCGGCTGCCGCTTCTGCCGTCACCTCGTCGGCTAAATCTTCTGCTGCCTCTTCTGCTGCTTCCTCGGCCGCCTCGTCCCCTGCCTCTCCTGTTCTTAACTCGAACGCTGGTGGCATGGTCCAGGTTGGTGCAGGCACCTTTTTGGTGGGACTTGCCGGCCTCTTGATGTAAATAGCTAGTCAATAGACAAGTCACATTGTGGCCACCTGTGGCTGTAGCTGCTCAGTCGAGCTCGTTCAAGAAGTTCGGGTTGTTGGCGAGCTTGATCTTGAACTTATCCCACCAGTTATCGAACGCCTTCATGGGCACCTTGCCCGACCCGTCAATGAAGCTGCCTAGGTAGTTGTACGCATGCTTGACGATCTTGTTGGCCAAGCTGGCGATCTCCAGCGGCTGCAGCGGCGCCGGTTGTGCTGGGTGTGAAGTTGCAGCCGGAAGAATGGCCTTCTGTTTGGACTTCTCCTGCGCCATGAGCACCTCCGCCTGCGGCGTCAGCTCGATGGAGATGCCGATTTTGAGCACGTAGTCCGCCGGCGGAGCCGCCGAGTCGTCGTTCATGGCGTCGTCGTCCGCCAAATGAGATTGGGTGGAGAGTTTCGCCAGGTTGTGGAGGCGGAAAATGGCCGACGGCTTGGCTGGATTGAGCCCGCCGAGCAACTTGAACTCCGCCGAGTTGGGCATCTGGAAGTACACCAACGCCGTGTAATTGACGTCGGTGAAGTCGGTCTGGGGAAGCAAGAACACGGCAATGTGGTTGACATTGGCGGCGTTTGCAATGGAAAACACCCATTTGGTGGGCTCCACCTGCGTGGCTAACTCCATGGGTCGCCCTGAGCACACTGCTCCGAACATTGCCGACATTTTGTGGTTGTTGGTGGTGGTTGCTTGGTTGTGGGTGGTGATAAGCCCAAATAGCCCTGTTGGGGTTACCCGGCGCGATGGATCCAGACGGTGCTAGAAAATTCGCGAACCAACTCTACTTTCTGTTTCTTCTTCATGTGGATGATCAAGAAGGCGGCTTGCCAATATTCTCACGGGAAGTTGCCGATACTTTCGTCCTATAGCAATGACGTTGAACATATTTTCCATCTTTGAGCCCCGATGACTTGTCATCTGACGCATTAGATGAATATGGGAAAGATACCTCGCAACATGCCTTACTGGGCCACCACTAGCCATGTAGTCGCTAGCCCACACGCTAGCAGCTGGACCGGGTGGGGTCCACTGTATACTAAGCTCAAGTAGTCATAGGTGACGCTGTCGCTTTTTGCTCCGCAATTGCCGTGCTCGCCCCAGCCCCACGCATACACCTTGTTGTTGGCTAGAAGCACGAGTCCGTGCTCGCTGCCGACTTCAAAGTCCACGATGGGCGAGTCTGTTTCGAACAGAAAGAGCTGGCCGTGCAGATTGTTGCCGTGGGACGAGATGCGGAGCAGGTTTGGGCCAGGAGCGGTGATCGACATGGTCTTGATCTTGGAGATGGGCTCTGCGGAGAACTGAGAGGATGAGTCTGGTCTTTTGTCCAGTCTGTTGTCTGGTCCTTTGTCTGGTCTTCTGTCTGATTGGTTCTCTGAAGTGTTCTGAGAAGACGATCCTGGTCCATCTTCTTCGTTTCCTGGTATGCTTTGTAAATGTGTTGAAGAGACGTTGTCTGTCGTACTCTCAGAAATGCCCTGAGAGGCCTCTTCATTGTTCTCTGAGGCATTGTCAGGCTCAGATTCCCCCGGCCTTCCAGTATAGTGCACGGACGACCACATGGCCTTGACTAGCACCGGCCGACACTCAATGTGCCCCGGGTTGTGCCCTAAAATGGCGATTCCGTCCTCTCCATAGAGTATGGTGCGGTCTCTGCCCAAGCAGTAACCGTCTCCAGCAAACTCTAACACACGAGGCTCCCAGACCGCCAGAACCGCTGTTTTGCGGCCGCTGGCCATGGTTCGGTGCTCAGGTGTGCCCAATTGGCCCTTTCGACAGGCACCCCATCCGACAAACCGGCCACAGTCTAGTCTCACCACTACATGGCTGATGGACGATTTGACGTCCACAATGGCGTTCCCAGCGATAGTATCTGGCAAGTTTACTTTCGTCAACTCACTCGCCTGGACTGTGCCGGGCCCGAGTCCGAGTTCTCCCTTGGGTCCGTGGCCACAGGTGAAAATGGCACCGTTCTGCGATAGAAGCACCGAATATTCCCAGCCAGCAGCGATTTTTTTCCAGGTTCCGGGAACTGCCGTGAACTTCTCGAGCAGCAGCAGGCCCTTAACACCGCACTGGCCGTGCTGGTTGTCTCCGCTGGCGTAGACCTTTCCATCTTCGAAGAGCACCAACGTGTGGTTTCCTCCGAACGCAAACTGCACGGGGCGGGAGTTTTCGGGAATTTGCACGGCCACAAGCGAGTCGTGGTCGTCACTGTCGCCCGTTCCCAACTGGAAACTGCCGTTGGATCCACAGGCCAAGATTCGGTAACTCATGATTCAAGTCTGGACTTATCGGACTGCATAGCGAAGAGAAGAGTTGGCGATACCGATAGAAGGAAGACAGAGGTGAACGGGAAAAGTTGGGTAAAGAGCGTGTTTATGTGGCTTATTTTGCAATTCGGATCGAGAATGTTCACGCTGGTTCCATTTTCCGTTTTCGTTCTCTCTCTTCTCGCGTCATTTCTGGGTGTCTGGTCTCTTGATCTGAGCAATGCGTATGCATAGAAGTGAGCCCTACCAGAATTGCTAACTCCTCTACAACCAGAGAAATCTCCACCATCTAGGGGTCAAAATTTCTGAAATTCAGAGAAAGTTCTCTAACGAAGAGTACTTTTTCTCTGATTTTGTTTCTTCTCATTTTTACTCTGCTTTTCCTCTCGTTCTCTCTCCTCGCTACATGGGCATCCTGCCCAATTCATCACCACGCGGTATGAAAAAATCAACCATTTACTAGTGTTCTCTACTTCTCAGACACGCGATCGCCGGCAATGCAGAGCCCCGATCAGACGCCGCAGAAGCAGCAGAACGTGTTGCAAGTGCCGAGCTCGTCACCCATCAACTTCCGGTCATCTCCGGTGGCAGACAAGACGATGCCTCCCAGTCATCACGAAACTCCCGACGAGGAGCAGCGCCGCCAGGACATGCGCAAGCGGTTCTACGCCCACAAGTTCTGGCCGATGTTGCAAAAACGATTCTACTACTTGAATGAGGCCGAGATCTTCAAGGCCATGGTCAAAGGAAAGGGCAATCTTCGGGACATCTGCCTGTGGCTAGGCAACAACATCTCCTTGAGCGAGCGGATGCTGGAGTACGATAAGGAGCAGCGGGAGCGTCGATTAGAGGCCGAGGCGTTGCGCAAGCAGAATGGCGCCGCCGCCGAGGTCGCCAGCATCAGTCCTGACTACCTGAACAACCTAGAGGTGACCTCCGCAGTGGCCTCTCCGTCCATGCCTCCACCAATGCAGTCGCCACGGCAGCAGGACTACGAGGAGGAAGATGCGCTGCCAGTGAAACTCGCCGGAAAAGCTCGCCAGAAGAGATCGCTTTCTCTGATGGAGAGTGTCAAGGCTCCAGATACCAAGATCCAGCTCATGAAGCCCAAGGTGTCGATTCTCGAGAAGTACAGAAACAGAACCCAGACGCGTATCGACAGCTTGTTTCTGCCTGCGGCTCCAGAGACAAAGAAGAGACGCTTGGTGCGGGCTGACAACATCGAAGACTCCACCCCAGCCACATCGCAATCGTCTACACCAAATCCTCTTGAGCAGCCGGGCCTCCTCACTCAGGCCTTTGGATATCAAGATGGGGAGGTGCCTCGTTTAACCAATAGCAGAGCTACTCCAGATATCGATGAGTTGGAGATGTTGGAGGAGAAGATCAGGGCCAATAGAAAGAAGAACTCCAAGAACAAGACACCACACAGCGACGACGAGTTGGAGGATGATGTGTTTAGTGACGATATGTCTGCTGAGGACGACGATGACCAGTACAACATGGGTCTCACCTCTATTGACGGCCAGATCTTGGAGTTCTTGAACAACTCGACGTTGGAAGATATTGTGGAGATCTGTAACGTGCAGCCCAAGATCGCCAACCTTTTGATTTCCAAGAGACCATTCAAAACCATTTACGAGGTTTCCGAGGACAGGTTCGAGGAGGCAACTCCCGAGCCAGACACCAAGAGAAGAGGAGGTCAGAGAAAGACCATGGGAATGAGAATTGTTGAAAGCACAGAGTTCAGTTTGAAGGGTTACAAGGCAGTGGACTCGTTGGTGAAGAAATGTTCCGAGTACGGAGATCTCATATCCTCCCAAATGGACCGGTGGAACGTCAAGGTCACAGGAGAAGGCGAGTTGAGCATGGTGGATGTGGAGGTTACCGGAAGTGATGATGAGGAAGACGACCAAATCTCCAGAAAGAGAAGTTTACCATACATCAAGCATAAGCCTACACTTCTAGCGCCTGACATCGACTTGAAGAACTACCAGCAGGTTGGTATCAACTGGCTTCACTTGCTCTACCATCACAAGCTATCATGCATTCTTGCCGACGAAATGGGACTTGGTAAGACCTGTCAAGTCATTTCATTCATGGCCCATTTGAAAGCAACCTCTGACAAGAAACAACCTCACTTGGTTGTTGTACCTTCATCGACCTTGGAGAACTGGTTGAGAGAATTTCACAAGTTCTGTCCTGATATCATTGTGCAAGCTTACTACGGTTCGCAAGCCGAACGTGAGGATTTGAGATACGAGTTGCAAGAGATGGATTACGATGTTCTCGTGACGACATACAACTTGGCCACAGGTGCTCCCCCAGATTTCAAATTCTTGAAAAACCAGCATTTCGACATGATCGTCTATGATGAGGGTCACATGTTGAAGAATTCCAACAGTGAAAGATACAACAAGCTCATGAGATTGAAGGCAGACTTCAGATTGTTGTTGACCGGTACACCTTTGCAGAACAACTTGAAGGAGCTTGTTTCTCTTTTAGCATTCATGTTGCCCAACTTGTTTGTGGAAAAGAGAGAGGATCTTCAAGGATTATTCAATAAAAAGGCCAGTGTGGACTCCACAGACAATTACAATCCTTTGTTGTCTCAGCAGGCTATCAACAAAGCGAAGACAATGATGACTCCGTTCGTGTTGAGAAGAAAGAAGCAACAGGTGTTGAAGTACTTGCCTGGCAAGACCCATGAAATCATCAAATGTGAGATGACACCTACTCAAAGACAGATTTACGATGACTATATCACACAGGGTAAGGCCACCAAACTCGAAAGAGAGAGAAGAAAGAAGCTCGTGGGTAAGGAGGCTGATGAGGCACGGAAATCGCCAGTCGCATCGTCTTCAAACGTCATGATGTCGTTGAGGAAGGCCTCAATGCATCCCCTTTTGTTCCGCAGATTGTATACCGATGAGCTCTTGGAAACGATGGCATCTAAGATCATGAAGGAGCCAGAATATGTCTCTGCAAACAAGCATTACATTTATGAGGACATGCAAGTCATGAGTGACTACGAGCTCAATGCATTGTGTGCCAAGTTCCCCAAATCGCTTGGCTCATACGTTCTAGAAAAGGACAAGTGGTTGGATAGTGGAAAGGTTATGGTGTTGTTGGACGTGTTAAACAAAGTGATTGAGAGGAAAGAGAAGGTGCTTGTGTTTTCGTTATTCACGCAGATGCTTGATATTCTTGAGAAGGTTCTCAGTTTCTCAAACATCACCTTCTTGAGACTAGATGGCCAGACTAGTGTGGACACCAGACAAGACATCATTGACAGGTTCTACGAGGATGAAACAATTCCGGTGTTTCTCTTGTCCACCAAGGCCGGAGGTTTTGGTATCAATCTTGTTGCTGCCAACAATGTCGTGATCTTCGACCAGTCGTTCAATCCTCACGATGATAAGCAGGCTGAAGATCGTGCCCATCGGGTGGGCCAGACCAATGAGGTGCAGGTGACCAAGCTTATCTCCGAGGGCACCATTGACGAAAACATCTTGATGCTTGCAGAGAACAAGTTGCAACTTGACCAGTCCATCAGTAACGAGGCTAATGAGTCCAAGTTCGAAGAGAAGGCCGCCTCCATGTTCGAGAAGTTGCTTTTCAGCTAAAGCTGTATGCTGTATGGCGGAACCGATCGGAGCGAATCGTGGATGCACGGGTGTTTGATTAGAAACTTGCGGATGGAACCTAATGGTTACTTCTCCGATTACTCATTTTAATAGAAAAGATGTTTGCCAGAACTATTGCTAGAACGTCGAGAATACAGCTGAGTACACCTTTCCTTCTCCGTTTCCTGCTCCGGAATCTTTTCATCCAGACCGCAGAAACCCCAAACGAAAATGCCTTAAAGTTTCTCCCTTCCATGAATATCTTGCCAGAGAACGAAACAAGAGAGTTTCTTAGTGGCAGAGAGGCGGCCTGCAGCCCCTTGGCCATGAAGTTGTTCACTGTGGACGGCGTTAAGTCCATCATGTTGGGATCCAACTTCATCACCATCGAGAAATCCAACGATGATCTCGAATGGTCGCTTCTAAAGCCGGAGATCTTTTCGATTTTGACGGAGCTGTTGACCAGTGGCGCCCCTGTTCTCTCAGAATCTGCATCGCTTTCGTCCGATATGGACTTCAATGAGGAGGACGACGAGGTTGTCTCCATGATCAAAGAGTTGATCTTCACCAGAATCAGACCCGCCATCCAGGACGATGGTGGAGACATCGAGTTTGTGAATTTCGAGGAGGATTCCCGAACCGTCTATCTCAGATTGAAGGGCGCTTGTCGTTCGTGTGACTCCTCGTCGGTGACTTTGAAAAACGGTATTGAGAGCATGTTGAAGTACTACATTGAGGAAGTGCAAGAGGTGAAACCTGTGGAGGAGCCTGATCTTGCAGAGGAAGCGGTGGCCCAGTTTGAGGCGGCAAAACTCACTCCAAGATCCAGAGATGACGATGTGGCGCCTCCACCATCTTTGTAAATAGCACTGGCGCTGATTGCTTCGCTTACACTAATAATTTGCACGCGTGAAATTCATCAGACTTTAAGAAATCAGTATTAACTATGGGACCTTTTGCGCTCCGACTTATGCTCGTGCTTATAGTGCGGAGTATATGGCGAATTCACCGGTTGTGAATTCACTGGGATGTGGGGAGGGCCACCCATGGGCACTTGGCCAGAGTAGGGGAAGTAGGGGACGTAATATCCGTATTGTGGAGGGTATGAGTTGCCGCCCATGAGCATGGCTGCATCGTCTCCTGATCCCTCTTCGTCTGGTCTTTCATCTGGCGCCATGCCCGGACCGTATGGAGGCATCGACATCATGTATGGGTGAAATAAATATTGTTCGGGTAAAGGAACAAATGGAGATGCTCCTCCGCCATACTGTTTTGGAAGCTGACCATCGCTGAAATAGTTTATCGGGGGGTTGCCATGGTGGAACTTTGGCTGTGTCAGCTTATTAGATGATTGCGAATGGCTATTATGCTTCTGAATTGCAAACGAAGCCTGAATCAATATGCTTGGGAAGTTTTGATACTTGATCACCTTGTTGTTCGTGAGGATGATTGCACGCAATGCCATTTTGAACTCCTCGTAGAACACGAACCCGATCTTCCCCAACGATCCATCAGGCTTTTTCGAGTAGAACTGTGGTTTGATGATTTTGGCGGACTTGACCCGGTCAACGCCAAACTGGTTCCAAAACTGTGCCCAAAGCTCATCGTCGTTCTCGAAAAGAATGGGGAAATTGTTGACGTATACGTTTGTTTCCTGATAATTCGACGACTTAACAAACCTGTTGATAAGACTTGATTCGTGGAAGTTGACATCGGGCTCGCAAATTTGAACCTTGCCCAGGTCAAGACTGACATATAGCGAGTCAGTGTTCTCGTAAAGATGGTGGTTATGCTTCCTTTGCGCAATTGACAATTTAAGTCTAGGGAATTCCGAAGACAGCTCAGGCTCTGCGCAGCAAACATCGTCGCTGAGATCGTAGATGTCGTCTTTGGAAAATGCTAGCAAGTCTGACAAGGTCAACCCATTGAGGTAGTACAATGCTTTCAAAAGTTTCAAGCTCAGGTCCTTGTTCGGAGAAATGCCAATGAAACCGATTTTCTTGAATCTCAACCGGTCGGTCTCCCGATTGGCCACGGGGAAGAAGATGGTGTCGATGGACAAGAAGAGAGCAAACTTGTCCAAAATGGAATGAAACACCTCGAGGCTGAGCGTTCCCGAGATGAAGTCGTTGAAGTTCTCCACCACGATAGTGTCGTACACCACAGGATCGTCATTGGCCACCACATATGCCGAATTGGAGCCAGAGTCGGTCAGAAGAATCGACCGTTCCTTTTTGCTGATGTAGCGGGTCACGTTGAACGGTCTAGGCCCAAAAGAATTGGGGTGTGCCGAGGGCTGGGCGAGGGCATGGTCTGCGTCCATATAATTGTCGAACTTGAGAATGGCTGCAACATCCGACGCCGAATCTTCGGGCGACAATCCAAGCACGTTGACATCGGCAAGCAGACCGTATTTGGAGTGATCCAGAAAGTACCGTTGGAGGTCGTCGGCAAGTGAAGGCGACCGTTGGAGGCCCTTGACAAACACCATTCCCGGATGAGAAGCGAACTGCGAGTAATCTAGAGCCGTGGACCAGCCGTGGTCAAGAAGGTACGCCACCACGGCATTGGCGGTGTCCTTATCAGAAACGGCGAATTCCACCAGGCCCTCGAGCGAGTCGAGGTGCACCGAGTGGGTCTCCAAGTGAGACTTCAAGTCGTGGGCCGAGGATGTAGCGTTGGGGGAGTTTGCAAGGTCGATTTTAATTTTGAGGGGAAACTCTTTCTTGCGAGAAGCATGCGACGAGCGTCGGGAATCGGTGTTCAACACCAACTTCGAGATGGAGTCGACGAACGACGCAGATGTATTGGGCAAGGCAGTCATGGCTGGAGACGGTGAACGACGCAGCGGTGGTGAACAAGTCGGAAACACCAGCAACGGTGGAAATTAAAAAATAAAAATAGAAAAACCCGGGGTAGTTACACGTCTGACAAAACTGCCACTGGTGGACAGGTTCCGGTTAGGCACTGGCAGTAGACAATTGGCACTATAGTGTCACAGCACACAAGCTAAAGCAAAGAAGCGAAAACACCAGAAGCAAGAAAAAGCAAAGGCTTGAACTGGAAAGAACCCGCACTGATGCACATAGCGAGCTTTTTTTTTTCTCTCTCTCTACAAAGGGTCTCCCATGTTGACGGAAATAACATTCGGCTAATTGTCCCAGGCCCTCAACCTTATTTGGTGTGCACAATGAACCCCACCTCAAGGTTCCCTCACTCCAACCACAACCACCAACTGGCGTCGCATTTACCCCCCAGTATGAAATCACAGACGGTTGCCATTGGCGAGTTCGACTACACGTTATCGGTGCACCGGGACGTTTCGGAGGGTGCCGACATCCGGGCCCCGATCTTGGTGTATGTTAATCACGGTGTCTCCACCGCCATCGGATGCTACGTTTACACCGTTGGTGCCGGAGCCAACACCTACAGCACGGTTTTGCTGGGAGTGGACAACGGCGATCTCCACGACATGGCCGCCAACTTGGGGCGGGTGCTAGTCAAAAAGTTCAATCGGCCGTCCTACGTGTGCATGAGTGGAGCCATTTCCATGTACGACTATCCGTTGGTGTCGAGAAAAGTGGTGGAGCAGTGCATGTGAAGCGAGCGTCACATGGAGGTTACAATCTCTGCGGAGTATGGGGGCAGTGGGCCACATGCGAGGAGGGGGACGTCTTTCTCACATGGCAACGGCACATGAATAGTATACGGGCCGTCGAGGCCGGGCGCCCTGGGTCCTGGTGCACGGGTGTAGGCCCATGGACTGGACCAGAGAACGAGCAGACACCAGCATCCAGACGCAGCGACGGAGATTAAGATTGACACTGAGATTGACATTGACATCGAGATCGAGATCGATGCCGACAATGGGTTCGCTTAGGCCGAAGACGTGAGGCGAAGCTGCGATGTCCTGATGCGGCCAATTGGTGTTTGGACATGTTGCGAATTGTCCATTACTAGATGGACCGGAGAAAAGAGCCAAAATGCAAATTGCTGCAAAATGCACAAAATAGCCCCAACCACCGCAAACCATCTCAACGGCCCGATCCGGCTTTTTGCCTCATTGTGAGCTGAGTCCATACCAACATTCAGACCCGATTCCCATTTCCCATTTCCGCTCTCCCATTGTATGGCGGTGAGACATTGCGACAATGTCGCGGCACCCTCCCGCATCGACCTCATCTCGAAAACTACTACCCAGTCTCTCCAAATCAACCAACATGGACACTAAACCCAAGGCACAGCCTTCCAGAAAAGGCAAAAAGGCCTGGAGAAAAAACGTCGATGTGGACGACATCCACACCGCTTTGGAAGCCAAGAGAGACCGCGAGATCTTGCACGGCGACCACGACGACGACTTTGTCATCGACACCTTGGGTAATGACGCCAACAAGGCGGGCACATCCAAGTTGAAGGCACGGGAGATCTTGGAAAACAAGTCCAAGGTGCCGGCGCTCACCCTGAAGAAGGTCAAGCACAGAGTCAGCAAGGCCGAGGTCAAGAAGTTGATGACGTTGGCCGGCCGTCTGATGACGGATTCACAGCTCAAGGCCAGAGTGGACAAAGACGGTATTGTTCGGGCCAAGAACCTCGACGTTTGGGCCGACGAGGTGCCCGAGGACCAGCCGGACATCTACAGAAAAACTGCATTCAGAGCTTACACCCCAGCCACCAAGACCCCAAAGACGTTATCGCATGCTCCGATCGCCCTCCATGTGACCACTCCACAAGACGAGCTCGTCCATGCGGGTAAGTCCTACAACCCTGGTTTGGACTCGTGGAAGGCCTTGATCGACAGAGAGTTTAGTGCCGAGCAGGACCTCGAGGTGAAACGCCAGGCCATGGAGG
The DNA here is from genome assembly GCA_030674735.1 of Sungouiella pseudoflosculorum. Taxonomy (NCBI): domain Eukaryota; kingdom Fungi; phylum Ascomycota; class Pichiomycetes; order Serinales; family Metschnikowiaceae; genus Sungouiella; species Sungouiella pseudoflosculorum. The sequence goes on from JAKUAO010000007.1 coordinate 555,257, forward strand.
AGCACCAGCAGCGCATCCAGTACTTGATCGAGGCATTGGACGACAAGGAAATCGAGAGCTCGGATGACGAGCCTGCGGCTGAGCAAGAGGAAGAGGCCGAGGAGGAGGCCGAGGAGGACAAGTACAAGCTCTCGCTCAACCCTAGAACCGAGTTGAAGATCAAGACCAAGACCAAGCGTAACAAAGAGGCCAGACACAAGGAAAGACAGGAGCTTGAGGCCAAGCTTAAGCAGCTCAAGAAGCAGATCCACGACTTGAGTCGGTTGGAGGACATTGAGCAGCTGGTCAATGAGAAGGAGACGGTGCAGAAGTCCAAGACCAAGGCCGCCAAGAAGTACTTGCGTCACGGCAAGCACGGCGTGACCTTCAAGCCCATCGAGGTCAAGTTGTCCGACGAGTTGACCAACAACTTGAGAAGCATGAAGCCCGAAGGTAACTTGCTCTACGAACAGATGCACAAGTTGCAGACCTCGGGCCGGGTGGAGGCCAGAGTGCCGGTGTCCAAGAAGAGAAGATACGCCCGCAAGTTCACCGAGAAGTGGAGTTACAAGGACTTCAAGTAAGAGCATATTGGGAAGTGGAGCTTCCGTGTATACTAGTATTAAACAAGGTTTTACTGCAACTTTTTTACTGTGCAACAGCATCTCTCGACTCAGACGTCTCGCTCTGGCTCTACAGTAGGTTCTCGTGCAAATGTATATATAAGTTATGTTGATCAGCTGAAGTCCCAGGTTCCAGAAACGTACCCTCTGTACAATCTCTCTCTGAAGGAGAAGAACTGGTCTCTGTATGGGGTCCAGTACGACTCCTTGACGATTTGGGCCGTCTTGAAATGCTCTGGGGCCACTGCCTCCGACGTCTGTCCACGCTTGGTTCCGGTCAACAAAAAGTCTCTTTCCATCATCTTGTGGTCCCAGTGGTCCAAGTCGAATCTGTCGTTTTTCCAGCCGTTGTCCCAGTATCTGATGAATCCGACACCATGGCCAGCAAGGCCAAAGAAGCCAGTCATAATGGCGTAGGGGATCAACCCTTCGAATGGAATTGGCATAGTGTTGGTCGTTAAAGGTTAGTAAGGTTTTTGAGATTGAGGTGATTGGCTGAACGGGCGTGCGCGCACCGGAAAACTCGGGCTGTTCAAAGAGTTAGAGACTAGGCTACAGAGTACTAGGGTTATAGAGGAGAAAAATTGTGGGGTTTCTGTGAATTTGTAGAATTCAGGCCAATTGACCCTTTTAAGTATTTTTCATTTGTTTGCTCTTCTTTGTTTTTTTCTCGTTTTACCTTCTACCTCATCTTTCTGACCGTAAGTATTCAGTACTAGATGTGCACTACAAGCTTCAACACAAGAATGTGGACTACTCAGTAAAGAAGAGTAAAATGAAACTCAATCAAATCACTGAAGTCTGGAAGCTATCTTGGGTTCTTTTCTGATAATAATTACACTCTGGTGTATTTTTGCATCCATGTCGACATTTGCGATTTTGGCTGAACAGGTATATAAATTTGCAATTTAGAAAACAGTAGTGAGACTAAACTGAAGACGAAGTTCACCAAGAATTAGAGATTTGTCAAATAAAACAATCAACTAAGATGAATCAGCCCATTCACATCGAAACATTTATTTTCATCGTCAACTACTCGTTTTAGATGAAAGAATACATAATTTCACAGCATAGGGCTCTCACACCTGTTGGTGGTGGTGTTTTCCTTACTCAATGCTCAGACTTCTACACCAAATCTTATCATGGCTGCCCTAATACGGCAGCTGTTGTCCTTTATCAGAGGAAATCTATAACAGACTTTAGTCCAAATTATCACCCCAGAGTCGCTTAACAAACTTCTCCATATCTACCCGCAACTGCAGCTGGCCCACACACCACGGATGTTGGAGCATCTGCTGTGGACTCGGCCGCTCATCAGAATTTTTCTTCAAACAGTAATCAATAAAGCTCTTGAATGATTCAGACCAGAAGATGCCCTCGTGTGGAGAATCCTCGAGCCGAGGCTGGTACTCCAAAATCAACGAGAGAAGATCAATGGGCCCAAGTGGCATGCTGTCGGTCTGCAAATGGTAGGGAAACTGGCCCTTGGCCACCTCCAAAATGGTAAGCCCCAACGACCAAACGTCGCAGCTCACATTGTAAGGCTTGCCCATGATTCGCTCGGGCGCCATATAGTACTGGGTGCCAACAAACGTTGTTGCCAACGAGTTGACCACCTCACCGCTCACACCAAAGTCACACAACTTGACATTGCCGAACTTGTCGAGCAAGATGTTGGAAGGCTTGATGTCGCGATGGATGATGCGCTGCAGATGAAGGTAACTAAGTCCTCGGAGCACCAGCTCGGCGATCTTACCCAACACTTTCTCGTTGATACGGTTGGACGGGTCGATCTCAATGACCCGCTTATAAATGGCATCTAGCGATTGGCCCGCCATGTATTCCATGGCGATTCCAACCATCGATTGGTGGCCCATAAGAAATGTGCCATAGTATTGCACAATGTTGCCGGAATGGCACAGGCGATTGTACTGCAACTCTCGAACAATCTGCTTCTGGACATCAGGGTTGGAGTCGACGTTGATCAACTTGAGCGCAAAAACCGGGGACCCGCTCCGGAGCTTACACTTGGACACACTACCGCCGTTGCCTTCGCCCAACTTGCTGAGCTCGACGATCTGGTCAGCGTTGGCAAGGTCGTTCCAGTCCTCGGGGCTGAGCTGAAGAAGCGACCGCACTGGAGCCAGCACCCGTCGCGCCAGCGCACCCCCGGATTCTGCCTGGATAGCCTGGGTCAAATCGCGGGACCGGTCTTGCGGCGACGCATTGGTGGGGCTGGTTGTGTCGGGAGTGTAGGAGTGGGACCCGGTGATTTTGGAGAAGTCGATTGGAGGCGGTTTCCGTCGACGCTGGGCCAGGGTCTTGGGGATGACAGGCATGCCCGAGCCTGCAAACATGGACGCGCTGGAGGGGTCATTGTCGGCGGGGCCGATCGATGCTGGTGACGGGATCCGTAGCAGGAGCACGGGAGCGCCGCCACGCTTCGGGGGCACATTGAACATGGGAGGAGGGTCGGACATGGCAGGCCCTTTGAAGGGTGGCATTTTTTCGGTTTTTGTTGCGCGTGATAGCCGTCTGCACAAAGGTCTGCAACGGGTGCCTGATTTATCCACGGGTCCCTGGAAAGAAGTGGGAACGCCGTCACTGGCGGATCCCAATTCTAGACTTGGCGTCCAATCACTGGAGTAATCTGCTGGGCCTGCGGGGAGATTCAGGTTGGTGGTGCCGCATCTTCAATCCTGATCGGAGAAGAATCGCGCAGCTACTGTCGCACAATGTTCCGGTGACAGCCTAAGCCTCCACATTTAAGTTGCAAAGAACTTCAATCCAGGAGTCCGTAAGTGCTTGTAATGCAGAGTCGCCAGGTCCTGCGAGTGTCAGTCGCACGGGCAGAAGCTGATCACCAGATCAACTTCGCAGGAAGGCCAGGGCGGGTTTGGTGCTCAGTTCGTGTTGTCTGGTGGGAATGGCCGCATCGAACACGAGGGCCGGGTTTTGGACCACGGCACCACCACTGCCAATTCTGCCCGTGGGCACGGCATTTCTGCACTGGAAAGGTTATGGTATCTGCCGTGGCACCCCACAAATTGATCCTGATCAAGGCTATTTACAGGATCACGATCAGCGCGGAGTGCGGACCCTGGCATCCAGTTCGTAATGAAGGGGAAGATTGGGCAAATCAGAGCAACTGGCACTCGGTATCGTATCGATGCCGATCTGCAAAGTGACCAAATTAAAGTCCTAGGCTGCCTTTTTCTTTGGTGCAGCCTTCTTTGATGCAGCCTTCTTTGGTGCAGCCTTCTTTGCCCGAGGCTTCACTTCCTTGATGAGCTTATCTTTCTTGGAGTCAATGGCATCGGAATCGGCCGGTTCGGGCTCTTCATCATCCTTGGCGGTGTCATCCTCCACAACATCCTCAAAATCAACACTCTCCTTCTTTGCGCGGCCAACTCCAATCGAGTTGCCCGTCTTGTAAATGGCAACAGGATGCTGGGAACTATTGTACTTCCTTGTGAATGCAGACTTGACTTTGGTGGGGATCTTCTTCAAGTTGTCGGCTGCCTTGTTGTTGCCCACTCCAAAATCGAGCACATTATCCCAGTCTTCACGATTCATGTAGTAGTAGTCCATTGTCTCCACCACAGTGCTAATACCCTCCTCGGCATGGTCGACAAGCGGAACCGTCAACCGTTCACCGAAAACTGGCATGTAGTCCAAACGCAATTCGGTCTTGCTGGTGGACGTTCTCAACCGGGTGTGGTATTGCAACTCTTGAAGCATTCTCTGGTATTTCATAGCCTTGGAGTTGTTTCCGAGCCACGAGGTGAAATTGATTCTGGCCTGGATAGATCCATTGATGGACAGGGATGGCTTCACAGTAGACATCACAGCGTGGAAGGGAAGAAGACTCCACTGTTGCTCACTGGAACGAATCAACGAGTTGATACGGTCGCCTTGACTGATATCGTCGGCTGCCTGGGCCACTCTTTCCAAATGGTCCTTGGGCGACAGAGCGTTGCTTGGACGAGTCAGAAGATAATTCTCCTGAATCATCAATGGCGTGAAATCAATGTCATTGAAATACAAGTCAATTTTGTCATTCAAGGTGCTTCCCGAATTTGGATTGAACAAGCTGCCTCCAAGCATCTGCTGCGTGATCTCAAATGGCTTGAGAGCAGTATGCTTCTTCCAGCTGTTCGCAATCTCCTTGGAGTTGGAATGTCCAATTTGCTTTTGCGTTTTGGAAACGGTCGACATCAAGTTGATAATTTGACGAATATCGTTTCCAGTGGCCTGAACCAACTGTCCAATCACCGTTGGATCCAACTTAAGCTGCTCTCGAAGCGCAATCGTAAGCAATCTCGATCTCATTTCCACCTCAGTTGGTCTTCTGAATGGCAAATCGAAAGTCACTTTGTCAAATGTTCTCATTTTTGGAAGAGACTTGTCGTTACAGATCAAGATCATAGGCATCTTTGTGATTCGGCAAAATGCTGACAATGCACCTGCTCCACCATGGTCACCACTAGACATACCATCCACCTCGTCCATGATGAGACAAAATCTCTTTTCGTTGACGTCGTGTTCAGCGTCATGCTGGTGTTTGAAGAAACCCACCACCGAGGTATTATTCAACACCGATTTGACAGTGCTGTTAAGAAGAGACTTGGAACGGACATCAGATGCATTTTTCTCCAAAATGTCAAATCCAAGCTCCTTGGCTACCAAGTGTGCCGCAGTAGTCTTTCCAATTCCGGGAGGACCACTAATGAGAGCAGCTCTGAACACACCAGAACCATCTGGACCAGCCACTTTGAAGTCTTTTTTGGCATTGCTGAACCAATTGGTAAGCCAGTTTCTCAACTTTTGTACTTGTCCCTTATTTCCGCAGAGTTGGGTCACATCCTTAGGAGCGTACTTGACAGTCCACAACTTTTCGCTATTTGGAATTTCTCTAGGTGGAGGTGGAGTTGCAGCAGGCACAGAACTGGAGCTCGACTCCTTTTTGATTTGTTGCTGACGCTTCAATTCCTCTTCTTTTCTCAATTTCTCACGCTCTTGCTCAGCACGCTCTTCCTCCATGGCTTGTTCGATTACCATTTGCTCCTCTTCCTCTCTCTTCTTTTTAGCTGCCTGGGCACCGGCTCCATCTCCACCATCGGCCGGCATTCTTCTCAACAAATCGAGGAATCCCTCTTCGTTGATCGCCTTGATGCCGAGGTCCTTGATCTTCTTCACTTTGGAGGGGCCAGCTTCTTCACCAATAACCACCAAACTCGTTTTTTTGGAGATGGACTTGGTCACTCTGGCACCATACCGCTTGGCAACAGCCTCTGCGGCGTCTCTATCGAGACTGGGGAGAACTCCTGTGAACACAATGGTCAAACCTCCCAAACAGTTAGGTGCAGCTTCTGGAAGATCAACCAGACCCGATGGTGGAGCTACGTTCAGCTGCTTGCTCTTCAAGGCGAAGTAGTTCAATTTGCCATCTGTCTCGGGAGCGTCTGGCAATTCAGCGTCGGGAATCTGAGAAAGAACGCTGTCCGCATGGATGCCTGAACCTCCTTCAGTAGAGGCTGCAGATGTAGAAGCACCAGCGGAAGTCGTCTTGGGCTTTTTCTTAGCGGGAGAGGTGCTTGCAGCTTTTGCTCTTGGTGCGGGTGAAGCAGCTTTCCTCTTTGGCTTTTGGGGTTTGATCTCCTGGATGCTCAAGTCATCTTCCTCCTCCTCTTCAGGCTCAGGAGCCGCCTCTTCTTCTTCTTCTTCGTTGTCGTCAAACTGTTCATCTTCGAAGTCGTCCTCTTCGTCCTCGTGGTCTTCCTCGGGCTTGAAGTCCTCCTCCGAGTCTTCGGCATCTGAATCCAAGTTCACATACGATTGCTTGGGTGGGGCCCTCTTGCGTGGGGATTTCTTTTCAGGGAAGAACTTGGACTTGTTTTCAACCTCTACCTTGCGTATTTTAGAGGGTTTTGCCTCGGCTTCAACCTCAATTGGCTGAGATCTCTTTGATCCAGCAGGTTTCCGCTCCTTTGCTGGAGGTTTGGAGTTTCGGCTCAGCTTGTCTGTTAGTATACCATGAGTGGCGAAATTGCATTAGAAGAACTTATACGTACACCGCCTGATCCTTTGTCGCCGCCAAAAAACAGCCGAATGTCCACCATACTGAGTAGTAATTGGAGTATGAAAAGAGTAGGACGCGATCTTTAGGGCTGGGTGCGACATATAGTGGTCAGACTGAGTGACCAGGTATTAAGCATTACGGACTTTTCTATTTATTGTATTAGGCTCTTATATTCTGAAGAACTGGGTGTTGTCCAATTTTATATATTCTTAGACTTTGGGCTTTTCCATTGCTGAGAAGATTTTCCTTGCTGGCGGAGTTGCTGGAATTGTAGTTGCTCATTTCTCGACTCGCGTACATTGTCTGACAGTCACTTAGCTTGCACCAGAAATCGTTCCGAACCATTACCGAGAATTGTAATTATCGTCGCCTGACAAATAACTCAGGGGTCTACATCGAATTTTACCAAATGCCATTTGTATATGCTCTCCACTTCCGAGAAATATATACATCGTATGCGTTGTAGCATCAGCCACCAGCCTATTTTGTTGTCTTGGTGCTGCTCTCCTTCTCCAAGAAATCCGTCCATAACGAAACAAAGCTCAGGCGCATGGGACGGCCGTCCTCGTCTTTGCCTCGCGAATAACTATGCGAAAGACCTGCTTGAATCTTGCGAGGCTCGTCCCAGTCAAGCAATGCACTGATGAGCAGAAGCGCCTCGAACTTCTTGCTGTCTCCACGAGGAATCTGCAAGAAATTCAAAAACACATTCGAGATCAACTCGCGATCTACCGTGTTGTCCGTCTTGTTCAGCTGCTGCTTGAGCATCGACAACGATTTCGTCAAATGCTCATTCAATATGATGGCCTCATGTCTCAACTTTCCTATTATGAGCTGCTTGCCATGAACCTCCTCCTTGAGCTCCGCGATCTTCTTGTTTTCTTCTTGAAGGTTGGAAATTTCCTCAGTGTTCTGGTTGTTCACTTGTTTCAATTTTTCTATCTCCTGTTGAGCCTTGACTAGCAGGTCGGAAACCTTCTCCAACTCAGAGTTTTTGTTTTTGATTTCAGTCTGCAACTCTTCCACGGCTGCTTCCGATTTTTTGGTCATGTCTTCAACTAACTTCGTGAACTGATCAAGCTCAGCATCCTTGGATTCCACCTTTCCCTTGAGCTCTTCAATGACAAGGCCAAGATTTTTGCTCTCCATGGTAAGTTCTTCCTTGGCCAATTCAAGCTCGTTGTAAGCAGTTTTCTGCTCATTGATCTTTTTGGTCAACCGACTAACTTCGTTTTCCAATGCATATTTTTCATCCTGGAAAGTATCGTCCTTCAGCTGGAGCTCTCTTCTGGCAACGGTTAATTGCTGGGTCAAGCGGTCACACTCGCTGTTCAAGTCGTGTCCTTCAGCCTTGAGCTGGGTCACAGTTTCAGTCAAGGTCTTGACCTTGGCCTCTTTGGCAGTTGTCTCTTCTTTGATGGTGACCAACTCAGCCTCCTGCTCGTCCTTGCTAGCGGCCAATTGAGACATTTGCTCTTTCAATTCTTCAAGCTCTTCCTGTGCTGCCTTGTAGTTGCGGAACACCGTTTTCATACTGGAGATTTTCGATAAAAAGTCCTCCAACTGCTGTTTGGTATCATCACGCTCCTGCTCCACTTCATGCAACTGTTCCTTCAATTGTTGGATCTGCTCGTCAGCACCAGCCGAAGGTGCTTGCGCACTATCGTTGGCATTGTTCTTCAACTCGTCCAACTCGGCATCCCTTTCATGAAGCTGCTGCTTCAATTGGGCCAATTGAGCTTGCAATTCGGCCACAGCTTCGCTTGATCCATCAGCAGTTGTACCGTTTTGTTCGAAAACTTGTAGTTTCAGCACGCCCAGACTGTCGCTTCCATTAGCATGTGCTGTTTTGGTAGTTGTCTCGTTCAGCTTCAGCTCGGTCGAAACCTCCGGTTGAGACTCGACTTCGACCTCAGAGGGCACTTCCACGACTGGAATTTTGTGGTCCACAACGTCCGGCTGCGTTTCAATCGCCTCTTGCTCCGGCTCGGCCGCTTTGCTGGCCTCCTTCTCCTCAATTTCCTGATCCACTCCATTCACCTGAGGTTCTGGAGCGAACTCCGGTAAATCTTCCGCCAAAGGCAAAACTTCTGGAGCCTTTTCGGTCTTGACATCGGTTTCTGACTTCTTGTTGATGGGGATCTTCGGCTTGATCGGCGTGTCCACCTCCTGTTTCGGTTTCTGAGATTTCACCTTCTGGGGTGTGGATTTGACAGGCGTAGCCTCAACAGAATTGACATGCAGATCAGAGGTGATGTCATCGTCGAATTCTATGTCTGGCCATTCATCGGCGGCGTCCGTATCTGCCATTTGTGGTTGTTTGACTGGATTGGTGAAAGTAGTGAAGTGTCAAGACGTGGAGCCTGCAGATACAGGAGAAATACCACCTTTAATGGGTATACAGCCTAAATATGTAGAGACTCACTAGGGAAAAATAATTACGCTAAATGTTGCCTTTATAAATCAGTTCATAGTTCTCGAGATCGACAAGCGTTGTAGTTTCACTTTTGTAGTTTTGGTGTGGAGATTACAGTGGGTGTGGAGACCCTAAGTTTTTGATCGTTTTTATTAAGGTGAAAGAATTCATTTTATACACGCTGAACCGGCACACCACAGCCACGACAACGTCGTAGACTTCCAGTGGCACGCATGCTCAACAATCGAGTGAGGGGAGGATTTCGTGGCTTCATTCAACTTAGATGTTGGATGGGTACAACATGACTCTAACAGAAGCACCGAAGGTCTTTGGTGGCAAGTTCTTCTTGAAGTTGGCTCTCACGACACCGTTAGAACCGTGGGTTCTGGTAACCTTACCCCAGATGACTCTGATCTTGGTACCTCTCACTTCCTTGGAAGCTCTGTACACGTAAGCAATTCTCTTACCCAAGTAGAACTTAGCATCCTGAGGAGTCTGGACACCGTCGATTTGAATCAAAGAAACGTTTGGGTTGGTAACGTTCTTAGAACGCTGGTAGGACAAGTGCTTACCCTTAACGTACACTGTAAATGTTAGTATGAAGTTTTAAGAAAGGAAACCGTCGCCGACAGGACGAGTTGCTGGACTGGTGTGGATCTGGAATTCAAACACTGGAGTTGCTCACGCTATACTCCATTGATGCTTGCTCTTTTCATATCGAATTTGTCCTTTGGGAAAAACTAGCTCCATCTGGTACTGGAATATACCTGCTAGATAACTCCATCGACAAACGATGCAATATCCCGAATTTCGAAAGCGGGAAAAAGCCAGCACGATCCACACAGTGCAACTTGTTGATCTTGGAAGTGTTACATACATCTGTGAGATTCAGCCATTGTGTATCAGTTGATTGGTATGAGAAGAAGATTTCTCTAGTGGAAAAAAGGTCAAATTTTTTCGGTGAGAGTGAGTGAGAAAAATCTGCATGGACCTGCAGAAAGACCCCCGATTGTGGGTACTGGGGGCTCACTCTGGGCTAAACATCCTTACACCAGGCAATCCCTCCGCCTGCATGGGCGCCGGGTGGTGGGCCACCGCTCCCTGCGGTCATGTGACGCGATTTCAGAGCCCTAGGTCAAGGCACGTGATCTCCGACCGGCGTTCACTATGGCCAGCCCTAATGTTGCAGCCACTGATGATATTGGCAGTGGCTCCCAATTCGCAGCCATTCTAATCTGGTGCCATCTAAAGGTGGGGTGAAGAGCCCAGTGATTGTAAAAGTGCATCGTATTAAAAGTTAAAGCAATTTAAGTCCTAAACCCGAATCTCGTCTTCTGCTGCCCATTTGTCCAAGTTGACCCGCCAATGCAATGCCAGGTCGTTCTCGTACTTGGATCCCTTCACCGAGCCAGAAGGAACATTAGCAATGGACAAGTTGGCCACGTTGGCCAAGCTGACGAGCGGGTCAGATCCGGCCGGCTTGTCGCTGAGATCCACCTCGTCAAACCACCGCTGCTCCCACTTGGCTCCCGACTCCTTCTCGGTCTTTCTCAACTCTCTCTGGTTGTTCTCGATGAGCGACTTCTCTTTGGAAATCAAGTCGTAGTCACCGACGCTGATGGCGTCAGCAACCTTCAGCCATGCCTTTCTCGACTCTAACTCGTGCTGTTCCTCCACAGGCTTCACGGTCAAGTGCTCTGGCGACTTGGCGTTGGCGTCGTAGAACAACTCGGAGGAGCTGGTGGGGGTGGCAGAGCCCTTGCCAATATAAGACTTGGCCGACCACTGGCCGCTGATGGTGGCAAGCGCGTTCTCCTTGTTGGCACTGGCCAACTTGCCGTCGAAGATGCGGGCCTTGAACGTATTCTTCTTACCGGAGAAGTATCCTCTTCCGGAGTAGTCTATCACTGTAAGGTAGCCGGAGGAGCTTTGAATGTAAGAAGTTCCCTCCAACTCCACAAATGGCGACGCGGTAATGAGTCCCTCGATGTGCAATGGTGGGAGCGTGATTAAGTAGGTCTCGTTGAGGTCCTTGAACTCCAAAAGTGCGTGGCCATACTGCTTCACGTTGATGGAGGTGGTGCTGATGGTAGCACGAATCCCGTTGTAACCCTCCACGATCGTGTTGTTCTTCTCGTTGATGATGGCATATCCAGTCACTGGAGGATGGTGACTCACCTGCTCACTCAAGAGCACAGTATCGCCCAACTTTTGGTTGGCGCTCTTGTCTTGCCACTTTCCCACAAACACCTCGCCCAAAAATGGGTTCAATGGCTTCTTCTCCGATCCCATACTCTCGTTTCTGGAGCAGTACTGCGATCTCAACGTGGAGATAAACCATCTGGTCACAGCAATGATTCTCTTCTCGGCCAAAACTTGCTTTTCATCGTGAGACTCGCCGGTGCCAAGGAAGTTGGGCTCCAACAAAAGGTCTGGATGCTCTCCCCAGTACTGAGAGTACTCCACCAACGAAGTTGGGGATAAGATAAATGGGGGCGCAGTCAACGAGGACAAGTCGCCGTTAAACGAGGCAATGGACTTAAGAAACGAAGTCCAGGATGCAGACAGGGCCATACTAGTCGGGTTTTCGTTGAATTTTCTGGAGCTGGCGTAAGAAACGATAGCTTAGAAATGCCAGTACGACCCGTGTAGATTACCGACAACTATGGGTGAGTCCTGGTGCACAGGTGTGTGGTTAGGGTTGTCTGGGGGTTTGAGATGCCGAGATTCCGATAGCGGATTCTTCAGTCAATTAGGTTTCGTGCCGGAGCAGCGGGCCGGTTAAGACCGGCGGAATAGGTGGCAAGTGTGAGATTTCTATTGAATCTCAAGTTTTTCTGTCCTGGTGGTTGTTAGTGTGACTCCGTAGTTGGCCATACGAGCTCCGAGGTTTTTAGCCATGTTCGCGATCGGCAAAACCGGAAACACTGGTAATCACGAATCTTAGGAAATAATAGTAGCCAGTTTGGAAACGAGAGCATGGGCCGGAATTGTTGGGAAGTTGTGCCCGAATTTTTGACTCGCGTTTTGCCAGAATAGTAGCCAAGTGAGATTTCATTATGGGTGCATTTGGGCACTCTGCTTGCTCGTATAGCTTTTGGGTGCGAATTGGGCCCTGAATCTCTGCCACACATCTCTAAAAGACAGTCTCTCAATACTGATGATTCACTTCTTCTGTGGATAGATATATCGTCCATCATAACTTGATTGTCCTGTTTTTTATCCTTAAAGCTTGATGTAGACTCCTTTTTGGTTGAGCAAGATTCCCAAGCCAGTCCACGAAAGAGCATAAAGGATGAGAATCACATATGCCATTCCGACCCCAACTTCCAAGGTGTTGATGGACATATTAACGAGTCCCGTAGACAAGTTGGCAACAAGGAAAAGAGCCAAGCCGTTGTTGTTGATCGCATCAAGAATACTTGACTGAATTGGCCCGACAAGCTGCTCAACCAAGTCGTAGCCCAAAATGAAAGCAGAGTTGTAGCTTACAACCCACATGACATAAGGCAAGTTGGCGATTCTACGAGAAATGCTGCCGGTGGCGCGAGACTCCTTGACCACGTAGAAGATTGCAAAGGAAACAATGGTGCCGATTGTCAATCCACGGGTGGTGGACACGGTCAACCACTTGAGAGGCTTGGATCCCGAGTATGCTCCCAACAAATTGTTTGGAGTCTTGCGCAGGGTCAACACAAACGAGCCGAAACTCTGGCCGAAGATGAAAATGCTCAAGTATCCAATGAAGGAAAACACTCCCTCTTTGTTCATGGTCAACAAGTTGTCGAGTCTGTTGCTTGGGTCAAGAATATACTGTGTGAGACTGCTGTTCTGGAGGAAGAATTCATAGGTGATCCCGATAGCCAATGCCACGAAATAGCGAGGAACATAGTTGAGCACTGGGTCCAACAATCCCAACACAATGGGCAAAAGACCGAGCGTCATGAAGAAATTCCAGTGGATTCCGTACTCAGTCTCGTGCTCCTGATATTCGAGAGACTTCACCGAAACCAATCGAATCAAGCCAAGCACTAGGACCGGCAATGCCTTGACTGTGTTCTGGTATACCAACAGAAGGTACGACCGGTTCTTCTGAGGGGTCACCAACTTGTTTTTGATCACCGAGCGAGAGTTTGCCAACCCCATTGAAAAAACAAACAGGCCAACTCCCATGTCCATCAACGAAGTTCCCCAGGTTTCGACCTTGGCAAATCGGCGAGGAAATGCATGGAAATCCACCGCCAAGATGGCCAAATTGGTGATGACCATCATCTGGGCCCGGTAAGCCGTGAGGAATGGCTTTTTCGGAAGCAAATTCGCGTCTGGAGCCGACTTCTTGTCGGATTGGTTGGTGGTTTTCTTCAGTTTCCGAGACTTATGATTTGCGGTGATTGCTCGATAGATAAGCACAAGACCAGCAGGAACCATGGCATGAACATAAAGTTTCAGGGTCTGCTCGCTGAAGATGGTAATAGACTGGAGCAACAACAACACATCAAAGTAGAATTCAATCAAGAATGCAACTGGTTGACCATTGAGAGCCTCAATCGAAGGTAGAGCCCATTTCTTCACCAAAGAATGCGAGAAAAACGCCACTAAGGCAATTCCGGTCACCGCATAGATTTCTCCAATCGGACCGCCCGAGAGATTCGACACGAATTGCTCTTTTTGTTCTTTTAGCGACATGACGAACTAGTATGGTGAGGTGTCTGGAGTAAGGTGCTCCTCCATATAGAGGAAGGTGCAACTGGGCCAGACAATAGTGGAGAAATTTGGATTGGAAATAGAGTGTTTTGATGATGAAATGATAAGAAATTGGAGATTCTGAAGCTAGTTTCGAGTGAAATTGGGGCGTGGTATGGTCTTGTTTTGGTATGGATTGGGTGAATAGACGTAGGTACGTACTTAATTGTGAAATACAGAAAGCCAGCGACTTTGACGACTTTGACCGCATCTTAGCCAGATAAATTCGAAGAAAGAATCGATCTAATTAGATTTTCCCACTAGTTTGGTTTTTAGTATAAGAGCGAACTTCAAGAAGATAAAAAATGTCTCCTAACCTAATTGGTCCGTCTCTCACCATGTCCATTGGTCTCCACCAGGAAAACTGACAAAACAATCCCACAATGCAAAAGCAAAACCATTGATTATTCTTCCTTACAAAGGCAGCTATGCAATTATCCTGAATATTCATCTTGAAAACTCGCCTCTCTCGTTCCCAATTTACCCCACTGTATCCATGTCAAGAATCTCATAAGCATGGTTTAGTGCGCACCTGATGGCTGCAAGTTGATAAGACCAGAAAAAACGTCTAAAGTGCCCGATGCTCACCGCAACCTCACAACTTTCCCACACATTTGCCAGGTTTTCCTCGGAAATTCGAGACCACAGTGGTCCCCACCCCCAGATAATCTTTCCACATTCTCCACTGTATGCTTTTTCCCGCCGAGGAGGGGCCACATCTACCCAGATAGGGAAGTTGTCCAGTTCTGGAAGCGCGAGCTATCTGCCAGACTGGGCCACAATTTAGATTAAAAAAACTTAACTACTGTAACAGTTTGATCGCCAAGATGGACGAACCCGTCACACCGGAGTTTTCCAGCCGAAGCGACTCGGACAGCATGCTCCTGGAGCCGAAAACCCACGGGGCCCACTCGCTCACTCTGCTTGGGTCGCCGTTTTCTGAATCAGATCACGACAAGAATTCTCAACTGCCGCCTCAATTGCGTCTAGACGAGCTCACATTCTCGGAAACAGACCTTCTCAGGGACAGAGACACTATTGGCAGCGTGCTCTACTCCAGTGCGCTGGAGTCGGAGTCGCCGTTGAACGACCGCAAACTTGGAGACCTCCGACGCAAGAAAACCGGAAGCTCCACCACCCTGTCGCCGCTCCAGTCGCCTAAAACAAAGAAGAAAGTGAGACGTAAGTCTCGAACGTCGGAGGCGGCGTCAGAACGCTCTCACCGCTCGGAAGCGTTGGGAATCGGCTACACCCAGGTGCCAGCCGCAGGCAAAATCTTCCGTAACATGCTCATCTTGGAAGAGAGCCTCCGACAGCAGACCATCCAGCAGCGTAAGTTGAGACGGAAATACTTGACGTTTCTCTCGTTTCTCTGCTCTTTGATCGCCGCCATCGCCCACCACTTGTACTTCAACGAGCATCTGGGCACGTCGCGAGTGGTGCTCCAGTTGGTGTTGCTAGCACTCTGCGTAACGCTCTTGTTGTATCATTTGTCCGGTGAATACCAGAAAACTATTGTGCTTCCGCGGAAGTTTCTCTCGTCAACAAATAAGGGTCTTCGCCAGTTGAATGTGCGGTTGGTCAAGATCAAAACTACCGTGGCAGACTCCACGGCAGATCTCACCCGAGAGTTCGGCTTGTTCTTGTGCACCATGGCGCTCAAGTTCCTCCACACTGCATTCCCTGGCACCGTCCAGAATCCAACCTCCAAGCTCGAGGTGTGGTTGGTGTCTGGCCAGCTGCAGTGTCAGCCGAGATTTGGTCTCAATGATGTCAAGCTCGTGTTGATGCCCAGAAGTTTCAGCACTGACATAAGAGAGGGGTGGGAGGTCTACCGCAATGAGTTCTGGATCAATGAAGGTATGAGACGGAGAAAGATGATGATGGCGTTTGCAGCCACTGCAACTCCTCCAGTTGAAGTTGAGAAGAAAGTGGTGAAGAAGGAAAAGAAGGAACGCAGAAAGAGAAAGTCCTCGACGGCGACACCTCGCTCGGTGCTCACTGAGGAAAACCTCAATGCCTTGGGCTCGCTCAGCCCGGACTCTCTTTCTCCGTACCAGTCAAACTAGTGTATACTAAAATTAATGGGTCATGATTCAAATACTTCATAATTTGGAGATGTAACGTGCAACTTCTCTTCCAAAGACAACACACTCAAGAAGAGAGCTACCTCCAAGTCTATTTCCTCCGTGAACGCCACCGCTCACTTCGCCAATGGCGAAAACATTTTCTAATGCACCGTCTTGGGTGATAACCTGAGCATTGTTGTTAATCTCGATACCTCCCATGGCAAAATGCAACACTGGAGTGATAAATCCGAAGTAAAGCGTCTCGCCAATTTCGTTGCCAAAAATGGCTCTTTCAGCTTTATCTCCATTCTTGACGTGGGTGTTGTATTTAGCAAAAGTCTGCTTAAGAGTGCTCTCCTGGAGTTGGTGTGGACGCACTTCAGAGAGCTTCTCCAAAAGATCGCTGGCCGTACCTTTGAACATCAACAGCTGGGAAATGTAGAAGTCGATGTGTGATTTGGCTTTCTGGTAATCCTCCTCACCCAACACAATAGCAGCCACGGCTGGCTCATCTTCTTTGGCTGTGCAGTGAGCGATCACCAGTTTGGTGACTTCGTCTCTGGTAAGTAACTCATTAACAAATCTTTTTCCATCAACCAGAGAAACAAGGATTCCTCCAATTCCACGGATGAGCTCTCCACACAAGAACTTCCACTTGCTAGAAATGGTGGTTGAGTCCTTCAACTGGATGAATCCAGTGGGGTGCACTTGGATCTGGTCCATATGGATCAATTTTGCACCCAAATCACGCTCAGCGACTTTCTGGCCATCTCCAGTGGTTTGTTGGCCATTTGTCAGCGGAAGTCCCAAAAGATCGGGTCTGTAGCGTTTCAACAAACTGGAGGATCCTGTGAAATCGGCCGAAAAGCCACCTGTGGCCAACACGATGTTCTTGCCGTAAACGGTGTTTTCTCCCTTTTCGGTATCAGTCACCTCCACTCCGACAACTTTGGAATTGTTCTTGACAAATTTGCTAAGTTGGCATTGGGTCATGATCTCCACATTCTCGGACTCTCGCAACTTCTTGGAAAGCGCAGAGACTATGGCAAAGCCAGGAGGCAATTTTCCACTTCCACGATGAGTTCTAGCATGCGAGTGGCCCCCTAACATTGAGACCGACGACAAGTCCACACTGTTATCGTCTGCAAGCCAATGGATAGCATCAGCAGAGTTTTTGGTAAGAATATCCACCAAATCTGGGTTGGACAAGCCCTTACCAGATTTGATGGTATCAGCCACGAACAGCAGCACCAGGTCACCTTCGGCCTTATCTTGGTAGCGAGTAGGCACTCCATTGATTCCGGATGATGCCTTGGCTGAGTTTCCTCCGAGTTTATCTGTTTTCTCAATCACTGCCACGGTCAATCCCTTGGCCAGAAGCTCAAGACTGGCAGTCAAGCCGGCTAGGCCCGAGCCAATGACTATGGCGTCAAACACTTTTCCGTTGGACAGCATGTGGGCAACTTGTCTTGTTCCCACGAGGTTTTTCAAGATCGAAGCTATGATGACAAGTGCAGAAGTAAAGACTATAAGTCTGACGAAACGTAGGGTAAATCCCGAAATCTTTGCGATCGTTTTGTCTGTTTCAATTCCGAACTTTGGAATTGGTGCAAAACGAAACAATATATTTATGCTTTTCGTCGGTATCAGCTCACGTACTTAGTCAGGCCATGGTGTTATGTGCCCTGTGCAGATACGAGAGATCGGACTCGGAACGTGGAGACCGGAGTGGGCATTATACCTTTATGGGGAAGGGAACATGTGAATAATGGGGAAAGTGTGCTGTGATTTTGGTTTGAAACTCATTTGTAGTATGACTTTTGGGTGGAGGTTGCTACGAATAGGTGTGAGTGTAGCTTTACTGAGGAAATCATGAACAGAGGTGAGGTCAGAAAAGGAAGAGAAGGACGAGGAAGAATTAAGGTTGGGGATGAAAAAGAATAATTTGCTTCTTTGATTTGAGTATTCTGTTTCATTTGAAAAAGCCATTTCATTTCTTTTTGTTCTCTACAGTTATTTCTTGGTCCATACCTTCAGCCACTAAACGGCTGACCCAGGCAGATTACGCAGTACTACTCAACACCAAACTCGTTGTAGACTTGAGAAAACGCAGAAAAAAAGAAAATAAAAAAGCCCCCGCCAAACCTCATCATTATCTCTCCACCCAAAATATTCACATTTTCCCATCCTCATTTCTCTTGCTCTAATCTCTCAGTCTTCTCCTTCACCAGTATCGCCTCCACAGTTCTCTCCTGCAGACAGTTCCACCACAACAACACGCTGCTCGTCTTGATCTTCTCTCCAACTTCTTACTGTCCACCATGAGTTCGTCAAACAACAGAAACGTGCCGCCAGGAAACAGAAATAACGGGCCGAGGAGCGAGCCGAACCCGCCGCGTCCACAAAACCAACAGCGCAACCCAAATCAACCGCGTAATCAGAACCAACCCATGGGCGGTACTCAGTACCAGTCCTCCCATTCCAAAGCGCCCAATGCGACAACATACACGCGTGAAGAGGAGATCAGAATACAGAGAGCACTCAACAAAGTGTTGGGACCGGAGTACGTGAGTTTTCGGCCCGGAGGCGGCGGCCAGAACGTCTCGTACATCGAAGGATGGAAGGCCTTGAATCTTGCCAACGAGATTTTCGGATTCAACGGGTGGTCATCTGAGCTCATCAGCGTCCAGGTTGATTTCATGGACTCCCATGGTTCTGGGCGTGTCTCTCTTGGGCTCTCTGTGGTGGTGAGAATCACCATCAAGGACGGAACATTCCACGAAGACTTTGGATATGGTTTCATCGAGAACGCAAAGAACAAGGCCATGGCATTTGAGAAGTGTAAGAAGGAAGCATTCACAGACGGCTTGAAGCGATGCCTACGCTGCTTCGGAAACGTGTTGGGTAACTGTCTCTACGATAAGACCATTGTGGCCAAGATGCAGAAAGTCACGTTGCCTCCATCGGAGCTTGATCACGACGACTTCTACAGAGATCCGCTTGTTTTGAAGCGAGAAAGGCAACAGCTACAGGCCGCAAAAGCATCCGCAGCACGGGCACTTCCCCCAGCTCCAATGACTGCCACGCCCAAGCCACGAGCTCAACCTCCACAAGTACAAACGCCAGTGGAGAAGCCTGCCGCAGTTGCAAAAGGTTATGATTTGGCCGATTTCGACGATCTGTTTCAGTTCAGCGACGACTTGCCAGGAGACGAACTTAACGACAAATTAGATGACTACGAACTTGAATTGTTGCTGCGGGGAGGCGAGAAGCCCGACAACGAGGAACTGAAGCTGATGAGCTCAGATACCACATTGACACATTCAGAAGCTGCTCCTCCGAAGACTCCCAGCCAGGTGTTTTTCACCAGCTCCAAGAAGGCATTGGAGGTTCAGCAGACACCTGACCAGGCCAATATCCCCCAGTTCGACCACAAGTTCGTATCCAACGGACTTAGACGCACAGTTGACCCTTCTAGGTCCGTCAAAGTCAGGCGGAACGACCAGCAGCCAACGCCCTATACCCCAAGCCAGATGAACCTTGCGAAGCCACAGTCTATCACGTCAGCTCCCGTCATTGGGAAACGGCCGCTTGGCATGCCACCCTCACAACGTCCGCCATCTAAACGTCTACATACGGAAATTGCTGAATCGGGCGAGAAAGAGAATGAAACTCGTGCTGAATCGGTCTGATGACTAAACAACTGACAAACCACGGGATGGGAACAGGAAGCATAGACTACCGACATATTCATGCACTTAAGTGTGCAACGGCCAATTATATATACATGACTTAGCTGCGTATCCAGTATTCAGCCTCCTGTTTGATCATCCTAGCCCAGTTGTTATCACCAACACCATCACCAACTGCCCTGCACAAGACTTGGTTATCAACTACTTCTTTATTCTGTATGACACGGAATCTTTCCAGTGTAACGCCGCTACTAGCAGTACAGGGTCCATTCAATGAATATCCTGATGATTACGATCCAATTCTGGCGCAATTGGCTTTGAGTTCCACTAAAATCTTGGTGGTGGGTGCTGGTGGACTTGGATGTGAGATCCTTAAGAACTTGGCGCTTGTTGGCTTCAAGGATATTCACGTGATAGACATGGATACGGTGGACGTGTCCAACCTCAATAGGCAGTTCTTGTTCCGTGCTACCGATGTGGGTGGCTCCAAGGCCAACACGGCTGCCAAGTTTATCCAAGACAGAATGAGAGATCCCAGTCTCAGCATAACTTCTCATTTCTGCAAGATCCAGGATAAGACACCCGATTTCTACCAGCAATTTGGAGTGGTAATCTGCGGGCTCGACAACGTGGAAGCTCGACGGTGGATCAATGCGTTGTTGGTGGGATTTGTTGATGCAGACATGAATCACTTGATTCCACTAGTTGACGGCGGCACCGAGGGGTTTCGGGGCCAGTCAAGGGTGATCTTGCCAACTATTACTTCCTGTTTCGAGTGCACGTTGGACATGATCTCGCCCAAAACCACCTATCCAGTGTGCACTATCGCCAACACTCCCAGACTTCCAGAACATTGCATTGAGTGGGCCAGCCAGTTGGAATGGCCCCGGTTGTTCCCTGGAAGGAAGTTTGACGCAGATGTGGCGGAGGATGTGGATATGATGCACAGGCTTGCACTCACCAGAGCTGAGGAGTTTGGGATCGATAATGTCACCCGAGAATTGACCTTGGGAGTGGTTAAGAACATCATCCCGGCCATCGCCTCTACCAACGCCATCCTTGCCGCATCGTGCTGTAATGAGGTGTTCAAGATTGTCACCAGCTGCAACCCTACGCTTGATAATTACATGATGTACTCTGGGGATGATTCAATCTTCACGTACACCTATGCACATTCTAAGAAACCAAACTGTGCCGTGTGTGGAACTAAAGTCAAGCATATACGAGTGTTGAAGTGGTGGACACTCGAGAATTTCATCGATGACTTGGGCTCCAAACAAGAGGTGATGTTGAAAACTCCTTCGGTCAGCACCGCAGCAACAAACTTATACTTACGCCAACCGGTTTTCCTCGAGGAGCAAACAAGAGCCAATCTCCTGGTGAAATTGCACGACTTGGTTGAGGTGGGAGAAGAGATACTAGTGACTGATCCGAATCTTCCAATCTCCATGAAACTCGTCATTGATGCATTCGATGGGCCTGCTGAGCAGCCCGACGACATCAGCTCGCTCTTAAAAACATAGAGCAACAAGTGTTCCGGCCATGAAATAATGATGATGTTAATACAATCAAACTTTTATTCAAAACAGACTATTTTAAAATTGTTTCATTTCGCCAATCATCATAAGGTTGAACTCTTCGGTGTTGTCCAAGTAGAGATGATGGCCAGCGTTTTCTATCTCGCAAACGGTGCTGCTTGTGGGGTCTCCGCTCAAGTTGTTCACGATGTTGGAGCACAACTCACCTCCCTTTTTATCCATCCAGTCTTCTTTTCCGTAGCACCACATCAATTTGCAACGAATCTTATGAATTCCTCTCTCGATTAGCGGATGTCTGGCCTCAGCCCCAGGAGCTAGCAAGAAGTTCAACATGTACTCACCGGAACCTGGGCT
Source organism: Sungouiella pseudoflosculorum (assembly GCA_030674735.1). Taxonomy (NCBI): domain Eukaryota; kingdom Fungi; phylum Ascomycota; class Pichiomycetes; order Serinales; family Metschnikowiaceae; genus Sungouiella; species Sungouiella pseudoflosculorum. The sequence continues at coordinate 576,753 of JAKUAO010000007.1, forward strand.
CTGGAAGATGCCGTAAGCGTACTTGTGGAGCAAAGCAGCCTCGTCATCAGGAAGATGTGCAAACCTCCGAGAAGACCACATGCTCACGAGTTTAGAGCCAAGTGGGCCAGCCTTTCTCACCAATGAGAACGGAGAGATGTTTTGTTCCCACAACTTGGCAAAATACGCTGGCACGGGCACCTGTTTTCTATGTTTTATCACGGCTCCCGGAGATACCATGAGCAATTTCTTGCAGAAATGGGGCAGCCTTCGGATGCCGTAGGTGGCCATGAGGTAGGCACCCATGGAATGAGCCATCACCAAGTTCTTCTCGGGCGATCTATCTAAGCGGCGCAAGTGAAGCCACTCTTCCATCGATTCATGGAACCAGTTTTCGACGGACTCGAGTGAGTCGGCCGTGAATTTCGGGCGGGACGAACACCCGTATCCCAAGAGATCAATAGCATGGACTACCCAGTCATCTAAGCTGGCAATAGGGTCGAAGTTCTTGAGGAAGAAGCCAAGACCTCCGCCGTAGCCGTGGACCATCACTAGATGGTTACATTGGTCGTACAAGTCCTGTTGGGCCTCCACGCTCTTGTTGTGGAATGAAGGTGGGTATATGACAAACTCATTGATGTTGTGCCCAGACAGAAGCTTGGTTTCCACCACCTGAGCCTGTCTACCGGCACTATCGGCGTCAGGGTAAAACGGCAAGGTCGCCAACAAGTCGTGCTGGAACTTGAGCGGGTTTTCCCGGTAGGCGTAGTCGTCCAACAGCTCGGTGATGGAGAGGGGAAAGTTTGTGGAGAATAGTTTGCTCAACGGGACTGAAGTCGGGTGAGTAGGCCGGCGAGACTTCTTAGCCGGATTAAGCGTTTCTATAGGGGCAACCACCGCTGCTTTTTGGGGATCCAGTGGTGCAACTTGGGCGTGATTGCTCTTTGATTGGAAGCGAAGCAGAAGCTTTTCTAAGGTGTGCCACGCCCCGCTAAAAGTGGGGCTAGAGGTGTTTTGGCGACATGGAAACGATGAAAATTGACGAACAGCCACGGACGACATGGTCACCACCCATCAGAGGAAAGGTCTGGGAAGAAGCAGTGGTAGCAAAATCTGGGCCTGACCGGCCACGTGAGAAGAGCTGTGTGCAAACTTGGGGAAAAGATGATAGAGATAGAGTATGGGGATGTGCAGATTTATGGGGCGATGTTGCCCATAGAATAGAGATAGAGTGTAGATGGACCCGCCAGATGGAGATGGTGGGCAAATTAGAGTATGGGGCGTAGGCCAAAACAGGGGCCAGGCCTGGTGAACAAAGACCAGGAGATTTGGTGAGAATACCGAGAATACCAAGAATACCGAGAATTTCGAGAAAAACCGCCGATATGGTGGGAGTTGGGAACACCCGCCAGTGCCAACCGAGACGGGGCCTCGAAGACCAAGTGAGCAGGAGCGTTGAATGCAAACGTCCCACACAAAAGCATATTCCTCCCCGAGTCATCAGTAGGGCCAATCACGGCCAAGTGAAGTCCCGAACTACGAGTTTTGACTGAATATGAGAAAATAAAAAGAAAAGCAAAAAAAAAAAATCAAGCGGAACTGTCGAGGTGATTGCCGCCAGTCTGGAATCGACAATAGTCACCGTTATCCGACCGGTGGGCCAAACTCCCGGTCCGATACCAAGAATGAGTTTCGTGGTGGCCGGAGAAAAATAGACAATGCCCCGGAACAAATTGACATTTCCGTTGTGGCCCGTCAGCCAGTCGGAGCAGTCAACGATCGTCGCACCAAGGAACAAACAAACTTGAGCACTGGCGGTCACCTGAGCGGAGGTGGCCACGGCGAATCACAACGGACCTACTTCCACAGCGATTTCCGCCTCCCCGGTTATGATCGTAGGTAGGATTGGTTCTCTCGGAGGAGTCAGAAAAATTGGTGCGGTGACGATCGCACCCTTTCCTCTCTGCCGGCTACATGTGTCAAGGTGGGCCGGTCCGTCTAAGAGTTAGGCATTGTAAATCGTCACGGAGCCCTGGACAAAGGGCCCAACCCAGTGCTTGCAGGAACTATCAGAAAAAAAAAACTTAACAGACGTCGCATTAAACCCATCGCCCTTGATCGTGCCGAACAACCACCCACTGGCTCCAAATTGTCCACCAATAGGTCCCATGGCTCCCTGCCAAGGCTACTAACCAGGGTCCTGGCCCGGTTGGTGGGAAGTTGTCTCCCCATAATTACGTCGCCCGATGCCTGGGTCCGCAGAGCGGGACATTTCCATTGGGACGGAGATTTGCCGTGGAACAATAACATGCGGCAAAGCCCCGTACGTCCAATCATAAATACCCTGGCGACTGGTTGAGGGACTTTGTGTCAAACGCAGGTGGTGTGCAGGAGACGGCTGTCATTGGTTGTGGCTACCGAAAGTCGGTGCACCACTTTTTATCAGATTCATCTGGCGACACCTGGTGCGTCCCGTATATAAGAATCCCCCATGAGCTAATTAGATTTCCCTTTTCTCTTTTTTTTTCTTTAGCCTGTTCTTTCATTCCATAGGGGGATTTAATTTTTTTGCACGAGGGAAAATGAGAGCAATTTCCATTTTCATCTTCTCGCTTATCTCCAGCCTTGTTGCTGCTGAAACTCACACCTGGTATTACGAAGCCACCTGGCTCAATGCCAACCCAGATGGTGTCAAGGAACGTCAGGTGATTGGTTTCAACAACTCCTGGCCCTTGCCCACTCTTAGAGTCAAAACCGGCGACACCGTCAACTTTTACATCATCAACGGACTTGAAACTGCAAACACCACTGTGCATTTCCATGGTTTGTTCCAGAACGGTACTACCCAAATGGATGGCCCAGAGATGGTGACCCAGTGCCCTATTGCTCCTGGTGACACCTACTTGTACAATTTCACTGTTCCTGACCAAGTTGGTACCTACTGGTACCACTCGCATACTGCTGGCCAATATGGTGATGGTATGAGAGGTGTGTTTGTGATTGAGGAAAAGGAAAAGGAGGACTACCCATTCGAGTTCGATGAGGAGGTCATCTTGCCAATCGGTGAGTGGTACCACGAGACTGCTCCAGTGTTGATTCCAGAGTTCTTGAACAGATACAACCCTACCGGTGCTGAGCCAATTCCTCAAAACACCTTGTTTAACAACACCAGAAACAACACCTGGATCGTTGAGCCAAACAAGACGTATTTCGTGAGAATTGTCAATGTTGGTGGTTTCGTCTCTCAGTACTTGTTCATGGAGGACCACGAGTTTGAAATTGTGGAGGTTGATGGTATCTACGTTGAGAAGAATACTACCGACATGATCTACATCACCACCGCTCAGCGTTACGGTGTGTTGATCCACACCAAGAACGAGACTGACAAGAACTACGCCTTCATGAACTTGTTCGACACCGATATGTTGGATTTGATTCCAAAAGATTTGATCTTGAACTCTACCAACTACATTGTTTACGATGAGGAGGCTGAATTGCCCGGGGAATACTTTGTCGATGAGCTTGACTTCTTTGATGACTTTGACTTGAAGCCACTTTCGAAGGAAAAGCTTTTGGACGAGGCTGACCACGTTATCACCATTGACGTGGCTATGGACAACTTGGGTAACGGTGTCAACTACGCATTCTTCAACAACATTACTTACGTTGCTCCAAAGGTTCCAATTCTTGGTACGGTGTTGTCTGCTGGTGAGTTTGCTACTAACTCGTACATCTACGGAAACATCAATGCCTTTGTTTTGCAAAAGAATGATGTCATTGACATTCGTCTTAACAACCTTGATACTGGTAAGCATCCTTTCCACTTGCACGGTCACGTTTTCCAGGTTATTGAGAGAGGTGAAGGTGTTCCTGATGACCAGTCTCCAGTTGCATTCGACCCAGAGAACCATGCCGAGTACCCTGAGTACCCAATGATCAGAGACACTGTTTACGTGAACCCTCAATCGTACATTGTGCTCAGATTCAAGGCTGACAACCCAGGTGTTTGGATGTTCCATTGTCATATTGAGTGGCATTTGGAGCAAGGTTTGGCTATCATTTTGATCGAAGCTCCAGAGGACATCCAGAACACCGAGTCCCAGCAGTTCACTGAGAACCACAAGCAGATTTGCAGAAATGTTGGTGTCAACTACACTGGTAATGCTGCTGGTAACACTGTGAACTTCATGGACTTGACCGGTGCCAATGTGCAACACAAGGCATTGCCAAGTGGATTCACCGCTAGAGGTATTGTTGCCTTGGTGTTCTCTTGTATTGCCGGTATCATCGGTCTTATCGCCATTGCCTTCTACGGTATGGCTGATGTCAAGAACATCGAAGAGGCTGTCATCAGAGACTTGGATGTCGATGTCAGTCTTCTCGAGGATGGCGAACCTTCGCAGGGCTCTCAGGAGATCACTGAAGACACTTCCCAGCAAGGTTCCTCCACGCACAAGTGAGTGTGCAAATAATCTGACTTGGTGATGATAGAAACAAGTGCTGGGTTGCAAGGAAGCAATGTATTGGGCTATTTTTATTAATTGTGTGTGTGTGAAGCGTCCCAATATGTTCTTCTTTGTGATTACTGTTATGAACAGCGTTTCTGTCTTGCCAAGGAAGATACAAATTTACCCTATTTTTTGTTTGAACGGCTCGACTACTTTTTTTTTACCCCTTTTTCTACTCCCCCTACCCCATCTTTATATGTTTTTAATTTTATCCTGTGAAACGAAGTGTAGCTATCCTTTTACTAACGGAAATAAAGAAAGAGGGACAATAATCAATCAATTGCTTGTGTCATAAATTGCCAGAGATTTCCTGTCCAGTTTGGAGTGAGATTCTCACCAAATTTAGTGAATCTACTACCCTGTATAAACCCACCAGGAACTCAAATCTGGGTACAACTTCTCGGATTACGCCAATGTTTGAAGCAGTATACATTGCAGACCGCCAGCACAATTTGGTGTATGAGTATCTTGTGCTGCTGTACGCGCCAGGATTTCGATCTCTCATGAACGGAATCCGCTCCAAATTTGGTGATTTCGACGAGTCGAATCCTCAACCTTTGATTGAAATCAACGAGGAATGCTTTGTCTGCTCAAGACAAACGAAAAATCTACACATATACATGTTGTGTCTGCTGCTGCTCTACGGAAAAGGCAGTGTTTACAATCCATTGATTCCCTATGTGCTCATCAACAGGTTGGTGGAGGTGATGCAAGAATACTTTGGCACTCCACTCACATCCACCAAGATAGATGCGAACAACGACACGTTGACATTGCTCATCAATGAAATGATCGACGATGGCATTCCCAACATCACCAACTTCAACAGGTTGAGGGACTTGGTGCTGCTGAAGAGCTTTCTCTCCAAGATCTTGAGCACCAGCAACGAATTGGCTGCTGCTGCCACCCACAAGTCATTGGCATCACTACTGAAAGTCTCGTCTTCTTCCTCCAAAATAGATGATGAGGTGATTCCTTGGCGCAGATCGAACGTCAAGTACACCAACAACGAAATGTTCGTCGATGTTGTGGAGGAAGTGAATGTGACATTGAGACCAAAACGAGGCCGCAAGAAGACTTCGGCAGCTCAAAACCTCGATTCTGCTTTCTACTCACTGTCGGCTTGGACTCCAACCCAAAGACTTGTCCCAGTCACTGGTAACATCAACGGAAGAATCGACTGCCTCTGTCATGTTAGTGGAGTTCCTCGCTTACAAATTCTTCTCAACCTGGCATCTACATACATCGAGGCTCCTCAATTTCACCCGTGTATCAAGACCGAGAACTGGGATCGGTCTCGATCGCTTTCTTTCATTCCACCAGATGGCCAATCTACATTAATGACATACATGGTTGACTTGGACACTCTTCCCGAGAAGACCCTGCTCAAGATGCTCGGTCTCCTTGAGTTCGACTGTCAGCAGGAGCTAGGCCTCAACCATAATGAGTTCGAATTAAGAATCATTGCTCTGAAACTACATTCGGTCTCCAAGATCGAAAGCATATCCGTTGAAATGTTTGCACATGTTCCCACCACATCTAACAACATTGCAAAGAATGAAAATGAATCTAACGATGTGACAAACATCAAGACAATCAGAGTCACTCACGGCGACTTCAGCTATAAAGGTAATGGAAAGGGAGAATGGACGATTAAGAACTTGTCCACGGGAAACCAGCCAGTATTCAGGGGTTCTATTACCACTGGATCATCAACTGGACTCTCAGAATCTTCATCCACAATCTCTCTTAATGAGAACTTGGTGGATGCGGATAATGGTGTCCCCAAGGCGGTGGCTCCGTTGTACTATAATGTGTCCTTCACCTACAAGGGACATGTGCCAAGTGGATTGAAAGTGGACAGTCTCAAGGTTGTCAGTGCCCAAGGATTAGGCGACTCGGTCAAGCCCTACAAGGGAGTGAAGTATATCACCAAGAGTGGAGATTTCACCATCCGTCTGAAATAGTTTGGAGACATGGATCCGACGTTGCATTGATGGACTATATTTATAACTGCGGAGAGCTTGAGCTCAAAAGCGGTCCCCTAGAGATATCGCTGGATCGTCCTATGTGTTAATAAAGTCTGCTCGAGCAATGGATCGAAAACGACCCTATCTAGTCGGACTTCTTACTCTTCTTCAACTTCTCTTTCTCAGCGTTTTTAATCAAAACATTGCCAACGAAAGTTCCCACGGCCAAAATAGCCAACACAAGTAGCAACAATGGCAACTTGATGGCGTAGTCTCTTGGGAGGAAGAAACTCTGGAGAATGTTGTCTTCATCTAGGAAGGGCAACAAAAACACCCATGCGGTGTAGTAGGAGAAAACACCAGTAGCAACAGCAAGCATTGCCAAACCAATAAGTTTATCACAGACCTAATGTTAGTATTTGAGTGGCGGATTTGTTTGGCGCTAGTCCACATACCATGTCAGCTATTAGTGTTAGAAATCAATACGTGGAATCTTGTAAGGTTACGTGTTCTGAGGAACACCCGTACCTCCGAAACGAGTCCCATAGGTTAGACTGGAGAATTTATGGAAAGCACTCAATTTTGGAGGTGAAGAAATCTTGCTGGTGAAAAATTGTCGATGGTTTTTGGTGGGCGTGTGCATTTTGTTTCCAGCGACCTCTTTTTGAATTTTTAGATCGCATTGTTCTTTGTTTGAGAAAATGGCTTTGGACCCAGAAATCGCGAACTGCTATCATATATTATATTGCACATCAGGTCGTATATCCTAACACATAGAGGATAAAAGACAAATCATTTTGATGGAAAAATTTTCCTGCCGAGCCAGAATTCCAAACTTTCCAAAGCTTTGTCGTATCGTGACTAGAAACGAATCGTGATACACTCAATACTCTCAGAACATCAATTTGCAACCGTCACGAGATGCTCAGCCTCATGCCATTCATGGAATATCTCCATTCGAAATCGGAAAGAACCAAAAGGAAACATCGGCATTATTGAATTTCGAAAAGCATCGAATCTCGGTTCAACATTCGATTTATTGCTCTTTTCTGCTAACAATAGGGGACAGACACTATTCTTATCCTCCCACCATGCACTCCCCCACAATCTGTTCACGACTACTACTTCTTCCTCATGTTCAACAAAATCAAGCTGAGGAAGGCACCTCTCTCGCTCAGTTCGGTGAGTAATGCAATCAAATCATCTGGAAATGCAAACTTGTCACCCGACATCAACGCAAAGCACTTGAAAGCAACTGCAGGCGACCAAATTGGACTTCCCAATGATTCCATAGTAGCAGTGGCCTTCGATCCCGTCCAGTCACTTTTTGCAGTCAGCACAAAGTCAAATGAGATTCATGTCTTTGGCCAGAGCACTGTGGAAGTTGTGTTTGAGCTCAAGTCGCTGGGTTCCATCGCATTCTTGAGATTTGTCAAGGGCATATACTTGGTATGTTGCGAAACATCGGGTGGAATTACCGTCATTTCGCTCAATTCGAAAGAGATTTTGGGCAAATACTCAGCTCCTGGCGCCATTTGTGCGGTGGAGACCGATCCATCCATGGATTGGCTCATCTTGGGACTCAACAACGGTACACTTTTCTTCTATGATGTGGACCGGCTCGCTTTAACGCCAATGAGATTGGACAACTTGCAGAAAGTGGTGATGCCAAAACAGAAAATGTCTCCAGTTTTATCTATAGAGTGGCACCCGAGAGATGTGGGCACATTGTTGATCGGATATTCCCACTGTGCGATCCAGTACTCATTAACCAGTGGTTGCATCAAAAATGCTTTCATCTACAGACTTGAAGCTGGCTCCAGGGGCTTCGAGCACTCCAACATGGTTGAGACTGGCGGCAAAAAGAAGCTTTTTGGCTCAGCCAAGGAGGTTGTGGTTCGCTTGAACGAGGCTCGCTACCATCCTAATGGTCTTCATATTGTTACGGTGCATGCTGACGGAACTTTGGTATTTTGGGACGCAAGCAGCGAAACTCTTTTGGAAGCAAGAACCGTAAAAGAAACTGGACTTCAGAAACGAGGCGAGTCTGTTACGTTGGAAGAGGCCGACAACACTCGTGTCAGATGGATAACAGGTCAGGACCCAGAATTGACACTGTTGGTGATCACTGGAGCATCCAATGCTAAGCCCGACGTGATAAATATCCTTGATTTTGGATACACCTTGAAGTACAGCTTGACATCCCACGAGAAGCAGGCAGATTTCTACAGCCAGCCTCAGGAAGGTCAGCGCAAGGTGGCAGTCAAGTTCAATAGAAGACTGCAAGAACAGGGGCCGCTCGAATACATTGCACATGTGCTTCCATTGGCTGCTGATGCTCAACCATATTTCAATGGGGGTCACAATCCAGCATATGTGGTGTTGGTGTCGAGTTTGGGTGCACTATACTTTAACCAAATCAACCCTCAGGCTCCTTCGGACTTGACTTTGCCATCTTCAGTCACTTCAATTGTGCTGCCAATCACGTACTCCACGATTCAAACTGTCAAGAGAGTCGCCTGGTTCAGTATTATTTCCAACAGAAGAACGGCAGGTGCTCCACTGACTTTGTTTACTGGTGGAGCAGCAGCAAACAAACATTATCCTCGCAGTCTTGGGCTTGATGAGAACAACCACAATATTTCCATTTCCACTCATGAGGATGGAGTCGTTCGGTTGACAGACTTGACAAGCGGAGAAATTAACGACGACGAGTCTACCATTGCCATCAGCTTAAGAAAGACCTTGAATAATGGCACTGAATCTTCGTCGTACCGCCCTGTCTATGCATCGTGCAGTTTCGAGTCTCGTGAGTTAATTGTTGGCTTGGCTAATGGCAATGTGGCGATCTGCAAGTTCACGAAGTCAACCATCAACCCTGCCGCTAATCCTCCGGCTAACTCTGGATACGAGAGCTGTCAAGTTCAGCATGCGAATGGCAATGCAAGAATTGTTGACTTGTCTCGCAGAGTTCTGGGCCAATTTGCTCAACCTTCATTCATGCCTGTCTCTCTTTTGGAGATCGAGTCAAAGGACAAGATCACTTGCTTGAAAATGTGTAATGCAGGCTTCGCCGCCATTGGTTATCAGTCAGGAAGACTCATTGTTTGCGATATCTCTCGTGGTCCAGCAGTGATTTTGAACTTGGATTCCATCACCAAGCATTTGCCATCTGTGACGGGAGAGTGCTACATCACCGCACTTGAATTTGCCATCATGGAGTACGGACAGGATGGCTATTCGTCCTTGCTAATGATTGCAGGTACCAATGCAGGTGGTAATCTTTTGACGTTCAAGATTGTTCCCCAACCAAACGGAGGTTTTGACGTCGCTTTCGCTGATAAGACACTTGGACTTAATTACAAGAGCACAGACACGGCTCCTTCTGGATTGGATAGCATCATGCCCATCAATTCATCCAACGGTGAATCTGCCGTTGCAACTCTTGATATGTTCAGAAGATTGGCACAGAACGTTCTAATTCCCGGATATATTGTGGTGGGCTCAAAGAGAGATTTACGTGTTCTCAAGACACCAAAACAGAAGTTGGCTCATAAGGTCGTCGACGAGACATGCCTTGCTAGTGGTATTGTTCACACAAGACCAAATGGGGCAGTATTGGCTGCTTTGACGGAGACCGGATTTGTCAAGCTCTTCTCCCTTCCTGCTCTCAGTGACGTGGCAGATATCAAGCTTCCCGTCGACATCTATAAGAGGCTACAGGCTCCATTGAAGTCTTCTGCTGCACTTGCATCGTCTGTTACAAGTTCCGGTCAGGTTTTCGTCAAGCTCAGCAAATCCGAGACTCTTGAATTGATTGTCTATGATGAGTCGAAAAACAAAAGTCTCCCAAAGACGACACCTACCGATTTATTGTTCAACGACACAGCCATCATACCCCCTCGTCCAAGTGCTGGTGCATTGCTGTGGGCCAAGGGTCAGACCACCTACATCTCCACGAAGGATTTGGCAATGTTGATTGCAGGCCCTAATAGAAAACCTGCTAAACACTCTGAGAGTCAGTTGGCCTACAACATCAGCCCAGAAGCAAACCCAAACCAGGCTTACGGTGCATACTCCGGCTCAGTTCCTACCAAGGATCAGTCTCCAGCATATGCTCAGCCAGTACGCAAGGGAACTGGTTCCAATCCTTACGCATTCGGATCTCTGGGTTTCATGAAATCCATGAGAGATGGTGTCGATGCCATGGAGGAAGGAATCAACCAGTACGCCAGTGGCATCTCGGAGTCGATGAGCGAAACTGTCGAAAGTTCCAAAAAATCTTTCTACTCGCTGGCTTTGAAGAGCAAGCTTGGAATTTAAGATTCTTTTCGGCATCGTATTAATGGCTGCGAACATTCTGAGAACGATCTAGTGCACTCAGGCTTGGATCAATCCGCGACTGCACACAATGAGACAATGTTTACGTTTCCAATGTCCCAAGTAGAATCCAATAAAAGAATACAGAGTTATGGCTTCGATTGACCAGGAGAACATTCCTGTTACTCCACTGAAAGGGCAACTAAGTCCCAAGGGAGAATATTCTCCGTCCAACCCAAAACGGGCCTTAAAGCCCGTCTCACCTAGCAAATATAATAACAACTCGGTGGGCAAGCTAAATTTCTTGCAGAACGACAATTTGGACAACCATTTCGATTGTTTGCACGGAGCTCACGAGGAAATCAAGCAGCTGCTTGCTGTGATCGAAGAGCAGACCAAACAAACTAACGACGACTTGGAAGAGTTGTTCGCCAGGCTGAAGAATAATAACCAACACTTGAACAAGTTGCTTGAAAGCATAGCAGCATACTCGGATGAGGTCACCACCGAGGGAAATGCCACCAAGAGCGATGTTTCGAAGATATTAGAGCGTCTTGGTGATCTTAGCCCTTCCAAAATTGAGCAATTGGTTCAGACATCAGTCAAAGCTTCAAAGGACGATATAATCAAGGAGATCAAGAACCTCTTGGACGATTCTCGAGAGGACCCAGAAGATTCCAACATCGAAGTGCTACTGAAACTCAATAACGTCGAAAGAGCGTTGAACAAGCTCTCGGATAGCCCATCCAAGGACATTGAGAAGGTATTGGGATCATTCACATCAGAAACTACGAACGAATTGACTAAAGTGTCGGAGCTTTTGCGTCACAGCAGTGACTCTCAAAGATCCACCATAGAGGTTATCACCAGAAAGCTTGATAGCATCCGTGCAGTCGACTCCAACGATCAAACTGCTCACTTAATAAAGCTTGTTGAGCAGCAGAATGAAACAATCAAATCGCTACAGCTTGATCTTCGAGACAAGAAGGAAGCGCAAGAATATGAAGATATGCAACGGAAACACTCTCAACTTCAGACCAAGTATGAAAGTTTGTGCAGATACTACGAGTCAAAGTTCAGAGACTTGGTCAACCTCGAATCGAAGTTCACTGAACTCACAACCACGGTCGATGCTCTTGAAACCAAAATCGGAAGTATCGATTTGCAGAAATACGATCGTTTGCAACAAATGCATTCGGAGAAGTTGGTCCAACTTGCCAAGCCCAAATACAGTTCATCCAAGAAGAGGATTACAAGCATGCCGATCAAATCGGTCGATGGTCTACATGATATCCACGAGCAGAACAACAGCGACGGAGAATTTTAATGCTAAATCATGGTTATGATGCGTTCTAATGATAGTATTTACAAGTTATGTACAAGGTTTCAGTTTTTGGTAATATGGGTTTTACCGTCCATGTACGGTATAAGTGGTTGAGGGATCTTCACGCTCTGGGTCTCTGGATCGTAATTCTGCTCAATTATAGCCACAATCACTCTGGGAACGGCCATGGCGGTACCATTCAATGTATGCACATACTCCAACTTGCCCTCAGAGTTCTTGTGTCTAATGCCCAATCTGCGAGATTGATAGTCTCCACAATTCGAGCAGCTTGTCAACTCTCCCCACGATCCTCTTCCGGGCATCCATGCCTCACAGTCATATTTCTTCAAAGCTGGAGCACCCAAGTCTGTCGTAGGCATATTGAGCATCTTAGCCTTCAATCCCAATCCTTCAATTATGGAAGTTTGGAAAAGACGAAGCTCCTCCAATTCTTCCTTGGATTTGGAAGCTTCGGTAAAGTGAAACAATTCAACCTTCGTGAACTCGTGGACTCTGTAGAGACCAGTAGTGTCCTTGCCTCTTGCCCCTGCTTCTGCTCTGTAAGATCTCGAGACACCCACATATTTTTTGGGAAGCTCAATGGTCGAAGATGAATGCAATGCCCCCAACGGAATCTCTGCGGTACCAGTAAGGGAGAGAGGCTCTGCTTCGATCCCATAGACCTGTTTCTCGTTATTCTGGTCTCTAGGCTTGAACCCACATGCACTTACAACCTCAGACTTGACGATAGAAGGAGGAATGACCATCTTGTATCCGCTCTGACGAGCTTTCGAGAGCGCATATTGGACCAAAGCTTGCTCCAACAATGCACCGTCTCCCACCAAGTAGTACCACGAGGAACCACAGATTCTGGATGCGGTAGCAAAGTCCATGATTCCTAGAGACTCGCCAATCTTCTTGTGATCAATCTCCGTCACTGGCAACGCCGACTCAATCTGCTGCTCAGACTCACCGTGGATGATGTCAACAACTTGTGCATTGAAAGGATCCTGTGGCACAGTGTCGTCCAACCAGTTGGGTAGCGATTCAAGAGCGTTATGAATTCTTCCAGATAATACGTCCAAGTCCGCCTCCAAGGCTCCGATCTTGACCTTGAAGTCAAGTAGTTGGGCTTGCAAATGAGACTTTTCTGTATCACTGCCCAGTTTCATGACACCAGCCATCTTTGCACCGAGCTGCTTTCTCTGGTTGACCAACGAGTTACGCTCATTCTGCAAGTCAATCTCCTTCTGTCTGTTCTCCACAACAAAGTCCAAGTTGGAAGTATCACCATCGCCTCTTCTTTCCATTGAGCTTTTCATTTCAGCACTTCTTGCCACGATTTCCTTATAGTCAAACACTGGACGTTTGAGCGCCGTCGTGCTCTTGAACAGGCTTGCATATCGGCATCCAAGGCGTCTAATAACCATTGATGAAAAATGGGGTAACTACCAAGTTGTCTTGATTTGTCTATTGCCTGCAGTAGTTGATAGTCGAGCCACCTTCCTGCTCCATACTATGTACAAGTAAAATCTACAAATGGCCGATAATCTCCATGGCGCGGGAGTCGGCCTTGCTGAGTGCAGGCTCATCCAATGCATCAGCCAAGCAGTGCCATGGGTCTCGAGTTCCTCCCCACTTGAGAATGCTCTGCTTATACTTTTCACCGGCAGCCCGACTCCATGGATCGGCCTTGAAGAGACCATTCCAGATCTTCTCGGCAATGGCACGGTCTAAAAGATAAGAGTAGTAGACAGCACCGTAGGAGAACAAGTGGGGGAACTTGCCGTGCCAAGTGGAGTACTCATCACTGAATACCTTGAGCCTCTTCTCAAGAGAATGGTAAACTTTGGTCGAGCTGAACTGCTTGAATGCATCCTCGCTGGAGAAGTCAACCACATTTTCGTCATGAAGAACCTGGTCCAAGAGAGCCATCTTCGATTGCATGTAAGTCTCGCACAGCTTGAGCGCATCTCTCTTGGCCTGGTGCTTTGCCAACAATTGAGGTGGTAACTGTTCACCAGTCTTGTGATGGCGTGCGATCTTGCACAACACCCTTGGATCGTTGCTAAACAGTTCCATCAATACCGAGGGAAGCTCCACGAAGTCAGTCAGGCAACGGGTTCCAGACAAGTTGTGGAGCCTGGTGCGTCCTAACATCGAGTGAGTAGCATGTCCCATCTCGTGGAAAATGGTGTCGACCTGCTCCAACGTCAAGAGAGTCGGACAGTCTTCATCGCGGCCAGCGAAGCCAATGACTCTGCCACACTTGGGTCTCAGAAAGTTGCAAACCAAAGAAATCACAGGCAATTGGTAGTCAGAATTGTCACTCAAATGGACGTATTTCAGCATTTCGTTACGAGACTCGCTGCCAAGATCGGAGTTCAATTCACGGGAACAAACAATTGTGAAATGAGATGGGAGCACCTTCGATGACCAAAAGTCAACGTACAAATACCCCAACACTTCGTTTGTGGATAAATCCACATAACTCAACTTTCTCACCTGGTTCTGGTCCCAAGTTTCTCCCTTTTCAGTTTTCTCTGGAACAAGTGCAACATTATAAATGCTTCTGAAAAGCTTATCAAGCCCACTCATGATTGTTCCAACCGACAAGTAATCAGAAATGTTGTCGGGAGTGTCAAGCTCAGAGTTGGCTCCGGACAAGGACTCAAGCGAAGAGAGATAGTCCCTATCCCAAGGTTTCACTTCGCGCAACACTCTCTCGTCACTCACGAGAGGCTTGCAGTTGGGTTTGAACTTGTAGAGACCTCTCATTTCTTTTACCACCCCATCAGGCTTGGCGAGCAAACTTTCTTGCAAGTTTTTCAAGAAAGTGATGACATTGGCAGGGTTTTTGGCCATCTTGTGCTCCAATTGATAATCGGCAAACGACTTGTATCCAAGCATGTTAGCCAAAAGCGCTCTGTACTTGACAAAGTTGTCCAACGTATGAATCTGCTCCTTGGAAGAGTTATGCAATGCAATCCAAACTCGCTTACGAATCTCCTCGGAAGGGCAGCAAGTGAGCAAAGTGTAAGGAACGTGGCCCGTCAATGGAATGAAGATCTCCGTCTTGTTAGCTCTTGGAGCACGCACTTGCATACTCTCGATTTCCTTCTTCAAAGAGCTGTCGTCAAGAGTTTCGAACTCGTGGCGGGGAACGGAGCACCAGTACGATTCGAGGTTGTGTATCTCGTTGCCGAAGGCAGATCCCAAGAGAGAAATCTGCTGGGTGATGGCCACGAAGTTGTCTCTGGTTTCTGGATCCATGGCAATTCCAGACCGCTCAAAGTCCTGGCGCAAATACTTGCCCACCTCAACCTCCTCATCGCTCAACTCTTTGGCGATGTACAGATCTAGAATGTTGGCCAATGTCTTGTAAAGCGGCACGTTGGTGTTGAGTTGGTTCATGAACTCGAACATCATCTCATGGGTTTTCTGAGCGGCGTCCACCCATTTCTGGCTGGGATGGGCCACTCTAATGAACTCTGCAACATCAATAACCCGGCAGAGGATGTCACTGAGCTGGTCCAACTTGCGAATATAGGCTCGACGGCCTTCTTCGGTGTTCTTGGCCTCCACTAACATGACGTGGACCAAGTTTTTGGCCTGAGCTAGTGACAATTCGGAAAAGCTAACGAGGCCCTCAGGAGTTTGGAGCATGCTATTCTTGAAGAGTCCCACATTAGACGAAGTGAAGATGGAGGTCGCTGACTGGTTGAAGTTCTTGAAGTACTTCTGGCTGTCGAAAAGTTTCCGGATTTGCTCAGGCCCCGACGAAGTGCTGAGGGCCCGAGTCAAAAATGGCACAACTTGCCGCAGAAACCTCGGTATTAGGCTTCTCACGAGCATGGCGGTTCACGTATAAAGCTATCGGAGTGAAAACCTTTATCGTTGGTGTGCATACGAATGCAAGGTCCGATCTGGGGATCAGACATGAAATAGACACCTGAGTGGGGCTGCAAGAGGGGCGAAATCGGCAACAAATTCTTCGATTTTATGAAAGGCTGTCAATTCGACTGAAATTTGAGAAATGTATTCTGCTTCCCGTTTTAGCCGAACTCAATACTGGAAGCACTGACCATTTCCCACTATGTCGCACCCCGGCCCAGTAACAGGTATCGGAGTTTGGAGAGGCGAAATAGAAAAAGCCACTTGTAATAACAAAGATTGGCGTATTCTGTGCCTAACCGAATTCCAAGACTTTGGCCGGCTATTCTACCTTCCCTGATCTTCCAGTCCATAGGTGTCGGTTAACAATACCATGCAGTCGATCTGGTCCTCCATATACAGAAAAAAGCTAGTGAACAGCAAGACACACTTAACGCCAATCAGCAACTACAAGTTGATCAATTCCCAGTGTTAACACGCGCCCTAGACAGCATCATATAGCGACGGATAGACCGACTCACCCCGTCAAATCCTCGCTTTATCTACCCATCATGTCTGGGCCAATCCCCTCCGTTCCCCACGATCCGACACCAAGAAAACGAACGGCGCATGATTATCAGTTTGGAACCAAGATTGGTGAAGGCTCATACTCGTCGGTTTACCTGGCGGTGGATTTGTACAACAAGAAGACCTATGCCATCAAAGTGCTTTCCAAGAAACATATCGTGAAGGAGGATAAGATCAAATACGTCAACATCGAAAAGACGACTTTACACCGATTGGGCCAACAGCACCCCGGAATAGTCCAGTTATACTTTACCTTCCAGGACGAGCTGAGCTTATTCTTCGTGCTTGACTTTGCCGAGTATGGCGAGCTCCTTTCCATCATTGCCAAATTTGGCTCGCTTCTGGAGCCGGTTCTGAAGTTCTACATGCTCCAGATCATCGACGCAGTCAAGTTCATCCATCTGAAAGGCGTGATTCATCGTGACTTGAAGCCAGAGAACATTCTTGTTGGATACGACTTCAACCTCAAGATCACTGATTTTGGAGCAGCCAAACTAATAGGCGATGACGACGAGGCGCAAGATGAGAAAATCACTTACGACACCGTCAACAACAATGACAGCTCCAAAAAGGAGAATGACCGGAAGGGCTCGTTTGTGGGAACTGCCGAGTACGTTCCTCCTGAACTCTTAAAGTTCAATGAATGTGGCTTTGAAACAGACGTTTGGGCAATTGGATGCATTCTCTTCCAATTCTTTAACGGGCTTCCGCCTTTCAAGGGAAACACTGAATACCTCACATTTGAGAAGATCATCGCTGTCAACTACACACATCGCAACCCTATTCCGCCAATGGCTAGAGAGATTGTTGACAACATTTTGGTATTCGAGCCTCAAAAGAGATTGACAATCCCTCAGATTCAGAGCATGCCTTGGTTCAAAGGGGTGCCATGGAACGATAGAGACTACATCTGGGGGAGAAAAGTGCCTCGCTTCGAGCCTTTCTCCCAGCAACAGACTCAGACATACAACCCTCCTCCACAAATGAAAACGGGTTCCAATAGAAACATGAACAAGTCTTCGTCAAACTATCAGTTACATTCGCAGATTCTGCAGTTTGACTACAACTTGGTCCCATCCGTCAGTGGAGGCAAGAAGCAATTCCAACCCCCCACCAGAATCAAGAAGTCAATTCCAGGACAGGGTGTTCCCACACAAAGATATGAGCCTGGATTCGCCCCTCAGGATCCAAAGTTTACTCCGCCTTCTCCAACCAGGTCGCATCAATGGAAACCCGTTCAAGGAAGCCCAAACCTCAATTACGGTAATGGACCCGCAAGTATGATGGCTCCACCTACATTGCTGCCTTCTCCAAATGGATTGACTGCTCCACCACCACCACAACCGGTAAATTTGGCTAGTCAGAATGCTGCCAAGATGGCTCTGCAAGCTTTTGCTTCTCCAACTGCTTCTTCTCTCGAGAAGAAGATGGCTGCAACCACCATCTCACCACAAGCTCCTAGAAGTCCTCAAAGAACAAACTTGAGAACCAATACAGCATTTGCTGTGCCAAATACTAGTGGACAAACAATGGGTCCATCATCAGCAGCACCTCAAATTCGTCCTCCACAAGCAAACGTGGCTGCGGCCCCAAAGAAGGCTATCAGAGCCGCATCATCATCGCCAACAATTTCGAAGGAAAGATCGACCTTTCCTAGAGAGAGGACGCAGCTGCCACGGGAACAGCCACAGCCCAAGAATACTGTCACGTTCAAAGAGATTTCATCACTCTTGGAACCGAATGAGAAGATCATTAAGCTCGACACGATCTTGAAGCTGACGTTGAGCAATCGCTTGATCAACAGAACTCCAGGTAGCTTGGACGACGACGCTATTGAGAAGCTTATTCAAAGACATCAATCGATCTTGGACCACAACATGACGCCAGTTGTTGCCTGTGTTTCCAACAAGGCGCGTGTGTTCTTGATCGACAACAGTCTTGATGTCATGATGGTGGATTTGACTGCGAATCAAGGAGGTGACTACCTGATGTACGACTATGAGTTTGAGAGCGTGATCGTCGAAGATGACGCGAGCGGAAGCTCCAAAGGAGAAGAAGTATTCGGGTATCTCATTTTGGAGTTGATCAAAGAAGGAGGCGACTTAGTTTTCCTCAAAAGATTCAGCGAACTTGACAAGAGCCGTCTTAGAGAGCCCACACGGGTTGTGGGCAAAAATGGAGAGACAGTGAGGCTTGGGGCAAATTATGGATGGATTGACTGTCTCATTTATGCTAAAGAGATGGTTGACACAGAAAGCAAACAACCCGAGAAGCAACAACGCAGCAAAGAGACAGCTTCACCAGCCAAAAAGGCACCCAAGCCTGCTACCAAGAAGCCAGCTCCTGTTCCCAAAAAGCAAACGAGAGCACCAACATCGAGACAAACCAGCAGCTCTCAGGGACAGGCAGCAGCAGACTCCAAGAAAAACTTCAACAAATTTGCATTATCAGCAGCTGCCGCAGCTGCTCACAAATAGACAGAGAGAATAGGGAAATGTTGCCGTTTGATCCCGCCCCCACATATAAAGAGAATACTACACTCAACGCATCAGGACATCGTTGATTGTTAAATATCTATGTACGCAGCGCGATCTTAAACTCAGCTAGCCAGTCTTTGTAGTAACATTTATCGCTGAGAACATTGGCTGTTTGTTCCTTGATGATGCTCTCCACGCCCAATTCGTTTTTCACCCAGTTTTCAATGCTTTGGCATCTTGAGAATTGCATTTCCAAGCGGTCGTTTTCATCTTTAAGTGCATAGGGATCAATTCTCAAGTCGTAATTGCCATGAACCTGGGTCTTTTGAGATTCGGTCTTTTCCCGCAAGTCGTGAGCAAAGTCCGAGCAGTACTGAATGGCTTCAGCACGAGCAATCCATTGCGGAAGAATCCGGCGATGGAAATAGTCGTCACACAGTTTGGGGTTGATTTCGTTTAAATGCTGTCTGATGGTGTCATCGGTGGCAATTCTGGAAAGCCGGAGAAATGCCCGGATTCGAGAGGAGGACTCACAGTTTTGTGGAGTGAGCAATGCTGCGGGAGCTCGCTGCGGCTCTGCTTTAGGTTTATATAGAAGATCAGACATGGTCATTGTAGACTAGTGTAATGAAGTGGAGTTGATCGGGGTGAGGAATTATATGCACAGTGGGCAATAGGTAGGTGACCAATCTCCGAGACATGGGTCGGTTTTGGCAGGTGAAAAGGGCTCAATTGTGAGGGAAGCATGGGGCACGTTTTCTGTCAATGTGAATTAGATTCCAAGTGCTCTATTTTATGTTCGTTTTGGTGCTTCATACTAATTGGCTTGGGTGAAATTCTGTGAGTGATTCGCATTCAATTTGACCACATGAACATAATCAAATCTGGCTGCGAACTGTGGTTCAAGGCTCACTTACAGTGCACCAATGCAACAAGAAGTGATATTTTTTCAGCAAAACTTTCGCTTTTGAATTCTGGATCATGAAATCATCCGCCACTCTTTCGTCTTCCACGCCTGTATCGTTGGTCTTATCAGTGCAGTGGATCTCCATCCAGATCCTGGATCTCACTCTGTAGTACGTAACTACCAAGCACCACCGCCTTCAATGCCAAAAGCAAACCAATTGATGAACAAAAAAAAAAAACGGAAATTGAACTTCGCTTCGTTTCATCCAGAATCCACCAAAATTCTTCAACTTTTTCTCCACATCCACCGAAATAACTTGTTCCACTTCCCAATCTTCCTCCTCCACTCCACGTGACCATTCTCGCTATCAGACTTGGACATACCGTGGTCACCTCCAACTCGCCTTGCCATGTCCAAACCGCTTGACTCCCCCAGCAACGAGTCCGCATACAACTATGCGTTTGCGCTCGCAATGAGGGACCATTTGGCCGAAGTCGAGACCAGATTTGCTGCTCTCCCCGCCGAGGACTTCCAGTCACTAGAGCAGACGCTCTGGGCGCAAGATATGACCACCAATCTTCATCTTGTTGGCGAATTTGGGTTGCACAGATTGGCCGAATACTACCGCAAGGAAGATTTGGCCTTGAACAGCCCACAGGGCCAGTATAAATCGGCATTGTCATACACTATGGAAACCCAGCTCTTGGGCCCCAGAGTGAAGACCATCCATGACTTTTCCACCGAGCAATTGTTGACTAAGGTGGACGAGGTTGCTCCATTCACAGGTGTTCTGCTATACACGAATCAGCTCAGAAAGAAACTCTACTTGGTTCTCACCAATGCCGCAAAAGTGGTCACTGGGGCCACCGGATCGGATCCCCAGATCTTCCTGGCCATATCCACAGTGTTGGCCGAGTACTTGTCCCACATGGCTGCAGACATGTCGTCACAGCTCGATATCGGCGCTTTGTCAATGCATATCGACTCCACGGTGTCTCACCTTCGGCACAACAATACTGTCTCGTGTGAATACTCGAACCTCTTCAAGGTTTTCAGAGCCATGTTGGCCTCGCAGCTAGAGGTTGCCAGTACTAGAGTCGACGAAAAGGTCACTACTCTGGACCTCGTTCTTCGGCTCCGTGAGACTGGAAACAACTTGATGAGCATCTCCTCTTATCCCCAGGCTATAAAAGTCTACACCGAGGCTCTCGACTTGTGTGACTGGACCTGCTCCAACAATATCCCACAGCTATACACTAATCGTGCTATTGCGTTCATTGGCCTCAATTGCTTTGTTGAGGCGGTGAGTGACTTGGATCATGCTGTCAACTTCGACAGAACATTTGTGCCAGCGTGGGCTCAGTTGGGATACTGTCATCTCTACTTGGGATCGGGGCTTCTTGCTTTGCGCTGCTACCTCACTGCTCTTCGGTGCGTAGCTGGTGAGATCTATCCAGAAAACTTCCCAATCAGCCAGGAAATGCGTGCCGAATACACCAACAACAAGGTTCTGACATTCATGCCTCAGTTCGTTCAACGGTTAGTGCAGTCGATCATTCTCTCCGAGAAAAGAGCCCTTCAGCAGCGTCTGAGTTCGGTGACTGTCCAGGAGCTCACCACGAGAACTCGGGCTATTTTGGCTCGCCTAAGAGCTGCTTGTGCTCCAGAAGATTTGAGTTACCTCTCTTACACCTTGGAGAACGCCGCAGAAACGGTGAGAGCAACAGCCACCAGAGCAAATCGTACTCGTCCAAGTATTTTGACTCCGGATGTGGCTCAGGACATCATGGCCAGCACCAATGTGGAAGCATCAGCAGTGACAATTCTGCCACCTATTGTTCTTGGAAGCAACGCTAACGCCACCGCTACCAGACCTGGTGGAGCTGCTGTCAACAATGCATCTGATTCAACGGACACAAATGGTCCTGCAACGACAGCAGAGACAACCGCAGCAGAAGGGGCCCCGGCTCAGGAAACTCCAGCTCAAGATGCACAAGCTCAGCAAACCTTCACTTTCAATTTTTCCGAGGATGCTCCAGAAGGATTGAGAAGTATGTTGAATAACCTTGGCGAAGCGTTCGGTGACATTGTCCAGAACCAATTTGCATCTAATGCCCGGCCAAATGGTTCCACCGCACAGGGAGAAGGCTCTGGAGGAGACACCCAAGCACGGGCTGCCAACGGTGAAGCTACGCCACAGACTGGGAGTGTGAATTCTAATGGGGGTCCGGGCCAGACTGAAACTCGGACTCCAAATGCAACTGCTGAGTTCCGTGGCCCATTAAACACATTCATCCCAGAGCTTACAGGAAACCTTGGAGGCATAATCTCGCAGGCCCTCAGACACCACCGTCTGGTAATGAGAGATCGCTCGAGAGTTGGAAGTCCAATCACCAGGCAAACTCCAGAGCCCGCAGGCTCACCATCGCAGGTTCCTGGATCCTTCCCCTCTGTGAGAGTTACGGCCTCTCCAAGTTCCAGACAGACTAATGGAGTAGCCAACCCTGGTGCGGCATCGCAGCCACTTGTCGAAACACAATCTGTTGATATGACTCCAGGAAACTCTCGAGACCTGTCTGTTCGGCCCGATGATACTGATATGCCTGATGCTCCGGATTTGGATTGAGCCTTTTCATCAGTCTCCATGGTTCGCGATAATCCAGTCGACCTACAATCTAATATCTACGAGAAATTGCAGCAATTGTAGCCCGCAAATATGATGGAAATCCCCCATCCGATCTTGTTGGGATAAATCCATCTGATTAATCTGATCAATAGATCATGATCCATAGATCATCACCATTGTGACCCAGCCTCCAACTTAGCTGCCTGCAGTACGAGATAAGATAATGAATGTGAGAGGCATAGGAGTTTCTCAAGAACTCAACTCACACCATGGCCGGATTAGAACAATCGCTCTTCCAACTCAAATTCACCGCCAAGCTGTTGAATAGACAGGCGGCTAAAGCTGCAAAGGAAGAGTTGCTGGAAAAGGCAAAGACGAAGAAAGCCATGATGCAAGGCAATAATGACATTGCCCAACTCTACGCACAGAACGCCATCAGAAAAGCCAACGAGAGAGTGAACTTGCTCAGGCTAGCCTCCAGAATTGACGCCGTTGCGTCCAGAGTCCAGACTGCCGTCACCATGAGATCTGTCACTGGCAACATGTCACAAGTGATTCGGGGAATGGATAAGGCGCTTCAGACGATGAACTTGGAGAAGATCTCGCTCGTGATGGAGAAGTTCGAGACGCAATTCGAAGACTTGGATGCGCTGACCAACTACTACGAGTCTGCCACCAACAACGTCAATGCCTTGACTACTCCTCAGGAGGAAGTGGACGAGCTAATGAGCCAGATTGCCGACGAGGCCGGCATTGAGATGAAGCAGGGTTTGAACGAGACAAAGGTGGACATTGTTGCTCCACCCGTGACCATTACCGAGGAGAAGGAGGACAAGCTTGCTGAGAGATTGCGGGCATTGAGGAACTGAGTACAGATATTGGATAATATACAACGTTGCGAGATTAGAAATTGTGCCAAAGGAGAGAACATGCACTATTGTTTTCCTGGGAATAGGTGTTTAGAAACTCAAGAAAGTACTGATAATTCTACGGCAGCACCAGGACAATTGTGAGGCATCGAGAAATTAGAGTGAGGCATTGAGTAATTAAGTGCACTGAGAAAATGGAGAGTGAGAAATTAGAGTGAAAGGCAGTGAGAAAATAGAACGAGAGGCTACTGAGCACTGGAAGTGAGACACATGGCCAAATACCACTGCCCACGACAGAATCAAAAAAGCAAAGAAACAATAACCAGAAACAATAACCAGCGGCTTTCCCACCCCAAGTTCAAGCGTAATTTCCCTCTTGAAAAATAGCAAAACCGCCTTCTCTCCATGACTAAAACATCGGTGGCCGTTGGGGCGGAGATACCCGTACTGCAGACAACAAACCACACTGTACCTTTTTCCGTCATCTCTCCAGCAATCCCCCTCCAGTTCAGGCGATTCGATCTTCACAAAAAACCCTCCCACCTGAAAATCCCAAACTGCCCCTGCCCCCAAATCCCCGACCCACTCCCGCATCTCCAAAGCCCCGGGCCCGACCTCCGGCGCCCAGACAAGCCACCAATGAAAATGCGGAAGAAGCCCGCCTGCACAGGCCCCGGTGCCCCAGTACAAGGGTGTGGCACCTAATAAGCTTGCTTCCGGGACCCCAAACTCCTTTCCGAGAAACTCAATTGCCATGCTTTCCTCGACTTTGAGAACCGCCCGCACGTCCAGAACCGCGTTTGCCGCCATTGGCGCCGTCAGAACCAAGGTGTCGTTGCCAGACTTGGACTGGGACTTCAACGCCTTGGAGCCATACATCAGTGCCCAAATCAACGAGCTCCACTACCTCAAGCACCACCAGACCTACGTCAACGGCTACAACCAGGCCACCGAGCAGTTTGCTGAGGCCAAGGCCAAGGGCGAGATCAAGAAGACCGTCGAATTGCAGAAGGCCATCAACTTCCACGGCGGAGGATACATCAACCACTGCTTGTTCTGGAAGAACTTGGCTCCAGAGAAGCAGGGCGGCGGTGAGCCTCCATCGCTGGACAGCGAGTTTGCCAAGAAGATCAACGAGCAGTTCGGCTCGCTCGACAACTTGAAGGCCATCACCAACGCCAAGTTGGCTGGCATCCAGGGTTCCGGCTGGGCCTTCATTGTCAAGAACAAGGAGAACGGCGGCGAGTTGGAGGTGGTCACCACCGCCAACCAGGACACCGTCACCGGCCCATTGGTGCCATTGGTGGCCATTGACGCTTGGGAGCACGCCTACTACTTGCAGTACCAGAACGTCAAGGTCGACTACTTCAAGGCCATCTGGAACGTTATCAGCTGGAAGGAGGCCGAGAAGAGATTCTTGATCAACTAAGCCCACTAATATATGATTAAACTGTAACTCGCACTTTGTAGATTGGAATATGGATGTCTTCACTAAAAGGTGGCTGCTCCCAAAAGCGAAGCAGCCTGCTTGGCGTCCACCACCACCTCGGCCTCCTCGGCCTTTCGGAGCCGGGTCTCCTTCTCTGCCTGCTCCTCTGCTAAGCTTCGGAATGTTCGGGACGTCCACGAGTCGCCGCTGGCAGCCTGGGACTGGGTGAGGTTGTGGTGCATCTGAGAGAGATTGTCTCTGTTCAAACGTGATAGCCCGCCCTTTTGATCAATGATACGCACGTCGAGACGGATATTCTCAAGGTGCTTCAAGAGCTTACGATGCTGCTCCACTCTGCAGAGAGAAAACTGCTTCAACATGCGCTGGAACTTGCCTTCAACAAACGTAATCACCTCCTTCCGCTCAAACATCATCTCTCCAGAGATTCGCTTCACTTGCATGTTGAGACTCTCCTCTGCCTTGGTGGCATATTCAAGCGAGCGCAATGCTTCGTCAACCTTAATTGGGTCGAGCGACGCCTTGCTCTTGATTTTAGTGGCCTGAATGTGCTTAGCCTTGGTCTGTGCTTGCGCCTGTAGCAACTCTCTCATGATGAGGTGACGGTTCGTCAATGCCTCTTTGATTTCGTAGAAGTCGTTCACAAGTGCACGAGTGCCGTCTCCCAACGTGCCCAGATCACTTATCAGCTGGATCAAGGTCAAGTCGCTCTGGATCTGAGTCACCTTCGCAAGCTTTTCCCACATGTTCTTCATCCCGATATGCACCGTCTCAAACTGGGATAACCCTTTCAATTTGGTGCCGAGCTCACTGATATGGGCAGCCAACTGTCTCTCGTTTTTCTGGTTCCTTTCCAATGCCTTCTCCAATTTCTGACAGAGCAAGTATGCGGACTTGATGATGGGTCTGAAATCTGCCAAATCCGTGTATGGATCGTATGGCACTGCCAACTGCTTCAATGTTTTCCGAACCAAGCCACTGGCCACCAGTGACTTCTTAGCCGAGTTGATCACCGTGTAGCCAAAGTCGCTCTCGATGAAAAACACAAACTCGTCGTCCCGAACTAAGAGAGGGTTCTTCGTCACTCGATCAAACCATTCCTGCCACACATACATGAGTTGCTTGGCCTCGTCCTCCCCACCAGTGGGGTAAGATGTCTGGGGCAGCGGGATCACGGGAACAAACACCTCCAAGTTCGATATGATCAAGTAGTTGTTGAACTTGACCACCTCGTTATACGTTCGGCGAATATCCTTGTACACACGTTGGCGGTACTTCGTCAATCCGTTGACTTCTGCATCAAACCTCAAGATTGGGTTCGAAGTCTTGTTCTTCTCCACGGCCCGTAGCACGATCCGCATGGAGTATCTATCAGTAAATCTTTCAGGAAGCAATTTCGCCAATTCTTCTCTCACAAGCTTGCCTTGATTGGCCTCTTCAGACTGATCTCCAGCATCAGGATCGTCTGAAGTTAGTGGCTGAGTGGGTTGCGGGTCAGATTCGTCATGATTAGCTCCGTTTTCCTCGGAAACCACGTCATCTCGTGGCTCAGCAAACGGATTATTGTCCTCGAAATCGTCAGGATTGTATGCGATGGCAGAGGCCATTTTGGTGACAATGTCCAAGTGTGGTTTATATGAGAGTTATGGGCTTTCCTGTGCACACCCAACCCAAAATCTGGAGTTGGAGTTGGTAGAGAAAAGGACAGCTAGAATATACAATATAGCTCCTTAGAAAATCAAAAATGGAAGCAATTGAAGCTCGCTTACAAAGAAAAACTGATCACGTCAGTCAAAGCGTCCTGGTTATGATAAGTCACATTGGTAAACTACTCAGTACATACAAGAATGCTCTCTGCGAGCTAGAGTCTCTCCTCCGCCATCACACCAGAGCTTTTGAAGATATTGTAACCCCAGAACCCAATCACGTTCAACACGCCCACTCTCCATCCGTTAAAGAGTCCCAACGTGCGGAATCTCGTCCAGAAGCTCAAGTTGTGCTCGTCTTCTGCCAACAAGTGCGACGAGTCCCACCCATTGAATGTGACGATAAGATTCTCTTCAGGGTCGTCGATGGTCACCACACGGCAAGGGTCCTCGGCATGCGACTTTGGTGTCAACAAGAACCGCACCTGCTCCTTACGCAACATGTTCTCGACCGGCAACTTGATGAAAAGCTCCATGATCAGTAGCATCAAGTTCACCACAGTATAGAGATTGGGCGACAGGTACGAGTCGATGTTGTAGCGCACAAACAACAAGTATGGGGCCAGTTTACGGAACACGGTGGTGGAGAACTGGTAGAGCACAGTGAGTAAAGCGATGGTTGGAGGAGGCCGGAGAAGGAATGCTCTGGGGAAGTTCCGGATGGAATCGCGAACAGACCGTGGATTAATGGCCAAAGTCTCGGGGCCCAGCTCGCTGAGGCTTGAAACCGATTGGGCAGGCGAAGAAGCAGCTGCCCACTGGGCAGCATCCGAGTCTGAGCTTGGAAGCTCATTTGATGGTGGAGTCTCTGGAGAAGGCTTGTTGAACTGCGTGAGCATGAACTTCACCTTGATCAAGTCCAATGGCATCAAAATCACGCCCGCCAAAACACAGGCCAGTACCGAAAGCCAGAGCGACTTGGCTGGCTCGGTGGAGTGGGTCAAGTCAAGGAAAAATGGGTCCGGAATCGAGAGGAACGGAGACAAGAAGCCGGTGATCCATGCCTCGATGGTGTGCGACAACGTGTAGTGGATGAACGACGCATTGATACCTTTGAACAATGCAAATGGTCCGTCTTTGCCTGAGATGGCCGTCATGATGTCGATGGTGTGTCTCGAAATCGGATGGATCTTGTATGGATTTCTCGATCTCGGAGGAGCAACTGGTGCCGCAACCGGAACAGTTTGGGAGGGCGTTTTTCTGTGGCGATAGACAGAGGTTTCTGCGTCGGTGTTCAGCTCGAAGTAGTCGATCTCCTCCTCCTCGCCAGAGAGATTGTCTAGTGCTGAGGCGTTCATGTCGTCCGCTAAACGAGAGTAGTTGCCATCACTCTTGACAGGCTGAGCAAAGTTGAAGTAGCCGACCTGGAGCACCAAGCGAACGATCTCCAACGGCTGTGAGAGAAGCACTTTGCAGTAGTTCTTGACAAAGTTCCACACCAAGTTCTTGGTGAGCTCCCCCAAGTTGTTTAAGTCGAAGTACTCCAGAATCTCCAAATCGTAGACGTAGTTTTTGTCGGCCGCCTTGACAAACAAGTCGCTGGACGATTTCTTGACTGCCAGCAAGCCAACTTTCCCTGGAGAAAAGTGACCCGACTGGTTTGAAAGGTTGTGGCCCAAGGAGGCAACAATAGGCTTGTGGGTGGTTGTGTCTATTAGCCCAACTCCGGGCTTAAAGATCACCAGGTATCCGGCATTGAACGAGTCGTGGTCGTAGTAGGGCCGCAATGGGTTATCTCCAGACATTGCTGGCTATTATGTGGGAGATGGAAATGGTGATAAGTGAGGCAATAACTGTGTGGGGCGTGCAGGTTTAACTTGAGAGTTGATGCCTGGAGACGTTGCGGTAGGTGTGTACTTTTATGAATTTGAAGACTTGCAAATGTTTTTAGTGGAATATTTGAAATTCCAGCTTCCTTGGATTCTTGAAGATCCTTTTGTGGCTTCAATTGGGGCCAAACTCGTAGATTGCGTGTGGAGATGCTTCAGATCTCGAAATGCGCAAGTTGCGACCAGTTGCAATGACTGATTCTAGGCGCAGGCCCCAAAATGCTAGAGCAATGACTCGTTTTCTTCACCCTGATGAGAAGAGTTCAGATCTGCTTGCTTGGGTCTTTTGGTGTTTCGGCCAAGCAAGTAGTCTGTCTTACCTATAGTTAGCTTTCCGAGTTGAGTCCAACGAGCCCTCTTGTGAGGTATCTGAAGTTGCCCAGTATCCTTCTCTCCCACTGCGATCTTGGAGAGTGTTTCAGGAGCCGTAGAAACATGAACAGATACCAGGTGTCCAGTTTTCAAAACAAGGCTGGCGATATCTAAGAGTTCTCTCGATAAGGTGAGGCAACTTCATTGATCCTTTCTAAAGAGCACCAATCTCAGGACTGCTTCAGAGGCATGAATCACTCTGTCAAGTCTCTCGAGACATCTCGCTCTGGGACATGCTTTCGATTTCAACTTTTCCTTCTCAAATCAAAACATCATAGACTTAAGCATCGGCCTTCTTCAAGTCCTTGGACCGCTCAATTAAGAACTCTCCAAGCTCGCGAAGAGGATCCTCGGGCTTCTGTTTGGCCATCAACTTGAGTCCCTCAAGAAGATGAGCAGTCAAGTTCTGGTTCAAGTATTGTCTCACAGAAGATCCACCCACCATCTCATGAACTGGAGGCTCCTTGTGGTTTGGAACAGATTGTTGCTTCACATGTGGTGCTGACTGAGTCAGAGGTGCTGGTTGGGCTGCCGGTGCTGGTGCTGTTTGAGCAGGTTCAGAACTTGCAATGGTCGAAGAGTTTTCGATCAGCTCCTCTGTCTTAACCTTTTTCGCTGGTGGCTCTTCTGGCAAGGGATCAGATAATAGGGATGACACTTGAACGGTGGAAGTGTTGCCATTTTCAGGCTTGACTGGGTTCTGAAGCGACTCGGTGGTTGGATCCATTGTTGACATAAATGGACGAAAGAAAACCTCAATGAATGGATTTAGAAAGACAATTTCAAGACTGTCTGAATAAGCTGTTTCGATTCGCGATAAGACCCTGCAATTACAGACTTCACGACAAAAAACTGGAGGGTTGAAGCTGTTGAATGGTGCCAGACCTGCGCCTGCACCCAAATCCACACCAAAAGCTACCGTCTACTACACCATTATCATGGATCCATTCAATGAGGTGGAAGAGGACTGCTGGAGTCAAATTAATGCTCTCACCGACTTCATCAATAGCACAAAAATCATCACCGAGGATGCCAAGTTGGATTTCCTGAACAACCATCAGGAATTGGTGGAGACGTTGGAAGACTTGAAACAGGCAGTCAAGATCCTGGAGTCTAGTCCATCACAGTTCTCGTTGACGCCCGCGAATATCGTGGAGCGAAAGCAAATCTTGGCTCAGTTACAGCAAAAGATCGGTGCTCTTCAAAGTGAGTGGGATGCCCGGGTCAGCAATCCACACCGGTTGAGAGAGGTCACAACAATGTCCAACAGAATAAGCCAGGAAGGTGCCAACCCGTTCAGCGATACGCAGAGAATCGACCTGGAGTTCAACCAGTTTCAACAACAGGAGCTCATACAATCGCAGGATCTTCAGCTTGACCAGATCCATCAGACCATGCAAAGCTTGAACCAACAGGCCACGCTAATGGGAGGCGAGTTGGAAGATCAAGGATACATGCTCGATGATTTAGACCAGGAGATGGACACCGTGGGCAACAAGCTCCAACGGGGATTGAGGAGAGTCAACTATGTCATCGAGAAGAATAGAGAAACCGCCAGCAACTGGTGCATCGGGATTCTCATGGTGGTCTTGTGTATCTTACTAGTGGTGCTACTTGTAGCCTGAGTACGAGGCTACAAAGTTACTGGGGATATGAATGGGTCCCATGAAATAATCTGGATATGTTAGTGAATGGAACACATAATAAGAAATGCGTAGTGATAATCAGCCAAAAAATATAAAGGTAGCTAGGTTTTTTCCACACCGACAGAAAGTCTCGAGCCAAATGCACTCAGAGTCATCATAATCACTGCAACAAGTGTACATACTGTTTGTAGTAGCGAGTTGGTAATTGGAATAGTGAGGAAATGCGGTCCTTATATAATTTTTTTTTTACGGCATCTAGTTACCCGCAACTGAGGCCAAAGGGCTACATAGAATGAAGAAATGCAACTCTTTGAGTTAGGGCAAATTCGAAAACAAAAATCCGATTTCGGAGACTAGAATCCAATCATTGAACCCAGAAGCAAAATTCAAAACACTATAAATCTCTTTTATCTGCGCTCACATTATTAGTCCACTTCAATTTGATACCAGGGTATCTATTCCCACAATTTCTTTGGTGAAATAACCTAAACTCGATTTGGACGGGCCAACTCTTTCTTTCAAACAAGATAAACTATAATTTCCTATCTCTTTCCTG
This sequence comes from Sungouiella pseudoflosculorum, assembly GCA_030674735.1. Taxonomy (NCBI): domain Eukaryota; kingdom Fungi; phylum Ascomycota; class Pichiomycetes; order Serinales; family Metschnikowiaceae; genus Sungouiella; species Sungouiella pseudoflosculorum. The sequence continues at coordinate 607,750 of JAKUAO010000007.1, forward strand.
TAAAAATGATAATCTTGCTTCAAATCGTAACCAAGTGATTCTTGGTCTGTCTTGGGTCACGTGCATCAACAACCACCAAACAGAACGGAATCAATACTCCAAACTTATACCCCACCACCATGTCTAATCAGGATAAATATCGGTACCGTGTGGAGGTCCAACAAATGATGTTCGTTTCGGGAGAAACTAACGATCCCCCAGTGGAAACGACATCTTTAATTGAAGACATTGTGAGGGGCCAGGTGATAGAGTTACTCCTCCAATCTACAAAAACAGCAGCATCAAGAGGCACCCGTTCAATTGCGCCTGAAGACGTGATCTTTCTTATAAGACACGACAAAGCAAAAGTTAATAGACTCATCACCTACTTGTCGTGGAAAGATGTGCGTAAGAACACCAAGGACGAAGGTGGGGGAACAGAACAGTTTATGGAACAAGAAGGTGCAGCTGGCGGAGGTGCTCCCGGTGCTCCAGCGAATGACCAGTCGAAAATGGTGACGCGATACAAGAAATCAAAGATCAGATTGCCTTGGGAAGTCCAATTTATGTTCAGCGAACAGCATCTAGAAACAGCAGAGGAAGCCGAGGAAGTCGACGACGAAGAGAAGGCAGCCACCTTGGCATCTCTCAAACGTTTGAAAATGGCCGACGAAAGAACGAAAAACATGACAAAGGAGGAATACGTTCACTGGTCGGAATGTAGACAGGCATCTTTCACATTTAGAAAGGTGAAGAAGTTCAGAGAGTGGGCCCAGATCGCTCAAATTTGTGAATCGAGACCCAACGACGATGTTATTGATATCTTGGGTTTCCTCACTTTCGAAATTGTCTGTTCTCTCACTGAGGAAGCGATGGGTATCAAAGCAGCTGAAGAAAAGCTCATCCAGCAGTCTCTCCTGAAGACAGGTTTACTTAACAAGGAAATTAACAAAAGAAAAAGGAAATACTTGTTCGATAAACCAGACGAGTTGGCAAAACCTATCCAGCCATATCATATTGAGGAGGCTTGGCGAAGATTGCAATCCACTGACTTCAAACACAAGGCTGCGAGATCTTTCGGTGGAGGCATGTTGAAGTACGGAACAAGGTTGATTTAAGTGATGCAATTTGTCTATTGACCGGAGGGTCCAGTCTTCAAGACTTCCTCCTCGTTACTATAGAATCTTCGCCACCCCAAGAACGATTCTAAGTTGATGTTTTGTCCTTCCTGTTGATACTTCACATCCATTGCTGAAATTGTCTTTTGAAAGCGACTCCATTGTCTTGTGATAGGCGCAAGATCCAAAAAGAATGGCAGGGGTGACATGCTGTAACACGTTGACGTGTCTGGTAGCGGCTGTGTCTCAATAAGTTCCTCGACTTGCTCAGATGATGATCTGCTTCTTGTTTGCGATCTGAGGAATTGAAGTTCTCGGACAAACCGAGGTATTCTTTTCTTTCGGGACGAAATGAAATCAGTGACAATTTCACGAAATTGATTATGCGCCAAAAAGGGCCGTGTTTCTCTGTAAGTCTCTCCGTGTAAACTCTCTTGTAGCTGATTGCCAATGTTAAGCTCATGTGTCAAACAAGGCTGCTTTGTTATCAAGGAATCATGAACAACAAAGATATCCAACAACTCATTGACGTGAGAATCATGCATGAATTTCGAAGTTGTATTCTCACTAATGACATCTGCAGCAGATAAAACTTCAATTTGGTCGGCAAAGTCTTCCAAACTTGTTTCTGCATTTTGACCAAGTATCAAGTTCGATTCACAATCGAGATTGACGATCTTTCCATTTGGGACTCTCTGTTTACAGCAGAGCCACTGGCAACTCATGATTGCCTTCCGTAGATCAAAGCTCTCATTGGATTTGCACTCATCCATGATCGTATCCTGAAGTTTAGCACTCAAGTTATACCCATGACTGTAGGCACAGAGCCAAAGGTATTGCAGAAGCGATTGTTTGTCTGTGTTCGCAAGATGGATGATGGAATTTTGCTCAACAGCCAAGTCCCATATGTTGCGAGGAATCACTTCCGGTTCCGTAACTGTGATAACAATGGGTCGCTTGGAGAAGTTAACGACATCTTGTACCACTGTCCAGAACGTTTTATCCTGCTCGAAAAGAATATCACAATCTTCGAAGAGAACGACACCTTTCAGAAATGTTTTTGCTTTCGCTGCCAGATTCTGATTGATGATCTGAGTAGTACAGAACTCTTTCAACGACCCGTATAGATCCTTCCTTGATCTTTGCTGGCCAGCATTAATCTCGTGCACGTAGCCATCTAATGCGTTCATTGCAGCATAAACCGATGACGACTTACATGATCCAGTCTCACCACTAATGATGAGGACAGGGACAAATACATCTTCCTCTGTCTCTTCGCCTTCGTCATAATCGTCGTCCACAATGAAATTCATTTCAGCTTCTCTTTTTCTCTGTTTTTTGGCCTGTTCTCTCAATTTCACATAACGGGGTGTTTTCGTTGATTGAGTGGAGAGAATTGCGAATGCGTTCTCCATCCAGTTTTGAAGTTGATGCTTCGACTCGTTCGGTAGAAGCAGGGTTGCCAAGTTCGGTGGCTGAAATTTTTGGGGCCAGTTCAACGATGATTCACCTCCATTTTGAGCAAGAATAAACTCCTCGTAGATGCGTTTATGGGCAGAATTTGTGAGTGCTAGAGGCGCATGAAGTGACACTTCCTTTTCTATCAGGTCTAGCTCTGCAAATTCCACTTTGATGCTAGGTGTGCTGAGAGCCTCTCTCGTCATTAACAAGGACTCAATGCTTTCTTCTCTTGGTATTTGTTCCTCAACTGGCGGTGCTTTTCTCAAAGGTAGCTGGTGGAGTTTTTCTGATGAATGCAATAACTCCTCTGGCCCACATACATGCAATGAGGATCTCGGGATTGGTGGTGGCATAAGCTCCGTGAGTCTTTGAATTGGCGTCAATTTCGGAAAAGCGCTTTGGCTGGCAGTTTGCATCATCATTGCAAAGACGCTATCGGCACGCTTGCCGTTCTGGTTCCCGGAACTCTTTGTGTAGAGAGGATTGCTTGTCCTTTGTATCTCTTTCAAGAAGGCAGTAGGAAGTGTAAGCTTAACCTTGAGCGATGGCCGTTTACCCATTAGAGTTGACATAATGCTTTTCCCAACACCAGTGTTTCCCTTTGACATGAGTGGATTCTCAAACTGCTTGATCGCAGCCAATTTGGATGGGTCCAATCGAAGTTTCACTTTGAGAGTCCAATCTCCCTTTGAGTTTTTGGTACGTTTTGGAGCGAACGAGGAGAATAAGTCCCGTGCTGCTGCACGTTTGCTAGCAAACTTCTGTTCTAGTAGCTTGACTGGGTCTTCCTGGTGCTTTGTTATGGGTTCTTCGTCGATCACTTCAATCACAGGAGCTTCCTCGACGATGTCCACTACACACTCAACCACCTTCTTCTCTCGCTTCAAGAAATCCTTTGCCAGAATCAGCTTGCCTTCTTTGAACACTTTCAGCTCAAGCTCAGCCAAAGTCCTTTGTCTCTGTACTTTTCTTTCAAACTCCATTGCATCGAATGACGTGTCTGTAACCTCAGATAGTTCCTCAGTCAGGGCACTGGAGTCCCAAAGGTTGCTGTCAATGTCAAGTTTCGGTTCTGCAGCCTCCAACTCCAGTTTGGGTTTGGTATCGGGATCTGTTCCTTCTATGTCTTCAGTGCTCTCGAGCGAGTCTGTTTTGGTATCGACTTTTGGCTTTCTGCCTCTCTTTGGCTTATTCTTGTTTTGCTTTCCTGATAGTAGAGACATGAGAGAGTTCGCTTTTGATTCAACTTTGGGTGGTTCGTCAATATCGGTGATGTCCTCGGTCATGGCACCAGACCCTGAGGAATGAAATGTAGCCATCTCACTTTCTGATCCAACAATGAGACGCCTTAGACTTGTGGATCCTCCCTCCAGTTCTAGCAGCATCTCCTATAGTTAAGAGAAAGACGCGGTTTAGTATAAGTAGGTGTGCGTGTATGGAAGTTTTGGTGTGGAGAACTTAAAAACGAGATTCCAGATCGACGAGCGGAACCAATTCACTTCTGGCTTTTTAAATTTTTGAAATGATAATTCTTAACTTAACTTCTTCTTCTCTTTTTCTTCTTCACTGAATTTCACGTATATTGCCGAAATGCTGGGTCGTTCTGTTGAATTCAATACTAACGTGAATCGCATTCATAGAGATGCGCGATTGCTGAGCAAAGAAGATGCAAAATAAGAACATACATTCAGTGGCAGAAAACCAAACTTTGCGTTTATAGCAGTGGATCAAACATTGCATTTCTCATCACAAACTATCGTGACTACCCAGGAATTGTAGCCAAAACACCTTCATTTATCGAAATCAGATTTCGCACGTGACCGATATCACGTTTAGGCTCCTCTAGTTAGAGGAACTTGACTCAGTTTCACTAGACACTATCATGGCTGGTTTCCAGTTCAGTTTGAAAAATAGCAAAGTCACCAAGCCTGGAAAGGGAAAGGTGGCTTTTCTGCTCAAAAAAGGTGCCTCTAAACCGAAATTGACCTCCAACGTTCTCGGAGCAGATGAAGACGATGATGAACCCAAGAAAACCGCCATTGATGCATTTGATTCCAAGGATGGCGCTCTAGAAGGAGACAAAGTAATCGGTAAGAAAGAAGATCTCGTCATTGTGCCGGCACATTTGACCACTGGTCTCTTGAAGACCGACAAACCATCCCAAATTGGGAAATCCAGATCAGAAACTACGAAACTTATGACTGCCGATGAGCAGGCCCGAGAATCGCTAAAGCGGGGTGATACTGTCACATCTTCTGGGCTGTTGACGCTAGATCTATCACATTCATCTGAAAGAGTTGAGGCCAATACCGAGAAAGATTACGAGGATGTGCCAGTTGAAGAATTTGGTGCAGCTCTTCTAAGAGGAATGGGATGGGATGGCAAAGAAACAGGGAAGAAACAGCCCGACATCTCACACCGTCAAAGAGGATTGGTTTTGGGAATCGGATCTAAGCTGGTCGGGGAGGATTTGGAGCAGGAACTCATGATGAAGAGAGGAGCCAAGCTCAGTGTGCCTCTCATTCGTAAGGATGCCAAATAATAGATTCGCAATGTATGGATTAATGCTATAAATATTCAGTTCGTTATCGTAAGATGCTAGTTATATACATTAGGCCAACACGCCGAGGCCCAAAAGCAAGAGCTGACTGACCACCGACTGAGACCACTTGTTGGGGTTTTCTTCAATGAGACGTTTCTCGTCAAGCTTGCTCATCAGCAAGAAATCGTCGTAGATATCGCTGACAATTGCATCAAAGACTCTGGTCTGAGAAATGTTATCCAAATTGTACAAGTCAGACAACTTCTCAATCACAGTGGTTTTAATCACAAGGTCACTCTGGTCGTCGATGCTGTTCACATATGTGATCAACGACCGTAAGGTTTGAAGAGTTATGAAAGGAACCTTTGTTGACGAGGCCATGGGCAAATGCAGAGGCAAAGTTGCCTTCAAATCACTGAACTTCACCTTGAAGTTAACAATCACGTACTCGGACTCGTTTTGAATCGCCCTCTCGTCCTTCTGATTAGTGAAAGTCTCGTAGATTGCAGTGATTGCACCCTTGATTAAGCTTGTGTCATTTTCAGAGTTTTGCTGCAGAGTTTCTTTGATGCTGGTTGCCTCCTTGAACTCATTAAACAATTTCTGGAAGAATCCACTGATGAGTGGAGTTTCGTCGGCATCCTCCCGGTCTTCCAACGAGGGAAGGCGAATATCGGCGATTATTTCGGCCTTGCCATTGACAATCCAGTTAAATTTCAGCTGCGGATTGGCTTTGGAAAGCGATCCCATGTTGATGCCATCCAACTTGAACCGCACCACGTTATCTCCATCAACAAACTGTTGGTGTTTGTGAATGGTGAACATGGAGTTGTTGACGGCTCCCGTGACATTGTTAGCGTTGAAAAAATCAATCAACAACCTGTTGCCCCGCAATCTTGGCATGTCACAGTTGAAGATGGCAATTTGGAATGGAGTCTTGTCCTGGTTCTCGTAGAGTTCAATGAAGGAATCGTGGACCTTCACGTGAGACAAGTTATAGTTGGAGTCGAGAAATGAAGATTTGGGTGCTTCGGTCAACGTTTCAAGTGCCTTGATGTTGTGTTCATTTACATCGTTCTGGTTGGTTGGATCATTGTACCTGGTGAACGACATGGCCATCGAGCTGAGAGGAATAGCCTTGTCCTTGGGAAGGAGCTCCTGGTCGGCCACAGGCAAGTCGTCGTTCTTGTAGACCTTGGCATGCATTCCAAAGATCTCCAAGCTGTGGATGAGCCCCTGGCCCTCGTACCACTTTTTGAACGACAAGCTCAAATTGACCTCCAGAATAGCCGCGGAAAACGCCAACGACTGGGTCTCTTGCTCCGACTTTGTGGAATACACCCGGAGGTTCTTAAACTTGAGCATACCATCGATGAGCTGGGGCACAGCATTGCCCTTCTCGAATGCAATCTTCACACCAAGGCCCTGCGACAAGATCTTGCCGGCAAGAAACCCGAGGAAGCTATCGTCCTTTGCTGGTGTTGTGCTTGGCTTGGCATCGGTGATTGTCTCGTAGAACTTGTCGAACGCATCGATCGAGTACATCATCACCAAACCGAAAGTTGTGGTTCCCAAGATAATCCACAAGAGATTGCCCATGAAGAGCCAGGAGGCAAATGCCGTGAAGTCGTCCATGGAGAACGGGCGGTCGTTTCTGGTGAGCGGCCACCGGATGTGGATCCAGAGTCTGGACAAGGAGTTTGGGGCCAGGGCCAAAAGCTGGGACTTTGTGATTTTCGCCGGGAGCATTTCTTTCTTCAAGAGCACACGCGTGCTGTGGAGCATCCGCATAGACGTCATTTGCGTCCAGGGGAAAAGGGCCTGGCGGGCGCCATTTCTTGGTTGGTGGTGCAATATTCGCTTTAGTGCTTGGGTTTGTCTTAAACCCGGACGAGCAACGAACATGGCCGGAATTTGGAAGCGGCGGTGGGCACGCTCACGGGCCAAAAAAGGAAATTTGGGGTTCGAAGCCGGTGACTTTCTGTTGAGAGAAAGCTCGGATTTGGCGAGGTTCGGGTTGAAAAGAAAAATGTGAAGAAAGTACGGGGAAGTTTTTCTCAGTGCGGGACTGGCTACAACTGTATGGGGAAGACCCAGACGAGGCACCCAGAACGGAAACCCCAGCCGAGGGTTTCAATGGGAAAATTGACTTAGTGATTGGTTTTTGAACGAACGTTGAAGGTCTCCGGAAATTCCGAATTCAATTTTTCATCGCCAGTTGCCCTCGAGTTTGCTGGTGGTGACTCGAGCCAGAAATTGCTTTCTCATGGCCCTATGCAGGTAAAGAACGATAAGCGTTTCTGCAGGCCAAAGACCACCAGGAGGAGACCCGTCAACTCCACACAAACCGCTGTTTGAACGTTGAAATTCTGTATTAATGGAAATTTGGGGCCAAATTGGCCAGGTTGATCTGGTTTAATTTCAGGAAAACTCGCCAGGTCCTGCAGATCAGCCCACACTGGTGGTCCCACCGGTCCACCTCCACCACGGCCCTGCACCCGTGCCTCCCGGCCTCATCTCTTCCCACCAAAAAAATGTCCTTCTACTTCTCCAAAACCCATCCTGACATGGCTGCTCCGACCGCCCGTAAAGATGCTGCGCCACAAGTGGTGCCAGTGCAACAGCATGAAGAAGAGCTCTTGATCGATACCACCAACGTCCCATCTGCAGACCAGGCTGAGCCCAAGAAACTGGGTGAAGACGAGGAAATGGCAGAAGAAAACCAGCCTGAGTCCTCCACCGTGGTTTTGGACGAGAGCGGAAAGCCCAAGTTTGCCGCTGCCGCCAAGAGCGGCATGAAGGTCAAGTTGGAGAGCAGAAAAGTCGCCGTTCCGCCTCACAGAATGACTCCCTTGAAGAACACCTGGGTCAAGATCTACCCACCACTTGTGGAGCACCTCAAGTTGCAAGTCAGAATGAACTTGAAGACGAAAACCGTGGAGTTGAAGACCAACAAGTTCACCGAGGACGAGGGCGCCTTGCAGAAGGGTGCTGACTTCATCAAGGCCTTCACTTTGGGATTCGATGTCGATGATGCCATTGCTCTTTTGAGATTGGACGATCTATATATCGAGACTTTCGAGATCAAGGACGTCAAGACGTTGACCGGAGACCACTTGTCGAGAGCCATCGGTAGAATTGCCGGTAAGGACGGCAAGACCAAGTTTGCCATTGAAAATGCCACCAGAACCAGAATCGTGTTGGCAGACTCCAAGATTCAAATATTGGGAGGCTTCACCCACATCCGTATGGCCAGAGAGTCGGTTGTGTCGTTGATTTTGGGTTCGCCTCCAGGAAAAGTTTACGGAAACTTGCGTACGGTGGCCTCGAGAATGAAGGAGAGATACTAGGGTGTCCATTATCGGTTTGCTTCGGCATTTTTATTGCATGTGTATATTAATTAACTCATCTATGGTCTATGGCAACGCTGACTTATATCAAGTCCAGCGTCAAGTCGTCCACCTCGCTGTGGCCATGGTAAGGAAGCATTTCATCTAGCTTGAGGTCTTTCCGCATGGCGTAGGCATCTTCTCCGTCCTGGTAGTACAGCTTCTCGATCGAGGTGGTCTCGAAGCTCAACGAGTCTCGGTACAAGTGCAATGCTGCCCGGTTGGACTTTCTGACATGCAAAGACACATACTCGGCCTTGAACGACTCGCACATGGCATACAATGCCTGTTTCATCAACTTCTCAGCAAGTCCCATTCTTCTGTATGTTCTCATCACGGCCAACGACGTAATGTGTCCGTGAGGAGTCTTGTCATCGGCAGCAGGGTCGTCCTCCATCTTGCCCAATACGTAACCCACGATTTTTTCATGCTTTTTAATGTATGCTGGATCACCCTTTGGATCCAATTCGTCCAGAGTTGGAGCCGTGGTGGCAGCCTCGGCATCTTCTGATAGCTGCTCCACGCCGTTTTCTGTACTTTCCTCCGCGTTGTCGCTGTAGTCGTTGGTTGTGGCCACGAAACTGGCTTGGGGCCACGACAAGATGTGGTACATGTAATATTTCAACTGGTAGTTTTCTGGCAAGTTGAGCAAGTTGGCATTTTGCATCGCCTGGACATCCTCGATGGTTGCCCTTCTGATGGTGATTCCCATGGCTGTTGGTTGGTGGAGAAAAAACCAGACTTGAAAATTGTCTACCAGGTCGTGCGCACTGTATGGTGGGGGAGAGTAATCATAAGCGGTGCAAGTGGTGGAATGCACGATGTTGCAAAAAAACAGAGGCTGATGGTCGATTCACGGTGTTCTAGTTGTGTTATTGATGTGGGTGGATTTTGGCCGTTTTTTGGCCGAAAGTTGTTGCTCTTGCACCAAGATGGTTGGTCCCATTTAGTGCGTAGAGGTGCTCGGGACGAGAGTTCTGGTTCACATGCGTGAATCCTCTGTTATGTCGACCATTGAGGAAGTAGATTGCATTCCCCTTTTGGTGTTTCGTTTGTAGGCTGGCCCTGGCTCGTTTGGCACATTTGGCTCAGTAGGCTTAGTTGGCTCAGTTGGCTCAACTGAACCGAATCTCCTCTCTCGTGAACAACAGACTGTCAAACTTTATGAGAAACACCGTACGCAACGGAAGACCGTCGACAGGTGCCGAATGTGCCACCACGGTCGAGTGGAAGCCCGAGCTGTCCAATGCACCCTCGACAATCCCCGCCACGAAGGCCGAGCAGTTCAAGTTGCCATACTCTTTGGGAGTGCTGATGAACTTTGAGATTAGCGGCATGTTGTCGATGATCATGTACTCGTCGTGAACATCCTGTGACTTCTCCAACTCGTTGGCGGTCTTGCCAAACACAGCTCGCCAGAATGGACCGTGGATAAACTGGAGAATCTCGATGATCTTGGTCTCTCGCTTCCCGTGCTTCATACCTTCTCTCAACTTCACCAATTCCAAGTATCGCTGTCCGATCTGATACCCAAGCCCGTTTAGTCTGTTCTCGAGATCCTGGATGCCTTTTGACCGTTCGTGGGCCCAGTTGACAATCTCACAGAAAAGGAACGCTAGCGTCGATAAACTGATCTCGTTTGCTTTCTTGGAGGTCACATTGCGGTCGTAAATGGAGTTGTATGTCGTGGGCGTCAACGTGATTGTTCGTTTGTTGAGGAGAATGGAAGATGTGTCACTGTTGATAGCATTGGACGCCGGTCCCACGGCGGGATTGTATCCGAATCCATTTTTGGAAACGTCATTGATGGTGAGTGCTCCCATTGCTGCCACCGACGGCAATATGGGCTTTTCTGACATTGTGGCGGAAAAGCTGTGTGGAGTAGTAGATATGGTCAAAGGTATATAATATCTCAGTTAGGAGTTTCTGAGTGCGGCACTTAGTAGCGGCTTTCAATTTACTCTAACCACTGCTTCTTTCAAGGAACTAAAGGAACCAGAAGGAAAAAGAAGGGATTTTGATCAAAAAGAGAAACTATTATTTTTGTAGCCATGGTTTCTCGTCAGCGAAGTATGATTTTTTTGGTGTGTTTTGGTGGGTTTCACTGCTAATAAATCTAGGACCCGTAGGTCGACCTAAAAAAGCTGGCCCACACCTGAAACCAAAGGTCTATGGTGGAATATCTTCCAAAACAAACAAAGGAAATGCAGACTGCTTGGCGATTCTCTCTGAAATCTTCCGCCCGCTGAAATCCAAGACTTCTACGCCTAAAAAGCTGTATAAGAACGAAATCTTGAACAGCCAGGTCCTTGAGCCTTACGACTTCACGGTTGAGGAGACACCACAGAGGAAGTATACTCATGAAAGAAGCTCAAACAGTGGAGGAGCGTCATTCGCGTGTGAAACTGGTGTTCGGTTGCCTTGCCAACAGATAGACAACACTCACAAGAGTTTGGGGACCAAGATTGAGAAGAGTTTGGAGAACAGACCAAATAATTTGAGAAATGTTCACACAGTGAAAACCCAGCAGCAGTCTTCGATCGCCACATCACTCGCCAAAACAGTGCTGGAAGTGTCGTTAGTTGCACCAGAACCACCCAAAGCAGTGGCTGTGGCCATTCCTGAGCAGAAATCTTCGGCACCAAATCAAGAAACAGAAGTCACGCTTACAGACATCCCGCTCGCTTGGTTTGAGCAGGAAATCAATGTCGAATCGCCTCAAAGCTCTCAATCTTCTGCCTGTCTTATTCCTCTGGATATCAGTGAGACTCCACTTTCGCATCTTGGTCCAATTCCACGGGAATTTCTACAAATCAAAACGCAGGAACATCTCGATCCAATTGTTCCTGAGTCTGATTCTGCCCTCTACAAACGACTACTTGCTGGCTGTGTTCCTGGACCAGACCCTTTGAACATCATAGGTATTGCGTCTGGCATATAGCAGCATGACAGCCTGGGGAGAGACCGGAACCAAGTTAACGCATACTATGCACGCTGCTACCAACCATTCAACATCTCAAGGCAATTTGTTTGCCACTACACCATGGAGTCGGAAAAGTCACAGCTGCCAGGAACGGCGGAACTAACACCGGAATTTACCAGCATGCCGAACGTGTCGACCGCGAGAGAGCCCGTCAAGCCACAAATCGACGAAGCTCCCCTTATCGACAAACAATCACTCTTGGACAAGCTCGAGACGATTCCCACGGAAACGCTTCGAAACATCCTTACAAATCAAGTGGACTTGGAGATCCGCCTCAAACATAAGGAGTTGCAGCTCACTGAGGAAGAGCTCGGCAAATGTGAGGCCCAGATGCTTGCTATCCGCAAGTTTTTCGAGGTGCCCAATAACGTCAACTTCAAGAGCGAGCCCAATGACTTCACATTGAAGTATTATGATGTGCTCAACAAGTCGCTCTCTGTCAACTACACAAAGCTCCAGCAGCAGCAGTACGTGCATGACCATCCCACATTCAAGGAGAACATCTTTGTCGATTCCGAGCCGATCCACTCGTACCGAACGCGGTCAACCACATCGTCACTCCGGCCATCGCTACCGGGGCCGGCGTTGCGCATAGCTGGATGTCTCTACCGCCGAACCGACGGAGTGGTTGTCAAGCTCACATGTCCCGATTGCCAGCGGAGCAATTTTTCATCGGCACAAGGATTCCTCAATCACAGCAGAATAGCCCATTCCAAAGAGTACACATCGCAGGATGCTGCGGCATTGCGGTGCGGAGAGATCCTCCCCGACGACTTCCAAGACGAAGAAGGGCTTGCCAGCTTGAAAAACTTGAAGCTGAAGGAGTTGGACCCCACCAAGAACCTCAATGTGAATGAAATCTACTTCAATGGGTTGAGCAATACTCTCAATACAGTGCACCGAGCCTCGGATCCGGGCGACGGTGGTGGGGCACCATCCGCTGCAGACAAGGTGGTGAGGAAGGTGAGTGAGTCGGGATCAACCGAGTTGATGAAGAAGCTTATACAGAGTGGGGTTGCCCACGACGCCAAAGAGTATCAGGATCTTGTTGGCGAGGCACGCAAAGAAATCCCCAACTCGCATCTTTTCGCCGATGAGGAAGAAGGCGACGACATGGCCAAGTCTGAGACACCACCTGTCAAGGATGCGGGAGGGTTGCAGCCGAAGCGAGAGTCGCGCACTGGAGGAACAAAGGGCACGGCCATGAGCACCACCATTGGCAGTGGCAACTCTAGGCCGCGCAGTCCGCAACAAAGCGCGAGTGCGAGTGCGAGTGCGTCGCCTGGAACCGGGATCGATATAGTCAGGACAAAGACGGCGCATGCTGAGGTTGGAGGCAAGTACGAGAACAGGCTACGGAGGCGGAAGTCGCGGGGCGCGGTGGGGCCAGAATTGCCCAAGTTCAGGATAGACGAAGGTAATGACCCAGATAGGAAAGCAAAGAGACGAAAAAGTCAGCGGTGACGAAGGCTGCGGGGTTGGCGAAGGGCTGAAGGGACGCGACAAGGAGGAAAATATTTTTTGCCCAGCCCGTTTCGTTTCCCCAGGGGTGAGTCTTGGCCCAGGAATAGGGAAAAATGGAAATTTATAATTCATTCATAGAGTGTGTAGTGTTTCAGATAGACAGTGCGTTCGCTCTATACGACCCACTGAAGATCTGGCCGGGCATGGGGCATGCGCACGCCATACTTACGAGCTGGCGCATGGAGAGGTTTTTGCGGGGACCTATGTATAGGTGGTCGGAGAGCGTCCGCGAGCAGAGACATAGGCTGTGAACAAAGGACAAAAAAAAAAAAAAAAAAAAAAAAAACAGAGATATCTT